>CM042477.1:97890030-98501280 GCA_023621385.1 Quercus gilva
CTCTAGATTATTTGGTGATTTGTTTGTGTCTCTACGATATTGTATGTAATTTGACTTAATTAATCTTTAAAAAAGTAAAAAGGGAAAAAAAAAAAAATCATGATTTGTAAAGTTGTTGAATTGTCCATTCCACTAGATATTCATTTATAATAATGTCTTTGTATTCGATCGATCAGTATCTGCTTTATAAAATTAACGTCCTTAAAATAATAATAATAATTCGACAAATGAGAATATTCTACTAGTACTCAAAATAAATGAGAATATTCTACTAGTATTTTTTTTTTTTCAGAAGCTATTAGTATTTTCAATTTTTCATCCAATCAATTCTTTATGATAAAATTGGTAAAACAACATTAGTCTAAACGCACGCATAGTATAAATGGCGTAAATGTAAAAGTAAAAGAATCATATAAGCATAATATATTATATCATATGAACCTATCTCTAAAAGAGGTGTAACTTTTTTTTTAGAAGAAAAAAAAGGTGCAACTTTTATGGAGTTATACTAGGTGTAATTTAAACTACACACACATTGTGATCAATGCTAAAATTTTTAATTTTGGATTTCAGTTAGCTCACTAGAAAAGCATTTGGGACTTAAATCCAGCGTAAACAAAAGACCAATTAATATTTTAGCTTGATGATAAAAGCTAACAATCATCATTACTACATAGTTAATTAGATGCAAAGGTATGTGAGTCATCATCTAGGACTCAAATTCCATGTATACAAAAAATCCAATCGATATTTTTACTTGATGATAAGAGCTAGCAATCATTATTACTTGGACACCATAGATTTAAATTCTATCGTATTTTTTATATAAAGAAAATCTATTTTTACATAGTTACCTATTATTAGAGAAATTAAAAAAAAAAATGGAAAAAAGGAGAAAAATACTCAAACATTTTTGTAACGATACCAAAATTCAAGGGCCGTCCTTAGATCTCTCCCACACCCAATCACAACCTCTTAACACAAAATTAACATCCCTAGGCTGGCATGCAAAATTAACCAAAAACCTTGCCAAAATTTCACCTACCTTTAGTTTATTACCCTAATCCGTTCATTTTCCTTACCACCATTTGTTGTTTTTGGAATTTCACACCTACCACAAGTAAGAAAGAAACAGTAGGAAATAAATAAATAAATAAATAATTAAAACAAAAAACCAAAAAAATAAACAAAAAACAAAAAAAACAAGAAACAAGAAACAGGGAAAGAAAAGAGGGTCTGATGCAATCAAAAACCTGCCTTCAATTTATTTGCACCATCTTCAGGCTACAACAATGTTGATGGGTGCGCGCCTGGCTAGGCTTATGCGCGCACCGACTCAATCAACATTCTTGTTCTTCATCTTTATTGTCATGCAATCTTGCATGGTAATGACATCCTTCGGGGCATCAGACATGGAGATCCTTTTAACGTTCAAGGAGTCATTAGCAAATACAAAAGCTATTAACAATTGGGATCCTAATGTAAACCCTTGTAATGAGAATAGAGGAATCTGGATTGGTGTTAAATGTCACAAGGGATATGTCCGGGGTTTGCAGCTTGAAAATATGGGACTAATGGGTAACATAGATATTGATGCACTTGTTTCTTTGCAATATTTGAGGACGGTAAGCTTCATGAACAACACCTTTGCTGGTTCAATGCCTAGTTTCAACAAACTTACTGCATTAAGATCGGTGTACTTATCGTTTAATCATTTCACTGGAGAGATTCCGGATGATGCCTTTGTCGGTATGAAATCTTTGAAGAAAGTTTTATTGGCGAATAATGAGTTTACGGGTAAAATTCCCTCATCCCTTGCTGCCTTGCCTAATATTTTGGTGTTGTCACTTGATGGAAACAAATTTGAAGGCCAAATACCTGATTTTCTACAGAAGAGTTTGAGGAAGTTTAATGTGTCTAACAATAATTTGGAAGGTCAAATTCCTGCCAGCTTAAGCAATATGGATCCCAATTCTTTTTCAGGTAATTTATATTTTAGAGTTATATATATATACATTAACTTTTATTTATTTTTATTTTTTTTTTGGGTGCTAATGTGGGTGTTTAGGACTCTTTAGAGGATATAAGTGGTCCTTGGTATGTGTAGTACTCCCATCTCATATATACCAAATAACTACATGAAGAAATTCCTCTGGGATCTCATGCATTACACAAGATCTAAAACCACTAAATTGTCCCCTTGGGGTTCATTAACTTTAATTTCATGTTGGTTAATTTTCCATTTGGAATCAATTCATGACCATAATAGATGACATATTGCCTATGGTTGTAATGCCCTTCAAGCATGTAGATAAGTAAATGCACACCAATGGGTGATTACCATTGTGGAGTGTGAGCCTTAAAAGCACCTATCAAAGAATGTCCATGCATGTTATACTTGCTTATATGTGAAACATAACTTTTATTTTTTTTGTTTGGAATAATTTACTCTAATTTTTCTTAGCAACATTATGGAATCTGATTCATATTTTTTTTGAGAAAAATGCAGGCAATGCTAATCTATGTGGATCCCCTCTAGAATCATGCAAGAAAGGCAGGAAGAAGTCGTCAGTTTTTAAAATCACTGCTATTGTGGTAATGGTAGTTCTTGTAGCAGCAGTCATTATTGCAGTTTTCTTCATATTCTACTTTAAAAAGAAATTGAAACCATTAGAACGAACCTCAACCTTGCACGACGAAAACAGGTTTGATATTTCCTATTCAGAAGGACCAGAACCAGTGGAACCTACAGTACCAGAGAACACTGGACAACATAAGGTGAAGTCTGAACATGGGAAGTTGACATTTGTTAGGGATGACAGAGAGAAGTTTGATTTGGAAGACCTGCTTAGAGCCTCAGCAGAGATTTTAGGGAGTGCAACATTTGGGTCTTCATATAAGGCTATGATAATGAATGATCAAGTCGTGGTTGTAAAGAGGTACAAGCATATGAACAATGTGGGAAGGGAAGAGTTTGATGAGCATATGACAAGGCTGGGAAGTTTGAGTCATCCCAACTTGCTGCCTCTTGTGGCCTATTATTATAGGAAAGAAGAGAAGCTGTTGATTTCTGACTTTGTTGTGAATGGTAGCTTAGCTAGTGTCCTTCATGGTAGGTTTCTTCTCTTATCAAAATCGAATTACTCAATTGTGATTATTGGCAGTTACTTTTTTTGTAATACTAAATTACTTATTACAATTTTTTTTTTCTTTTCTGAAATCAAATCTCTCCATGCTTTACATGATGTTTATTACTACAATTTTTATTACATAAACTTGAAAAACTAATATATCAAGTTTTAATCAGAAAACTATAAAGTAATTTATAATTTTTTTTTTCCTTTTTCTTTTTATTGTTGATGTGACATCAATCGCATGGATTCTTTTGTTTGTTTAGGCAATCATTATGAAGACAAGCCAGCACTTGATTGGCCAACCCGTTTGAGAATAATCAAAGGTGTAGCTCGGGGATTGGCTTACCTCTATGATGCCATCCCTAGCCTAATTATACCCCATGGACACCTAAAATCTTCAAATGTGCTTCTAGATGAGTCCATGGATGCCATACTAGCTGATTATGCTCTATCCCCAGTGATCAACCTTGACCTTATTCAACAGATCATGATGGCTTACAAGTCACCCGAGTTTGCACAACATGGCCGCATAACAAAGAAGACTGACATATGGAGTTTTGGAATACTAATATTGGAGATTTTAACAGGCAAGTTCCCAGAGAACTATCTCACACATGCTCATGATAGAAATGCGGATTTAGCAAGTTGGGTTAACACAATGATTAAGGAAAAGCTGGTGAGTGATGTGTTTGATTTAGAAATGGGGGGAGCAACGAACAGCAAAAGTGAAATTTTAAAGCTTTTGAAGATTGGATTGAGTTGTTGTGAGGAGGATGTGGAGAGAAGGTTAGATATTAAGGAGGTTGTTCGAATGATTGAAGAGTTAAAAGAGGGAGATGGTGATAGTGAATATATATCAAGTGTTACCAATGATGGGGATAATTTTAGAGGTATGTAAAACACAAATGAAAACGTACAAATATATTGCAGGGATCGGATCATATATTTTTGGCTTCCCAATGTTGAAGAACAGGAGATGGACACACAATGAAATATCAACTTGTTTTTTTGTTTGCCTTTTTATTTTTTATTTTGGACAAGTTGGTTTTCAATGTGTAGGAATTGGAGCATGACTTCTGTTTCTTTGTGTAAAGAGTGGCCTTTTTTTTAGAACTAGTTAGGATTACACACAATATGTCTATCTCTTTCTGTCTCTCCCTCCCTTACCTTAGGTTAGATATGTTATGTTCATGTACTAATTATTCTACATTAGAAATGAATTCATTTTATGCTTCAAATTAAATATTATATATAAATATGAAAGAGTATCCTATATAATGTTACATCTAGGGAAAAAAAAGTAAAATTTTAACCGTAAAATGGCGGAATCTATGGAAATGGAAATGGAAATGATGTTGTTTTGTATTGCACCACACTATATCCATTTTAGCTCAATTGGGAAAGCTATTACAACTCAAAGCTAGTAAACTGCACAATCACATGCTGTAACACCTCAAATTGTATTCACTTCAAGCACATGAATTGATTTTAGCTATCACGATAGTCTTAGGCCGATTTATAGAAACCTTCCAACTTCCAAGGACCTCCACATACATGTACAAAAATGTCAATATCTGTTTTCTTTTAGCAGAAAATTATATCGAGTACATAGAGATTATTTGTCAAATAAAACCATAAGCAGTTTGTCAAAAATTGTTTTCTTAGATGTATCTTTAATCTGTTTATATATATTTAAAATTAAAGCGTAGCATTTATTATTACTAGTATCTAACCCTTGTTTACGCATGAGAATGGTAAATTGTAGTGGTGCTATTAATGTTAGAGCAACCGCATCAGCGGTTGCAAAATCATGCATAATACAAAAAGTGCATCAATTTGCACATTTTACTCAAAAAAATGCTCACATCAGTCAGTGCAAGAGTGTGCAAATATGCACCACTACTACAGTAACTGTGCAAATATGCATGGTTACTGTAGTTCTTCAATTTACTATTTTAGTATTTATTTCTCTCTCCTCTTTGTACCTCTAACTCTCATCTCAACTCTCTCTTTCTCATTCCATCACAGCTCTCTCTTTCTCTCATCTCAACTCTTGAGTCTTCGTTGACCCAAGGCCTTGACTCTTTTAGCCTCTTCGATCTCTCAGCCTCTCCTATCGTTGATTCGATGAGCCTTTGTTGATCCAAGGCCTTGACTCTCTCAGCCTCTCTAATCTCTCAGCCTCTTCGATCGTTGGATTGTTGATCCAAGGCCTTGACTTAGTAATCAGAAGCTCCAAGAAAGTGATACTGGTTTCGGATTCGGCGAGTTCTAGCTGGAGCTCGGTTACCTTCTTGCCGTTTGGATCTATGGCTTTTGGGTTTTGATCCATTTTTTATTCTTTGTTTGATTAGTGGGTTTTGGGATTTCATATGGCTAGGTTGAATGAGTTTCTGGATTTCATATGGCTGGGTTGATGATGTTGGTTGCTTGATAATGGTGGCTGTGTGAGTTGTGTTGAGTCTGTGAGATAGATGACAGTGTTAAAGAAATGAATATTTTATTGAATAAATGTGTAGAATAGATAAACTAATGTGGGTGTTTTGTAAAAGTGGGTGTGTAAAATAGAAAAAGTAGGTTTTTTCTTGCAAAATAGATTAAAATTTTGCACTAACTGATACTATTACTCTTAGTTTGAGTTTTAACATATGGGACATAATTCGACCAGATTATTTGAAGGTGCTAAAATAGTATTTCCTTAAAATTTTCATGATATTGGTTATGCCAAGTTTCTTATTACATTTCTATTACGTATATAATTTTGAAAATCACTATTGGATACTACATATACAATATATATTCACCATTATTTCTTGTGAAATTCTACTAATTATGACACAAGATTAAATAATAAATTGGTCAAACAGTATCTCTTAAATTGAGTTGGGGGATAGGAGCACAGAATCGTTTAGCTTAATTACAATTTGTTACGTTCAATATTTTCGTATACAAAATTCTAAATAGAAACACTATAAAAAATATTCTCATTAGTTTAGAGAAAAAATAACAGTAAAAATTTAAACAATTTAATTTGTATGGAAAGCTAACAAAAGCAAAATCCAATTTTGATTATAATTGAATTTCTCTAAACTTTAGTTTTAAAAAGCGTGAGCGTGCGCGTGCACACACACACACATATTACCTAATTAGTAATAGACTGTACATAGTCATGATATATTACATAAATAACTTATAAATTTGAATTGTTTTTAGTTATACATAAAAAATACTCATAAATATAAAATCATTCAAACTCTTTCTTCTTCAAATTTTATATATGGAGTTAGCTAGATATATAATTATTTTTTTATGGTTTATTTATATTGGACTCCTTATTTTCTACACTAAATTAACTCATTCGGAACAAAAATTAAAAAAACTTAGATTAAGATTAGATGGGACACATGTTTCAAAATTAAATTCTAATTGAAATCTTTTTACACTAAATTAACTCAATTGGCGCAAAAATTTAAAAATTTAAATTAAATGAGACATATGGCGTAAAATTAGACTCTAATTGAATTTCAATTTAAAATCTAATTAGATTTTCTCTCAGTTTTGCCTATTAATATATATATTACTCTTTTGTTGAGTCATATTAGCGGCCCATCATCCACCTTTTCCAATTCCCTCTCTCCTGTTTTTAACTCTTTTTCTTTCTTATTAATTCCTAACTTAATTATTGTTACACTTTCTCTAACTTTTCCCCTCCTTTTACCTTTTCTTCTCCTCACTATTATCTTTCTTAATATCACTTAATTTTTCTCTGTCCTGTTATCTTCCTTTATTTTTGGTGTTTCTTATTCTTATCGTCTTACTATATATCTACAATTCTCTCTCCCATTTTATGCATAGTTTTCGCACACAATTTTTTTTTTTTATTTCTCTCTCTTAATTTTTTTTATTTCATTTTTCCCATAGATTTCTTTTTTATTTTTATTGCATCTTCACTTTAGGTTGATCAATTTTTGTATATTTGGAACTTTACTTTGGGTTGATATAATTAAGTTTTGTATTTTTAAGTTGTTAACTTTTTTCTTCTCTTTGATTTCATAGTTGTTATCCTATTACATTATAAACATAGTATATAGGAATATAATGTTATTTTATTACATACCATGACTTGAATAATTTAGTGTTTATTACTATTTTTTTAAAATTTTTACTCTTTTAATTTTCATCTTATTTTCTATAAATTTCTTATTGTTCTCTCTCACATTCTCTCATGACGAAGTGATGTGGGATGTGAAAGCGTTAATAAGCAGAATACATCCACCTCTAGAAAATAAGAAACAAAACATGTTTGCTTCTAAAAATAACCTTGAATCCACAAGGAGAAAGGATCTGGAATCCACCAGAACATAGAAAGACAAAAGTTTGAATTTTATTGATTGAATAATTCTTAAAAAAACATGTACAAATTTAGGAGATTATTAAAGGGCTCCGTAAAACTTGACAAACAAGAAAATATATTCTAAAATAACTCCTAATTGATACCTAACCATAACATGAATCAAATTTGACCTAGTATGTGTTTGGGTAGTGCATCTACGGCCATGTTTTGCATTTTACTTTTTTTTATTTTTTTTTCCCTGCACGCGTTTCTGCTTTAGGGGACAAGAGTACTATTCATGCACTGTTAAGCACTATTCATGCAATGTTTAGCATTGTTCATGGGTTTAAAAAAAATTTAAAATGGGTCCCACAGCATTATACACACATTTAAAAATTATTTTGCTACAGTGTTTTCAGTTTTCAGCTTCAGCAAAAATAAGTTGTATCCAAACGGACTCCTAAAAAGCATTAAAACACCTAAAAACAAGGAAATAATAACTCTAAACCTAAAATAATGAAAATTACAAATTAAATACTAAAATTAATAAATCAAAATAATTAAATTGTAGATTCTATCCTATATCAGACCCCTCCACTTGAAACAAACTCGTCCTCGAGTTCATCTTTGAAATCTGAAATCTTCCATGCCAAGAGAATAAATACTTTGAATACTTCATCTTCCATGTCTTCTTGCCAAACTTGAAAGTCATCAATTGAATAACTTGAACTTCTTGTCCCTTGATCTTCATGCAATTTACAATATTCACTAAATAAGAGTCAATAATCAAATCAAATCTTTCCACCCCAATAAAGTCAATAAACTTTGTTTCAATGTCTCCCACCAAAATAATAGGAACTTGAACATTGCAATCATCTAACTTGACTTCATCGAAATTGTTGACAACTTCCTCTATAATTTCTTCTTTAATGGTTCCTCCACAACCTTAATTTTAGGTTCTTCTTCTATAGCAAGGCCTTCACTAATTTTCTCAAAAATCTCTATATTTTCTTCTTTGACTTCTACATATTCTTCAAGAAAAATATTTTCTTCAACATGTAATTCTTCTCTTAGTGGTGGAAAATATGGCACTTTAAAATAATTCAAGTGTGAACTTCTTGGCCAATAATAATCTTGTATTGTATACGAGAAGATTTCTTCACAATCCAAAGGATAAAATTTGATAGCAAGCTTTTTCATCCTTGGCCATGAACGAATTTTGTCTTTATCTTATCGGATTCTATCAGATTGTACTCGTTCCCACCAACGTAAGGCATACTCACTAAGTTTATACAAAGCAAGTCCAACTTTTCTCTCATAATAAATATTCTCAAAATCAAATAAATCCTCTAGATCAAGTAACCAACTAAGAAAATCTTCTTTATAAAAATAACCATTAAAACTTGTAATTCTTTTATAAGGTCTATACGAAATTTGCTTACCAATTGGTTGCTTATGAGTTATGTCTCTGCAACAATTATCCCTATTGTTTCCGTGCTCCAATGACGGCATTTTAGCAAAGATATTTGTGAGCGCTAGTTGTATGTCATGTAATACTTGCTAAGTTTTCTATCATCAGAATTGCTACTGCCTCATACGTCATCCACTAGACTAGGATAAGTTAAGGCTCTGATACCAACTGATGTAGGATGCAAAAGCGTCAAGAAGCAGAGCACGTTTAGCTCTAGAAAACAAAAAACAAAACATGTTTGCTTCTGAAAATAACCTTGAATGCATGAGAGTTCCTTGAATCCACAAAAGTCCTTGAATCTACAAGGAGAAAGGATCTGAAATGCACCATAAAATAGAAAGACAAAAGTTTGAATTTTATTGATTGAATAATTGTTAAAAACGTGTAAATACTTAGGGGCCTATTAAAGAGCTCTGTAAAACTTGACAGACAAGAAAATATATTCTAAAATAACTCCTAATTGATACCTAAACATAACAAGAACCAAATTTGACCTAAAAAGCATTAAAAACACCTAAAAATAAGGAAATAATCACCCTAAACCTAAAATAACACAAATTACAAATTAAATACCAAAATTAATAAATCACAATAATTAAATTGTAGATTCTGTCCTACATCACAAAGTGGTTACTCTTGAATTTTTATTATTTCTTGCAACTCTATTTTAGGTTGATGAATCATTGTGATTTTTAAAACTCTAATTTGTGTTCATATGTTTTGGTGTTGTATTTTCTATTTCCCCATCATAAGTAGTCTCTCTCTCTCTCTCTCTCTCTCTCGTGGCTTTGATTTTATTTTTGTTTGAGTTAATACTTAGTTATTTTGGAAGTAAGAATTTGAACTTATATCAAAATATAATCTTGGCTATGCTAATTACAGATCTGTATTCAGTCCATTTCGGTTTACTTCGGTCCATTTCATTCCACTTCGATCCATTTAGTTCACTTCAGTCCATTCGGTCTATTTCGGTTCAATTTGGTCCACTTAGTGTATTCGGTCCATTTAGTTCAGTTCGGTCTGTTTCGGTCTAATTCAGTCCATTCAGTCTACTTTGGTCATTTCGGTTTACTTCAGTCTATTCGGTTCATTTCAATCTAATTTGGTCCAATTCAATCTATTTTAGTCCGTTCGTTCCATTCAATCCAATTCAATCCAATTAAGTCCACTTTGGTCTACTTTAGTAAATTCAGTCCATTCAGTCTATTTGGTCCATTCAATTTACTTTGGTCTATTCGATCCAATTTGGTACGATTTAGTCCATTCTGTTTACTTCAGTCCATTTGGACTACTTTGGCCAATTCAGTCAAATTCGGTGTACTTACATAAGAATGGAAAAAAAACAAGTTGGGTTGAAAGTACTATTATTTACAATAAAATTTAGAGTATAAATCACATACATTCTATATAAGTTTGAAGTTTTGATTATCATGATAATCT
The DNA here is from genome assembly GCA_023621385.1 of Quercus gilva. Taxonomy (NCBI): domain Eukaryota; kingdom Viridiplantae; phylum Streptophyta; class Magnoliopsida; order Fagales; family Fagaceae; genus Quercus; species Quercus gilva. The sequence continues at coordinate 97,900,409 of CM042477.1, forward strand.
CCTTTTAAGAGAATGAAGAATTTGAATAATTTATTTGAAACTTAAAAATTTTATTTGTACAAAAAAAAAAAAGAAAAAAGAAAAAAAGAAAAACATAGCATACTATAACATAATTTTGAAGAATATGGACCACCTTATAAGGAATAATATCAATTAAACACACCAAAAATAATAGAATGATATATTGGTAGAGATAGAAAGATAAAAATAATTTTAGAAATTGCACTTTTAGGGAGAACAAATTCTTTCCAACAAATTTTAGAAAATAAATTGTAAATTATATTAAAATTTCATAATAATTATAAATTCCCACGTCTACGACTAGTTAATATTTAAAATCTAAAAACACAAATCATTGTTTCATAATATATTACAATGCAATAATCTACTAATAAAGACAAAAACACAAAATATCATTGTTTCTTACTATATTACTATAATATAAATGTATTTTTGTACAATGATACATAGAATGATGTGGGTGTATTTTGGGGTTATTTGGGCAAATTTAGAGCCTTATGCTATTTTACAGTAACTTATGCAAATGCTCTTACAATGAAATCAATGTAAAATTGTAGGGTAGTGCCAAGATTTTTGGAAGAGGGAGACCCAAATATAAAATTGTAGAAAAAATACCTATAATTATTATTTTTTTTTAAGGTCAGTTGGGGCTCAAACCTTTTGGATCCCACCTAGCTCCATGCCTCATTTCAGTCCCCTGCGATTTATTCGATCTACTTTGAATCTACTCTAGAACAAAAATTGGGTGTCATGTTATAAATGAATTTTTACCTTGTAACAATATATCTCTTTTGTATTCATTCATAACATTTTTGGATTTCTAATCTTTTGGATAGTGGAAAAATGTTATTTTATTACAGTGCATATGTATTATCAAATTATTAATGCAAAATTCCTGCACAAGTTAGCGATAATAGTAAAACTTAAAAATATTACGTGAAATTTTAAGTTTGACAAAACAAAATGCTACACATAATGAAATATTTCAAACTTGACAGCCTCTAAATATAGCACACTCAATGTTACTGGCCGACCATGTAGAATATTGATTGAATGAAAATTTTTTGTCCCATATTCAATGTTTCACTTTAAATTCCACTGACTGCATAATCTCATATGTCTCATATATATATATATATATATATTTTTTTTTTTTTTTTAAGTTAAACTTTACTTAATTTATAAGGATAGAAGATCCCATAAAAAATTATAAAAAAAGAAAAAAAAAAAAAGCATATGAAAAAGTTGTGATTGGTGGAGTATGAACTGAATCAATAAAATAGGAGATAGGATTTTCATACATATATAAAATATTGACTTATCATGATCTCAAAATCACACGCCTCATCAGGAAAGTCAAATATTAGGCTTTTGACTACCTACCAATATTAGTAAATCTTCACGAGAGGGAGGGAAAGAGTTATGGAGGCCTTTAATTTTTCTAAAATTAATTGTCTGTCTTCTTCAAACTCTTTGTGAGAGGCTCTCATTTGATGAGTAAAAGTAGGGAAATTAACAAACAGAATGATCTACCAGAAAATGGATTAATTAAGAAAAGATCTGGTTAATATCAAGGCATCAGAATTTGTTTTCTTCAGGGATAGAGAGAGAGAGAGAGAGAGAGAGAGAGAGAGAGAGAGATTTTTCAGCCTCTCATGTGGCTTTGTAACTAAACAGATAAAGGGTTGTCAAGTTTCATGAGCAAATTTTTTTTTTTTTTTTTTGGACATTTTAAGATTCTGGGTCTTCTTGAATAGTTTGTGAAAGGTAGTTAAGATTGTCCAGAGTAGAGTTTTTTAACAGATAAAGAGCCCTTTTTTTTTGTGTTGAAGGAAGAAAATGTGGCTTCCAAAATTACATGGAGCAAAGAAGACAGAAGGAAATGGGATGGTTGCACTTGCCATAGACAAGGACAAAGGGAGCCAACAAGCTCTCAGATGGGCTGCTGACCATCTTCTCTCCAAGGGCCAAACTGTCATTCTAATCCATGTTGTTCATAGAGCATCCTCATCTCCATGTCTCTCTCTCTCTCTCTCTCTCTGTCTCTCATATACACATTAACATGTTAAGTTTATGAGCAAAACTTAAATGCAGTTTCTTAAGTGTTATATTTTAGATTTTCCAATTAAATTCAACCATGTGATTACATTGACCAATGAATCAAATGGTTGAATTTGATTGTCTTGGGAAGATTACAGTGCTTGTGTTGTATTTGGTCAATATAGCCATATGGTTGAATTTGAATTTAATTGAAAAATTTAAGTATAAAGCAAAAGGAATTATATCATACTTTAACTGGTAAAATCGGTTTGGAATAACCGGTTATACATGAATACAGAAACCGAGGTGAATAGTTGCCATAGAATGGCATTTCATAGGGGTTTCGGATTCCTCAATTATTTTGTAATAATTCAGATCACAATGATACTAACAAAGAAAATAACAACTACAGTGCAATTATAATTATAGACAAATATTTGTAAAAAAAATAATTGCTAGTTGATATCTATTTAAAATATTTTGGATGCAAAAGGAAATTCTGCATACACCATGATACATATCTATATGTAACATTTAAATCCTTGTGTTCTTATTTGGATAAAGCCTTGTTGCTCTACAACATTTATATTTGTAACAGTAATAGCAGAAAATAAGATAATAGGTTCAAAAGGTTTAATACATCTGAAAAAAGCTTTTGGTGTTACACTAGCAAGATTGCATGCCTGTTCTTACCATTGCAGCTAATTTCTCTTCAATACAAGATTACAAGCTATAATGACTTGTGTGTACAGATGGGGGATACCGTGCTGTCGTTTGTGATAGCAACGAAGCAGTTGCCTCGCCACATAGAAAACAACTTGAGAAGCAAACTAGGGATCTATTCCTTACCTTCCACTGCTACTGTACTCGTAAAGATGTAGGTTTTGGCATTGCTCATTATTTTCTCTTTATGCCATGAGAAAATGCCATTCTGTTTTATTTCTATTCATGATACCAGCTTCTTTTTATTTATTTTTATTTTTTATTTCTAACCCTTTTCGTTTTATTATTGACATGCACAAAATTTTGTATCAGATAAACTGCCTCGATGTCTTACTCGAAGACACAGATATAGGAAAGGCATTAACAGAATATGTTTCCTATGCTGCAATAGAGAACTTGGTTCTTGGTGCGTCACATCATGGATTTATGAGGTAATCTCCTTCTAATCTTTTAACATAATCAAGCTCCCAGAAGGGGAAAGAAAAAAGAAAGAAACTGACAATAAGAGGTCAATAGATAATATCTTCAAATATTAGAGGGGCTTGTAAAACTTCCTTGGATTATTATGCCACTGTGATATGCACAAAATTCCTTGTTTCTCCAAGGTGTTGCACTTCCATAATTGAGTAAACAAGGAAATAGGAATTAAAAATCACAATAATTAACCAATTGATGTTATGACTCATGAATAAGTGAAGTTATAATTAGATTATTGATCTCTAGGAGCAGAACAATTGGACATCATTAATAGTTCAACTGTTCAAACTGAAGCACTAGTGATATAGCCTTTTTATTTATTTATTAATTTTTAAGTAGTAGATAGATCACAAAGTCATCAACAAAACTTACCTGATTGTAACTCCTAACTGATAAAACTAATCTTAAGTCCCAAGATCAGAGATAGAGCTATGATTAGCAATGATTTCCAAAATCTGATTGTGGGAATGCAGGGTTCCTAAATTGCAAGAGAAAAGTGGTCAAGCTGCTAGAGAAATAAAAAACAACGTACCTTATGTTCATTCTTAATTCAAACTATTACAATGCAAATAGAATTGCATTATTGATTGATTGAAAGAAAATATATATATATATATATATAATCCTTCTCTTATTCAATTATTAAGTAGATTAGCTTAATAAAAAAATAACTAATATCTACTCAGTTTGAGATTGTCAAATGATTAAGTTAATTGCAGCTATATGATCCAAACAAATTAATCAGTAGCACCATTTTTTCTTTTGCCAAAAATATTTCTGGATTTGTAGGAAGTTCACTATCAAACAACAACAAAAGGGCAAGTACATATTCAGAAAGAATATCCACTCTACTCAAACTTAAAAAAGTAACCCATCCTTCAATTGAACAATGTAGTTTTATTTGTTATGTATGAATCACATACAGTGAAAAATACTTTCACCATGCTTTCTTTGTAGTTTTAACTGAAGTAGCAGACTCATCACTCTAATCAGCTATCCTAATTAATTGTGTGACCTACATTTTAGAGCAAATATATGAAGCTGAATTTCAGAAAATAAATCCATAATTGGATGAGGCTATAGATGCATTGACTATTGTTAGTATGCTTAATTTCAATTGTTTTTCTTATGCAGATTCAAGTCATCAAGCGTTCCAAGCACTGTATCAAAAGGGGCACCAGATTTCTGCTCTGTATATGTGATCTCAAAAGGGAAGGTCTCTTCAGTTCGAAATGCTTCTCGTCCAGCCCCCTATACTTCCCCACTACTTGAACATATTCAGAATATAAACAGCAAACATATTCATCCTCCTGCCTCACCCTCCAAACGTACCATGAACTTAAGAGGTTTGCTTCTCTCAATTATATAGATTTCTCAACTTGTCTTCATTTAAGTACTGATACAAACATCTCTCATTTATGTGTAGCAGACAGGACGTCATTTAAGCCTCATAGCTCAAGCGAGGAGCCAGTCAGGTTAGTCATAATAAATCTCCCCAATTGAGAATGATATCATGCAGTAAACTTGTTAACACCTTAGTGTTATGGATAATGATATTTGTCAACTATCTGTTGACAAAGTAAAAATGGATTTCATTGTTTCAAGGGGTAAATTTGGCTCGACAAAGAAATGAAATCTTAATATTTAAATCAATCAAAGAATTCTGTTGACCTGAAAAGAAGAAGGCTGAAGTTCATGGGATTTTTCTAAAGCTCTATAGAATTTAGAATTGTTTACAGTTATTCAGGTTGAATTTGAGCTACCTCATGTTATTTTTCATGTGGAAATCAATGTTTAAATTCTTGGGGGGTGTGAGGGAGGGAGAGAGAGAGAGGGCTGCCTATTTAGTAGTCCATTGTTTTGAATACAGAAGTTAAAATTCAAATGTGATTTTAAGTTTATTACATGACTGACTTCATCATGACCGAACACAGGCCACCGTCTACAAAAGGAGGAAGAGGTTTGAATGCAAAGGCCTATTCGGACTTATCAGAATCAGATACTGACATATCATTTATAAGCTCTGATAGGCCAAGCATTGAACGGCTGTCCCCTACAGTCTATGATTTGACTGATTCAGGCCGAACATCTCGGCTTTCAACCAGCTCAGATCAAAGTTTTCAATCAATCCATTTAGATGCCAAGTTCAGCGACCTCAGTTTTCTGCATGACATCTCATCATTTTCACAGGAGAGTGGTAGAACGTCATGTTCCTGGTCATCCCAAAATTTGGTAAAGACATTCTCTTCTTAAAAACAGCATTTCTTTGTAGAAACCATCTGACAAGTCATACCTAAATGGTTCCTTTAGTCGTACCTTTCTAGGAAATTTCCTACTAGTTATGAAAAATGGAAGCAAGTACCGGAATTCTGAATTCACATGAGTCTTAAACCTCCATATGCCAACCCAAACTGATTTCACTGTAATTTATTCTTTAGGAAGCTTGAACAAAATTATCCCTTAAACCTTTCTGTTTTCTCAAGTATTTTTTTTTCCCAGGATAAGCACATTTTTTTTGCTTGATGCCTATCCAAGATATCCATTAGATTGAGCACAAAGACATAATACAATGGCTACTTGTGAGATAGCAGAAGACGAACCATTTTCAGTGCATTCATTTCTTCTAAATTAAAATATTCAATTTTATTTCATATGATGCATTGCAATATCATTTGAAGTTCAACAAGGTTAAAAGAATTCAATAGCCTGCACCACATAATAGTACTTGCTCAATTTTTAAATATGAAAATTTCTCATTAAGATGGTACCATACATCCGTCATCCAGTTAATTTCCACTTATGGATATTTAAAATGTGCAGGATGATGTGGAAGCGGAGATGAGGAGGCTGAAGCTGGAGCTGAAGCAAACAATGGACATGTACAGTACAGCATGCAAAGAAGCACTTACTGCAAAGCAAAAGGTATTTAAAAGACACATCTAATTTGTGCCTTCTCAAAATTAAAAGATAGTTTCTAAAGTTACAATTACCATAGGCATCGGAGCTGCATCATTGGAAACTTACAGAAGAGCACAAGTTTGAAGAGGCAAAACACTCTGAGGAAGTTGCACTGGCTATAGCAGAGAAAGAGAGAGCTAGGTCCAAGGTCGCCATGGAAACTGCTGAAGCAGCAAAGAGGATTGCAGAGTTGGAATCACAAAAAAGAGCAAATGCGGAAATGAGAGCCCTCAAAGAAGCATCGCAAGCTAGGGAGATTTTGGAAAATCTAGCCAGAAGTGATCTCAAATACAGGAGATACACTATTGAGGAGATTGAGAAGGCAACAAATTTCTTTGCTGAATCTCAGAAGATTGGGGAAGGAGGTTATGGCCCTGTCTATAGGTGTTACCTTGATCATACACCAGTCGCAGTCAAGGTTTTACGTCCAGATGCTGCTCACGGGAGATCACAATTTCAGCAAGAGGTGCGCAACCAAGAATGTAGACTGCTTAACATACATGAATAAATCATATTTCATGCACTTGATTGTATTAGACAACTAGGCACGCAAAAAACAAAGAAATAATAAGATAGCATACATTTAAAAATGAAAAAGCAAGTGGTTCCCAACATGGTTTTCCAATTTCAAGTAGCCACCCTAGAGGAATGCATAAGTTTTTATTGAATAGTACTCCTTTCAATTTCAAGGAGCCTTGCACATAGGCTTGACAGGATGGTTACAAACAAAAAGTTATTGTGCCAAATCCTATAAGAGTCCTCTCAAGAGCTTGTAAAACAAATATTTGGTTAAACATTTCATTTTCTTAAGCACTTCCTCCCGAACATGACATGCACATTACCAATAAAGAATGAGTTGCTTCTTACATTTTCCTTGATAACTCTAATGCAGATAGACATACTTAGCTGTATAAGACATCCCAATATGGTACTACTTCTAGGAGCCTGTCCCGAGTTCGGCATCCTAGTGTATGAATACATGGCTAATGGAAGCTTAGATGACTGTATCTTCCAGAAAGGACACACTCCACCTCTCTCTTGGCAACTCAGGTTCCGAATTGCTGCAGAAATTGCCACTGGCCTACTCTTCCTCCACGAGACCAAGCCAGAGCCACTTGTGCACCGTGACCTCAAGCCAGGAAACATTTTGCTAGACCACAACTATGTCAGTAAGATTAGTGATGTTGGATTGGCCAGGCTCGTACCTGCTGTAGCTGAAAATGCAACACAGTACCACATGACCTCAACAGCTGGAACTTTCTGCTATATTGATCCGGAATATCAACAAACAGGAATGCTTGGTGTGAAGTCTGATATCTATTCCCTAGGAGTCATGCTTCTGCAGTTGATAACCGCCAAGCCACCAATGGGACTGACTCACATTGTTGAACAGTCTATTGAGAACGGCACATTCACTGAGTTGCTGGACCCAGCTGTGCATGATTGGCCAGTCGAAGAAACCTTGTGCTTTGCAAAGCTTGCACTCAAATGTGCAGAACTCAGACGGAAAGACCGGCCAGATCTTTGCAATGAAGTTTTTCCAGAGCTTAGTAGATTGAGAGATATAGCTGAAGAAAAAATGAATCATGTGCACCCTTACAGCAGTTTTCATCCCTCGCCCAATCACAGCAACGCTTCAACACAACAGGTGAGTTCAAAACATGTAAATTATCAGGAACATTTATTTGCTCGCTAAATATACATGATACCATTCACTATACTTGGCATTTGAATTCCTGTTAAATCTTCTCCCAAATCAGTAAATAATTAACCACATAAAAGGCAAAAGAACTGATTTTTTTTTTCTTTTTGGGCTCATGGCAAAACTAAATTTACTAGCTACAAAATTGAACGGAAAGTTTAGCTACAAAATTTAGCTACAAAATTAGTTGTAGTCTTAGCTTACAACTTTACTCAATATCTTTTTATTAGATGTGAATTTTGACAAATCCATCATTGGATTCCATCTCTTTTTTATACTCTCCATGCTTGCAAAATTTCTAAAATATTAAAGATCAATAGCTATGTCATCAATAAATTGTTTAAATTTTAAGTTTTTGAAGTTTAAAATTATTCACAAAATATAAGCTTATATATCATATAATAAATGATATCCAATTGACACAAAATTTGACATGTGCAATTTAACGGTAAGATTTTCAAAATATGTAGTAATATTTATTTTATTGAGTAAGGTTGTAGCCTTAGACTACAACCAATTTTGTAGCTAAACTTTTTCCTTACGGAAGTAGTTTTTGCAGGATGTTATAAGCAATCCACTCCTTGAAAACTTATCAAGTACATCATCACTAGCAGAAAAATAATCAGGTATAGATTGATAAACACTTAAGCAAAAAGTCCAACGATCAAAATCTAAAGATTGTTTTACTTGCAGGTAACTGAGTAATGCTGGCAGGTCAATTCAATTCAAGTTCCCTTGAGGCAGCATTGGAACAGAAAAATCCTTTTTAATTAGTTGAATTTTGTAATGATCAATTGAAATGTAATTCGAGGTTCCTTTCTTGGAATTTGATTCCCATCTTGATGGGGGTTTAGAAAGTGAATTTGGCATGCTAGTATGTAATTTATTTTTATTTTTATGTAAATATTATTGACAATAGAACTTTTTTTTTTTTTTTTTTGAGAAACATTGACAATAGAACTATAGAAGTGTAATAGAGTGGATTTTTATTTTAATCCTAGCTGTGGATCTGTCCATTGAGCGTGATTATTTTTTAAAACTAATTTAATGAAGAGTAATACATTTCATAATCATATTTATGGCAACATAATCATTTATTATTCCTTATTTATTTATAAATTTTCATACTTATCTCTTCTCCCCTAAAACATTCTCTACGTCCGCTATCTACCCTCCATCATCTGTTCTTTTCTCCTATTCAACAAGTAAGTCTAGTGCTATAACTTGTCGCATAACTTGTGCCACAACTTGCCCATGTGGTGAGTTGTGTTTGGTGGAGAGGTAATGGTGGGCGAGTTGTGGTTGGTGGAGGGGTGATGGTGGGTTCATGTGGGGATACCCCTCCACCAACTACAACTCATCACATTAGTGAGTTATGGCACAAGTTATAGCACGAGACTTATTTGTTGAACTAAAAAGGATAACACGTGCTCAGGAGAACAAAATTTTATTTCATAATATTGAAAAGTTGACAGTACACTACAAAAACACAAGTCACACTTGCTTAAACACACACAAAACACTTTATTTTTTCCTTTACACTTCTCCACCAATTGACCTTTTAAAAGACACACATCAACTCACATAAATATAGCTACACACACCTAGACACCTACACACACAGGCTCGACTTTCTTTTCTTCACTTCACACGCTTCACACTTCACCTCACTTCACTTCACACTACTTCATTTCACCTCTCGCAAGTGGGAACCAAAGTTCCTATTTATATAAGCTGGAGGTCGGTTAAGTAACGGATATTGAAGCTTCTAGCTTCATCTAATTTCTGCCAGTAGAGCTCTAGTAGTTCTAGGCCTTATCTTCTCACGCCTTATTTTCTTATTATTTTAATTTCCAGCCCATGACAGCTTCTAGACTATTACAAAAATTAGCGGCTGAGTTTTACTTCTACATAGAAGTCTCTAGTGACATCTCATAGAGAAATCCGAAAAAAGCATCATAGAGAAATTTCCGAAATGCAAAAGAATTTTCTAGAGAGAGAGAGAGGTAGTGCTTGATTTTTAACACTACCCTCATTTGCTCTCTCCTCCACTACCATGGCCAAAGGGTTCCACCATCTCCGGCCATAGGATTCCACTACCATCGGCTACAAGGTTCCACCGTAGCCAACCACCGACTTTCTACCTTTAATTTAATTTTTGGGAAGTTTTTCTTAACCCGGAAAAATCTAAAATTAGTGGCTGCCCTTTCCATTTGTAAGTGAATGACTATATCAACAATTGGTGTTTTGGTCTGATGATAAAGAGCTGTTATAAAGAGTGGACCTCATAAGTTGAAACTCTCTCTCAAAAAAAAAAAAAAAAAAAAAAACCCTAAACTTAACATAAATTACATGGTACAGTGGCTAACAATGTCTCCTTTAAGCTTTTCTTCTACTCCTCTACTTCTTCTTAGTTCTAAGTGCACTAATAACATGATCATAGTGAAAATTAAAGTGTAGTAATCTGAAGGCTTCTAGATTTTAATAATCAAAAAGTTTGCAGTTAACATATTTTGGAAAAGAGCAGATGAGGTAGGGTAGATAAAGAACATAGAGAATATTTTTGGGAATAAGAGATAAGTATGGAAATTTATAAATAAAGAATAATAAATGAGACTGTACTAAGAATAAATGATATTGTAATTAGCATTTATGGTGTAGAAAAATTGTTTTAGAATTACACTAAGTATAACTTAAATCTCTCTCTCTCTCTCTCTCTCTCTCTCTCTCTCTCTCTCTATATATATATATATATATATATACACACATATATATGAGATGGGTTCAAGTTAAATCTGGTGTAACTCTAAAGAATTAGGGCACGTTTGGTAGACTGTAATAAACACTGTAATGTAATAGATATTCCTATAGCATAACTATTTGGTTGTTTGGTTATGTTTTTATTACAATGAATAGTTATTCCTTATGAATAGCTATTTTTCAAAATGAGGAATAACTATTCCTTATTAAAAGTACTGAACATTTATTCCTTCACCTTATATAATAACTTTTTAAAAAAATTTCTTAAAAAGCCATTAGTTGCCACATCTTCAAAAGGAAAGAAAATAAATTTTCCTTATTGTTAGTTATTAGCTCTATTTTGAACACTCTAAAATAAGTGTATTTTAGGAAATTTGACTTAAAAATGATTTAATTATACATTCTTTTTATACTCTACTAAATTGTGGATGCATATTCAGAATTCTATTCCTAAATGGTCACCAAACTAATGAATAGTAATACTTATTACATTTCAACTTAATGTATTCTTTGTAATACTTATTCTTATTCTCATGTATTAATCATTATAGTATACCAAACGCGCCCTTACACATTTTTTAAACCATTAAATTTGAGTAGATCCAATGGTCAAAAAAAGACCCTCATTAATGCTAATATTCTAATTGATCTCATTTATTATTCATTCTTTAATACATTTCATACTTATTTCTAAACCCAAATAACTTTATTCGGCTGACTCTTTCTCTCTCCATTGCACGTCTCTCTCTCTCTTTGCACGTTTCTCTCTCTATCTCCTCCACGGCTCTTCCACCTCCACGACTAGGTCGCCGACAGCAACCAAAAAAAAAAAAAAAGCCACAGGCTGCTGTACTTTGTTGAATAACACAATTATTTCTGCTCTATATGCCTAAAACTTTTAACATAATATATTGTTCTTCATCTTTAAATATTGTTCATGGAAGTTGCAAAGATATGATCTAATTCTCTAAGAGGTTGAACAGACGGAAATGTGTAACTTTTTAAAGTTACACCAGGTCTAACTTGAACTCACCTGAAACTATATATATATATATATATATATAACAAAGATATGATCTAATTCCTAAATGGTCACCAAACTAATGAATAGTAATACTTATTACATTCCAACTTAATGTATTCTTTGTAATACTTATTCTTATTCTCATGTATTAATCATTATAGTATACCAAACGCGCCCTTACACATTTTTTAAACCATTAAATTTGAGTAGATCCAATGGTCAAAAAAAGACCCTCATTAATGCTAATATTCTAATTGATCTCATTTATTATCCATTCTTTAATACATTTCATACTTATTTCTAAACCCAAATAACTTTATTCGGCTGACTCTTTCTCTCTCCATTGCACGTCTCTCTCTCTCTTTGCACGTTTCTCTCTCTATCTCCTCCACGGCTCTTCCACCTCCACGACTATGTCGTCGACAGCAACCAAAAAAAAAAAAAAAAAAGCCACAGGTTGCCGTACTTTGTTGAATAACACAATTATTTCTGCTCTATATGCCTAAAACTTTTAACATAATATATTGTTCTTCATCTTTAAATATTGTTCATGGAAGTTGCAAAGATATGATCTAATTCTCTAAGAGGTTGAACAGACGGAAATGTGTAACTTTTTAAAGTTACACCAGGTCTAACTTGAACCCACCTGAAACTATATATATATATATATAACAAAGATATGATCTAATTCTCTAAGAGGTTGAATAGACGGAAATGTGTAACTCTTTAAAGTTACACCAAGTTTAACTTGAACCCATCTGAAACTATATATATATATATATATATAAGTTTAACTTGAACCCATCTGAAACTATATATATATATATATATAGTTTCAAATGGGTTCAAGTTAGACTTGGTGTAACTCTACAAAAGTTACACATTTTTTAGACTGTAGCTTTTTAAGAAATCTAATGGTTAGAAAATCTCTATACTCAATGTCATATTTAAAGTTAATTGCTGTCCATATTAGCTAATCTAATTAATTTGAGAGAATATTATATTATTTTCTTTTCTACTTTCTTTCTCTCTCCTAATTAACTCCTTCCTAACCTTGCAAAAGAGCCTATTCTCAACATTCTTGAGTTGCAAATTTTCTTTCTCATGGACTTATTCTTATCCGGTATTTACGTATTGATTATTTAATATGTGAGGCCGTTTAGCAAATGATTATTTGGGTCTAGATTTAGGTTTCTTTATTTTGGATTCACAAATCTTGTGGTGGAATGTGAAAATCAACTGCAGGTGGATGCTCTTAATAAGAGAGATATTTATCTTAGTGAGGAAGAGTTACTGTTCAACGATCTTAGCCTCTTAGATATTGTTTTTATAAGGAGAAAAACAAATGAAACCAAATATGATCCTTAGAGATAAAATAAAATTAACAAATTGTAAAATTATAATAAGAATGAACTATCAAAATTTGATCTCTAGTGATTAGAATTTGTTTGTAATTCTTTCTCAAAAAAATAAAAAATAAAAGAAATAAAAGAATTTGTTTGTAATTCAAATTCTAATCCCTACCATATGACAAGACAACAATAATGCTAGGAGAGTAGGAGTTCTTACCGTATTAAACCTCTCTCTCTCTCTCTCTCTCTCTCTCTCTCTCTCTCTCTCTCTCTCTCTCTCTCTCTCTCAAATCTGCAACTCAATAACATTGAGAATAGGAACTTGTGCAAGGTTAGGGATAAATTAATTAGGAGAGAGAAAGAAAGTAGAAAAGAAAATAATATAATATTCTCTCAAACTAATTAGGTTAGCTAATATGGAAAACAATTAATTTTAAAGATGACATTGATTATAGTGATTTTTTTAACTATTAGATATCTTAGAAATTTACAGTCTAAAAAAATGTGTAACTTTTGTAGAGTTACACCAAGTTACATATATATATATATATATATAGGTTCAAGTTACACCTGGTGTAACTTTAAAGAGTTACACCTTTTTTAAATCATTGGATTTAAGTAGATCCAATGGTAAAAAAAAGACTTTCATTAATGCTAATATTCTAATTGATCTCATTTATTATCCCTTATTTAATACATTCCATTCTTATTTCTAAATCCAAAAAACTTTATAAGGCTAGTAATTGCAATGTGCACTCGAATTTAGGGAGGACCTAGCTCCTTCAGCTTACCTTGATTAGTATAGACCAGCCCAAACAAATGTACGTATCATTTAGAAGGGCCATGTTTGGTACAATCTCACACAAAGCCTTACTTGACAACAATCTTAGCATTTTCATTTTTGATGTGCAATAAAAATAATTTTTAAATTGGCATAGTATATCAAAAGTAACGCTAGAGAGTTTTATTGTGCTATATATTGGAACATGAAACATATTGAATTACAAGTTCTTAGGGGACAAGAATAGGATAGCCTTCATAATCAAGCACAAGGCAGAACACTTCAACATGACAAGAATTCTTCATTTTGATGTCATTTTGAATTGGAATGTATGAAATGTGTGTCTTCCTTTTTCAAAAGTGTATATTACCCTTATAATGAAATGAATTTGTTTTCTATATCTATCTATATATAACATGACAAGAACTTACACACATCAGAATGTATACCCAAGCTTCAATAGGGAATGACAAATCCCTTTTCTTTGCATAACGTCAATCAAATATAAAAGAATCACACTTTTGAAATAATAGGTGGTAATGGCTTTAGCTTCTCCAACAACTTCTCTGCTTCGAGAAACCCAAGCAATCCCGCAGACAAGAATTTTACACATTTCTGTCTATTTAACCTCTTAGAGAATTAGATCGTATCTTTGCAACTTCCATAAACAATATTAAAAGATGAAGAACAATATATGACATTAAAAGTTTCAGGCATATAGGGCAGCAATAGTTGTGCTATTCAACAAAGTACAGCAAGTTGTGGTTTTTTTTTTTTTTTTGGGTGTTGCTGCCGACAACTTGGCTGTGGAGGTGGAAGAGCTGTGGAGGAGACAAAGAGAGAAACGTGCAAAGAGAGAGAGAGAGAGAGACGTGCAGTGGAGAGAGAAAGAGTCAGCCGAATAAAGTTATTTGAGTTTAGAAATAAGTATGGAATATATTAAATAAGGGATAATAAATGAGATCAATTAGAATATTAGCATTAATGAGGGTCTTTTTTTGACCATTGGATCTACTTAAATCTAATAATTTAAAAAATGTGTAACTCTTTAGAGTTATATCAGGTGTAACTTGAACCCATCTTTTATATATATATATATATAGAGAGAGAGAGAGAGAGAGAGAGAGAGAGAGATTAATTTTAAGTTTAAATTTTGTGTGATTGTATTTAATTGTTAATTATAGGATTTAATTTTTTTTATAGAAAAATTATATGATTTTTTTAGAAGAATTATATAATTTAATTTAATTTTTTTTTGAGAAAGTTTTAATCTATGACGTCCGTTCCTGATAATAGCTCTATTATCAGACCAAGACACTAATAAGTTTTTTGGTGTAGGTGAGGATTGAACTCCAGATCTTTTATATAACTATCAGAGACTTTATTAGTTAAGTTAACCGGAACCCACAAATATATAATTTAATTAGGTGAATGTAATAATTGATTTTATTACTCTGTAAAGTTGTTAATGTCTTCCATATGGTCATCTCATCTTTATTTTTTTTTTCACTCCTCCCGACAGTCTCTTTGTTTTCCAATTAACAGGTTGCTATTGATGTTTGATTTCTTTTATTTTTCCCTTTTTTCATCTATTCTTTATTACTATGTATTGTTTTTTTTTTCTTCACCATAAATCTCACTCTCTCTCTCTCTTCGTTGACATCCTTATATACTATCTTTTTATAATGCACTAGTCGCTAGCTCGTGCTATGCATGAGAACCTACCTATTTGTAAGGTAGACTAAAATAATTTTATAAAATCTTAAATTAATTAAGAAACTACACTATTGCATGATTTGTTCTTGTATGACTACAATTTGTGTTACAATTTGATGAAGAAGCCATTGCTTGAACATGCAATGACTTAGAAAAAATTTGTTAGACAGTTTCAAACACTGTAAAAAAATAAAATAAAATAAAATAACTCAAAAATTAAAATATTAAAACTTTTGAAAGACCAAAAAATATTAAAAAATCAGATGATTCACTGCCTAGAAATTATTAAAAAAACAAAATATATATGACTAAACAATAGAGAAATATAAGAGAAAGATGAGTTACATTCAAAAGAATAATTTCAATTATTGCAAACTTTTTATATTGTAAAAAACGGCTAAAGAGAGTTTGGTGGTTCATGTACGAAAATTACTTTTTAAAAAATACATGAAAACCATAAAATAAATTATTATTATTATTATTATTTTTTTAACAAAGTAGAGGAGAAGAAAATAATATAAAAAGAGCTCATAGCTCTACTTGGCTTAAAAAAAAAATATTGGGGTTTGCATTGCTTTTATAGTGTTCATGATTAACTTCGCAAATTTGAAGATAAATTAACATTTGAGTTTGAGTTTAAGTTTAAGTTGGACTTGTTAGAGAGATAGAGTTTCACTCCTTGTTTAGTTTAGATTAAACAAAAATAATTTTGTTTTTAAAAAAAAATATTGGGGTTTGCATTGCTTTTATAGTGTTCATGATTAACCTTGCAAATTTGAAGATAAATTAACATTTGAGTTTGAGTGTAAGTTGGACTTGTTAGAGAGATAGAGTTTCACTCTTGTTAAGTTTGGACTAAACAAAAATAATTTTATTTAAATAAAGTGATAATTTTATTTAAATATTGTGTTGACGTGGAAAATTGTGAGAGTTTTAAAGGTTTCGGTTATATATATATATATATATATATTAGGATAACATTTAACAATCAAAGAGAACAAAAAAGATGATAACTTAAAACACAAAACTAAATTGCATCAACCTAAAGTAGAGTTCTATAAAAAGTCATCAACCTAAATTAGAGATGCAAGAAAAAAAAAAAATCCATCAAAAAATGAAATAAAATTGAGAGAGAGAAATAACATTTTTGTGTGGGAAAACAAAAAACTAGGCATAGAATGAGAGAGAAATTGACAAATTTAATTATAGTAAAATGGTGAGAATAAGAAAATAAAAAATAAAGGAAATATGAAAAGTGATATTAAGGTAGAAAGTAGTGGAGAGATGAAAAGGTAAAAGCAAGGAGAAAGAAAAGTTGGAAAAAGCGTAAAAAAAATAAGAGAGATGATATTTTGATTGTTAAATAATGGAGTTTTTAATTTACCTTAAATGTTGAAAAAATTATAGGGAAAATTGGAAAGAAAAAATATAACGACATAGCCGTTGATGTAACTTAAATGAAGTTGCTTTGAGGTTATTAAAAGACAAGCGGATCAAACTTGAAAAGAATGCTTCTATCCAAAGTAATCTGCATATATGGAAGTACAAATGATCAAGAAGTACTGCTATTTTCTTTCTTACTTGAGATATTCAAACAATTCTCCCCCACAAACACTCAAATGCAACTGGGCATGGCACCTGTGGAATAAATATAATGAGAGATATCGCTATATATAAGGAACAGAACTAGGACAATATACTAATAGCAGTATCTCTATCACATATTTCCCATTGCTGTTGATGGGGTTCTGCCAAATTTAGACCCATATTTCCCATTGCTTTGCAGACCCAAGTGATTGTCAAGTTGTGGCCTCATTCCACTGCCAACCTCATGCCTAATATGGGCAGAATGTGGCGCACACGGGCAAGAGCAGTCACACAACCTTTTGCACATGCCAATGCCTCAGTTGTTGGAAACTCTTACAAATCAATAATTTTGTCCATAGAGCACACTTCACCTTAATTCCTACACAAAACTGAGATTTACAACTGCAAATTGAAGTCATGAACTAGGTTGGTTCCCCCAAAAGATATCGTTTTTAAACTCTATAAGTTGGATCAAATTTTCACTTTCTTTTCTGTGGTGAAATGTTGGAAGTTTGTAATATAGCCTTTTAAACTCAACTATGTACCACTTTTGATCCCTTTTTTTCTCTCAACTTTATTTATATGTCATTTTTATTTTGTTAGTTCTCTTTTACGCTTTTTTTACTATAAAGATCAAGCTAGTTGGGGTGGGTAAGGGGAAAATAATTCTTTTTCTGGTCTTGTTAGTTGTTTATTATCTTAGTTTATTCACTAATGCAACATTATATATGTATAGTAGTGATTATTTAGAGGTTCAATTCTTTCCTTAAAATGATTCGGCACAAATTAGGCTTTTAGGCTGACTTATCATGTTCACTATCTTCATATGTTATAACGGGTTAATTTTTCAATACTTGTGGATTCAAATGTCATATACCAAATGCATACAACCACAGAAAAAACACACTTACATGCCAATAACTTGCGAAATTTCTTACGCATATATATATATATATATATATTAGGCACATTAGAGCAGGATAATGCAGGAGGATCTATTTATTCTATTTTGGTAGAAATGCTAATAAGTAGGAGGTATCTTAAGAACATGTTTGAGTTGATGCTGTAACCATTTGCTCCATGGTAACTCCAGCATTGCACATGTTAGCAATTGCTCGCAAGTATTGCGTCCCATATTTGGATAATGATCCACAATATTTCTCATATGTACTTACCTGTAGCATGAAAACAGTAAAATATTAACATCAAAGTCATGAGGCTGGCAATTTATCCACACATCAATGTAGGAAATAAGGACCTACAAGCATCTTAAAACAATTCCAATCATCCACAATAGGCTGCCCACTTGGCCGAATAGTCTCCAACACTTTTGAGCTACTACCATTTCCAAACAAAAGCTCTCCAATATGATTTATACTGTAGTCCACATGCTTCCTTAAAGAAATCTCATCTTGTAGTTGCTTTTGAGCTTCAAGCTTTTTATGGGAGCCTACAGGGGCTTTACGGTACTGACATGCAACAAGAAAAAAAAAATTGAAATTGACTTCTATATATGTCAAGGACAAGTGATTCTTACTTTTGTTTAAAGAAAAAAAACAGAGACACATAACTTAAAAGAACCTATGAGAAATTAACAGTGACAAATGATTGAAAGAAAAAAAAAAAAAAACCTTGTGCCAGAAATGAAGGAGAGTCGCATCACGTTGGTTAACAACCCTCAGAGTTGATGGTGAAGAACCATATTCAACAGAAGTATCGTTATCATTAGCAGGATTTGTACCCATGTAAGAGTAGAGGCATTCATTACTTAGCTTTTTGTCTCCATATTGCTTTACATTAGAACCCTGATGTGAAAAACCATCACCTTTTTCTGTTCTCCTTTGAGCCTGTAATTGCAGCATCTAGATTTTAGTCGAATTGGTGATTGGTCAAGAGACATAGCAATTAGACGGTCTAACAAGAAGATCCATTAGGAAAGCTCTTTATTTATTTTAATTTTTACAAGCATATTCAATATATAATTAAAAACAGTGTACAATACATATTTGACCTGTTTTAAGATTTAACAATGACATTTTTAACATGAGTTTTTGTAAAACATTCACAAGATGTAATGTTTACCACTTCATATTGCTTCTGCAACGTTTCCTTGTGTAGATCATGTTTGTCACTGCTCCAAGTTTTCAAGTTCCAAACATTAGCCACATAGCGAAAAAATAAAAAATAAAAATAGTGTTGGCTTTAATTTGAATTCATTAGAACTAATAGCACATTGGTTTAAGGCAATGTTTTCAGGGAGGTTATTAGAATACATTATTGTGATAATAATACAAAATTTTGCATACCTATCCTCCAACCAGGAAATACTATACAAGTCTCCCAAACATGTGTTATATTCCACCTCAGGAGCTCCAGGTTCATCAGGACAATATGTTGCAAAACTATCCTCGGTTGCATTTGATGCTGTAGTTGCATATATGTCCAAATTATCTGGAAGAAGGCCTTCAAAAATACTCCCAGACTCACAAGATTCAAGGTAAAATACCTATGATTTTCACGGCAGTATAAAAACCAGATTAAGTAAGTGAACCCTAAAATGATAAATACTAATCAAGCTACATATTATAAATTAGTCATTCTTGAACAAATCACGATGTGTTGATAATAACATACCATGCTTTTGAAAGCTTTTGCTGCATGCTTCTTCTTCAACACATTGTTAAGATCATTGGCATAAGCATATTCACCATTTGGCATCACTAACAAACAGTATGATCAATGATGGACTCATTATCTTAGTCATTGGCAAAAAAAACCTTCAAATTATTGTGAGATTAATCATAATATTGTATTATTCAATCCAAATTTTGGTATATAATGGAAAATTACTAACCTAGGACACCAGGACCTCCGTGGTCGGTATAATATATGAAAATATGGTCATTTGGTCCGCTATCCACAACCTTACCACTACCACCAGTGAGGGCACTTTTGTTTCCAAGAATAACAGCATAAAAGTTGTTTACATTAACATGTTGCCCTGTATAATCCTACAAGAAGAAATATAAATCAAAGTTGAAAAAGTATGGTTAAATGTTAATATATGTTATGACGAGCTCATAATTGAAAACTGTATTAAGTATAATAAAAAAGACCTTGGGCACTCCTTTATAAACATCATCCCCATTTGGTTTGTTGATAATCACACCAGGCCTAAAGTTGTCTTCGTCAGATGCAATATCATCATACATGAAAGCAATGATGTTCTCATCTTTTAACCCACCTTTCTTCAATATTTGATATGCATGACATACATCAGCCTGCATTTCCAAAATTTAATAAAAATTACTGAGCTTTTTTTTTTTTTTTTTTTGGTGCTAATGAACAAAACTTAATTTACATGTTCAGTACAAGTATAAATAATTTTGTCTAATGTACACCTGATGTCTATAATTTTGGTAACCATTTGACCCGGCAATTAGAATTGCCCATCTCTTTCCGCGGAAATTAGTGTTACAACTAGCATTATTACCAGAATCACCATTGAAATCCAGTACTTCTGATGGTAATTTGGTTGCATATGTGACAGGCCTTAAGCTCTCATCAACAATCAAACATGAAAGTGCAAGTAGTGTAAATGCAATAACACGCCCCCAACAAATCATTGTGGTTTTTAGACAACCTGTAAAGGACCATGTTTAGAAGCTGATATTTAAGTAGAAGTAGTAATAATTTTTGTTGACATTTTATAGAACTCTTACATCTTAATTTTAACAAGATAAATGAAAAAACTTTATTAATATGAAAGAATTCTATAAAAACGTAGAATTTATTTATTTATTTTTTTGTTAGAGAATGTTTTTGGGAATAAGAGATAAATATGGAAATTTATAAATAGGAAATAATAAATGAGATGGTAATAAGAATAAATGATATTGTAATTAGCATTAATGAGTAGAAAAGGTGTAAATAAATATGGAAATTTATAAATAAGAAATAATAAATGATATTGTAATTAGCATTAATGAGTAGAAAAGGTTTAAATGATATTGTAATTAGCATAAGAAATAATAAATGAGATGGTAATGAGAATAAATGATATTGTAATTAGCATTAATGAGTAGAAAAGGTTTAAATGATATTGTAATTAGCCTTAATTAGATGGAAATTTATTAATGTGTAGAAAAGGTGTAACTCTACATAGTTACACCAGGTATAATTTGAACTCATTTGGTTAGAGTTTGATTAGTCATTTATTTTTATTTTTATGAGAAAGTAAAAAAGGAGACTCGTATGTGGTAGTCATTGTCCCACACCCCATGGTACATTTGGTTTCTAAAGTTGTAATTTACAACTATGTGTTTTGTTGGTTTTTATTCCGTGCCAAATTTGATTGTAATTTTTATTCAATCTTTTGTATCCTGTATTTATTGTGGGATTTGATTGTAAGGGTTGTGAGAGAGAGAGAGAGAGAGAGAGAGAGAGAGAGAGAGAGAGAGAGAGAGAGAGAGTGTGTGTGAAGACTTAAGCAATTGAAGACTGAGGAGTTCTCGCGGGTAGCTCGCAACTAAGCATCCTACGAAGTGAGCCATGTGCCCTGCACATGACTGGAATGCGAAGAGTCAGGACAGATGGCGATAGTTGTGTTTCGCGAGTAGCTCGCGGGTAAGACCTTCCGCGAGACATTTAGTTTTGCCAGACTGTGTTATCTGATACACACTTTCTGTACCCACACTATATATACCTACATTACCCACAAATGTTGAGAAGTGCTTCTGAGAGAAAACTCTAGCCAATCACCTTGAGAGTTAAAGATTGTTATACCCACAATCTTCTACACAATTGCTTGTGGATTTTCCTCAACTCCTACCTCTCCATTTCCATACCATTGAGAGGTTGATAGCCTAAATACTTACCACACCCTTTCAGAGTGTCAAGTGAGGTTTTGGTGCTGCTAGGAAGTATTGGAAGAAGCCATGCTTTGGCGGATGCAATCGGGCGTATTGCGGGATCTGAAGAACTAGACAAGACATGGTTCCGAGAAGCCTTGTTGAAGTAAGAGCTTGGAGGGCTTAGGTACAACGGGTAGATTAGGATTGGAGGGTCTCTTGCTAACCCATGTATCCCAACTGATTGTCTAGTGGATCAATTGCCACTTGGAGGGTAACGGAGAGGTTTTTCACCGAATTCTTTGGTTTCTTCTTCAATAACACATC
This sequence comes from Quercus gilva, assembly GCA_023621385.1. Taxonomy (NCBI): domain Eukaryota; kingdom Viridiplantae; phylum Streptophyta; class Magnoliopsida; order Fagales; family Fagaceae; genus Quercus; species Quercus gilva. The sequence goes on from CM042477.1 coordinate 97,922,727, forward strand.
GGCGTGTTATCTTGTGTTTGCATCTCTCTTCCCTACTCTTTTACATTCTATTTTACTGCTGTGTTGCTATGATTATGGATTAGAGTAGATTGTTTATTTATCCGCTGGCATTTATACTATTCCGCACTTAGTATTAAGTTAGTGTAAAATCAATCGAGCTGTAACTTTAATTTGGGGGTCTAAACAGCTCTTGTGTTTTCAACATATTTTTGAGCATTCATGGTTAAGCCCATGGGTACCACCAGCTCGAATTGGAGCTCGAAGACCCCAAACCCACACACACTTCAGGCTCTATCGATTTCTGGGACTTACCAAAAATTGCGATTACAGTTCGCACGAGAACTCGAACCTGGGATGTGGTGAAGCCTCAGCAGTCACTTGCTAGTTGTATCACATCCGCTGGTGGTAGAGTTTGATTAGTCTTAAATTTAAATTTTGTATGATTATATTTAATTGTTGGTTATATATATTTTTTTGAGAAACTTAATTGTTGATTATATAATTTTTTTTAGAAAAATTTTATGATTTAATTAAGTGAATGTAACAGTTGATTTTATTGTACTGTAAAATTTTTAATATCCTCCATATGGTCATCTCATCTTCTTCTTCTTCTTTTTTTCCTCAAAGTCTCTTTGTTTTCCAATTAATGGGTTGCTATTGATGTTTGATTTCTTTTATTTTACCTTTTCTCTATCTACTCTTTATCACTTTGTATTGTTTTTTTTCTTTACCATAAACCTCCCTCACGGTTCCTAAAAAAAAAATAAAAAAACCCCTCTCTCTCTTCTTTGGCATCCTTAATTCCTTATATACTATCTCTTTATAATGCAATAGGATAACATTTAAAAATTAAAGAAAAAAAAGATAATAACTTAAAATACAAAACTAAATCTCATCAACCCAAAGTGGAGTTCTGCAAAAGGTCATCAACCTATAGTAGAGATACAAGAAAAAAAAATCCATCAGAAAATGAAAAAAAATTTGAGAGAGCGTAATAACATTTTTTGTGCAGGAAAACAAAAAACTATGCATAGAATGAGAGAGAGAGAGAGAGATTGAGCATACAAGACTATGCTACTCAACCAATGATCCAATCAACATTTTAAGCTCTCAAAAACATTTCTCAACAAGAAAAATGCAAAGCATTCAAGATTCAAAACACACACACACACACACACTAAACAAGTCTATCCAATTTTATATTTCAAAAACAAGTTAAGATAGTTTAGTGAGCATACATTAACACATGTATTCCTTGTGATGGTCAAATCACATTATACCTACACATGTATCAAAAGTAGCAAAGAATATTGCGTGTTATGTGTGAAAAACATTGTAAGATTGCATAAGTGTCTACATGTTATGACGATTTGAGATATGAGAAAATCAATTTAACTCACACGCAATCATAACTACTTAATGGAGACTATCACCTTTGTGGTACATCCTATAACTCACATATCTTCTAGAAGACACGCTTGCAATCATACATAAAGCATTTTGATTATTTTTGCTTTTATTTTTTTTTTTTTTTGTGCATATTTTTCTTTTAAACAAACCATGTATGGGCATATAAGAGAGAGAAAAGAAATACCTAATGATGTTAAGCTTTTGACATTGCACTTTTGCTATGCCGAAGCATACATATGTCATTTTATGATTGGGTGGCAATAGTAGTGAGATGGTTCTCTTAGGATTTTCTAGTCCTTCCCATCAAAAAGAGTGATACGAGTGTTAAGTACAAGAGATTACTTAATCTTACTCAGCACAAACACGAGCCACAAATCTCACTTGCTTAGTTGTGCATAGAGATGCTCATCAAAGTTACAAAAGATACAAAGTTTAGAAAACTTTGTTTCAATGGCCATCCAAGGTACACAAGTACTAATGTACACAAAACATACACTGTTTTTGTATTTTTCTGATTTTTTCCCTTTTTTATTATTATTTTTAATGTTGAAAACAAAACAAAATAAAAACTAAACAACCAAACAAAAACAGAAAAACAACATGAACGCATGAAAGAAAGATGCAAATGCATGAAAGCATGATTCCAAAAGCGTATAAGAAATCAAGCAAAGAGGGTCCTACTATAGATAGAGATAATTAAAGTATATGACAAACAAAAAAGACAATTAAGTCTTAAGTCCCTTTCTCACCCACACAGCACGAGTCTTTCGCCATAAGATGAAAAGACACGTGTCCTAATATGTCTACTAAAGGACATAGAAGAATTAAAATTCTCCTGAAATTGAGTTAAAAAGCTCAAAGCTTTTAATAACTCTCAAAACAAAGGTGTACATCCTTGAGAGAAAACCTGTGACCATTTGGACATCTGCTTTTGAGGATACAACTTAAAGTAATTAGGACGAATGTGTCCAGAAACACCATAATAGTGACAAATATGAGATCTAACAAAGGATTTAGAATTAGTCAAATTAGTTTTGGATTTCATACCTTTATCACCTTTCTCAGATTGAGTCACAAAAACAGTCTTTGATCTTGAAGCCGTGGAACAGGAGGGGTCGGAGGAAACAGCATATCCTAAGCTAGTTTTGTCAGAATTAGGCTTTTGAGCACTCAACACCTCATCAAGCTTTGCACTAGACATTCTTTCTATTTGAGTTCTAACTTAACTAAGCTCTACCTCAAGATTCTTGACATTCTCTTCTAATGAGGTGTTTTCTACAACAAGAGTCTCAACGAACCTTGTAGTCTCATCTAATTTGACTAATAGATTAGCTTTTTCAGTTTTTGCCTCATTAAGCTCTTTTCTACAATGATGGGAAGTCTTTTAAGATTTTATGAATTCAGTGCATAGCTTATCATAGGCTTCCTGAAGGGTCATCTTCTTGGGTACTATATCATCAGAGGAATCCTCACTGTCACTAGCACTCTCCACAATCACCTTATCGGTTATGGCAGCAAAAGTCATAAAGTGACCACATTCATCCACATACTCATCAGAAGAGTCATCCTCAGTATCACTCCAGGTAGCAACTAACCCTTTATCTTTTGACTTCTTGGTCTTTTCCTTCATAAGGTGGTTTGTGCACTCTATCTTCATATGACCAAAACCTTTACACTCATGGCACTGGATAAGGGATTTCTCACTCTTACCTTTCCTAAAGGATTTAGATTTCCTAGGAGGTTTGTCCTTATCCTTTTTTCTATATTGAAGGAGTTTAATAATCTCATTGGCTATGAAGGTTAGATCCTCATCCTCATCATCATCTTCATCTTCATCTTTGCTTTCATCTTCATCTTCAGAGTCATCAATCTCTTCCCATATACTCTTAAGAGCCAAGTTTCTACTCTTTCCATCTTTCCCCATTAAACCTAATCACATCTCATAGGTTTGAAGGTTCCCTACAAGCTCAATCAAAGGAATTTGATCAATGTCCTTCACTTCTTCAATAGCAGCGATCTTGGCATGGAATCTTTCTAGTAAGGACCTAAGGATTTTCCTAACAATTTTAGATTCTGTTATAGATTTTCCAAGGTTAAAGACAGAATTCACAATATCATTGAGTTTGGCATAGAACTCATCAAAGGTTTCATCCTCCTCCATCCTTATTTCTTCAAAACTACTAGTGAGTTTTTGAAGCTTCACAGTCTTTACTGCCTTGGTACCTTCATAGATGGTCTCAAGAATGATCTATGCTTCCTTGGCAGTTTCCGTGGATGATATTTTCTTGAATTCTTCATTGGTCATCTCACAAAACAAAGCATTCATGGCCCTACTGTTGAAATTTGCCGCTTTAATTGTTGCTTCATCCCAATCCACTGGCTCTTCCTTTGGCTTAATCCAGCCAACTTCAATAGCTTGCCATACCTGTTCACCTAGAACTTGTAAAAAAACTTTCATACGAACTTTTTAGTACGTATAATTAGTGCCATCAAATAAAAGGGGAATCAAAAGAGATTGTCCACGATCCATGACAACAAGGGTTAAGGATTACATTCAAGAAATTAATCCAATCAGAGTGTACCCGCTCTGATACCACTTGTTGGGAAATTTAGATCCCGGTTGATAGAATTAATAAGTTTTAAATCCAAGTTGTTAATTAGATTTATTATGAATAAACCTTGTTAAAACATACTAACATCAATATCATGCACAGCGAAAAAGTAAATAAGACAAGATATGATGACCTAAGAAAACCAATGAAACAAACTAGTTTCACAGTAAAAAACCTAGGGGGAAACCTTCCCAAAAAGCAATTCACTATAGTAAAGAGAAATTTCAGATCTAGTACAAAACCTTTGTCCCTAGACTCTACAATCCCCGTAGATGAAATTACAGTAGAAAACTTCTACCACTTCAGAACCTCTGAACTCTTCAATATATAAATGTCACCCTTTTGCATGAATCCTAGTACGTGACTAACCAAAGATGCACGGCTCCCAGTACATGACTAACTCACCAACTTGAAGAAAATTGTTGGCTGCAAAGTTTTTCACTTTATCAACAATGAAGATTAGGAAGCACTTGGTGACAAAACCCTAAAGCACAAATACGCAATAGCTTCTTTCAGAGAGAATAATGGCACTTGGTCACCTTTTGCATGTGTTCTCCTTGTATTCTCTTATGTGACGACCTTTAAAATAAGCCTTATATATGTCTAGGGTTGTGAGAAAAGAAACCCTTATATATGTCTAGGGTAATGAGAAAAGAAACCTTACACATACATGTCAGTATGGGTCGAAAATCAGATCTGAAAATTTTGATTTCGTAATTCTCGATAGATACAGTTGTCGAGCTATCTGTTGATTCCTTTGTTAGGACATATGTAGTTCACTTGTTAAGAACATATATTGTTCTTTTATGTAATTGGCTAATCCTTTGACAAAACGCACTTTACTTGTATTTGGGTAGATCTAAGATGTGTTGAAATACTTCAAGAAACCATATTTCAAGATCAAGTATGAAAGCTTTCAAGTCTGTCTAAGAAAACAAGCTAAAAGTGCAAGCTTACTAAAGCTCGACAGCTGACTCGACAGCTAGCATGTGTCGAGGTTTAGAAAGCTATTTAAGCCCGTATACTTGACACCTGCTCGACAGCTTCTATCTGTTGAGGTTTATAAAATCATAATTTCTGATTTGATTTCTTGGGATCCGTGAATGTGTCTTTGGGCCTTCTTTTCTCCTTACCCTAGACATATAAAAGGATTGTTTTAAGGGCCGTCAAAGAGTTCACAAGTTGCATAAACATTGAGAAAACTCTGTTCAAGCAAATTATGACCGGAGACAAAGTTTTGCCCTAGTTCATCTCTTCTAAAAAAGTTGTTGTGTATGTGCACCTTTGGGTTTTGTGACCAAGCATCTTCTTGATCTTCATCGTGTTGATGAACTGAAGAACTTTGCAGCTAACAACTCTTTTCTAATTGGTGATTGAAGTCGCGTACTTGGATCCACGCAAATTGGTTAGTCACGTACTTGGGAGCCATGCATCAAAAGGGGAAACTGTCACTACAGAACAAGTCCAATTAGGTATTAGGGTAAGGGTTCAACTATAAGTTGGTAAGGTACTTGGGATTCCTTTACTTGTAACCGTTTGTTGTGATAGTAGTGGAGTTTCGAGAGTGGTGACTTGAAAATCATCCAGTGGGGTTTTTGCCGTTAGGTTTTCCCCATTCGTAAACAAATCACCGTGTTATTTATTTTCTGCTGCATAATTAGTTTATTGGTGATTTGTTTATGCTGCCACGCGTTTGCATGTTAATTAACTTAATTAATTCACTTGGCTAAATTAATTGGTTAATTTATCACAAAGGGTCAATACGTTTTGGCCTATCAAGTGGTATCAGAGCAAGCACACTCTGATTAGGTTAATCTTTGTTGTGTTTGATCCATTGACCCCTGTTTGTCATGGATAGAGGACAATCGTTAATTATACCTCCTTTATTTGATGGGACTAACTATGCATACTAGAAAGTACGCATGAGAGTTTTTTTGCAATCTTTAGATGAGAAGGTGTGGCAAGCTGTAGAGATTGGCTGGACTAAGCCAAAGGAAGCGCCAGCCGATTGGGATGATGCCAAGATCAATGCGGCTAGCTTCAACAGCAGAGCATTGAATGCCTTGTTCAGTGCGGTCACCAATGAGGAGTTTAAAAAGATATCCTCAACTGAAACTGCTAAGGAGGCTTGAATCATCCTCCAGACAACTTATGAGGGAACCAAGGTTGTCAAAGATTCAAAGTTTCAGAGGCTCACTACAAGCTTTGAAGAGATTAAGATGGAGGAGGATGAGTTGTTTGATGAATTCCATGCCAAGCTGAAGGACATAGTGAACTCTACTTTCAATCTTGGGGAAACCATCCCTGAACCCAAGATTGTGAGGAAGGTGCTTAGATCTCTACCCGAGAGATTCCATGCCAAGATTACGGCGATAGAGGAATCAAAGGATATCGACAAGATTCCTTTGCTTGAGTTGGTTGGAAACTTGCAGACCTATGAGCTAGGGTTGACCAGAATTGGCAAGTCGGGTAAAGGAAAGAGCATGATACTGAAGGTCAAGAGCAGTGAGACAGATGAGTCTTCAGATGATGAAGATTCCAAGATAAAGTCCTACATCACCAGGCAATTCAAGAAATTTATGAAGAATGCCAATGGAAAGGGTTTTGACAAGAACCAAAGGCAATCCAGTTCTTCTCAGTTTAAGAGTCAAGACAAAGGGAATAAGGATGCTAAGGAAGGTGGTCAGTACACTATTCCTGCAGGACCTAAGTGCTTTGGGTGCAATGGCTTCGGTCATATGAAACAAGAGTGCCCTACATATCTCAAGAGCATTAGGAAGAGTAAGGCACTTGCTGCTATCTTAAGTGCCACTGAGCCTGAAGATGATTCCGAAAGTGAGGATGACGGAATCTTAAATGCCTTCACTGCCACAGTAAATCCTACTGAAGGGATTGTTGATGAAGTGGAAGAAGAAGAAGAATTGGTGGATTCTAAGTGTGAGAAGATGGATGATCAAGACGATATCCATTTAGCCTATGAGAAACTATACAAGTTATCTGAGAAACATGAGAAACTCTATAGGCTGACCTCCAAGAAACTCAGTGATGTGGAACTTGATCGTGAAGAATTATCCACAAAGTTTGATGAGGCAAATTGGACTATTAGAGCACTGAGGTTCGAGAACAATTTCCTGGTTGAAAAGACCAAGAAGCTTGAAGCAGAGTTATTTCAAGTTATAGCTCAATTGGAGAGGACTTCAAGTGCAAAGCTTGATGAGATGCTCAGTATTCAAAAATCTGCCATGGATCGAATATGTTTAGGGTATGGTCTTTCTTCCTCTAATATTGCTTCTACTAATTCTACTATTTTTGTTCCACCTACTAATAATACTAAAAATGAGAACAATGATGTTAAAACTGAATTAGTTAGTGAGAACTTAGACAAAGGTAAATCTATCTTAAGAGCACCCCATAAGCAAGATAAGAAAGATGTTAAAAACCCTAGAGCTAAGAAAGCTAACTCTCAAAAGCCTAAACAGAAGAAGCAGCATCTCTGTCATCATTGTGGTGTTGTCGGTCATACTCGACCAAATTGCTATAAGTGGTTAGCTACTCAATAGAGCAACGGCATGATAGCATCTGGAAGCCATAATCAGCTTCAATCCTTTCTTGCTCCTCTTGGAGATCTTCTGAAAGCCCTCATGTTCCTTTCGAACTTAAACGGTTTCAATTCTTCCCCCTCATCGCCGATTCAAGAGTTTAATCAAAGGAAAGGTTCTTCCAAGGTGTGGAAGGAAAAGGGTTCCAAGTGATTCTATCACTTTCTTCTATCTATTTGTGTTTTTGTTTGTTGCATTACTTGTGTGTTTTGCTTTTATTTTGAGTCAGTCTAGTTTTTATGCTTTGCTTTGATTAACATGTTTTTGTTTGTTGTTTTCAGTTTTTGTTTATTTTGTTTTTGATATAAAAATTAAAAAAAAATTGAAAAATACAAAAACATTGTGTGTTTTGTGTACATTGGTACTTGTGTACCTTGGATGGCCATTGAAACAAAGTTTTCTAAATTTTGTATCATTTGTAGTTTAGATGAGCATCTTTATGCATAACTAAGCAAATGAGATTTGTGGCTCTTGTTTGTGATGAGTAAGATTAAGTGATCTTTTATACTTAACACTCGTATCACTCTTTTTGACGGGTAGGATTAGAAAATCTTAAGAGAAAGGCATAAATAACCATCTCACCATTGTTGCCCGCCAATCATGAAAGACATCTGTATGCTTCGGCATAGTAAAAGTGTGATGTCAATGACATTTGTGTGTTTTGCCACAGCAAAATTGGAATGTCAAATATCATTGGGTAATTCTTTTCTATCTTTTATATGCCCATGCATGATATGCTTAAAAAGAAAATATGCAAAGAAAATAAAAAGCAAAAAGATTAAAAATGCTTTAAATATGATTGCAAACGTGTATTCTAGGAGATGTAAGAGTTATAGGATGTACCTTAAAGGTGATAGTCCTCATCAAACAGTTATGATTGTGTGTGAGTTAAAGTGATTTTCTCATATCTCAAATCGTCATAACATGTATATACTTATGCAATCTTGCGATGTTTTTCACACACAACATGCAATATTCTTTGCTACTCTTGATACATATGCAGGTACAATGTGATTTGGCCATCATAAGATTTACATGTGTTTATGTATACTCACTATACTGTCTTGATTTGTTTTTGAAATATAAAATTGGTTAGACTTGTTTAGTGTGTGTGTGTGTTTTTGGGATCCGTGTGCTTAAAATTTTGTTGAGAGATGTTTTTGAGAGCCTATTATGTTGATTGGATCATTGATTGAGTTGCTTGTTAGATTGCATTCATGTCTGTATTTTTCACTTCTCGAAAAACTATTTTTAAAAGCAAGCTCAACACCTCCTCAATACCTTCTCGATACCTTGCTATCTGTCGAGCTTCTCAAGCTTTTTTCTTATCACAATCTCAACAGCTCCTCGACACCTAGTAGATCGATCGAGAAATCTCTTGCCTCCTTGATAGCTTCTCAATACATGGCCGATCGATTGAGCTTCTGTTTCGTTTCTGGTGTTTTATTCCTCGTTACCTCCTCGACACCTGAATCTGTCGACGACCAATTTTCTTAACACCTCTCGATACCTGTATCTATCGAGATTTACTGAGGTTCTATTTAAGCTCCTCGTGCGATCCGGTTTTCATTTTCTTGATCTCTCTCGATCTATCCGTACTTGTTCATCTTCCGAACTCTCTTTTCTCACTCAAAACCTTCAACCCACGTGATTTTCGGCCTTTCTTTGCTTCAAATCACTTGGTATGATCTCTTATCTCTTCATTCTTCATGCATTTCATGATTTTGAAACCTAGGTTTTGAGGTTTCTGAAAATTTTGGGGTTTTTCAAAATTGATGAGTTATTATTGAAATTTTGGGATGGGTTTTCACTTAAATGAGTTTAAAATCTCATGCATTGCATCACATATATATTATAACTGTATTATCATGCATTTAGATGTGTGCAAATTGATTGTGTGCTGGTAGGATTGGATTGGGCTGAGCCCATTATGAAATTTTTTTTGCATGTCACATGTTCATGCATTCCCTATCCATATGTACTCTCTTTTTAATATACTTGTTATATTTGAATTGCTTTAGGGCTTTTTGATTGTCTCTCTCTCTCTCTCTCCCCTCTCATTCTGTTTACGTTAGTCGTGTCTATGGCACTTAAGCGTAAATCTGCTCCATCTCGGAACCCTCTTCGTTCCGAGGCATCATCTTCTGATCCTACTCCTTCTATCATTCGGTTCGTGATGAGGATGCTTGTAAAGCTTTCTCGAAGAACTTTTCTTGACGAGGTGTTCATTCGGAAAGTCAAGTTATTTTGGCAGACTTCGATGACACTGACCTTCCCGATGTCATTCACAGTCGGGGATGAGAGTCACTGTGTGACGTCCTAGTCACCTGTCCTCTCGTGCTCATTCAAGAGTTTTACTCCAACATGCACGGGATTAATCGTTCAGTACCTCTTTTCTTCACTCGTGTTCGAGGTATGCGCATTCTTGTCACACCGCAGCTTGTTGTGGATGTGCTTCGGGTTCCTAGAGTAGTGTCTCCTAACTATCCTGGTTATGAGCGTCTACGAACTGTGCCCAAGGATGAGCTCATATCTGCTTTTTGTGAGCACCCTTTTGAGTGGGGTAAACGTCAGTTTACATCATGTCGGCCTTTTGCTAAAGGTCCTAGATTCTTAAACATGGTGATGACCTTTGTACTCCATCCTCTCTCTCATTATAACTCTATCACAGAGCCTCGTGCTCAGTTTTTGTTGTCTCTCCTTGAGCATCTTACTAATGAAGGACACGGTTTGTATATTTTAGGCCAAAATGGGCATTTGCCCCTTTCGCCAAAACTTTTCAGAAAAATGTCCCTTGTTTGAAACTATTTAGGGATATGCCCCTGTTTTGAAACTCGATTTTTAGAAAATTGAGTTTCAAATGTAAAACTCGATTTTTGAAAAATCGAGTTATAGGAAACCGAAACTTTAAAAAAAAAAAAAAAAAATTGTGGAACTCGAGTTCCTTGAAAATATTCAAGTGAAACTCAAGTTCTTTGAATGAACTCGAGTTCCACAATTTTTTTTTTTTTTTTTTTTTTAAGTTTCGGTTTCCTATAACTCAATTTTCCAAAAATCGAGTTTTACATTTGAAACTCAATTTTCTAAAAATCGAGTTTCAAAACAGGGGCATATCCCTAAATAGTTTCAGACATGGGCATTTTGCTAGAAAGTTTGTGAGAAATGGATATTTTGCCATTTTGGTCATATATTTTATATAGCCTTTGCAAATAATAAGTAATAATAGTGTACCGTTTATGTTAATGTGATTTCAAAAGTACGTAAATTGCTTGTATTAGAGGAAAAATTATGTATAAGCAGATAAGATAATATTTCCCAAGTGTTAATAATCTCATTCAGGTAATTGTAAGCTTGCTTAATATATATATAGTATCATAATATCAATAAGTTCACTTTGAGAAGTAGTTGTTAATTCAAGTCTCATCATCTCGTGTTTGTCAGTCTTACTCAATATTTTTTTTATTGTAAGTGAATTTTGACAAATCCACTATTGAATTACATCTTCTTCTTATATCCTCTATGTTTGTAAAATTTCAAGAAAATTAAAGATTACTAGTTATATCATCAATAAATTTTTTAAACTGCAAGTTTTTGTAATTTAGAATTATGTATAAAATATAAGCTTATAGATTATATAGTAAATAATATTCAATTGACACAAAATTTGACATGTGTATTAAGAACGTAAAAAACATGCAATTCGATGGTTAAATTTTCAAAATATGTAGTAACATTATTTTATTGAGTGAGTTTGATATTAAAAATAATTGACTGTGTTCGAACAAGTCTCAGTCAATCTATTGACGCTCGGTTGCCACTCTCTAAGGGAATAAATTTGCACCATTACCATCAACCATAACTTTTGGTGTAGTGGATAAGTGCTTGGTCTTATCAATTGGTATTAGAGCTAAGCTGAGCTAAGTCTCAGTCAGTGGCAACTTTACATGCAAGACAAGATGGTCACAGGACCACCCTAACTGGTAAAAAATTGTATATAGACACTTGATAAAAAACTATTATATACTAAACTAACCTACTGTAGGGTCAAAGGTCCAAAACACATATTGGGCGTTGGGCCTTGGCTGAGAGTATGAGTAGTCCGACGAGATTTGCATGGTAATGAATGGTTCAAACTCAGGACTTAATGAGCCAAATGCGAATAGGAAGGTGGTCCGAGGATAAATATCTCCTCGGATGGACTAAACACAAATCAGATGTAGATCCTATTGATCAAGGCAAATCTTTCGGGGTACTCTAATGATAGAGACATGTGTCTCGAGCGTACCATAGGGCTGGGAGCTCAGAAATATTTAAGAGAAAGCTACTACCACTACATTAAATGCATTGCAGCTACTTTTCTGGCCGCATTTATGTGGAGAAGACCTCTGAATAGTACTGCCTTGGTTACCACAACTCACAGAAAGCCCAATGGGGTGTCTGATGAGACATGCACTCAAGTAAGGGCTCAAATGATCAACAAGTGTAGGAACAAGATGATCCAAAAGGACCTATATAATGTAAAAAACCCTCCATGAGTGGAGGATTGAAAAATCAAGAAAGAAACACTGTAGCAACCTAAAACCAGCTCTGTAATAAAGCTTCAAAAGCAATATAGAAGAATCAGTCTCCTCAGATTTGGCCGAGGACGTTTTTTTGTAGTAAACATCTATTATCTTTCTTTCCTTGTTATCAAAACCTATTGGCTCGTTACTTAATTCATTAAAGCCCAGTTTTCAAACCCATTCTCTATAAATTTATTGTTTTGGGCTTGAGTCCACATACCTTTTGGGTTAGGAGCTCAAACCAGGTCCATACACCTACTGTGACTATCTTAATAAAAATTTTGAACACTTTGACTTAAGGATGGCAATTGTAGCCCGACCCGCAAGTACCCGGCCCGGCCTGACCCTAATGGAGCGGATTTTACCCGGTCCGATAAGGAATAGGGTCGGGTATGGATCTTAAAAAAAAAAAAAAAATTCGAAGCGGGTTCGAGTTGGGTTCGGGTTTTATAAAAAACATGGCCCAAAACCCAGCCAGAACCCGACCCAGATACAAGTTAATAAAATTACAAAAAACCCTACTATATATATATATATATACTTACTTACTTCAACGAGGGTTCCTGATTTTTAGTTAGCTCAACTAGTAAAATTTTTTGCTTATAAAAAAGAGATTTGGAGTTTGATTCTTTCTTAAACCAAAAAAACCAATTAGAATCTTGCTTTAATGATAAAACAAAATTATTAACAGAGAATGCTATGAGTTGAAATTATCTATAAAATAAAATAAAATAAAAAGGAACCTACTTCACTAAACTTCTAAAATGATCAAAACATCCTTAAAACTTGCAAACAATTGAAATATTTCAAACTTAATCGGTGTATTTCTTTTTCTCTATTTCATATCTTATTGCAGGTTGCCTTCGTCCATCTGTATTGATGAGGAGTTCAACTGACAATTTTCTACATCATCAATTCTAATTGATTTTTCTTTTCCCAAATCTTTATCGTGATTCAATGGATTCGAACTCCTAATCTTTACCAACCAATGAAAGTATGATGTCTTCTTTAATTTCAAAGGGAAGGACACTCACTACAAATTTACGAATCATCTATATACAACTTTGGGGGAAAAAATGGTCAAATACCATATTTGGCTGAAATAATTTGTGTTCTACCACTGTTAAAATTTTTCTTCTTTAGATCATTCCAACTAAACTCAAAAATAAATAAAAGTCATTCTCTCACTTTTTTTCCCCATTTTCCATTCCCTAAATTCACTCCGGTGTAAAAGGTCCTAACTTTGTTCACAAAAATCCATCACTTTGTTCGTTAAAAAGTAGTGTTAACTGTTGAGAAAACTTTATAGCTATTCCTCAAAAAAAAAAAAAAAAAAAAAAAAAAAAAACTTTATAGCTTATTAAAAGGAAATATAAAAAGAAGAAAAGAACTAGAACCTACAGCATCATGAAACTGAAACCACTATTTCCACTGGCTCTGGATATCAGTTTTCTCATTGCCATTCACTGGCCGGTCGAAAAGCAAGGTAAAACACGAAGCTTCCTTGCAAATTTCGTACGTGACCTGCAATTGAAGCGAATGAAACACGGTATGCTAAAGTAAAGAATTATGGTAGGGACATAATTTTTGGCATAATTTTATGTCATAATTTGCCACACAGTGAGTTGTGATTGGTAAAAGCGTATCCTCACATGACCTACTGATATACTTTTACCAATCATAACTCATCATATTGCAAGTTGTGAAATAAAATTGTGCAAAAAATTTTGCTTCCAACATAATTCAAAAGTAAAAGATACATTAGTGAAAGTACACCATGCCAAAGTAAATATACATTGAATGAAGCCCCAATCTTCATTGAATGTCTCATCCAAAAAAAAAAAAAAAAACTTCATTGAATGAAGCTTCTTGGAAATTTCCTACATACGCGTACCGAAGCCCCAATCTTCACTCTGCTCATCAAAAGCTGTGCACACTCTGGTGGACTAGTGCAACTAAAATTGAAGTGTTGTTGCTCCTGCTTCCCTGTTCGATCTTGTGTGGACCAACAACACTTCAATTTTAGTAGTAATGGTTTGGTTCAGCAGAATATGGACTGGTTGGAAGTTGGAACCAATGAGTCTATGAACATGATGAGCCAACCTCATTCTACAATACACACTATAAAATATAAATTCTAATTAAAATTGATATGGATTTTACCATCGCATTGGAATACTTCATGGCCCACATGTTCTTAAGATTTTGTTAACAGATATTCTTAGCACATTTTTTTAGTAAACTATTTTAGTAAATTTTTTAATTATCAAAAAAGAAAAAAAAAAATCAAGTGCAATACTTAGAGGCTGTTTGGTTCACTTGTTTCCGTAACTCAATTCTCTATTTTCATAACTCAATTCTCAAAAATGGTGGGACCCATAACAAAATGTCCGTTTGGCTGCACAATTTTTCTATTTTCATAACTCTGTTTCCAACACTCAATAAACTGAAAACACATTTTGGCTGTTTTCATTTTCCAATTCTCATAACTCAATGGTATTTTTGTAATTAAACATACATGAGGAACCCACTCAGCCGCACCTTTTGACCAAAACAACTCTTTTTTTTTTTTTTTTTTTTTTTTTTTTTTTTTCTTTTTCTTTTTTTCTTCTCCTAGGTTCGGTCTCCTCGTGTTCTTCCTCTCTTTTTTTTCCCCCCCTTTCTTCTCCTGGGTTTGTTCTTCCCTTTTTTTTTCTTTCACTGGTTCGGGTTTGTGGGTACTGAATGAAAAAAAAAAAAAAAAAAAAAAAAAGCTGCACCAGTGACAGGTATGGGGCCCACAAACAGGGGCGGAGCCAAGGTGGGGCGAGGGGGGGGCAAGTGGGCCTTGACCCCACCCATGGTCTACCCTACCCCATGTTTGTTGTTGTAATTTTATTTTTTAAAGTTATATTTCACATACAAAGCTTTGTTCTTATGGGGTTATAACTTACAAGGACGTGAATGTGATATTGAGAAAATAAATAATTAAGTTTCAAAAGACAGATTTTAGTGGAAATAAATTGATTTCAATTAGCTTCTTAACTACTAGTATTTCCAGTTTAAGAATAATTTAACTCGATGGGTTGCATTCAATATAGTCTATTTCACTATTCACTTTAGTTTTCCTATAAGTTGTTAAAATAGTCACGAGAAGAAATAAACAAGGTAGCACTAGTTCCCAACATAGTCCTAATTTTTTTTTAATTTCTTTTTATGGGAAACATAGTCCTAATTGTTATGTGATAGTCTTATCATGTAATAATATTATGGTTTTGAGCCATTAATAACGAAGACAAGTAAATCAATTGAACAACTTATCTAATAATCTCTGCTCAATGATGATTACTAATGTTTAATCTTTTTTACATTCATATGATTTGTTCGAATATCTTATATTTAAATTAATCTTTTAACTTCATACATTAATAATGATTATGAATTATGTACTTGTTTGCAATTTACATTTTTAGCCTATTTAAATTATGAAGTAGTTTAAGCATTACAATGATTATACTAACTCCTACGCTAGGCTCAAAAAAATAAATTAAAATGAAGTATGAAAAGAAAAAAATTATAACTTTTACATTATATTTTCTTTGTTGATCAAATATTTTTTAATAAATTAACTTTTTTCTTATATTAATAATTTTTATATTAATTTTGTCTTCAATATCATGTCTTAATTTTGCTCCCCCTAAATCAAATTCCTAGCTCTGCCACTGCCCACAAATAGTGTGAAAAATATTGAGTGATGGAAATTGAGTGATGGTGCCAAACAACCTTAGTATTTTAGCGTGATGAGTGATGAAAATTGAGTGATAAAAAATGTAGAGCCAAACAGCCTTTTAATGACCAATATTTTGTTTTTACTCGAATAAATAAAGACCAATAATAACATTTAAGATGACGTTGCCATGTTACCGATACCATATATCATATCCTCAGTAAAGACAGAAATTATCTTAACAAATAAATATTAAATATTTTCATTATTCACTGAGACTGCTAGTTCGTTATAAAAGCCC
Organism: Quercus gilva; assembly: GCA_023621385.1. Taxonomy (NCBI): domain Eukaryota; kingdom Viridiplantae; phylum Streptophyta; class Magnoliopsida; order Fagales; family Fagaceae; genus Quercus; species Quercus gilva. The sequence goes on from CM042477.1 coordinate 97,938,917, forward strand.
GAATAATAAGAGTGAAGCAGCACAAGCACACTTGGAGCATCAACAATGGGCTTGTCAAATGCCAAATGTAAAGCACATTTGGCATACAAGCCCAAAATAAGCCAGCAACTGGATGGCTAAAACCATCAGAGGCCAAATTTTTTTGGCATAATGCTACAGTACCATCTCATTTGTGAGATGGTACTGTAGCGTTATGCCAAATCAATTTATTGTATTTTAATCCCCTCTCTCTCTTGCTACAGTCCAGACTCCATCACAACCTTCTCTGTCTTCCATCACTTCTCTCTGCCTTGTTCTTGTTCTGCCCTCTCTACTCCTCAAACCAGAAACACCATTTTCTCAAACCCAAAACCCCGTGTGGTGGTGGTAGCGACAAAGGTAGGCGTGGCATAAAAGTTCCGTTAATGTGGCGATGTGGCGGCATGGGTCTGGGTCGGTGGTGTTGGGGGATGGTGGATTTCAGTCAGTTTCCGTCGTGAGTGGGTTTCTCTCTGTAGTTGTCGTCATGAGTGGGTTTCAGTCATGGGTCGGTTTTGGTTGTGGGTTATCGGCGAGATCGGCGGTGGTGGGTTTGAAGACCGGCAGTGGTGGGTTTTTGGGTTTCAATATTGTGTTTTTTTTTTTTTTTTCTTGGTGATTATGTGGTGGTTGTTTCTTGTGGATGTGGTTGTTGTTGGTGGTTTTTGGAGGCTTGTTTACGTATTTTTTTTCTCTGTGGTGGCTTCTTCTTGTGGTTGTGGTTGTGGTTGGTGGTGGGTTTGCTGGAGATTGACGTGGGTGGTGGTTGTGCTGTGTTGGTGGTGCTGTGTTGGCGTTGGATTGTGTTTTTTTTTTTTTGGTTCAGCTACTGGGGTTTGTGGTTGTGGCTGGTGGGCCAACAGTGGCTGTCTGTGGCTCCGTCGGAGTGGGCTTTGGGTCTGGCGGCGTGGGTTTGTTGACTGGATTTTTTTTTTTTTTTTTTTTTTTTTGTGGTGTTGACGGTAAATTATGAGTTGGTGGTGGTGGTGGTGGTAGTGCGGCGGTGGTGGTGACTGTGGTGGTGGTGACTGTGGTTGTTGAACAGAAATAAAGAGAGAGAAAGAATAAATAATGTGTTGTAATGTAAATGTTGGTAATTGTGAGAAATATTATTTTATTATGTAGAAATATTATTTTAATGAGTAGGATAGGAAAATAAAAGTTGGGATGTTGGGGTTATTGAAAAATGGTATGATATAAGTGATAAAGTAGCTTTTTGAGATGTTATAATGAGATAGGATAGCATTCTATTTCTCACTTTGCGTAATCTATTTCTCACTTTGCTATTGCGTAATCTATTTCTCACTTTGCTCCTTATTTTTGTCTTTCGCATTCTGTTTCTTTATTGTATTCTCAACTTATAACTTTCAGTCTCCTTTAACTATGGATGGTGTACTACCGTCACTCGTTTCTGATCTCTTGAAGCAGTTGGGTTCATTCGCAGCCCAGCAGGCTCTACAGGAGCTACAGTTGCTTGTTGGAGTTGATGATGAATTCCAAAATCTTCAATACAATTTCAAAATGGTCCAGGCGATGCTCAACAAGTTCGAGGAAAGACGACTGAAGGATGACGCTGTGAAGCTTTGGTATGATAAGCTCGAAGATGCATACTACATGATTGATGACGTGTTGGACACCTGGAAAACTGCAAAGATCAAATTACAAATTCAGAAAGAAGAAGAAGGAGAAAAAGCTGCTCATAGTAATGCTCTTGCCCCCCTTGAGAAAAAAATGAAGAAGGTATGGTCCTTCTTCCCCTCTCCATCATGTTGCTTTCGTCAAGTTGATAATGTTTCTGTTCGTCATGAGGTTGGTCACAAGATAAAAAAACTGAATGAAACATTAGCTAATATTCTCAAAGGCAAACATGAGTTTGGGATTGACTTGAATAGTCAACCTGAAAAAGATGAGAGCCTACAAACTACGTCCATTGTGGATGTTTCTAAAATAGTTGGCCGTAATGAGTATAGAGATGATCCACTAAACAACCTATTAGGCATGGGTAGTTAAGAAGAAAGCAATCCTCTTGTCATCACCTTAGTGGGCATAGGCGATATAGGAAAATCAACTCTTGCTAGACTAGCCTATAATCATCCAAAAGTAATAGCTCATTTTGATAAAATAATGTGGGTTAGTGTTTTTGACCCTTTCAATGAGTGCAAGGTTGCCAAAGCAATCATTGAGGAGCTTGACCCTAAATATGAATCCCTTAATAACACCACTACCGCATTGCAAGCTCTATTGTGTATAGTTTGTGATTTGATTAAGGGCAAAAAGTTTTTTCTTGTCTTTGATGATGTGTGGGCTAAAAACTTCCCAAAAGAGTCTAAAAAGTCGGAGCATTTCAAAGATGCTCTCATAGGTGGTGCCCAAGGTAGTAGAATTCTAGTCACCACATGAAATGAGGAAGTTGCGCACATAATGGGGAGCACTGAAACCCACGCAATCAACTTAGGGAATTTATCTGCTGATGATTGTTGGTTGATTATTAGGAAAACAGCATTTAATGATGAAAATATAGATCGACATAAGGATCTTGAACCCCTAGGTAGAGCACTAGCAAATAAATGCCATGACTTGCCGCTTGCTGCAAAGCTTATAGGGGGTTACATGGGCAACGAGAGAAGAAAAGAACAATGGGAGAAGGTTTTGAATAATAGTTTGTGGGATTTAGAAGATGTTGAAAAAGGTCTTTTGGAACAATTGTTGTTGAGTTATTATAAATTGTCCTTCGCAGAGAAAAAATGTTTCTTATTTTGTGCTGTCTTCCCAAAAGATCATGAAATTAATAGATCTGAGTTAATCATCCATTGGATGGCACAAGGATATATTGATATTAACTCAAAACGAAATAAGGAGATGTAAGACATGGCGGAGGAGTACTTTAAAAAATTAGCCAAGCGCTCTTTTTTCCAAGATTTTGAGGAAGATGAAATTGATGGTAGAATTAAAAGTTGCAAAATGCATGATATTGTGCATGACTTTGCACAGAAAATGACAGAAGATGTATGCTTCACAATTAAAGGTGATGAAGAGTTTAAGATAGACTTTAATAGGGCTCAACTGTTGTCATTAATAGTTAAAGAAGCATTTCCTGAGTCTGTCTATGAAGCGAAAAATCTATGCTCTTTAAATTTGGATTTTATTTCTTCTCTGATTGTTCAACCCAAGTTATTCGACCATTTGACATGTCTACGTACATTACATTTGGAAGGTGAGTCCATTTTGGAACTTCCAAATGAGGTGGAAAAATTGATACATTTAAGATACCTCAAGTTATCTTGTGAAGAGATAAAAGAATTGCCTGAAAGTATATGTCATTTATGTAATTTACAAAGTTTGGATGTTAGTGAGTGTGAGGAACTTGAGAAATTACCCCAGAGGATAGGTAAACTAATTAATTTAAGACACCTCCTGTTTTCTGACAGAAGAATTAAAATAAAATCATTTCCAAAAGGAATTGGGAGATTAACTTGTCTTAAAACATTAAAATACTTTCTTGTAGGTAAGGGCGAAGAAATATTTAAACTAGGAGAATTAGAACATTTGAGCCACATTCAAGGGACACTTGCTATATTGGGGTTGAAAAATGTGGTAGATTTTGGTGCGATCGAGAATACATTGAAGAAGAAGGACCACCTCCGTCATTTGTTGCTATACTTTTGCACAGCAGAGGAATGGAAAGGAGAAGAGGAAGTGGAAGAGGAAGAGACAGATGAGAAAAGAAGAAGAAGAAGAAGAATGGAGAATGACGTAGCACTTCTAAATGCCTTAGAGCTACCTCCAAGCTTGGAAACTTTAGCAATTGTTCGTTATGAGGGCACCACACTGTATCCCAATGGGATGATGCCCAAATTGACCTATTTGAAAAGGCTTTTTATCTGGGACTGCCCAAACCTGGAGCGTTTGCCTCCTTTGGGGAGGCTGCAGTTGCTCAAAAAATTAGTATATGGGGCGCTCCAATGATTCGAAAGGTGGGAGATGAATTTTTGGGAATAGACATAGAAGAAGATGAAGAACTATTAGAATCATCCAAAAACAATAACAACAAAGACATCATCATATTCCCAATCCTAAAATCTCTCAAATTTGAAGAATTGGGGGAGTGGGAAGAATGGACTGGGATGGGAGGAACAACAGAAGAAGAAGAAAAAGATAATAGTACTAATGCTTTTGTTACTAATAATACTCCAAAAATTAAAATAATGCCACTTCTTCATTCCTTGAAAATTAATGAATGCCCCAAGCTAAAGTCTCTCCATTACTATAAGAATTAAAAAGCTATGGATGTCCAATTCTCGAGCAGCGTTGCGAAAGAGAGACAGGAGATTACTGGGCCAACATTTCTCACATTCCAAACATCAAATTTTGGAAAGTACGTGCAAAGAGATGGTCAACTTCGAGACAGCGCAGATTCAAAGGTAACTCTTTTTTTTTTTTTTTTGAATCGGTAACTCTTCTTTTCTTGCAAAACTATCCTATCAAATATACAAATATAAATACATATATGGATTTATGCAAATAGACGCAATTAACTTCACTTCTATATTTATCCTATAAAAAACAAATAATTATAATACCAACCACGTCCCTTGATAAATTTTCCCAATATCACAAACACACTACTCCCACCAAATCATTCTATTTGTTTGGGTTGTGATCCTTGTTGCTCTCTCTAATCTCTCAGTGGTATGGTATGGGTTCTATTATATTTTATTTTTCTTGTTTAATAATATTATTATGTGGGTCATTGTGGGTTTTGTTCATTTTGGGTTATTTAAACTAATCTGACATAGCTGCTATGCTTTTCATTGGGACAAGATAGTGAGGAAGATAATGGGGCTGGGTTTGAGACGGATGAACAAGTGGAAGTAAACATTGATTCCGAAGCCGCAAACGCCGAAGACTCCGATGAAGACGACTCCTCCATTCGCACCTTCACCACAGCTCGCCTCGACGCCGCCAACGTGGGTGGAGGATCCGGCTCGGCTCGGCTCGCAACACGAAGATCAAGATGGAGAATCTGAGCTCCTCCGCCACGGTTAAGATCAAGAATTCAGATAGCACGAACGACGGTGGGGCCCAGGGGACCGGTCCGGCGGGTTCCAGAGCTCCGGCCGGGAGCTCGGTGCCTGGAATCGTTGTTAAAGAAGACGCCACAGAGATCTTCACTGAGAACATTCAGACCAGTGGAGCTTTATAGCGCCAGAGAAGAAAGTTTGAAGAAAGAGGTAAGTCTCTCTCTCTCTGTCTCTGTCTCTGTCAAATTTTGAATCTTTGTTTGGAAAATTAAAGTTTAGAAGTGATTGATTCAATGAATTGAGAATATAAATGGTGTTTGTGGGATTTTTAAATCTGGGCAGTTGACATGCACAGAAGAAGACAGAGACATGATGATGAGGCTGGGTAGTAAGAGCTCAGAAGAGTGGTGTTGAAGAAGGCAATGAATGAGGAGGTCAGTTTCCCTTTTAAATTGCTCAGTCATTACCTTTAAATCTATGTTTGTATTTCTACTTTATGCCTCTTATTTCTAGTTACCTTTAATATTTCTATCTTCGATTAATCGCTCGAATTCCATTGTGTGTTTAGATTAGTGATTATACTAGATAAAACCATTTTAACTTTTTTATTGATTGATTGATTTCAATAAATTTTTGTTTTTAGCTACAAGTAGAGTTTCTTCGAATGATGATGGCAAGAGCAAAGAGAGATATAAAGCCTCTGTTTACGAAAATCTCTCCAAGTCTGCACCCATCTCCATAATCACCCAGAAACGTGACTCCCTCCAAATCCCATTCCGCTCCATTGATTTCATCCGCAAATACCCTTCTGTTTTCGATGAGTTCCTTCCTGGCGGAATCGGAGTTTTGCCCCACGTCCGCCTCACTGCTAAGGCGTTAAACCTCGACGCCGAACAATGCTTGGTTTATCAGAGCGATACTTATAAGAAGCAGACTGCTGATCGCCTTTTGTAGCTCTTGATGATATCAAAAACCAACAAAATCCCACTTAGCATCATTGAATGCTTGAAATGGGATTTGGGTCTTCCTCATAATTATGAAAAAGAACCATAGTTACGGAGTTCCCTGACTATTTTCGAGTCGTAGGTGGCGGAAACAGAGATGAAGATGGTGTTTTGGAGTTGGTTTGTTGGAGTGATGAGCTTGCAGTTTTGGTTATGGAAAAGAAGGGTTCTATTGCATTCCCTATGCAATTCTCGAGAGGTTTTGAGATGGATAAGAAGTCAGAAGAAGTGGGAAGATGAGTGGCAGAAGTTGCCTTACATTTTCCATATGAAGATGCTTCTCATCTTCTGCCAAATAGTGATGAATCGGATAAGTGGACGGTTGCAGTTTTGCATGAGTTGCTTCATATTCTTTGTGCCAAAGAAGACTGAGAGGGATAATTTGCTGTTGCTTGGAGAGTATTTGGGGCTTCGGTCGAGGTTCAAGAGAGCATTGCTTCAGCATTCGGGTATATTTTATATGTCCACTAAGATTGAAACCTGCACTGTGGTTTTGAAGGAGGGTTACAAGAGGGGTTTGCTAGTTGAGGATCATCCATGGATGCAAATGAGGAATCGGTATATTCACCTCATGAACATGGTGAAGGAAGATGGTAAACTGGTTAGTGTGCCGGGTGGAAGTAATGAAAAGAAAAGGCAGACAGTTATTGATGAAAAAGAGAAGGGAGAGGGAGATGAAAGTGGGGAAGAATATGAAGGGGCGTTGTTTGATTCATCTGATGCTGAGGTTGAGGATGCTAGTGACGATGAGTATGATGATGACGAAGATGAAAACAAGAGTCAGAGAGGTGTTCGAAAAAAAATGTTGCAGGGAATAGAGGAAGAAAAGCTAGCAAAATGAATTTGGATGTGAAGGGGCTTTATAAAAAATCTGAGTATGATGATGATGAAGATGGAAACAAGATTCAGAGAGGTGTTCAAAAAAATGTTGCAGATAATAGAGGAAGAAAAGATTGGAAAATGAATTCGGATGTGAAGAGGCCTTCTAGAAAATCTGAAATCGAAAGGGAAGATGGAAAAAGACCTCGAATTTCAAAGGAAGAATTTCCATCAAGAACAAAGATGCATGATGGGAGTAATGCCTTGGTGAGTTCACGTGAGAGGTCAAGTGTACCTAAACGCAGAGGGAGGTTATTGCCAGGCAATAGGACTTCTACATCGTGATGATTCTGACAACTTGCTGCAACAACATATAAGCAGGTTTGCTTCATGTTAACGATTGTAAACAACTTCCAAGTTGTTTACAATGTAATTGCATCTTTGTTGTTGTTGTGCATGTGCTGTCTCTAAAAGGGGACCAGAACTTTTTGCCATAACCTAATAAACCCTAGAGCTGGGACGAGCAAGCACTCTACTGTCTAGTCTTTTACCTGGTGCATATGATTAGGTGGGAAGAAAGGGATTTGGAAAGGTTGGTTGCATCAATGAAGCAGAGTTATTTTTTTTTTGGGTTTAGTTTGCAGGAATTTTGTTGTATTCTTTAGCCTAAGGTTCACGCATCACTGTCCCTAGTTTCTGTAGTTTGCCTAGCTTTGTCTTGTTTGTTCTCTATTAATAATATCCTTTACTAATTCATCCCAAAAAAAAAAAAAAACTAAAATTAACTGCATTATTTAGTCATTCTTAATATAACATTTTTTCATTATAAATATACATTCTCAAATTCTTGAAATTGTAGGAGAAGTCATGCTTGCTATTAATGTCCTGTGAAGCAACAAAAAAACCCATCGGCACTCCTTGCTCCTAGACTTCTATTGGTTGCCTCTATGGCCCTGATGGTTGTTTGTGTTTTGTTCGTTTATCTTTTTAATAAGACTCAAAGTGGATTGAATTTCAATTTTTTATTTGAATTGCAATCATTCACGAGGAGTAAAAATTGAATTGCAATTTATACACTTGTTTATGAGGTCCTGAACCCACAACCTACCTCTCCATTATATTACAAGCAAATTCTTTTCTGCTTCATCTTGTGGTGGTCTTTTAAAGCAAATTCTTTTCTGCTACATCTCCATTATATTAACAGTTTCTTCTTTCTTTTTCTCCCCTTTTTTGGGGTCTTTTTTTTTGGGTTTGTCTACTTTCTTTTCATTTCTATGGCATAAATATATTGGTAGATGGTGTAAATATAGTTCTCAATGTTACTTTAATGAGTTCATGTCTACAACATATTTCATTTTAATTCGTCTTTGATGTTTTTGGGCTTAATTATTCACCTTTGGTTTTTTTGCAGGTGAAATCATCCATGGTCTGCAACTGGAATGGGTCGGTGTTCTGTTATACAATTTGAAGGATATGATTGCACAGATTCATTAAACATTGGACTTTCGATGTATTTGGTTGTAGTATGAATGGATTTATCTTCTATATTTGTATTTGGTTATGGTACGTTGGACTTTTGAGTCAAGTTCAATTAACATATGTTATTAAGTCGTTACGTCATTGCACAAATCATACTGAAATTTGGCTGCTGACTTAATATTCTGCTGGCAATCTTATTTTGTTTTACTGCGTTCTTGTGATAGAATTGGTTTGAGGAAAGTCTGGAAGGTGGGAAGAGGGTCCTTTTATTTATTTTTTAAAATGTAATCTAGGAAAGAACATATCTATGTATAATTGTCTTCTGCATTTGCAGTGTAGAGGCACAAAGTAGAGAATATTATACCAGACTTCTTATTGATGGCTATGAAGGCTTTAGTTGCACAACTAGGTTTGATATTGGGTGTCTGTTCACAGAGACAGAAAGATGGGGGTAATTGTCCAAATAGTTATTTTTTTTAACTTTTAATAATGTTTCTTTCTATTACAGTACTAAGTTTTGTTATATGTGATTCCAGGCCAATAGGATAACACCATCTGAGATGAGGAGAAGCTGTACCGTGGCTCTTGACAGTGTCAATTTGAGCAAAAATCGCTATTCAGATGTCATACCCTGTATATGTCGTTTTCAAATAATGTTGCTCATATCTTTATATTCACATACTAGGTTTGAAGGGCAAATATAAGAGTGACCAGATTACTGTATTTTTGTTGATTTCAGTTGACAAGAATAGGGTTGTTCTTAACTCATGTAAGGATTACAGACCAGCAGCAAGGGGCTACATCAATGCGAGCCTCATCACGGTAGAAATTAATAAAATAATGTTTAGTTGGTAATGCCTATTAGGAGTTTATATGGAGTTTGGATGTTCTTGGTTTGACCCTTCAATATGTCTCTTAATTGTAGACTTCTTCCTCCGAAAACATTTCTCAGTTTATTGCCACACAAGGTCCATTGCCACAAACTTACGAGGATTTCTGGGAGATGGTAATGCAGTACCATTGCCCTGTGGTTGTGATGTTGACTAGGTTAGTCCACAATTACAAGGTACTTCACTGTGTAGAGTTTAAGGTAATTATTGTAATTTCCAGGTTTTCTTATCAGTGGGACTGGGATTCTTGATATCTGGATAAGTAGTCAATCAAAAAGGTTTCAAAGTTTTAATTGGATATGTAAATTACTGTTTCAAATGAAGATCTTTCATATTTAGATCTTGATTTCTCATCCAATGCATAGCTGTTGCAACTAAATAAATTTTGTTGTGAAATATCAAATATCATATGAAGGATTAGTAACATCAACTGTGTTAGTTGCTGGGTATATTTACAATGAAAATGGGAATGGTGAAAGAGTTAGATCTTGTTCTTGCTAAATGCAAACACTTAAATTCATTAAAGAGCCTCACAGAACAAACATGTACTGATATATTTTTTATTGATTTTATTACACATGGGTGGCCAATTTAAAGGCTCCAAAAACTTTTTTTTCAAGTTGAAATATTCATAAAAATATCATAGAAAACTCTCCACCACTTGAGCTAGTCACCTAGCCCCTTCCTTCTCAAAGACTATCAATCTCATTAAACCCTTACTCTGCTGTATCAACAAGACCCCGTTGATGTTACCTCCATTTCTGAACACTAACTCGAATGTTTCTACTTTATGTGGAGGATTTGTCAATCCCCTATCCCATCACATTACCTCAGGTTTCTCTTCCAATCTTTAGCATCTACATCCCCATTTGGACTATGCTCATTCAAAAGGTACCATTTTCTGACCTATGATGCATAACTTTCTCCGAACCTATTAACTGCATAAGTAGAGGCAAGCAAGCATCTTTTGGTTAATTTACACGTGAAGAATCCTTTGTAAGTTTTCCAATGAATATATTGCTGTTATTAATTTTGAGGTGGCTAAATATAACTCTACTTATCTTATTTCATTCTTATTTTTCAGAAACTTTTCTAAATTTAAATTTTATTTGCAGATGGTAAAATGTGGAGATTATTTCCAAGCTGAAGATGGTCCCAGGGAATTTGGTAATATACATATAGTCATTAAATGGATAAAAACTACTGACACTTTAATAGTGTTGCGCCATTTGGAGGTGAAATATAAAGAGGTTAGATGAGTTTTTTAAAAGAATGCTGACATAATGCAATTGACGCTTTAAGGACTGTTTAGGCATGCCATATAGGGGAACAATGTGGTGAACTATCAGCATGGCCAGAGATTATTTTGCAAGAATGAGAATGCAGGCATTACACACATACACACGCACGTGCATTTAGATGGAGTGCTACCTTAGTAAAGGGAATATATATAGGACAAAACAACCTGTAAGTAGAACTTATCAAAAAAAACAACCTGTAAGTAGAAAAAAGACTAATTCCTAAGATCCAAATCTCCACGAACTCTAGTGTGCATCCAACCATAAGGAGAATGAAGGAACAACTGCTTCTACTCCTAAACTATGGGAGTTTCCTTTCCCCTGCACACACACTACATAAGACATAATTCCACAGGCTTCCAAAATTTAATGCTTGCTTCTCTCATAAGTTTCTTTTTTGTATGGTTAGATAAAGCATATCTATTCTGTACATAATCCAAGGTTGTACCTTGGTGCAATGGTAAGTACCCTCCATCCCAGTGATGTGTCCAAGTTCGAGTTTGAAAATCAACATTTCTAAAAATTGGGGTAAGGCACCAATTACCTCTCCTAGAACTCCTAGAAGTGGGACCCTAGTGCATTGGTATGCCCTTTTTAGTTACTGTAGTTAATCTCTACCAAAAGGATTTCTTATGTCAGCCTTATGGAGGGACATTGTTTCAGATGTAATGCATGGTGCTTATTTAGAAACAAGGCCAATGAGCTTGAGCCCTGGCAGCTCCTCCCCTTAAAAGTGTTAGGTGGAGGATTAGGTCAATTGATTCAAGGCCCATTGGGTGCATGTGTAACTTATCAAAAATAAAATTAGAAACAAGTATACTGATATTTTAGTTATGCTTGATCGTGCAACTTTACAGCGAGGGAGAGTTTATTTTACTATGAGAGTTATAGAATAAGGATTTTTGAAACAACTGGGGATTGTTGAAGCTATTTTTATGTTTGAAGTTAGTGATTGAGTTTTGTTTCTAGAAGAAGATAATTTTTAAAGAATATAAAGGAGAGGAGAGAGGTTCCCGGCAGTTGGAAGTGAAATTGGCTTCATTGTAGAAGTGACTTGGAGCTTCGTTGCTAAAGAGAACATGCTAACTTGTAAACTTTGGAAAGAGAGTGAAGTTTGGAGACTAACAGATCTTTTTACAGTTGGTGAAAATGGAATATATTACTATATTAGTTGGAAATAAAATTGTAGACCCCTTGCTTGAAGGTTCATGGTTGAGACAAAAACCTTTACATCTCATACCTACTATGCATTTAATAGCAAACCATTTGAGAAGGTAAACAATTTATGAAAGCTTTTTGTGTTGGGTATGGAGATGAGAGTGAAAATTGTGTATTTAAACGTGATAGTATGAGTATGTGGGATTAGACCACTTTTCAAAGGTTTTAAATTTTATTATGTTGTTATCCATTTCAAAGAGGGAAAGATTGCTTTTGGAAGGAAGAACTGGTGAAGGCACTAGGATAGCAGTTGGTGGCTGGGCCAATTGGTGATTGCCTCTTACCTCTAGCTGTTAGGGTTGTGGGGCTGATGCAACAAGTGTGGTGTCGAAAATATTGATTGGGGTGAATTTGAAATAAGTTCTTATGCTCTATTATCCTTTTAATCTCTTGAAATGGAGGTAATGAATATTAGAAATGTAGGCCAATTTGGTTGGTGATGAGTATGTAAAATGATAACATGCCTTGGCTTGTACATTCAAGGCCCTTGTGATGATTTTCACACAATAAAATTGCATTTCTTGAGGGTAGATAGATCTTACATTATGTTTTCATTGCTAATGAATATGGAGGCTTAGAAGTAGGAACCTTGGGTAAAATCTGCAAGTTAGATGCAATACAGATTGTTTAGTTTGAGTCAAGTTATCTTAACATATGTAATTAAGTCGGTACGTCATTGTACAAATCATACTGAAATTTGGCTGCTGACTTAATATCCAGCTGGCAATCTTACATTGTTTTACTTTTAAATATCTTTAGCCTCGTGTGGATGTTGACTGCAATCTTGTGATAGAATTGGTTTAAGGAAAGTCTAGACTCTAGAAGTTGGGAAGAGGATCCCTTTTTTATATATATATAAATGTAATCTAGGAAAGAACATATTTATGTAAAATTGTCTTCTGCATTTGCAGTATTAAAGCACAAATTAGAGAATATTAAATCAGAATTTGTATTGACATGTGTCAAGGTTTTAGCTACACAACTAGGTTTGATATTGGGTGTCTGTTCGCGGAGACAGAAAGATGAGGGTATTTGTGGATATTAGGTAAGATTTTCCTTAAAAAGTTAGATTGAAAATTTGAAGAAACAGATTTGGGGAGGATGAGAAAGGGAAAGAGGCACTACCAGAGGAGGTGGGTATGAGCTAGAAAAAAATAATTAAGTATGATGTTGCATCTCAAAATATGCAATAGGAGTTGAATAGTTCGTCCGGAGAGGTCATGCATCCAGTGTGTGTCTTACTTCCATTGAAGCTTTAAAGAATTGGAAGTTTTAGGTTTGAAAATATTTTATTTGTTAGGCGATAATCAGTCTGGTTTCGGTTGGAGTACTCAATGGCATGGGGGAAGAATCAATTGGGCCTTTTCGTGAAGTGTGTTTCAATCTTTGTGAGCAGTTGCAAATAGATCAACCTAATGCCTAAGCTTGATGGTACAATCTCCTTCTGTTGTTCTATGTTAAGAAAATTTTGTTTAGAACTGCTCCTTCTAAAGCTCTCTCTCTTTCTCTGTCTCTCTATCTCTCTCTAACCCCCAACAACACCCACCCCCCCCCCCCCCCCCCCACCCCCCAGTAGATGAGTTCATTCAACTGGGGCAGGAGCATATTGGTTTTATGATTGGCAACTAGCCATTAATATAATATGGACTTGTTTGCTCATTTTGTGCGTGCAGTGTGCAATTGAGAAATAGTGAGAAACAAAGCAAGGTCATGATAAGTGACATGATGTGGGCAAAACTACAGTCTTCAACCAATCAGTCGAGTTTCTTGAAGACTTGGACCATACAGATGTCCTTGATCAGGGATAGAAAGAAGGGATGTACCACAAATTTTATCAATAAATAGGCTGAACCATTTGGAAGCAACATGACCTAAGCATATATGAGTTCATAAAGATCTCACGAGGAAATAGTGAGGAAGAGCCACCAACTCTTAGATTGGAACAACCATATTAGAAGAAAAATGGCTGAATAAAATGACTAGCAGCACTGTCCAATTAGAGTAGCTGTTAATTTGATGTTTTCTGTGTTATTGTATCCATTTGTTTTTCCTGTATGTTGATAGTTGACATTAATTATGTCAAGTATGTCCTTTGAAATCTTGCGGTTTGCTCTAGCATTGCTGATTCATAACATTTTTGTGTGAAATTGTCCTAAGTAGATGGGGCTATTGATTAGTGCTATAAATATTGGGTTACTTTTATGCTCCTCATTGTGCTTAGGAGGTAATCAATTGATGATTTTTCTATTGATTTTGAAGTCTGTTAATGTAGATCAACTTGGAATAAGATTAGGGAAAAGCATTCAGTTGTTGATTGGAGGGCTTTGGATTGGTTTTCGTTTCGGCTGCTATTTGCAAGCAATGCCTTCATTTCTTGGCTAACTGTCATGGATAAACTTCCCACTCCTGACATGGCTGGTAAATGAGGATACAATTCTGATCTCATTTGTGTGTTCTGTAGAAGATATCTAGATTCCAAGCAAGTAGTTGAATGACTGGAATTCTCTCTTATACTGAAATATTCATTCCTTGAAAGTCATAACTATTGTTTGCAAGTTAGCTTGGGCTGCCTTCATTTATCAGATATGGCGTCAAGGCAATGCTAGAGTTTGCAAGGTGTTCAAAATAGTAATTTTTGGCTGATGGGGTATATCAGTTTCTGTTTTAGAGTAAGAGTGTTATTGTTTGTGTGTTTTGCAGCGGTTTGCTGTTTGTGTTGTGTTCTTGTTTAGAGTAGCCATGTTGGTTGTTTCTATGTTCTGCAGCAATTTGTTGTTTGTATTGTGTCAAGGTTGAACTATTTTGTGATATCTTTGCTTGATTTGTCTTGAATTTATCTCATTCTTAAAAAAAAAAAAAATGTCTGTTCTACAAGTCACCCAAAAAAAATTTATTCTGACTATTCTTTGGATTGCTCAGATGATATGTCTCATCCATCCCTTCTTTAATGGTTATAATTTTAAATTCCTATTTGCATGTTATATCTCCTTGAAATAGAGATTAGACTTTTAAGATTGATATCTATTTTGGAGCATTTTAATTGTTGTCCATTGCGATTTAAGTATTTTATAAATATGCCATCATTAAACTTCTTACTTTGAAGTTCTAAATTTCTAATTGATGCTTGTAACCTTGAATAATCCTTGTATGGAAGATGTTGGGCTTCTTATCCCCTACCTTGCAAATCTGCCTCCAAGAAATAATGCGTGCGCAAAACCCCCACTCAAACTTTATGCAAGGTTGATAGAAAGAGCCCATAGAAACTGATAATGGCAAATAGAATGGCGAGGCCAATGAAGTTAAAGATCAGATCATGGGGGCTTCTTTATTTCTCCCAGCCAGAAGAAACAATCCCCACATTACAAGGAATTTTGGAAAGAACTTGGTGATGTGAACAAAGATTCTAAACTGCCAATGAAGTTAGTCTTTCCTTTTTGCATATTGATATTGCCATTGACTAAATCTTATCTAATTGTCCTTCAAGAATCGATCTGATGCTTTATTTCGTTTTATATTTGGCACGTAATTGTTTAAATTTCTTCAATCTTTCATGGCATTTATATCTTAATTGTGGTTGTCATTCTTGACTCAAATCACAGATGAGGCTAGCACAAAGTTATAAGCATGGAAAATGGTGTTGTGCACTATGGCGGTGAGTTTTATAGTGATGATGACTTGAAAAGTTGGGCACTAGATTCATCATTTGAAGCCTTAATGTTTCCATTTCCTCCTTATCCTCAGGCAAACATTGAAGGTTTTCCTTTTTCTGATTTGAACATCTATTTGTGGTGACTGCACAAAACATATGTTCTTAGCTATCCAATCTTTCTTTTGCAGTTCATTGCCCATTGTGTTTTCTGAGATTGTCCTCAGGCAACCACTTATTTGCTAAGTACCTGAAATTGAACCACATGAAACTTTGGGGTTTTGGTACCGCATATCTCATCAAATACAGGAAACTATTGTTATTTACTGTTAGCCTTTTCATATTATCTATAGTAGAACAATATAAATATGGCAGCCCAGGCTAGTTCATACAATGGCTTTGAAGATATTCCCTTTCAATAACTACACTCCCCACTACAATAATATTTCTTTACAACAACTCCAGCGCATATTAATCAAACACAAAAAACACACAGTTTCATTTTTTTATCCTCACCTGATTAATATGTCAAGCATTGCTCATAAGTATGTTTTTCTATTTTCTATCCTTTGTCCTGGATCATTGACCTTGTTTGTAAAAATTAATGCAGTTAAAACCTATTGGAGAAGCACAGTTTTATATTGGTGAAAATTGTTAAGCAAGGATGCACCTCAGGCAGCCATGTCTTACATTCTGGTGCAAAATATATTTGATAAGCTGCATTGGTTACAAAGCTTCATATGTTAGAATAACAAAGCTCCCTTCCTCTCTGCCCTACATCATTTACCTTGTCTATAAATTTTTATACCAAGTTCATAGATGCAACTATGCTAAGCGATGGGGCTCCATTCAGCATTGTGAATGTAGCTTGTCATGGATGTCAAGATGAAATGAGGTCAACGGGTGATACACATGAATTGGAAACTAGGCAATTGGTGTTTATGCATATCTGTAAGTACCACCTTCCCTATCTTTTTTGTTTGAATGTTAATGACTGGTTATTAGGTTTATCATTCACTATAGGGGCAGGTGGTGGTTTCTAAAGTAACAGAAAAAATTGTTTGTACAAGTGCATGATTTTTTTAAATTTCATTTTTCTGATCATTAATGACCTAAGATAATATTGCAGGTGAGAGAAGTGCTAGTGTGTTAATAATGTTCAATAAGCCAGTGTGGTATATGAATGCTTTGGTTCATCATTCCTGGGTGATTCTCCAAACAATTTGGGAGGCACTTAGCTATCTGGTGACACGGGGCATTCAATCAGCCATTATTCTTACCAGTACTTAAGCTGTTAGCACCATTTAGAGTCGGGGTCAGTGTAAGGCAAGCAGGGACCTGTGCGCTGTGACAAAGGATCTTGGCAGTTTATGCCTCCCTTTCAGAGTTCTCACATTTTTTCCTGGTTCATAATCGAGCTTTGAAACTGGTCAGCTTGCCGATTGTGCAGCCACATCTTTTATACTCATGGCCTGAAGTAGTAAAGCAGCACATCAAAATATATATAAAGGAAAATCTAATTAGGAATTGTACATTGTATTTACATTTTTTATGCCATTCTCATACTATTTTTAAAGTATTTTTCATGGGTATTATTTTCATAACTAAGATACATTATATTTATACAAAATTTATCACAACACGAAGAGTGATATTGATCTACAGCTTCATTTAAGCACACCCTGTACATATGTTGATGATCTCTTTCAGATTCCTACACCCCTATAGTTGTTTCATTTCGTCACACCCTGAACATGAGTTAATTGTCTCTTTTAGATTTCTATAGCCTATTGCTTCCATGCTTTAAAAAGCTTGAGATCCTAAAGATTTTCTAGCTGATTACTGAATAGGGAACAATACACATTTTATAGCCCATCCAGTGTCTACGCACCACAGGCTGAATTAATGCAGTAATCTTCTAATCGAAAGTAAGAATTCATATCAGAAGAGAACCATTAGTAGAGAGTTAATTACAAGTGAAACCAACAGTATACAAAAATTCATGAATGTTTAGGAACATTATGAAATGAAGTCCAACAAGATGCACGGCTAAAATTAACACTGAACTGTCTATTTTCACATGGGAACAAGAGCTTCAAAGTAGAAGCTGAAATTATTGAAGAGAATTGAGTAGTGAGTAGTGACATTTATAGTCAACCACAGTCCAGACTATAGCAACGCAGGATTTGTTTGCTGGATTAAATAAGAAGGCATCGTATTTGTATATAAACTGTATTTGTATCTCAAAGAAAAAGAAAAAGAAAAAGAAAAAACTAATTTTTCTGGTCGATAAATTTACTTCAAAGGAAGTTTAATTTATAGTGGTTGATGTACATCACATAACAACTAACAAGAAGACAAGCACATGGTTGTCTTACATGTTCCTGTGCCATGTTGTGGTGTACACGCCTGAAGATGAATAGAACATTAATAAGTATCTTCAATTTCTTGAAGCAATGATCATGGAAAATGATGGAATCTACCAGGAGCTCTTGCCTCCACCTGTAGGTAGGTTGTCTTAGTTGTACCCTTTTTTTTTTTTTTTTTTTTTTTTTTTTTTTTTTTTTCTATGAACATTGCAGTTTATCAAAAAAAGACCTTTTGGGCATTGCAATAACTTGGACCCATGTAGTATAATATATGTCACGAGTCACAACTCATTGGCTCCACTCCTGAATTGGCAATAAAAAAGATTAAATATAATATTTAAATTTTTTTTTTTGGTTGTTTTGACCCCTTAAAATAAATATTAAAACACCTAACCATAATATTTTTAAATCCCACCTGAAATAAGCTTAAATATGACCCTATTAACAATATTTAGGACTTTTTAAACCAAAAAAAAAAAAAAAAAACCCAAAACAAAAGTAGAAATTTGTTAATCGTAAAATTTAGAAAAAGGTTAGATCTTAAAAAATTTGAAATAAATCAATCAAATGAAGAGATAAGTGGATGAATGATTGATTTGCTATGTATATTAAAAAGATGTAGCTCGTAGGATTGATAATGAAGATATAATGCAAAAATTTTAAAATAAGAAATCTCATAGAAAAAAATTGTAAAACTTTATATATTGGGTTTTTTTTTTTTTTTTTTTTTTTTTTTGTGATGTAGATATATTCAAGTTATATTTTATTTTAGATTTGATATAATATATATTTTTATTGACCCCCTAGAAAATAATCATAGAGACGCCATTGCGACCTAAACCATAAGATACATATTTTGAGCATTCTGAAATTGATCTTTTCCTTCTTTAAATTGCTATACATGAGTTTATCCACAAAAAGAAAAATAAAAAATAAAAAATAAAAGTAAAAATAATTATACATACTAAGAGTTTTGTAGTTTAATTGATTGACATTTCCTGATATTTCCAAGACATCAAGGTTTATATCTCTTCTCCTTCATTGTAACAATCAAATTATCAAAAAAAAAAAAAAAAAATTCACAAATTTAGGTTCAAATCCTCCGCCCAAATATTTAATTATAAAAAAGGTCATTACATAAGTTAATGAATAATTTAAAACTATAAATAATATATTTTCGTGGCATTGATTAAAATCCTTTGATTCTATTCCAAGAATTTATCTTGGCAATTACTTGTTATCAATTTCAAACAGACAAACACAGACCCAATTTTGTTTGGGCTGGGCTCATTTTAGAATTACATCTTTTACTCAGCTCTCACTCAAAAATTGTCACATGAACGAACAAGCTACGCAAATTTCATTTCTTTGAAAAAAATAAAAATAAAAATAAAACTATTTTAATCCAATTGCATGGTATTAAGGCTTCTAAATGCTAAAAATCCTATTTTTTAGTAGCTAAACCCCAAAACACGCGCTCCATCAAAACTGGTATATTGTAAAAAATTTACAATACTGCTACAATGTGCTCTCATTTTTGAGAGCGCATTGTAGTGAGTTGTTATCTTTTTTTAATATTTTTTCTTTCTCTCTCTTCAGATCACTATCACTCTCACTCTCCCTTTCTCATTCTCGTCCTCTCTCATCTCTCTTTCTCAGATTCTCCCTCTAGTGGGTCTGATGGGTCTCGATGACTGCATGTGGGTCTGGGTCCGACGGTGGTTGGGGTTTGTTGAGACCGTGGGTTGAGTTGGTTGAGGCCGTGGGTTGAAGATCGGGGTTGAGGATCGGGGTTGAGGTGAGGATCGAGGTTGCTGGGGTGGTGGGTTTTGTGGCGGTTTTGTGGTGGGTTTTCGCTGATGTTTGTGCCGAGGGGTTTTTTTTTTTTTTTTTTTTTTTTGTGGTTGGGGTTTGAGGTTATGGTTGGTGGTGGTGGCTGTGGCTGTGGTTATGGCCGTGGTTAGAGGTGATGAGCTTGAAAAGCTCAGGCCATGGAGGTTTTGAGAGCAAATATCAGAAAGAGGGAGAAGCTTCTCGGTTTGTGCTGTGGGTTTTTTTTTTTTTTTTTTTGGTGGTTGGGGGTTGAGGTTGTGGTTGGTGGTGGTGGCTGTGGCTGTGGCTGTGGTTTATCGGTGATTAGCTTAAAAAGCTCAGGCCATGGAGGTTTTGAGAGCAAATATCAAAGGGAGGGAGAAGCTTCACAGGGTTGAGGAAGATGGATAGACAGTGGGAGAGAGAGACAGAGGGAGAGTGAGAAATAATAAAAAAATAATAAAGAAATAATATTTAAATGAAGTGTTAAAAAAATAGAAGTTTTGATGTAAGAGATATTGTAAAGTGGTATGTTATATGTTATAAATATAGGTTTTGAGATGGTAAATGCTAAATTTTTTGAAAGCCATGAAATGGTTCAAAGCTTGCACCAACGTTACTTTAATTAGAAGCATAAAATAATATGATCACTTACATAAATGTACACATTTTTTTTAACAGTATGGGCAAACTTTCATCCCTTAATACATCACAGAGCATCCAACAAAGCTTGAGCTTAACAAACATCAGAAGGAATGTTTATAGTAAAAATGTCCATTATTTTTTAACAGCATCCAAAAAGCTTGAAGCTGCTAACACATGAGAAGGTCATTTAGCTTTCACTTTTTTCTTTTCTTCCTTATTCTTTGCATTATCTCTGTGTGTATGATTGTTCTTTTCTTTGTGTAAACAAAGTGTAAATATTGTGTTTAGACAAGAAGCAACACTTATACTCTTAATTCCTTACCTA
Organism: Quercus gilva; assembly: GCA_023621385.1. Lineage (NCBI taxonomy): Eukaryota > Viridiplantae > Streptophyta > Magnoliopsida > Fagales > Fagaceae > Quercus > Quercus gilva. The sequence goes on from CM042477.1 coordinate 97,959,461, forward strand.
AATGTTTCTTTCTTAACATCACCCAAAAAAGGTTTAGACAAGATTATCTCTTTTCTAGCGATCAATTGGTCCTCTTATGTATGGCACATTGATATATTAATTCAAGGAAAAATATATAAATGAAAATCATAGCAGAAGAATACTTTGAAAATTTAGCCATACACTCTTTCTTCCAAGATTTTGAAAAAGATAATTATAATGGTGATATAAAAAAGTGCAAAATGCAATAATGCATGATGCAAGATTTTGAAGAAGATTCATCTTCGCCATTTGGAACTAAATTTTGGCAAAGTAGGTGAAGGGAAAGCAGGGACAGAACCAAAGCTGAAGGTTTAGGGGGGCAAAGTTTGGACTTTAAAAAAAAAAAAAAGTTGCATTTTCAAGAATAATTTTTTTTTGGGGTCAATTTAATATTTTATCATCTATTTGGGTCAACAATTCAAATTGAATTGTTGCGGTTAGGTATGTTTTTAAGAACGCTCTTTGACCTCATTTTCTGTCATAGTCTCTTGCCACATTAGCTACGCATTTCAAAGCCCAATTGACACTCAATTTTTTCTTTTGAATGCTACTACACTTGGTTTGACAACAACTATCCACTTTACAATCTCTTTGATATCATTAAGTGATTTTCGTAACTCAAAAAGACAATAAACATCACTGATAATGTTACAAAAAACTAACATTCCTCTGCTATGGTCATCAATGGATTCAACGAACATCAAGATAGTGAAAGAATAAACATCAAGCATAGGAGTAGCCTTTGTGCAAAGCAGAGGAGTAGACAACAAGTGGGGATGGGAGAAGTTTTGTTTAATATTTTGGTCATTAAGAGAGAGAATTTAGGCTAATTTTGATATTGAGAATCCAAAAAGAGCAGTACAGGAACTTGATTTGGGTTAAAATTAAAAAGTTTGTTTTTAATTGCTTTTGTTTTGTTTCATTCAATTGCTTTGTTCCTTGTATATACAAGCAGAGCTGTACTTTTCTTATTCATTCAATGAGAAATTTTTTTCTCTCATCTTCATCTCCGAGTTTATCTTCTAATATGAGATAGCAAATCATAACATAGCTCCATCTCTAGACAAGAGTGAGCTGATAATAGGCAAGAAGAGACTAATGATGACCAAGTTTAAGATTGTATGCGCCTTTGTGGGTTTACATCATTTTGGGTATTTAGACTCTAATCTAGCATAACTCTTTTACTTCTCTTTTAAAATGGACGATGATCAAGATTAAAGACAATGAATTCATGCAAGAAATCAATGATAAAGATGACATGGTTAAGGTGGACAAGATTCAGGACAGTAATTTTGAGTATGAGGCGGATGAACAATTGGAAGACTGGAAGTACACATTGATGAGAGTCATGAGACTGGGTAGTAAGAGCTTGAAGAAGACCTAGATTTTAAAGATGAAGGACGAGGTGAGATTCCCCTTTTCACTTGTATGAACATTACCTTTTAATATCTGTTTATATTGCCACTTTATGCCTCTAATTTCTGGTTACCGCTAATATTTCTATTTTGGATTAATTGTTTGAATCCCATTGTGTGTTTAGATTAATGATTGCAGTCGGGGTATTTTAGAAAATAACCATCAAACCCAAACAATATCATTAGTTAGACAAATTTTCAAACTAATTTCGTTTCTAACAATTTGAGTCCAGAGGACTCGATTTTACTGTTGCTATTTTCCTGTTTTGCCAGCAGCTGAGGTGGACAAAGTTTACACGTAGGCTAGAAACCGAGTCCAGAGGACTCGATTTCTATGCATAGAAATTGAGTCCTCCGGACTCGGTTTCTATCTTTCTTTTTTCCTCCACTACAGCTGGTTCAGTAGCAGCAGCAAGGATCGCAACCACTGATGAACGATGAACGAACCCAGCAAATGAAGCACGATTTCAACAAAAAACAAAGAACAAACAGAACCCAGCAATACCGATGAACGAAGCACGATTTCAACAAAAAACAAAGAACAATACCGATGAACAAAGCACGATTTCAACAAAAACAAAGAACAAACAAAACCCATCAAACGAAGAACAACGATGCAAACCCAGCAACCCAGGCGCCAATTCTGACCGTTTCTGGCGAAAGCTTCAGGTGTGTCTAATGGAGGAAATTGGATCGAATGTGGTTTCTCGCCGCTGCTTCAGTGGAAGAAAGAATCAACGACGCAAAAACCCAGTAACCCAGGCGGCAAATCGGATCAGATGTTTGGTTTCTCGCCGCCGCTCCAGTAGAGGAGAAGAACACATTGGAGAGTGGGTTTGATTTGTTTTGGATTTGAGTTTTTCATGGGTTTTTAGGGCTTGGAAGTGGAGAACCCAGACGACATTTAGGGGAAAAAGAAGGAAAGGGAAGAAGAACAAGAAAACTAAGTCTGGGTTGTTTTTGGCTGAACTGAAATCGAGTTCAGTGGACTCGGTTTCCATTAAACTAAACCGAGTCCTTTGGACTCGATTTCAATGAAGGCAAACCGAGTCCTTTGGACTCGATTTCAATGAAGGCAAAGCGAGTTTATTGGACTCAATTTTTGGTCTACGTGGACAGTTTGTCCAGCTCAGCTGCTGGTGCAATGCAAAATCGAGTGCAATATACTCGATTTATACACCAAAATTGACTCCACTAGACTCGAATTGTTAGAAACCAAAATAGTTTCAAACCTTGGTTAACTAATAATATTGTTTGGGTTTTTCAGTTATTTAAAAAAAAATCCATTGTAGTCGTTAAAACTAGATTAGCTTTTTATTTATGAGTATTATTGATTTTTTTTTTTTTTTTGGTGCTTGTGTGCGATCATTAAATTTTTGCTACAAGTAAACTTTTTTGAATCATGATGGTGATAGAGATGAGGGATATAGAGCCATTGTTTTTGCAAGTTTGGGGTGACCATAAATCTCCATTTTACTGCATTTCTTTTACTCTCGCCTTTGAACCAAAAGGATTTGTCCCTCTCTGCTGCCTCCCTAACCCCTCCAATTATGGATATTCAAATTGTAATATTTTTCTGGTGTTGATTTCAATTCCATGTTTTGATTGGCTTACTCAGTTGTTATTTTGAGCTATATATGATTTATAATTTTTTTCTTTGATTTATCACTAATTCATGTGATTTTTTTTTTTTTTTGATAAACCTAATTCATGTGATTACTCTTAGAGCATCCACGTCTGGATCTCATTTCTCATCTTATTTTACCATCTTAAAAAGTTAATTTATCAATTATATCATACCATTTTACAATACACCCATCATCCCAAAACTCTATTATTTTACCATCTTATTAAAATATTCTTTTTAAGTCCAGAAGGCAAACATAAAAAAAACATTTTTTTTATTCCTCCTCTCTCATTTTTTTTCATTCCTTCCTCTCTCTCTCTCTCTCTCTCTCTCTCTCTCTCTCTCTCTCTCCTGTCTCACTTCTCCGTTCCTTATCTGGGTTTGATTGTGCTCTGGTGGGTTTTTGTTGGTTATGGGGGTTAGATTTGTGGGTTTGGTCGTGCTCGATGGCATTGCCGTCGGTTTGGCCGTGGGTTGTGGGTGTCACCGTCGGCTTGGCCGTGGGTTGTGGGCCGTGGTTGTGGTGCTGGGTTTGGCCGTAGGTTGTGGTGCTGGGTTTGGTCGGTGTCTGATCTGTGGTGCTGGGTTGGCTGTGCCGTGGGTTGCTTCCGGTGAAGCTCGATGGAGAGACAGAGATGAGAGATAAGAGATGAGAGACAGAGATGAGAGAGACAGATAAAATATTAATATTTTCTTTTGCAATTGTTGGCTTTCACAATTCCAGCTGCTAAGGTTTTTGGGCTTGAAATGCCATATTTTCTTTGCATTTGGCATTTGGCCTTCCCAGTGCGGATGCTCTTAGCAGTCTATATAAAAAATGTTTTTGCGTTTGTCATTTTGGTCGAATAGAAAAATTGAATCCTAAATATTTTCCTACTATCCATGTCAATATCTATATTATTCTCCCTTATCCAAGTCTTTTAGTTCGAACCTCTTTCACATTTCTCCTTCGTCTTCTTTACTTCTCATCTTTAAATGATCATCATTCGCAATCCAGGACACTGACTGGGCACATCCATCTAGTAATTCAGCAGCCCAGGTCAATTAGTGTTATCATTAAAAGATCTTTTCTTTCTTTTATTTATTTATTTTTGAGTGTTTCCATTGATTAATTCTTCTTAATCAAATCAGCCAAATTGTAAAGAGAAACATTGTTTCTTGAATTAGCTCCACCAAACTCTTGTAGGTCAGAAACTTTTATGCAAGATTCATAGCAATGTATGTTACCCTTGTTACCTGAGATGTGGAGTGGAGTCACCCTTTTATCTTGAAGGAGCTGATGAACTATTTGAATTCATTGTGATCTAGTTATTTGCGAGTTACATGATTGTGCCTGTGGTTTGCGTATCTGTATCCCCTTTTGTGAGTGCAATTCTGAAATTATGCATCTCGCTATATTATACATGCCCACGATTGTCCATCAGACAGTTCCACTCTATGATGTCAAGAAATTGAACTGACCTTTACAAATAGTATATGGCATATATCCCCTTTTGTTAAAATTATTTCTTTAAACATAGCTTGATTGAGCTCTTCATCGAATCTCTTATTCATTGACCTCTTTATTTTGGGTATTTGGAACAATCTGACATAATTCATATGCTTTTCTTTTATGCATGCATGTAGATGGATGATGATCAAGACAATGAATTCAGTCAAGAAATCAATGGCGAAAATGATGTGGTTGAGGTATCCAAGATTGAGGACAGTAATGATGAAGAAAATGGGACTAAGCATAAGGATTTATCAAACAAGAAGATGGGACTAAGAATAAGGTGGATGAAGAAGTAGAAGTAGGCAACGATGAGGGAAATGCACAGAGCTGGACAGTACAGGCCAACTGACATGCACTGAAGAAGAGGGATACATATTTTGAGAGTGGGTAGTGAGAGCAAGGTGTTGAAGACGACAGAGACTTTAAAGATGAAGGAGGAGGTGAGATTCCTTGTTTACTTGCATGAACATTACCTTTAAATCTCTTATCTCTAGTTACCGTGTATATTTTTATCTCGGATTTCATTGTGTCTTTAGATTAATGATTATTGTTGTTAAAACTATATTAGTTTTTTGTTGATGGGTTTTATTGAATTTTTGTGTCAGGTATCATGAATTTTAGCTTCAAGTAGAGTTCTTTTGAATGATGATACTGGTAGTGAGAGAGTAGTGAGATATAAAGCCTTGTTAATTGAAGTTTGAGGTGACTGTAACTCTCCATTTTTAGGATTTTTTTTGGCTTTCACCTCAGAACTAGAATGATCAATTTCTCCCCGCTGCCTCCCAAGCCAGTCTTCGGGTTTGTGTTCTTTACATGTATTAAATTCTCTTATTGTAATACTTTTCCTGTATTGGTTTCAATTCCTAGTTTTGATGATATGGTGCATATAACTTGATCAAGGCAGTGATTATAATTTAAATGGTGGAAGATCTCTGCAAAAAGATGTACTTGATATCACAGTGACAACATCCAATCCTGCTGTACCGTTTCTATTGGAGTTAACAATGATGTATGTGTAGTTGGATCTTAAATTTTGGGGGAATGGGCAGAGTGGCTGTGTGTAGTGCAAGTATATAGTAAGTTAGACAACGGTTTGAAGATTATAGAAAACTAGCATCTCGAGTTTTAGAAACTCGAGATCCATATTAAAAATCGAATCCCAAAAACTCGCTTTGCGAGTGTTTTGGGACTGAAAATGCCACACGGATCTCGAGTTTTAGAAACTCGAGTTCCATGTAAAAAAAAATTTAGTTTGATAGCCCCTATAGTGGTGTTTTTAAGTCCTATGGTGATGTTTTAAAGCCCTATAGCGGCGTTTTTTTACAAAGTTTTTTTCAAGAGTTCAATACTAGGTTTAGAGAGCCCTATAGTGGCGTTTTTATTCCCTATAGTGACGTTTTAAATCCCTATAGCGGCGTTTTCCTGCAAAAATTTTTTATCACTCAATTTTTAAGCCCTATAGTGACGTTTTTATGTCCTATAGCGGCATTTTTCTGCAATTTATGGATCTCGAGTCTTTAAAATTCGATTTTCACTTGGATTTTTTTCCCACTTCTCACTGATCCGCTTACAAATCGAGGCTTAAAAACTCGATTTTTATCTTGGAACTCGAGTTTCTAAAACTTGAAATGCTAGTTTTTCACATTCTTTTCTAACTTGACAACTAACTAAATTTTTTAATATTTATTGTTATTTAGAAAAAAAATTCCTTAAATTTCATTCAAACACGATAAATTGTTTAATATTATAATCAATTCATTTTGTTTAAATGAAAAACATTTACATACAGGTGGATCGAATGTTGCTTCTTCTTTTTCTTTCTTTTTTTTGTTTAATCTCTCTTATATTTGTCATATTATTTGATTGTGGTTCATGAAATTGCTCAATCTGTTTGTTGATTTAGCATAGAGTGTTTTTTTTTTTTTTTTTTTTTTTTTTTTTTTTTTTTTAATTTTATGACTTCTATGCTGTCTCATGTCAATATTCTCTCTCAAGGAGTTCCCTCCGTTTTTCCCACCTTAAAGATATAGGTAATTACAATACACAAGACAAACAGAAGTGCTCTATCCCTCTTCCTCCCCCCTCCTCTGTCCAAGATAAAGTATGTTACTTCTAATTGATGCTTATTATCCAGCCACAAGAAACAATCCCCACTTTACAAGGGAGTTCCGAGGGTGAGCACTTGGACATTCGAGCATGGACTCTGAACTTCCAAGGAAGTATTTGTTCCCTCTGTACATTTTAATGCTGCCCCAAATTTGTCCTTCAAATATTGCTTTGATGCCTTATTAGGTTCTGTATTAGGCATGCTGTTGGTCAGTTTTGTTCTATCTTTCTCTCCATTAATCTTTTGAATTATATTTTTTTTTTAGTTTTATTATTATTATTATTTTTTATATTTTTTTAGTGTTTCGGATTGTAGGGTAGAAAAAATTGGGTTTGAAAAAGTTTGCTTAAAATTTAAAAGAATAATTTTCAAATTCTATATACTTTTTAGGCGAAAATACTATTTTGGTCCGTACATTTTGAGGCCACAGTCAATTTGGTCCCTACATTTTTGAGATAGTCAATTTGGTCCCTGTTTTTTTCAACTTGCAACCAATTTAGTCCCTATCGTTAACTATTAACGGAAAATACTTATGTGGCAAACGATGTGCACGGTTGGCACACAAGTGGCGGATAAAATAACAATAAAAATATTTAATTGCTATTAAAAATGCCATGTCATAAAAAATATTCACATAAAAAAAGGTTGAATTAAAAAAAAAAAAAAAAAATTCCCTGTTGTTCTTGCACTTTCTTGGCAACCAAACACATAAATCAAACCTCAAAAAATAACCAGAGAAGAACAAGTCAATTTTAACCCGCTACATCGTTCACCAAATCAATAACCCACAACACAGTTTATACCAAACTCATAGGAGCCCATCGGAAGTCACACGCTAGAAACCCGTTTCAACCCAGGTGATAAATTTGATTTCAAGCAAGAACTCAATCTATGACCTGGGACAAGAGGAAGCCACATGCAATTGAAAATTGATGTGGTTGTGTTGTGGGACCGTGGAAGGTTTAAGTGCTTAGTATTTGATGATAGTTGTCCTGAGTGTGCAGGTTGTAACCTGCTTACCATGGCCCTTTGGTAAAAACCTAGCCTACACTTGCGCCATCACAAGTCCACCAAAAGATCTCCACCTCACACGCCGCCGATCCATCTGCGATGCCAAGCTCACTGATCTGATCTAGTACGAACTTATTTTAGGTTGATTTTTTATGGTTGCATTACGGTGGTTGGGTTCATAGTGGAGCTGATTTTGATTTGGAGCTATTGTAGGATCTTTTAGTTTGTGATGGGTGATTGTTTAGTTTGATTTTTGTGTTTTGAGTTGTGTTTGGTCACTAAGAAACTGCAAGAAAAGCTGGGAATTTTTTTTAATTCATCCTTTCAAATTTTTTATTTTATTTGTCTGATGTGGATTTTTTTATTTATTATTTTTAGCCACATGTATGCCAACTGTGCACACCATTTGTCATATAAGTATTTTCGTTAGTAGTTAACGGTAGGAACTAATTTGGTTGCAAGTAGAAAATAATATGGACCAATTTGATTTCTATCAAAATGTAGACATTAAATTGATTGTGACCCCAAAATGTAAGGACTAAAATAGAGTTTTTGCCTACATTTTAATGATACACAAAATATTATAAATAAATTCTATTAAAGAATGAATATTTTCGCTAACTTACCTTTTGAATTTCTTAGAAAATTTTCATTGTTTTCATTTTGGTATGATAGAAATTATATTATATATATATATATATATATATATTTTTTTTTTTTTGAGGAAGACTATATATATTATATTTGTGGTTTGTTCTTATAATTAATGAAAATATGATTATGAAAAACGTTACTTTTTATTAAATTAGTATAAATTACAAAAAATAAATTTAATGAGACCATTCTAAAAAAATTGTTATGCACAGGCCGACAACTAGTTAAACAATAATATGTAAGAATTTTTTGGCATCTCATAAGCACTAAGCAAACATGCTTACATAAATTCATATGTTTGAGTTTGTGGCACTAAGCAAACATGCTTACATAAATTCATATGTTTGAGTTTGTGAGGGTTTCTATGAGAAAGGCCTTTTGCTTCCATACCTAGGAAAAAAATTGTCATGGAACTTTCCACTAATTACATTTATTAGACTATTCTGCAATGTGTCTCTTCGGGGACATCCGATAAAATAGACTATTCTGCAATGTAGCATGAAAGTTCCTCATGAGTGGGGCACTCACATTGAAAGAACAAATTCTCCTTGCTTTTCATACAACTCTTGCCAAAAACACAGAATTTCATCTTTGTATACTCACCTGATTAATTAATATATATGTTAAGCTGTGCTCATAAGTATGTTTTTATATTTCTATCCTTTGTCCGGAATCATTAATCTAGTTTGTAAAATTCATGCAGCTTTCCCCTATTGGAGAAATACAGTTTTATATTGGTGAAAATTGTTGAGCAAGAATACACATCAGTTTGAATAAAGCAAGTAATTAAAATCCCAATTATAATTTATTAGTTAGTAGGGGTGTTATTAATGCAAAATTTTAATATTGATTGCGTTAAAAATTGACAAGATAACCTTAGCACTATAGTTAGGTCTTTTTTGATAATTTGCATCCAAAACAACAATTTTATTTTAGACCAATGTTATCCATATGCTTCACTGTAATTTTAAAAATAAACGATGTACCTTTTTCATATTTTTACCAAATTCTTATTTTTAATTATAAAAATTATTTTCTAAAAAAAAATTATAAAAATTAGGTTAAAATGCAAAAGTCACTCTTTATGTTTCACCAAAATTCATTTCAGTCATCTAACTTTCAAATTTATTCAATTAAGCCTTTTTCTTCCACTTTTGTTATATGTTGTGGTTAATTTTCCAATTTTTAAAATTTTTCTAATTAAAAAAGTTCATTTTCAAAAAATCTTAACAAAAATTGACGGAAATGCTTTAGTTGAATAAATATGAAACTTAGAGGACTGAAATGAACGAAAACAAAGTTAAAGGACTTAGATGAACTTTGAAAAAACTTAGAGGCCTGGTTTTGCATTTTAGCTTAAAAATTATATTTTCAAAACGTAATTTCTAAAGTTATTATTCTTTTAAAACACAGTTTCTAAAACGGCTGACCCAAATGGACCTGTAGAGCCGTATGAAAGCCAGGGCTGGCCCAAGGCCTAGGCCTAAGGCCCCCACCACAAAAAATATTTACCCTTTACAAAAAAGGCCCCCATCCCATTGTAAAAGGCCCAAAATTTTATAAAAGATCTGAATTTTTTCAAATGGTTGTGTACTTTCAATTATTAGTGACGTTAGGGATATCACAAATTTTACTATAGATTTATAAATTGGCATGTTACCAATCACAAAAAAGTATTTTAAATATTCATCAATTACATTATTGAAGTTCATCAACTACTATTATTGTCATATTATATTGTGAACATTTTGTAGTACCTTTAGCATTTTATTTTTTTTTTTATTTCTAACAAGGCTTTAAAAAAATTTACAAATGTGTTAGATCAGCAATGATGATTAATCCTCCTTAATAGTTTGAAACTTTCATATTTGTAAACTAATCTACTACAAAACCACACATCAATTAATATCATAGATTATACATTAGATTATAAATGTAATTAACTATGTATCGTCATATATCCAAAATAAATTAATTTTCTTTTTAAAAAATAATATATGTTTTTTCTTTTTGTTAAATTTATGTTTCAACTTTCAACTATGATATTCAATTCTCTATATAAAATTAACCTTAGTTTTAGTTAATATTATTCATTAAATTATGTATTTAATACATCAAATTAACCTCAATTTGATTAACATTAAATAATTTTATTTAATTAATATATACATATAGAAGGCCTCACATAAATCTTTTGCCTTAGGCCTCAAATTAGGTTGGGCCGGCCCTCATTCAAATAATTGACTCCGTCATATGCTATTGCTAGCTCATGAAAATCCATCAAGTCTTGCATGCAGACAAACTTAAACCAAAGAGTAGGCCATGTAAAACAATGAAGAGCAACTGAGATCTTCACGTGCACTGCGCTGAAGCCTTGCTGGTTCCACTGTTTTAGCGGGGTTTTAAACTGTGTTCACTAATGGCAGTAGCTTGGCCAGGAGTAGGAGTGGCGCAAATTGATGTCCCAACCGAAATCGTATCCTTTTTAATGTGCCATGTATGTGGTGCAATTTCCATCTCCCACTCCAAATCTACCTTTCAAAATAGATTTTTTTATATTAAAAAAAAAAAGGAAAATATTATTACACATTGGGTTAAAATTGTAAAATTGTATTTCAGTAATGTGACAGTGGATAGTGAGGGTGTAATAATCATTACCAAAAATGAAAAAGCACACGGAAACAATAATTTTAACATGGTCTGGCCTGATGATCCCTACGCCACAATGGAAATTCTTTGCCAGTTACATCTTTGATATTACAGAAGAAATTACACTTTACTATCCTAAACTATACCTCATATTACACATTGCACCTTAAACTTTTTGAATGAACGTTTTGCATCATAAACTATGACTCTTGTTACACTTTGCACCCTACTGTTAAGTTTGCTGTTAACCTGGATGAAAATTCAAAATTTAGGATGCAAAGTGTAATAAGAAATATTGTTTAGGGTAGTAAAGTGTAATTTATCTTTTATTTATAAAGCATTGAGAAGAGGGGCAATTAAGTCTTTTCTTATGTTGTTATATTTTTCCATCTAAGTTAACAACAAATTTAACATTGGGATGCAAAGTAAAACAAGGATCATAGTTTAGGGCACAAAAAGTGCATTCTAAAAGTTTATAGTACAAGTGTAACATGAGGTATAATTTAGGGTGGTAAAGTATAATTTCTCCTTGATATTAAACACTTGATTTTATAATGAGCCTAATGTAGGATTTATATACTAGGAAACCATAAGCTCCAAATACTAGAAACTAGAAGGGTATTTTTTTTCCTCAACTTTGGGGTGGAGTGTCATTTTCCCCTAATCTCAAGGAAGGGAAGTATAATTACTTAAAAGATGTACCCACCGTTGTAATTGATGTAACCATAATTGTCTCAACTGAAGGAGCAGTTGATGACCCAGACAAAGTTGAAGGATCCAGGTTCCACCTATTGTACAATAATCTGTGTAGGCTGGAAATGTAGCTGGTCTTAAATAAGAGATTCACCTACCTCAATTATTGATGCAACCACAAAAGTCTCTACCGAGAGGGTAATTGATGGCCTAGACAAAGTTGAGGAAGGAGCAGTTGATGACCCAGACAAAGTTGAAGGATTCAGGTTCCACCTATTGTACAATAATCTATGCAGGATGGAAATGTGGCTGGTCTTAAATAAGAGATTCACCTACCTCAGTTATTGATGCAACCACAAAAGTCTCTACCGAAAGGGTAATTGATGGCCTAGACAAAGTTGAGGAAGGAGCAGTTGATGACCCAGACAAAGTTGAAGGATAGAGGTTCCACCTATTGTACAATATATAATATGTGCAGGCTGGAAATGTGGCTGGTCTTAAATAAGAGATTCACCTACCTCAGTTATTGATGCAACCACAAAAGTCTCTACCGAAAGGGTAATTGATGGCCTAGACAAAGTTAAGGGAGGTCTCATCGCTAAAATCTGTAGAGGCTGAAAATGTAGATTGTTTTAAATAAAGGATAAAGTTAAGTTACAAAAATGGTTGTAGCTTAAAATTATAATTTTACTTAATATTAAAATATTGAAAGTAAATTTTGATAAATTCATTATTGGATTATATATTCTTTTTATATCCTTCATACTTGCAAAATTTTTAGAAAATTAAAGATAAAAAACTCTGTCATCAATAAATTATTTAAATTATAAGTTTTAGTAGTTTAAAATTATACATAAAATATAAGCTTATAGATCATATCGTAAATAATATCCGATTGTCAAAATTTGACATGTGCATTACGAGCTTGAAGAACATGAAATTCAACGATTAGATTTTCAAAATATGTAGTAATTTTTATTTTATTAAGTAAGGTTGTAGTTTTAGGTTACAACTAATTTTGTAACTAAATTTTGTTCATAAATAAAGCGTACACCCACAAGTGTGATACGGATAGATGCAACCATCACGTTTAAATAGAAAGAGGAGTTAATAGCCTAGACTTATTGCCTAGACATAATTGAACGAGGTCTCATCTGTTTCTAAAAAATAGCAAAGGGCCGCCCGACATGGGGATAATATTATAAATTGCCATGTAAAAAAATCATATAGAATATTCAAAATATGTTAAAGTAATAATACAAAATAATGTCATGATAACTTGAACAAGTTTTTATTGAATTAAAATAATATAAAATGAAAAGGATAAATATTTTTTATTTAATCTCAAGGGGATAAAGAATTTAATCTCTAGCTTAATTGTCATAGAAATTAGTTGAAGTAACAAATTCATCATGAAGAGCAAAAATATAAAATTGCACACACGTCTATTACTCTTTTCCCTCAAAGTATAGAGGAATTGAAGGATAAAAGAACAATGTAAGAATGTTGTAGTTTAAATAATGATAAAAACATTTTAATCTATGTTGTATTATTGATGTTTATTAAGTGGTGTAATGAGTTGTTTGTTTTATTATTTATAGTTTTTGTTTCTTTATTGCATTGGAGCTAGCATAAGCTATTTATGATATTATATATTAATGTGGAGTTGGCTTATGGAAATATCATAGAATTTTTATTAGAGTATAATAGTAGTGGGTTAAATGAAATATACTTCTAATAAAATTTTAATATGATATTTAGTATTTTGCCATGAAATATGCATATTTCATGGTTCATGTATATTTTGGAATATTAAAATATTCTTACTAGAAAATAATTTAGTTCTCGACTTGGCGTTGTATTATGAATAATGTTGAATACATCTAGCATTTTCAAAGATAACTTATTTCCTCTGATTGTTCTATTGTGCCTGTACTTCAAGCGAGTAAAAAGAAAAATCTATTCGTTTTTAAAGTTTAATGGGCTTGGACTTTATGAATGACAATATTTTACCAAAGCTAATTTATATAAGACTGACAGGACCTTAACCTATTACTATTATTATTATTATTATTATTATTATTATTATTATTTTGTAGAGAAGAATGCAAAAAATGTGAGTTAAAAGGCTAAATGAAAAATTACATTAACAAAGTGCCACATGACAGAATCGCATAGTTTCTCACATGAGATTTCTACTCTCTTATACGCCTTTTCTTAATAAAAAATAACCAAATACATTATATAATATATATATATATATATATATAAAAATTAGTGTGCATCTATAAATAATTAATATGTGTATTTAATCCATAGACACATTTACTGAACTAATATCTTGACATCAATGTAATCTTTCTTGAGATTAATGCTTAAGCGAAAAATGTATCACTTGGCAAAATGGCTATGAAGCTTTTCCCCTTCCATTATCTTCACTTCCCACTACAACAATATTTCTTTCCAACAACTCCAGGGTTTATCAATCAAACTGGTGACAAATCCTCCTAGAGTATTAGGAGCAATATTCATATTGAAAGAACAAATGCTCCTTGATTTTCATAAAACTCTTGCCGTAAACGCAGAATTTCAAAAATATTTTTTCCTATTTGCTATCCTTTGTCCTGAATCATTGATCTAGTTTGTATTTTAAAACTCATGCAGTCTACACCTATTGGAGAAGCACAGTTTTATTTATTGGTGAAAATTGTTTAGCGAGGATACACATCAGAATGAATAAAGCAAAGGAATAAAGCAAGCAATTAAAATATAATGTAATTGTTAGTATGGATGTTATCAATGCAAATTTTAATATTGATTTCATTGAAAAATAACAAGATAACTGTAGCAGTATAGTTAGGTCTTTTTTGGTAATTTGCACTCAAAACAACAATTTTAGACCAATGTTATCTATGAAAAAAAAAACACATTTTTTCACATTTTTACCAAATGCTTATTTATGACTTTAAAAATCATGTTTTCAAAACACACATTTATTCTAAAATTATTATTTTTGTAAAACGTACTTTTTAACACAGCTAACCTAATTAAACAGACCCCGTATGAGGGCCGCCATTCAAATAATTGACTCCATCAAAGGTAGCTTATGAAAATCCATCAAGCCTTGCATGCATTGAAACAGTGGAAGAGGTGACGTGCGTTAGTTGACCCATCAGACTACAAGGTAAACGACCCCACGACGTTAAAATAGCTGTATGACATACAGCAAAGATGATTTTTGGTAGCAAATATAAGTAAGGCGTGTCAGCAAATTGGTCCAACTTTTCTTCTCCATCAATACACAAATATGCAACCACTTGGAATAGGAGCAACTCGCAGAGAGATGAATCTAACGTGCACGTGGCCCATGCACGTTCAAGCTTGGTAAACTAAAAATATGAAAAGTAATAATGACAGTTTACTTACTTTTTCATAATTTTATTGTTGCTTTGCTTGATTATTTAGAAATGAAATGTGGGCACCACCCATGCACATTCAAGCTTGTTCAGGTGGGGATAGCGACACGTGAAAAACAACTAATTAAGAAGACCTGAGATCTTCATGTGCACTGCGATGAAGGCTTGGGTCCACTGTTGCGGTTGCGCTTTAAATAAACTGTTGTAGACAAGGGATCAGATCTAATTGGCTATGATACCATTGTAAATTTGTAATGATACAACCCTAATGGTCTCAACCGAAACCGAAACAGCAGTTGATGACAGCCATGATAAAGTTGAAGGAGCCTAGCTAAGAGGTCCCATCGATTGCTAAAAATCTGAGAAGGCTGAAAATGTGGCTTGTTTGAAATAAAAGATATACCCACTGTTGTAATTGACGTAACCATGCATAATAATAGTCTCAATTAATGAAGAAGTAGTTGATGCCCTATACAAAGTTGAAGGAGGTTCCATCTATTGCAGAAAAGTCTGCGAAAGGCGCTGGAATGTGGCTTGACTTAATAAGAGATTCACCCACC
Source organism: Quercus gilva (assembly GCA_023621385.1). Taxonomy (NCBI): domain Eukaryota; kingdom Viridiplantae; phylum Streptophyta; class Magnoliopsida; order Fagales; family Fagaceae; genus Quercus; species Quercus gilva. The sequence continues at coordinate 97,975,109 of CM042477.1, forward strand.
ATTGTTATTGATGCAACCACATTAATAGTCTCAACCGAAAGAGTGGTGGATGGCCAAGACAAAGTTGAAGGAGGTATTATCTATTGCTGAATTCACCAGTCTAAAGTCTAATCCGAAAGATAGCAGTCAATAGCCTAGACAAAATTGAACAAAAAGCCTCATCTATTTCTAAAAATTAAGGCTAAAAATGTAGTTTGTTGACTTTGTTCGTTCAATAAAATAAATGTGGCTTGATGAATTTCATTTCGTGTGAAATTTGTTGAGTGATTGTGTGATTGAAAGAGCGAAAAAAGTGGTTCAAAGGGATATCCCAACTAAAAAAGTTCTACTTGATGGGTCCGTTTTGGCAACAACCCTTATTTTATTTTATTATTATTATTTTTTTAAAATGTCGTTTGCTACGAGTTTTAAGCCGTCAATTATTCATTGTAAATTCACGGAATTATGTTTGTCTAAATCAAAGATTGAGCCATTTGTTCTATCCGCTATAATGTATATATGAATTATCAATAATTGCTGCTTCAGGTTTGAGAGTGTAATTTACATTACGAGAAATTATTATATATATTCGGTGAAAAAATAGATAGGCAACTTTGTTTATTCTTCAAACAATGATAAAATTTAGAAAAATTACTGAAGATGCTCTTAACAGGGGCAGAGCCAGGGGGTCGAGGGGGGGCGCCGTCGCCCTTGGCTTGCCGAAGAAAAACCCTTAGTTTCATAGTTAATACTTACTAAAAACCCCAATCTATTTTTTTCTTTTGATAGAAATAGCAATCTAGATAAAAGATCTTCGAACAAAGTTTATCTCAAAACTAGTTTGGAAAGAAACTTTTCAAACTTCTCATATATCTCTTTTTTTTTTTTATGAATTTTGAAAATCTAACCGTCGAATTTCATGTTCATTGTGTTCTTAACATGCATATCAAATTTCATTTAAATTAGATATTGTTTATTATTCGATCAATAAACTTATTTTTTATACATAATTTTAGATCACAAAAATTTGAAATTTTAACATTTGTTTGATGAGACAGCAATTGATCTTTGATTTTCTTGAAATTTACATGTATGAAGAATATAATAAGAACATTCAATCTGACGGTTAGATTTTCAAAATTTACACTCAATACAGAGATATATGAGAAGTTTTTAGAGTTTTTCTCCCAATTAGTTTGGAGAGAAACTTTGTTCAAGATCTTCCTTATCCTATGAGGAATTTCATCTAATCAAAAGTTCTAATCAATCACACTTAATGATAATTTAGCCAACTAAAACTCCACTCTGTTTCTTTAGTCTTGAAATAGAGCATAACTCTACCTTCTAAGTGAACAAATAAGTAATCACAAGTCCTCCACTAGCATGCCTTACACATAAATTTTAATGTTTCCCTATTGTATTTTAGCAAAAAGACCCTGATGAATCCCTTCAAAAATGCAGTCTTGCATACCGACGTGGAAAGCAAAGTGCATCGCTTGGAAACCCACAATCCAATATGAATCTTGATAAAACTCTTTTGCACTTAACTATTATAATATTTGACTTTTTTTTTTTTTTTTCCTTTTGTGAACGTGCATATATCATATACAAATTTTGTCTCTCTCAACTCAAATCATAGTGAAAATTTTTACCAATACAAACTTTGGAATCTACAATAAAACAAACATATATAAACTTAATATAATATATGTGTTAGTTTTGTAAAATGCACTTCCTAATCAAGGGATTTTTCTTTTGATTTTGGTTTTGCCCCAGAGAGAGAGAGAGAGAGAGAACAGAAATTTTTATTAAATTTGAACTTGACAGGTATCTCTCTAATATGTTGAATCAAATCCTTTCATACCTTCTAATTTAATTTTTATTTAGGTATAAGACATGTGGCATTTGAAAATCAAATAAATGCTACATCTGGCTAAAAATAGGAGTGAATTGAAGGATTAAATTAGAGGAGATCTTTTCCCATCAAATTCAGTATGAAGGTTTTTGCGGTATAGAGTATACTTACTAGGCTTCCAATACAAGTATATAGACACCGTACTCTACCTCTCCACTCCTAATAGTAACTGTAGACTTCAATCTTGTTCCTTCGTAGACACTTGATTCTGTAAGTCAATATCTATTAACTGCAATACAAATCTCTCAATCACTCCAAGGCTTCTTGAAAATGTGATTACGTCTCTATGGTTTGAACAACGCTTCCAACACAATGAAGGTAATCTAATATGTTTCAAACACTCAACCTCTCAGGTATGTTCAATTGGATGGAGTTGAAAGACAAATTTTGCTCTCTCAAGCTTTGCCTTGATGTTTCAAATGACATCATTCTTCTTACGAAATAAAGGTTGAACTATGGTTTAAATATAAGTAGAGTGTCTAACGGGACTCTATTGAGAGTATATGTCTAAGTTTGCATGATCGAAGCTTGATCTCGCTCAACCAAGTTCTTCATTTTTGCAAGGTAAACAGAAGCTTTAACTTTCAACCCTTATTGCCATAATATACGAAATATAATTTCACAATCCAAATTAAAAAAAAAAAAAATAAAAAAAAAGTTGTCACATAATTAGCCAATTCTAAAACTCCTAACTTTCATTCTTGCAAGGGCTCGATTTATTGCTAAAAAAGTGTATAGGCTGGAAATATGGTTTTTTTTTTTTTTTTTTTTCCTAAAGAAATATATACACCCACCGTAACCACTGTAATTGATACAATCTTAATACTAATAATAGTCTCAATAAAAACTGAAACAAATAGTTTTTTTTTTTTTTTTTACAAAATAGAAAATTTAATTTAGTTTAATCTAAATATATATGTGTGTGAAATTCACTCTTAGAAAAATTTGAACTTCGATCCTTGCCCCACCACCCCACAAAAACTTTGTACTTGTAGTTGTGCAGTGATCATCACACTAAGGGTGCACGGTGGACATGGTTTTAAAAACCAGACTAGGGACAAAACTGGATTTGCCTCCAATTCCTTGTTTAACACAACATTTGACTAGTTATTGGGTTTTTTCAAGACCGGACTGGTGGCCGTTCCCCATTCAACCAACTGGTCCAGTCTGATTTTTAAAACCATGATGGTGGAAAACCAAAACAATTGTTAATGACCTATAAAAAGTCCCATTGATTGCTAAGAATCTGAAAAGGCTGACAATGTGCTTGTTTGAAATAAAAAATATACCTACCACTGTAATTGAATTATTGATGTAACAATAATAGTCTCAACTGAAAGAGTAGTTTGATGACCTAGACAAAGTGGAAGGAGGAGTTTATTGCCAAAAAAAAAAAACCGTAGGATTATACACCTACCACTGTAATTGAAGCAACCACAATGGTCATAACCGAAAGAGTAGTTGATGGCCTAGACATATTTGAAGCCTTGAAGGAGGTCTCAGCGATTGCTATAGTCTGTAGGCCTCCTGGTGTATGTCAGGTAGCTCATTTCTCTCCAATATTATAAAGAAACAAAAAAAATCAGTCAAATCCACAAGATTATAAACACCATGAATTCAGTTTAGTTCCCCAATATTTGATACCAAAACTAATGAATATGCATAATCTTTTTTGAAGGACACTGTTTGTATATTTGATATTACCCTTTGCTCATATTATAATAGTATCCAGTATGTGTCAAGTGGTTTCAAAAGTATGTAAATTGCTTAGGTTAGTGGCAAAATTGTGGATAATATTGCTCAATTGTTAGTAATCTTCACCTAGAGAGCTTGCTTAATATCATATCAATGAGTTCACTTTGAGAAGAATTGTTTCAATATTTAAATTTTCATGTTTGTAGCTATTTTGTGTGGACCTGTAAAAAAATCATCATAGCTTGAATGGCTAGTGTAACTAAAATTGAAGTTTTGTTAATCCTGCTTCCCTGTTCGATCTTGTGTGGACCAACAACACTTTCTTTTTAGTAGTAATGGTTTTGTTCAACAAAATATGGATTGGTTGGAAGTTGGAACCTATGAGTCTATAAGCATGATGAGCCGTCCTCATTCCACAATATACACTGTAAAATATAAATTCTAATTAAAATTGATATGGATATTACCATCACATTGGAATACTTCATGGCCCACATATTCTTAAGATTTTGTTAACAGATATTCTTAGCACATTTTTTAGTAAACTATTATAGTAAAATTTTTAATTATTAAAAAAGAAAAAAAAATCAAGTGCATAATGACCAATATTTTCTTTTTACTCGAATAAATAAAAACCACTAACAACATTTAAGATGACGTACCATGTTACCGATACCATATATCATATCCTTAGTAAAGACACAAATTATCTTAATAAATAAATATTAAATGTTTTCATTATTCACTGAGACTGCTAATTCGTTATAAAAGCCGAATAATAGGAGTGAAGCAGCACAAGCACACCTGCTATTGCGTAATCTATTTCTCACTTTGCTCCTTGTTTTTGTCATTCACATTCTGTTTCTTTATTGTATTCTCAACTTATAACTTTCAGTCTCCATTAACTATGGCTGATGCACTACTGTCACTAGCTACTAATCTCTTGGAGCAGTTGGGTTCACTCACTGTTCAGCAGGCTCAACAAGAGATAAACTTGATTGTTGGCGTTGATGAAGAAATCGAAAAGCTTTCTAACAGTTTCAAAATCGTCCAGGCGATGCTCAACAATGCTGAGGAAAGACAATTCACGGATGCAGTTGTGAAGATTTGGTTAGATCAGCTTAGAGACGTGTACTACATGATGGATGACGTGTTGGACAAGTGGAATACTGCAAGGATCAAATCAGAAACTCGAAAAGAAGAAGAAAGAGTTGTTAAGGTACCATGCTCATTCTTCCTCTCTCTAGCATGTTGTTTTGGTTGTTTTGGTGAAGTAGATAACCTTTCTCTGCGTCGTGAGATTGGTCACAACATAGAAAAACTGAAACAAACATTAGATGACATTCTCAACAACAAAGTGAAGTATGGGTTTGACTTGAATAGGGATTCACCTGTAGAAGTTGAGCGACCAACAACCACGTCCTTTGTGGATGTGTCCGATATAATTGGTCGTGATAACTATAGGGATGAGCTGCTGAGCAACCTGTTAGGTGTGGGTGGTCAGGAAGAAAGAAATCCTCGTGTCATCTCCTTAGTGGGCATGGGCGGTATAGGAAAATCCACTCTTGCCCAACTAGCCTACAATCATTCTGAGATACAAGCCCATTTTGAATTAAAAATATGGATTTGTGTCTCTGATCCATTTGATCAGTGCAAGGTTGCCAAAGCAATCATTCAGGAGGTTGACCCTAAACACGAATCCCTCAATAAAGTTACTGAATTTCAAACTCTATTACGTGAAATAAATGATTTAATTGGGGAGAAGAAATTTTTTCTTGTACTAGATGATGTGTGGACTGATGACTTCACAAAGTGGGAGTCATTTAGAAATGTACTTAAATGTGGTGCCCAAGGTAGTAGAATTCTAGTCACCACACGAAAAAACAATGTTGCAGAGATGATGGAGAGTTCCCACATGATCAATTTGGGGGTATTGTCACTCGATGACTGTTGGTTGATGTTTAGTAAAATAGCATTTTCTAACAAAGATCTACATCAACGTAGGGATCTAGAAGAATTAGGCAAAAAACTAGCAAATAAGTGCAAAGGCTTGCCACTAGCTGTAAAGACTCTCGGTAGTCACATGCGTGGCAAGAGAAGTAAAGAAGAGTGGGAGAGGGTTTTGCACAATAATTTGTGGGAAGTAGAAGATATTGAAAAGGGTCTTTTGGGACCATTGATGTTGAGTTATAATGAATTGTCCTTGTCAGAGAAACAATGTTTCTTATATTGTGTTGTCTTCGAGAAAGATCATCAATTCAATAGACTTGAGTTAATCATCCATTGGATGGCACAAGGATATATCAACTCAAAAGGAAATATGGAGATGGAAGACATAGCAGAAGAGTACTTTCAAAAATTAGCCATGTGTTCTTTTTTCCAAGATTTTAAGAAAGATAAGAATAATGGTAGAATTGAAAGTTGCAAAATGCATGATATTGTGCATGACTTTGCACAGTCAATGACAAAAGATGTATGCTTGACAATCGAAGGTGATAAAGAGGTTAATATAAACTTTGAAAGGGCTCGACAGTTGTCATTAATAGTTAAAGAAACATTTCTTGAGTCTGTCTACGAAGCGAAAAATCTACGCTTTCTCAAATTAGATTTTTTTATGTCTTCTCAGATTGTCCAACCCAAGTTATTCGACAATTTGGCATGTCTACGTACACTACATTTGGAAAGTCAATCCATTCTAGAACTTCGGAATGAGGTGGAAAAATTGATACATTTAAGATATCTCAAGTTATCTTGCTATGAGATAGAAGAATTGCCTGAAAGTATATGTAATTTATGTAATTTACAAAGTTTGGATGTTAGTGAGTGTTGGAAACTTGAGAAATTACCCCAGGGGATAGGTAAACTAATTAATTTAAGACACCTTTTACTTGGACTTTATATTGGTCGTCGTTTTATTAAAATCAAATCATTTCCGAAAGGATTTGGGGGATTAACTTCGCTTAGAACATTAAATTACTTTCTTGTAGCTGTAAGCGGTAGGGGTGAAGAAATATGTAAACTAGGAGAATTAGAACATTTGAACCACATTCAAGGGGCACTTGTTATATACGGGTTGCAAAATGTGGTAGATTTTGATGCGATCGGGAATACATTGAAGAAGAAGAAGGACCTTTATAATTTGAAGCTATTTTTTACCACATTAAAGGAAGAGGAGGAGGAGGAAGAGGAAGAGGAAGAGAAAGAGGAAGAAAGAAGAAAAATGGAGAAAGATGTAGCCATTCTAAATGCCTTAGAGCCACCTCCCCGCTTGGAATCTTTACAAATTCATTTTTATAAGGGCACCACAGTGTATCATAATTGGATGATGTCCAAATTGACCTATTTGAAAAGGCTTTTTCTCATTTCTTGCGAAAACCTAGAGTGGTTGCCTCCTTTGGGGAAGTTGACGTTGCTTGAAGAATTAAAGATAGAGGATGCTCCAATGATTCGAAAGGTGGGAAATGAATTTTTGGGAATAGACATAGAAGAAGAAGAAGAATTATCAAAATCATCCAAAAACAATAACAACAAAGACATCATCATATTCCCAAACCTTAAATCTCTCACATTTAGAAATTTGAGGGAGTGGGAAGAATGGACTGGGATGGGAGAAACAACAGAAGAAGAAGAAGAAGAAGAAGAAAAAGATAATAGTACTAATGATTTTGTTACTAATAATACTCCAAAAATAAAAATAATGCCACTTCTTCATTCCTTGAAATTTCGGTGGTGCGGCAATCTGAAGTCTCTGCCAGACTACCTGCTTAATACTCCATTACAGGAATTGGATATCTGTGGATGTCCAATTCTCAAGCAGCATTGCGAAAGAAGGATAGGAGATTTCTGGCGCAACATTTCTCACATTCCAAACATCAAAATTTGTGCAAGAAGACGGCCAATGTAAGTCTTCTTTTCTTGCAAAACTATCCTGTCAAATATATAATTACTAATACATATATGGAGACGCAATTAACTTAACTGCCGCCATGGGATCCTTGTTGCTCTAATCTCTCAGAAAGTTTGGAGACAGAGGTAAGTCTCTCTCTCTCTCTCTCTGTCTGTGTCAAATTTTGAATCTTTGTTTGGAAAATTAAAGTTTAGAAGTGGTTGATTCAATGAATTGAGAATAGAAATGGTGTTTGTGGGATTTTTAAATCTGGACAGTACAGGGCAGTTGACATGCACAGAAGAAGACAGATACATTATGATGAGACTGGGTAGTAAGAGCGGTGTTGAAGAAGACAATGAATGAGGAGGTCAGATTCCCTTTTAAATTGCTCAATCATTACCTTTAAATCTACGTTTATATTGCTACTTTATGCCTCTTATTTCTAGTTACCTTTAATATTTCTATCTTCGATTAATTGCTCGAATTCCATTGTGTGTTTAGATTAGTGATTATACTAGATAAAACCATTTTAACTTTTTTATTGATTGATTGATTTCAATAAATTTTTGTTTTTAGCTACAAGTAGAGTTTTTTCGAATGATGATGGCAAGAGCAAAGAGAGATATAAAGCCTCTGTTTATGAAAATCTCTTTTCCTAATATAAGATGTTCTTCTTGTAATATCTTTTTGTTCTTGATTTCAATTCCGTGTTTTTATTGGCTTGCTTGTTATTTGAGCTATATATTATTTGTTATTTTTTCTTTGATTTATTACTAATTCATGTTATTAATCTTAACCATCTTGATAAAAATATGTTTTTGCATTTGCCATTTTGGTGAAATAAAAAAAATTAAACTCTAAATACGTTCCATGTCAATGTCAATATTGTCAATGTCAATATTGTCTCCCTTATTCAGGTGATTCAGGTTGAATCTGTTTCACTTTTCTCCTTGCTATTCTTTACTTTTATCTCAAACAAACTTAAGCGTCTTTAAATGATCATCATTGTTCAATCCAGGATGCTGGCTGGGGCACATCCATCAAGTAATTATGCTGCCCAGGTCAATTATGTTCTCATTGACTTTATTCTTTTTGAAGTGTTTCCCTGCATTAATTCTTCTTGATCAAATCTGCCATTTTTAAAGAGAATCAATCTTTCTTGAATTAGCTTCACCAAATTCTTGTAGGTTATAAAATTTTATGAAAGATTCACAGCAATGTACGTTTCCCTTGTTAGCTGATATGTGGAGTGTTGCTTGATTGTGGAGTCACCATTTTATCTTGAAGGAGCTAGTGGACTGTTTGAATTTATTGTGAAAAGACAAAGAAAATGGGCACTTGGTTATAGTAATTGTTGAAGTTACCAAACTTCTTCTTGAAATAATGCATACAAAAGACTAGTAGGACATGAGTATGTGAATATCTCAGGGGATTTAGGTATGGATGATAGGATGTAAGTCTTGCTCTGGAGTTAACTCTGTTGTTTGCCATGCCTGGAAATTGTGAACATCTCAGTTTTGAATATAGTAAAGAAAGAACTTGGAGAGGATTATTTGTGTAGCGACAAATTCTAACTTTAAGGGCTGCCTATTATTTCCTTCGTTTTGCTTTCTGACATGGTGCTAGAGACGTTAATGTAATATCAACTGCTTGAGTTGCCCCTTTTCAGTTTAGCAAATGGTAAATGTAGTACTAGAACATGACAGTTCATTTAGGAACTGTCAGCCTCTATACAAGGTGCAAACTTAAGAACCATTGATTTGGTTATAGGTAAATCATGTGGCACTTTACATGTTTTTTTTTTTTGTTTTTCTCCAGTGAAACCTTTAAGGTCCCTGACACTTTTTTTAGTTGTGTAGCAGATTGAGTTATTTTTTGCTTTCTTGATTTGATAAATAATGATTTTGGTGCATTGTGATGAACATGGTCAGAGCAGGGGTTACACAATGATATAAAAGTTATTTTTGGGTGCTAAGATTTAAAAATTAAAAAGAAAAGAAAAGAAAAGATTTAATGGAAAATCTCTACACCCATTATCTTGAGCTAAAAATAATATAAAAGCAAGGCATTGAGAGTAGTTTGTAGAAAAATAGTATTTGATTAAATGTAATATAGTTTATTTAGCAAGTTGGTTTGGTGAAGTGCCTATCAGGAGAGATGTTCAACATAAAGTAAAGGGGGAACCACCTGTAACTTGAGCAGGATTTTGAAGATGAAAACTTGGTCAAACATGGTGAGGTTTATCCATCAAGTTGGCCTTCTGGTGTGCCTATTAAGGAAATTGTGGGTTGCATTATCATAGAGAAAAAGAAGCAGGAATTGTTGTTTGTTTAGATTTTTTTTTTCCATATAAAAGTTCATTCAAGGGAAATGGTTTCAAAAGGACATTGTACGTGAGTTCAAACAAAAACATGATTATTGTAGTGTAATTGAATATGGTTTAGGATCAGTTAATATTGTATGGGTCTTTATGGAGTTTCTTTATTTTGGCTATTTAGAATAATGTGACATAAATCTTATACTTTTATTTTAGGCATGCATGTGGATTGATGATGATCAAGATAATGAATCCGGGCAAGAAATCAATGACAAAGATTACGTGGTTAAGGTATAAAAGATTGAGGACATTAGTGATGAAGAAGATGGGACGAAGCTAGTTGCACAAAGTTAATGACTCAAATCACAGATGAGGATCATTAAGCTAGTTGCACAAAGTTATATGCATGGAAAATGGTGTTGTGCACTATGGTGTTGAGCTTTTTATAGCGATGATGACTTCAAAAATTGGGTTTTAGTTTCATCATTTGTAGCCTTAATGTCTCTGTTTCCTACTCATCATTAGGCATTCATTGAAGGTTTGCCTTTTCACGACTTGAACATCCATCCAATCTTTCTTTCGAAGTTCATTGCCCATAGTGTTTGCTGAGATTGTGCTTGTGCAGAGTCAGCCACTTATTTTCAAAGCACCTGAAACTGAACCATATAAAACTTTGGGTTTTGGCACTTATGTGCTGAGATTGTTTTCTATTAGCCTTCTCATATTATCTAAAGTAGAACAATATAAGTAGTGGCAGCCCAGGCTAGTTCGTACAACTACTCTCCACTACAACATTATTTCTTTACAACAACTCCAGCGATTATTAATCAAACTGTTGTCAAATCCTTCTAGAGAAGGAGCATTCACATTGAAAGAACAAATGCTCCTTGCTTCCCATACAACTCTTGTAGAAAACAGAGTTTCATCTTTGTATCCTCACCTAATTAATATGTCAAACTTTGCTCATAAGTATGTTTTTCTATTTTCTATCTTTTGTCCAGAATCATTGATCTTGTTTGTAAAAACTAATGCAGTTTAAACCTATTGGACAAGCACAGTTTTATATTGGTGAAAATTGTTGAGCAAGGATGCACCTCAAATAGCCATGTCTTACATTCTGGTGCAAGATATATTTGGTAGGCTCCATTGGCTGCAAAGCTTGATACGTTAGAATAACAAAGCTCCCTTCCTCTCTGCCCTATATCATTTACCTTGTTAATAAATTTCTATACTTAGTCTATAGATTGCAACTATGCTGAGCGATGAGATACTATTCAACATTGTGAATGTAGCATGTCATGGATGTCAAGAAGCAATAAGGTCAACCAGTGACAAATGAATTGGAAACTAGGCAATTTGCATTATGCATATCTGTAAGTACCACTTTCCATATCTTTTTTGTTTGAATGTGAATGACTGGTTTTCAAGTTTATCACTATAGGGGCAGGTGGTGGTTTCTAAAGTTACAGAAAAATTTGTTTGTACAAGTGCATGATTTTGTTAAATTTCATTTTTCTGATAATTAATGACCTAAGATAATATTGCAGGTGAGAGAAGTGCTAGTGTGTTAATACATTCTGAGTTACAACCGACTCGATCATATAATAATGTTCAATCAGCCTGTGGTATATGAATGCTTTGGTTCATCATCCCTTGGTGATTCTCCAAACAATTTGGGAGACTATTAGCTATATGATGACATGGGGCATTCAATCAGCCATTATTCTTACTGGTACTGGAGCTGTTGGCACCTTATTAATTAGTACTATAAATGCTGGGTTACTTTTATGCTCCTTATCGTGCTTAGGAAGTATTAAATTGATGCTTTTCTATTGATTTTGAAGTTAGTTAATGTAGATCAACTTGGAATAAGATTAGGGAAAAGCATTCATTTCTTGGCTAACTGTCATAGATAAACTTCCCACTCCTGACATGGCAGGTAAATGAGGATACAATTCTGATCTCATTTGTGTGTTCTGTAGGAGATATCTAGAGTCCAGGCAAGCAACTGAATGACTGGAATTCTGTCTTATGCTGAAATATTCATTCCTTGAAAGTCATAAATATTGTTTGCTAGTTAGCTTGAGCTGCCTTCATTTATCATATATGGCTTCAAGGCAATGCTAGAGTTTGCGAGGTGTGCAAAATAGTAATTTTTGGCTGATGGGGCATATCAGTTTCTGTTTTAGTGTAAAAGTATTATTGCTTGTGTGTTCTGCAGTGGTTTGTTGTTTGTGTTGTGTTCTTGTTTAGAGTAGCCACGTTGGTTGTTTCTATGTTCTGCTGCAATTTGTTGTTTTTGTTGTGTCAAGGTTGAACTGTTTTGTGATATCTTTTGCTTGATTTGTCTTGAATTTATCTCATTCTTAAAAAAAAAAATGTCTGTCCTACTAGTCGCCCAAAAAATTTTATTCGAACTATTCTTTGGATTGCTTAGATGATATGTCTCATCCATCCCTTCTTTAATGGTTAGAATTTTAAATTCCTTTTTACATGTTATATCTCCTTGAAATTGAGATTAGACTTTTAAGATTGATATCTATTTTAGAGGATTTTCATTGTTGTCTATTGCGATTTTCATATTTTACAAATATGCCATCATTAAACTTCTTACTTTGAAGTTCTGAATTTCTAATTGATGCTTGTGACCTTGAATAATCCCTTTATGAAAGATGTTGGGCTTCTTATCCCCGACCTTGCAAATCTGCCTCCAAGACATAATGTGTGCAAAACCCCACTCAAACTTTATGCAAGGTTGATAGAAAGAGCCCATTGACACTGATAATGGCAAAACAGAATGGCGAGGCAGCTATACCAGATGCTTGGGTGCAGTAAATTAAAGATCAGATCATCGGGGCTTCTTTATTTCTCCCAGCCAGAAGAGACAATCCCCACATTACAAGGAATTTTGGAAAGAACTTGGGGATATGATCAAAGATTCTAAACTGCCGATGAAGTTAGTATTTCCTTTTTGCATATTATTATTGCCATTGACTAAATCTTCTCTGACTGTCCTTCAAGAATCGATCTGCAACTTTATTTGTTCCATATTTGGAACATAATTGTTTAAACTTCTATCTTTCACGGCATTTATATGTTAATTGTGGTTGTCATTTTCTACTCAAATCACAGTTGAGGATCATTAAGCTATTCGCACAAAGTTATAAGCATGTAAAATGGTGTTGTCCACTATGGTGTTGAGTTTTATAGCGATGATGACTTGAAAAGTTGGGCTTTGGTTTTCATCATTTGAAGCCTTAATGTCTCCATTTCCTCCTCATCATCAGGCAAACATTGAAGGTATTCCATTTTCTGATTTGAACATCTATTTGTGGTGACTCTTGCACAAAACATATGTTCTTAGCTATCCAATCTTTCTTTCGCAGTTCATTGCCCATAGTGTTTGCTGAGATTGTCCTCAGGCAACCACTTATTTGCAAAGTACCTGAAATTGAACCATATGAAACTTTGGGGTTTTGGTACTGCATATCTCATCAAATACTGGTAGCTATTGTTCTTTTCTGTTAGCCTTCTCATATTATCTATAGTAGAACAATATAAATATGGCAACTCAGGCTAGTTCATACAAAATGGCTTTGAAGATATTCCCTCTCAATAACTACACTCCCCGCTACAACAATATTTCTTTACAACAACTCCAGCGCTTTTTAATCAAACACAAAAAACAAAGAGTTTCATCTTTGTATCCTCACCTGATTAATACGTCAAGCTTTGCTCATAAGTACGTTTTTCTATTTTCTATCCCTTGTCCTGGATCATTGACCTTGTTTGTAAAAACTAATGCAGTTAAATCCTATTGCAGAAGCACAGTTTTATATTGGTGAAAATTGTTAAGCAAGGATGCACCTCAGATATCCATGTCTTACATTCTGGTGCAAGATATATTTGATAAGCTCCATTGGTTGCAGAGCTTCATATGTTAGAATAACAAATCTCCCTTCCTCTCTGCCCTATATCATTTACCTTGTCTATAAATTTTTATACCAAGTTCATAGATGCAACTTTGCTAAGCGATGAGGCTCCATTAAGCATTGTGAATGTTGCTTGTCATGGATGTCAAGATGAAATGAGGTCAACGGGTGATACACATGAATTGGAAACTAGGCAATTGGTGTTATGCATATCTGTAAGTACCACTTTCCCTATCTTTTTTGTTTGAATGTTAATGACTGGTTATTAGGTTTATCATTCACTATAGGGGCAGGTGGTGGTTTCTAAAGTAACAGAAAAAATTGTTTGTACAAGTGCATGATTTTTTTAAATTTCATTTTTCTAATCATTAATGACCTAAGATAATTTTGCAGGTGAGAGAAGTGCTAGTGTGTTAATAATGTTCAATCAGCCAGTGTGGTATCATTCCTGGCTGATTCTCCAAACAATTTGGGAGGCACTTAGCTATCTGATGACATGAGGCATTCAATCAGCCATTATTCTTACCAGTGCTTGAGCTGTTGGCGCCTTATTAAAGTCGGGTTAGTGTAAGGCAAGCAGGGACCTGTGCGCTGTGACAAAGGACCTTGGCAGTTTACACTTCCCCTTCAGAGTTCTCACATTTTTTTTCTGGTTCATCATCAAGCTTTGAAACTGGTCAGCTTACCGATTGTGCAGCCACATCTTTTATACTCATGGCCTGAAGTAGTAAAGCAGCACATCAAAATATATAAAGGAAAATTGAATTAGGGTTTGTACATTGTATTTACATTTTTTATGCCATTCTCATACTATTTTTAAAGTATTTTTCATGGGTATCATTTTCATAATGAAGATACATTATATTTATGCAAAATTTATCGCAACACGAAGAGTGATATTGATCTACAGCTTCATTTAAGCACACCTTGAACATGTGTTGATAATCTCTTTCAGATTCGTATAGCCCTATAGTTGTTTCATTTCGTCACACCTTGAACATGAGCTAATTGTCTCTTTTAGATTTCTATAGCCTATTGCTTCCATGCTTTAAAAACCTTGAGATCCTAAAGATTTTCTAGCTGATTATTGAATAGGGAACAATACACATTTTATAGCCCAGCCCATCCAGTGTCTACGCACCACAGGCTGAATTAATGCAGTAATATTCTAATCGAAATTAAGAATTCATATCAGAAGAGAACCATTAGTAGAGAAAGTTAATTACAAGCGAAACCAACAGTATACAACAATTCATGTATGTTTAGGAACATTATGAAATGAAGTCCAACAAGATGCACAGCTAAAATTAACACTGAACTGTCTATTTTCACATGGGAACAAGAGCTTCAGAGTAGAAGCTGAAATTATTGAAGAGAATTGAGTGGTGAGTAGTGACATTTTTAGTCAACCACAGTCCAGAATATAGCAACGCAGGATTTGTTTGCTGGATTAAATAAGAAGGCATCGTATTTGTATATAAACTGTATTTGTATCTCAAAGAAAATGAAATAAAAAAAAAAAAAAACTAATTTTTCTGGTCAATGAATTTACTTCAACAAAAGTTTAATTTGTAGTGGTTGATGTACATCTCATAACAAGTAGACAAGCACATGGTTGTCTTACATGTTCCTGTGCCGTGTTGTGGTGTACACGCCTGAAGATGAATAGAACATTAAGTCATTAATAAAGTCTTCAATTTCTTGAAGCAATGATCATGGAAAATGATGGAATCTACCAGGAGCTCTCGCCTCCACCTGTAGGTAGATGGTCTTAGTTGTACTTTGTTTTATTTCTATGAACATTGCAGCTTGTCAAAAAAAAAAAACCTTTTGGGCATTGCAATAACCTTGACCCATGTAGTATAATATATGTCACAAGTCACGACCCATTGGCTCCACTCCTAAACTGGCAATAAAAAAGATTAAATATAATATTTTAAAAAAAATTTGTTGTTGTTTTGACCCCTTAAAATAAATATTAAAACACTTGACCATAATATTTTTAAATCCCACCTGAAATAAGCTTAAATATGATCATCTTAACAATATTTAGGGCTTTTTAAACACAAAAAAAAAAAAAAAAAAAAAAAAACCCAATAACTAAAGTAGAAATGTATTAATCTTAAAATTTAGAAAAAGGTTAGATCTTAAAAAATTTGAAATAAATTAATCAAATGAGAGATAAGTAGATGAATGATTATTTGCTATGTACATTAAAAAAATGTAACTCATAGGATTGATAATAAAGATATAATGCAACAATTTTAAAATAAGAAATCTCATAGAATAAAATTATAAAACTTTATATATTGGGGTTTTTGTTTTGTTTTTTTTTTTTTTTTTGGGTGATGTAAATATATTCAAGTTATATTTTGTTTTGGATTTTATATAATATATTTTTTATTGACCCCCTAGAAAATAATCCTAGAGACACCATTGCGACCTAAACCATAAGATACATATTTTGAGCATTCTGAAATTGATCTTTTCCTACTTTAAATTGTTATACATGAGTTTCTCCCAAAAAAAAAAAAAAAATTTATTATACATACTAAGAGTTTTGTAGTTTAATTAATTGACACTTCCTGATGTTTCCAAGACATTAAGGTTTAAATTTCCTCTCCTCAATTGTAACAATCAAATTATCAAAAAAATAAAAATCACAAATCTAGGTTCAAATCCTCCGCCCAAATATTTAATTTTAAAAAAAAGGTCATTACACAAGTTAATGACTAATTTAAAACTACAAATAATATATTTTCCTGGCATTGATTAAAATCCTTTGATTCTATCCCAAGTATTTATCTTGGCAATTACTTGTTATCAATTTCAAACAGACAAGATTCTCCAAAAAAAAAAAAAAAAATTCAAACAGACAAACATAGACCTAATTTTGTTTGGGCTGGGCTCAAAAATGGTCACATGAACGGACAAGCTACACAAATTTCATTTCTTTGAAAAAAAAATTAAAATAAAAATAAAATTATTTTAATCCAATTGCATGGTTACGCTCTCAGGAAATGGTTCAAAGCTTGCACCAACATTACTTTAATTAGAAGCATAAAATAATATGATCCCTTACATAAATGTACACATTTTTTTAAATGTATTGGCAAACTTTCATCTCTTGATATATCACAGAGCATCCAACAAAGCTTGAGCTTAACAAACATCAGAAGTAATGTTTATAGTAAAAATGTCCATTATTTTTTAACAGCATCCAAAAAGCTTGAAGCTGCAAACACATGAGAAGGTCAATTGGCTTTCACTTTTCTCTTTTCTTCCTTATTCTTTGCATTATCTGTGTGTGTATGTTTGTGCTTTTCTTTGAATAAACAAAACGTAAATATTGTGTTTAGACACGATGCAACGCATATACTCTTAATTCCTTACCTAACTGTTTCTTTTTTAACAGCACCCAAAAAAGGTTTAGACAAGATTATCTCTTTTCTAGAGATCAATTGGTCCTCTTGTGGATGGCACATGGATATATTAATTCAAGGGAAAATATAGAAATGAAAATCATAGCAGAATAATACTTTGAAAATTTAGCCATACACCCATTCTTCCAAGATTTTGAAAAAGACAAGTATAATGGTGATATAAAAAGGTGCAAAATGCAATAATGCATGATGCAAGATTTTGAAGAAGATTCATCTCCGCCATTTGGAACTAAATTTTGGCAAAGTAAGTGAAGGAGAAGCAGGGATAGAGCCAGAGCCGAAGGTTTTGGGGGGGGCAAAGTGTGGACTATAAAAAAAAAAAAATTTTGAAATTTCAAGAATAAATTTTTTTTTTGTTAGCTGAGATGTGGAGTATTGCTTGATTGTGGAGTCACCATTTTATCTTGAAGGAGCTAGTGGACTGTTTGAATTTATTGTGAAAAGACAAAGAAAATGGGCACTTGGTTATAGTAATTGTTGAAGTTACAAAACTTCTTCTTGAAATAATGCATACAAAAGACTAGCAGGACATGAGTATGCGGATATCTCAGGGGATTTAGGAATGGATGCTAGGATGTAAGTCCTGCTTTGGAGTTAACTGTGTTGTTTGCCATGCCTGGAAATTGTGAACATCTTAGTTTTGAAATGGTGCTAGGGACATTAATGTAAAGAAAGAACTTGGAGAGGATTATTTGTGTAGCGAATAATTCTAACTTTAAGGGCTGCCTATTATTACGTTCATTTTGCTTTCTGACATGGTGCTAGGGACATTAATGTAATTTCAACTGCTTGAGTTGCCCCTTTTCAGTTTAGCAAATGGTAAATGTAGCACTAGAACATGACAGTTCCTTCATTTAGGAACTGTCAGCCTCTATACCAGATGCAAACTTAAGAACCATTGATTTGGTTATAGGTAAATCATGTGGCACTTTACATGTTTTTTTTTTTTTTTTTTTTTTCAGTGAAACCTTTAAGGTCCCTAACACTTGTTTTAGTTGTGTAGCAGATTGAGTCATTTTTTGTTTTCTTGATTTGATAAATAACGATTTTTGTGCATTATGACAAACATGGTCAGAGCAGGGGTTAGGCAATGATATAAAAGTTATTTTTGGGTGCTAAGATTTAAAAATTAAAAAGAAAAGAAAAGAAAAGATTTAATGGAAAATCTCTACACCCATTATCTTGAGCTAAAAATAATATAAAAGCAAGGCATTGAGAGTAGTTTGTAGAAAAATAGTATTTGATTAAATGTAATATAGTTTATTTAGCAAGTTGGTCTGGTGGAGTGCCTATCAGGAAAGATGTTCAACATGAAGTAAAGGGGGAACCACCTGTAACCTGAGCAGGATTTTGAAGATGAAAACTCGGTCAAACACGGTGAGGTTTATCCATCAAGTTGGCCTTCTAGTGTGCCTATTAAGGAAATTGTGGGTTGCATCAGCATAGAGAAAAAAACCAGGAATTGTTGTTTGTGTAGATTTTTTTTTTTTCCATATAAAAGTTCATTCAAGGGAAATGGTTTTGGAAAGACATTGTACATGAGGTCAAAGAAAAACATGATCATTGTAGTGTAATTGAATGTGGTTTAGGATCTGTTAATATTGTATGGGTCTTTATGGAGTTTCTTTATTTTGGCTATTTAGAATAATGTGACATAAATCTTATGCTTTTCTTTTAGGCATGCATGTGGATTGATGATGATCAAGATAATGAATCTGGGCAAGAAATCAATGACAAAGATTATGTGGTTAAGGTCTACAAGATTGAGGACATTAGTGATGAAGAAGATGGGACTAAGCATAGGGACTTATCAAAAAAGAAGATTGGACTAAGTATCAGGTGGATGAAGAAGTGGAATAGACAATGATAAGAAGGCTTTTTGCAAAGCTGAACAGAATAGGGCGATTGACATACACAGAAGAAGATAGAGACTTTAAAGATGAACGATGAGGTGAAATTCCTTGATTACTTGCATGATCATCATTTTCAATCTGTGTTTATGGCTACTTTGTCCCTATTATTTCTGGTTACCTTAAATATATATATCTTGGATCAATATTTTAAATCCAATTGAGTTTAGATTAATGATTATAATTGTTAAAACTATATTAACATTTTATTGATCGGTTGTATTGAGTTTTTGCGTGTTTGTGTGTCAGGGATCATGAAGTTTAGTTACAAGTAGAGTTTTTATAAATGATGATAGTGAGGGATATGAAGCCTCTGTTATTGAAGTTTGGGGTGACTTTAATTCTCCCTTTTTTAGGATTTATTTGACTCTCCCCTCAGAACCAAAAGGATCAATCCCTCCCTGCTGCCTTCCTTGCCACTCTTTGGGTTTGTGCTCCTTCCTTGAGATAGGTACGATCATTATAAAATAGAGATGAAATTGATTTCAAGTCATAGTACGTGGTTTTTTTTAACGCCCTGTTTGGTGCAGGAAATTATAAGGTGTGGCTTACAGTTGTAGCGGTAGGAATGCTGAAGACAATTGACAATGACATTCCAGTACTCCTCGAGGCATACACAACTCTAAAATCTGATGGTCATGTATATCTCCTGATACAAAACCATGATTTTATATTGAGACTCTTATATTGGATATCATGCTCTTCCTAGTGTAGGTTATAAATTATCCTTTGGTTGCGACACTACTGTCCGGAGGCTCAAGAAATAATTCATGCAATCCATGTTCAATCGTAATGTATTAAGAGTGGTACCTGTGTTGTCAAGTTAATGGGCTGCTACAGTGGTAAGCTTCATTCATCTAAATAGCTATTTTAACAGAACAAAGAGTTAACACTTGAAAATTTATTGGATTGATCTGAACATGTACTTCTTGTTGAAAAGAAAGTTCCTGATGGTTGAGTTGTAATCTTGTATTGATTGTGTATCTTAAGCAATTAATTATGAGCCATAGAATTTTATACTCTCAAAATCTGCAGAGGATACAGGGTAATTGTTAAGCTTCTAAGTGAGAATTAATGGTGGAATAGGGAATTATGAGTGGTTGCTTCGAGGGAACCAGTCCTCCTTAGGATAGAGAGAAGAATTAAAGAATCAAGAAGAATGAAACTGATATTATTTCTGTTATGAATCTGATGTACAAGATACAAGTCCTTTAATAGCTAATTCTATAGCTTCTGGCAGTTACTAACCCTCCTGGCAGTTACTAACCATTCTAACTAACTTCCCCCCACCACATCCTAACTGTACAACAGCCCCTGTACCAGCTTACCTATACAACAGTCCCTAATCCGATACAATCAATCCAACAGCTTATTACTAACCCAATTACAATATCTATACAGTCTTAACAGTAATGAGAAATGATCCATGGCCAACATATATTGTTAGATATTTTTTATGGGCACAGATCCTAGAAGTTGCAGTAGAGTTCAGGTTTAACACTACAAAATAATTTTACCAGTAAATCTTAACAAAATGGTCTTGTGCTATTTGTTTTTTTTCTCGTGTACCTACATTTTGTTTATTATTGCAAGCTGAACTCAAAACTATATTCCTTATGGGTATGCATATCTTGCTTAAGAGGGAGTGGTCATATGTCACATATGAGACTTTCTAAAGCACCCAGGATCACGTCCTATAGTAAATATGTATTCTTTGCCATTAATAAGTTTTAAGATTTAGCCTATGTAGCTGTCTTCACCTTGCGAAAAGCTCCAATTTATTTCTTTGATAATTATTCGTTTGTGCATCTCAAGAGTTTATTCATTCAGAGTAGCGGGAGCTCATGAAGGACTTTAGTGGTTTGTAAGGTAATGCAATTTGATTTAGCATTATTTTTGGTTTTCTATGTTATGGTCACGTGGAGTTAAAATTTGAGATTTTTGAGATCCCTAATTTCAAGTGGACTGGGCTATGTGATATTAATAAGTTTCTACACAATGGTAATTTGTGGATTTGAAATTTGTGTGAAAGATTACTCTTCTTTGTAGGAAATTTGGAGGACTACCCCCAAAGTTTTTTTGGCTGGACTTCCTAAAATCAATGACAATTGTCACATTAATTGGAACACTGGTACTCTCTATGCTACAAATGATTGTCAACTAGGTCACATCTAGCTCATCTCAAGATAATCTTAATCTGTTTGGCACTTATGATTCAGATTGAAGACAAGTCCTCTGGATTTTACAAATAGCATAAGCCTAGCAGATTAACACAGAAAACTTGCAATGGATGATGAAGAAAGATCAAGATCAATCTCAAAGAGAAAACCCCATCTAGGTGGTCACAGATTAACACTACTAGTCATGGTACTTGATATAATTTTCCCTTAACTTGTGTTTTGTTTGTTCAATTGACAAATGAGTTCTTATTTTTGCTCCTTATTGTGCTTCAGAAGTAAATAAATGTTGTTTTTCTATACATTTTGTTAATGTAGATCAATTTGGAATAAGATTAGGTAAAAGATTCCAGTTGTTGATTGATGGTGTTTGGTTTGGATTTGTATTGCTATTCCTAAGCATTCCTTCATTTGTTGGCTAACATTCATGGATAGAATTCTCCCTCATGACAACGTTGCAAAATGGGGATACAATTGTGATCTCGTTTTTGTGTACTGCAAGAGAAAAGTTGGCGTCAATGTTGGGCTGCATAAGATGTGTATCTATCAAATATAACAGTTAGTTTATTAAAAATTAATTGTTCTTACAATGTCCTATAA
Organism: Quercus gilva; assembly: GCA_023621385.1. Lineage (NCBI taxonomy): Eukaryota > Viridiplantae > Streptophyta > Magnoliopsida > Fagales > Fagaceae > Quercus > Quercus gilva. The sequence goes on from CM042477.1 coordinate 97,996,966, forward strand.
TCTGATGTGGAAACTTATAGTTAGCCATGATTTATGGAAAACACACATCATGTTGGAGAAACATGTTGGACTGCATAAAACACCCAAAAATCATTTTGGAGATATAAAGCTTCCTGGAACATAGTGTTAAAAATTAATGTTGTTTGTAGTTTCCATATATTTTAAACTTATTCTTTTTTGGTCATTTGCTTGCATGTTATCGATAGTGTGCATGTTAGACAAGTGTCAGGCTGTCATTTATGTCTAAAGAGATATTCATGTATTTGAAGAAGTCTAAAATCAGTTTAGGGGGAAATTTTACAGTTCCTTCCTCTGTCCCTTGTCCAACAAATTGATGAGCAAATGATAAGCCTTTGTTTGCTTGTTTTGCAGATCCTAATTACATGTTCTGTGTTGTTCCGAGCAATGCATCTGAAACATGTGCTTAACCCTCCTTGCACACAGGGCTATTCATGGTTTAGAGGCAGGGTATATGGATTCACAGTTGAGCCTATTAATGGGAGACATGCTTACATTCCATTCTCTGTAAGTTTCGTCTTGGTTGGAAATTTTTTATCTTCCTTATTCATGTCTAGCTGTCTCTGTGAGCTATATGTATGTGTTTATGGGTTTGCACAAATGTCCAACCGACCTTTAAATATCTGGCCTGTTTTACACATAGCTTGTTGCACCTTTTGATCTAGATATATGATCAGCGAACCTGTAAGTGACTACAAGTTTTTATTCAAAATTTCATTCAATGATAAATGAGTTTTTTCAACAGGGGCAGGAGCATATTGGTTTTATTATTGGCAACTAGCAGGCAATATAATATGGACTTGTTTGCTCATTTTGTGCGTGCAGTGTTCAATTGAGAAACAAAGCAAGGTCATGATAAGTGAGTTTCTTAATGACTTGGACCATACAGATGTCCTTGATCGGGAATAGAAAGAAGGGATGTACAACAAATCTTATCAATATATAGGCAGACCCATTTGGAAGTAACAAGATCTAAGCATATATGAGTTCCCAAAGATGTCACGAGGACATGGTGAGGAAGAACCACTTGGAACACCATTTTAGAAGCAAAAATGGCTTAATAAAGTGATTAGCAGCACTGTCCAATTAGAGTAGCTGTTAATTTGATGTTTTCTGTGCTATTGTATCCCTTTGTTTTTTCCTGCATGTTGATACTAATTATGTCAAGTACGTCCTCTGAAATCTTTGTGGTTTGTTCTAGCATTGCTGATTCGTAAGATTTTTGTGTGAAATTATCCTGTGTAGATGGGGCCTACTTGAGCTTCTTGACACAATACTTTTGTAAAGAACCACTGTATATTATTTTGAATATATAAGAAATCTGAGTCTGCATGCGTATCTTTTAAAAAAAGGCCTTGAGCATCAGTATCTACCTCGGGAAATTTTGTCATATTCTAGTTCTTCCTCTATAAAACCTTTTCTTTTAATTATTGACTGTTTCCTGACATCAAATATGCCACTTCCTTGAGAAAGCCCCATTCCTTTGCTCCGAAGGCTACAAAAGCAATTCCATCTGTTAAGACTCCAATAAATAATGAAACAAGTCAACCTTCTATCTTTAGAGCCATCCCAATATGTATATTGTCACAAAGCAGATATTTACCCCCAAATTTTCTGCCTGTCTTCAGGTTCCCTCTCTAGGACTTGTATGACAACATCTTGCTTAGCTTCTCTAGACTTAGGTGATACTCTAAGTAGTCTACAACATTTCAAAAGAATCTACTGATCACTTGCTTTAGTTGTGAAGAAACCTCTTCCAATGTCACTCAGCTCACAGCTTTAGGTGATCCTCTAGTTTCAATGATCTTTTGTCATTTAACCCTTAAATATTCAACAGATTGCTTACAGACAATGAGATTCTTTGGTTGATTATGTGGCGCATTCTGAATCCACTGTTCCTTCTTTCCTTTCTGGGATTTATTCAAAACAAGTGGCTAAAAAAAAGTAGGAATGTTGCTTTAGCCTGGAGTTTTGTGGCTTGGTAAAATCGTCTCCACAATTCTTTCTCCAAAAAAAAAAAAATCCTGTTCCTACTATTCCTTGTAAACCGTAATAATGTTTAACACAAGTTACACAACCTCCAAAATCGATGGAGCTTGCTGGCTGCTGCTTTGATTGTAAATTGAGGATGCCGGTCCATCTAGCTCTAGGCCTCCAAGGTGTATCATTACCAAATTTTAGTTAATTTAGTCAAGTTCAGATTGGCTCATTTTAGATTCTTTTTCTTTTTTTTCAATTTTTTTTTTCTCATATACTCTTGGGTTGGACTCATCAGTGTGAACAAAGTGAAAGATGCAAAAATTTGGTTTAGGATTATAACATGAATTTTGGTTTGTTTACACATGTTGTCAACTCTAATCAATCTATTCATATCTATAGCCAATAAGCCACCCCAACATTTTGAGACCTAAGCTTTTGTAGTTGTTTTTTATGATGATTATAACATGAATTTGACGAGTAATTATTCAGTATTTTAGGAGTATAATAAATACATGCCCCCTTTTCTTACATTATAGAAATTAAATTTATAGTGGAACTTACTATTCATATATAATAGTAAGTATGCATGTATTGTATTCCTAAGAATACTAAAAAATTACACGAATTTGACTTTTTCTTGTTTGTGAAAAGTATTACCGCTAGAGATTTTGTTTTTTATATTTTTTATATATTTTTTTATAGAAGATTGTTTATTCCGAATATAAAGAGGATCACGTTATAAGCAATATCACCTACTTCACCTTAGCAATAATATCAAGAAACTAGCAAATTGTAATCCATTTTGAACTGCTGGTCTTCCCTTACTAGGCATCATCAAAACTTCTAGCTCATGGATTCTGTCAGTGTCACACCCAGCAATGGCACCCGCCTACCTTTACTTCTAATGATACTTTAATTGTTCTAATTTGTCTAAACGGGATGCTATACTGGATTTTTATGGTCTTTCAAGGGACAATCAACTCTTTGAAGTGGTCCAATTTCGAGGGATTTTTTTAAAGAACATTCAGTCTTATTAGTCTGATACTTTCTAATTGCAATGTTTAATTTCCATAAGAAGAATTTTAAATTACGGTCACAGCCCATCTGTATGGGCAATGAATCAAGCTTTCAAATGAGGAAGCTATCACATTCATATATAATGCTTATGGAAGCATATATATGACAGATTTAAAAAGCCCAGAGTCTCTTTTTTAAACTAACACTAAAACTAGAAGCATATAAATATTCTATTAAAAAACACGAATTAATGCTTATGTAATATTACTTGCGTAAATGTACATTTTTTAAGAGCATCCAACAAAGCTTGAGCCTAACACTTGACAAGGTCCTTTTGCTTTCACTTCTTCTTTTTTATTTTTTTTTTCTTTGCCTTATTTATTTATTTATTTATTTCTTTGCTTTTATTTCACACCGCTTAATCTTATAGCCTCTTTTTCAAGCTAACAAAAGTAAAACTAGAAACGTAAATATTCTTCCTTGTGTAAATGTTCCTCTCTGAACAGCTCCCAAAAAAAGCTTGACGTTTGTGATTTTATTTATTCGGTGGCTAAGACATCTTCTAACAGTTATATGCCAATTGCCAATATGCAATGACAAGATGTCCTTACATTGAATCTTTGTGCTTGCCAAGGGTGTTGTAACAGAATTGGCACCTTCTCATGTACAAGGTGCTTGGAGGTTTAGGAGAGAAAGTGTTGAGTTGCGGGGTTAATAGCATATTGTAATTGGCTCTAGAGTTGTTTATATTTTTTCTTATTAAAAAAAAAATCAAACATTGTACTTAACTTTCTCATAATCTATATATCAAATAAAAGTCATATTAATTCTAGAGATTGTGGGAAAGTTGAGCTAGAAACCTATTGATTATTTTTTGTTGCGCGTCTAACAAATTAAATCCCTTCTTTTTGTTGTAACTATCATCTTATTATAAATAAAAAAATTATTATTGGAATCCATTATGGTTTTAAAAGTACTATTGCAGAGGGAACCAAAAATAGTGAGTGGTTCTAAATTTCTAAGTTCTTTGGTTCGATTCAAATTGGACTGATTCTTTAATCTTTTCACACTACAATTTTTGTTTTAAAATCAATTTATTTAATATTTTTTACATTATACCTAATATCTCTATAATGATATATTAATAATTAAAGCTTAACGTTACCATTTTTTAATACAAATTAGATTAAATTCAATAAGGAAGTAGTTATTTATATCTATTGTGGGGCCTCACAATATTTGGCAACCCCGGCCCACTCCACATCAAGCCCAAGGTCCACGCCGAGGAGAGGGCATAATCCGAGGATAAGTGGACGAGGCCCAAGTAGTCTAGGGACCTTACCGAGGAGGCCCATGTCCTCGGCAGGCCGACGTTGAAGGAAAGGAGCTGTCATTCACTCATTAAATGTCCGCCACCAACATTCTGATCACATCAATGGTGAATTGACCAGCCAACAATGATGTCTTGGTTGTTTCAACTAACAGAAAGCCTGCAAAGGTAGCTGATGGGACAAGCACTTAAGTATAGGCTTGGATGATCAATAAGTGGACAGCAGAGATCAACTAAACAAGACTATATAATAGATAGCACCCCCGCAAAAGGAAAAGGAAAAAAAAGGAAGGGGGAGGAAATGAAAAAGGGATCTTCAAGGTGTCTAAGGACAACCCTTGTATATGTCAGTTCTAAGTAAAGAGATCCTCGGACTAGATCCTCGGACTAGGCCGAGAACAAAATTTCTTCATGAACATTTAGCCGAGGTCATCGTTATTATCCTCACAAACACTTAGTCAAATTCCTTTATTATTATTTTTATGAATCTCATGCCGATCATTGTTTGCTTTGCTGGTACTTAGCCTTTCTACCCACGCTCTACAAATTTTATTGTTTAGGTCTAATTTAATTTGAGTCCTTACATCTATATATCTATATTAATTAATAATTAATAGTCGAAACATTTGACTTTTTGTTGATCACTCTTCATTGCGCCACGTGGTTACATAAATTACTGACATGTTCATTTTAAAACACTAAACAATTGTATCTTTTCTGTGGTTTGCTTATTTAGTTTCACTAGTCGCTAACCCGTGCGATGCACGGGAAAGCTTTTGTGTATAAAGATGTAAACTATTATTTTTCTCTTCCTCTTTGATTGCACATTAGAATTCTAGTCTTATAGTTCCTATCCTTGATATGAAATATTAATCTTGATATGAAACATTAATTTACATAATGAAAAATAGAAATCAATCTTAAGTTTAAAATAAAATGAAGAATTAAATCTTTAACATCCTCAATTATCCATAAAACGTATAAAACACAAATTTAAAGAACTACTTAATTAATATTTCAAATAAATTAAAAAATTGAAAGACAACTTTAAAGTGTTTTTTGCTACAACTAAACTTACAAAGAATCAAACTAAAACCCTTAATTATGGGATACTCAACTAAGGCCTTAATGGCTTAATACCAGCTCATACTTGACATTACTACAAAATACACAAGCATTTATTTCAAGCCAAACATAATAAACCACTGTAGACCTATCAATTTATCTTATGGTGCTTTTCAAACTTCTGCCTTTCAACACTTTTAATTATACAAATATAATATTTATCTATAAAGTAAAGAAAAAACAAATATCAGAAACCTTTTAATTTGATTTTGGGTAGAAATAAACTCAAAGACCCATCCGCTCGATTTAATTCTCCTTTTATTTTGGTTACAAATAGATTGGTGCTCTTCCCAATCATTAAAAAAAAAATTTTATTTCATCCCCGTGGTTACATAAATTACCGACACGTTCATTTTAAAATACTAAACAATTGTAACTTTTACGTGGTTTGCTTATTTAGTTTCATTAGCTCCTAACTTTTGGTATTTACCATAAATAAATAAATCTGCCATAGAGAGAGATATTACTGTTAGACACAGCGTTTTGGCTTAGGGGTCACCGTAAATTTTGATTGGTTCATTACTCCTTCCCACGAGCCACAGCCACTCTCCGGGTTTCTCTACACATATTCAAAGTCTCACACAAACACTGATCACTCCTATTCAAGTCCTCACACAACCCCCGTCTCTCTCAACTCTCAATGTCTCTGCAATTTAAGGTCAGATAAGTAACAATTTTGAAGTTAAGGTTCCAAATTTCTTCTAAGTAAAGATTCTAATTTGTTTCTAAATTGTCTAAGATCGGGGTTTGCTATCAACTTCGGATTTAAACGATGTTGGCTTCGTTGAACCCTATAGAAGATCAGATTCTAAGTGGGCTTCGTCTCTTGGGGTTTTAAAGAATGGTTTGTGATTGATTTCAGGTTCAGGTACTATGTTTTTGCCCTTCTGATTGATTTCTCATAGTTCCAAAAATCCGCAGAAACCGATGGCTGTCTAAGTGGGTATGTACGTATTTCTTATTTGAATTGTGATTGTGGGAATTATTGATGATTGAAGAGATTGGCAGTAAAGATTGGGTTTTTGGGGTCGTTTTTGAGAAAATTCAAATAAATTTTTTGGTGTGTTTTGTTTGATTCTTTGTTTTGTTTCATGTGTTAACTATTAATACTTTGGGATGTCATATAAACTTCAAACTTTTTTTTTTCGGTTTATGAATGTTGATATAGGGAAAAAATAAACTATTTCTACACAAAATCAAAACGTAAAACGGTTCAACTCTTTTATTTTATGTTTCAAACTATTCGACTCTTTAAACACAGTTTGCTCTCTCCCTCTTTTCTCAATCTCCCAAGTCCCAACCTCAATCTCTTTCCATTGTTTAACCTAACTCTCTTCAGTCTCTGCAACTCTGCCCTTATGGTTATGAATACTCTGCTTCATTTAAAATAGAAAACAACAAATACATTAGGGACACATGAACCATATTGTGAGTTTCCTTTTTGTGTTTTTCTTACTTTGTCTTTGTTTTTATTGCTCTTGGTATTTGAAATTTTCTGTATACTTCATTGTATGTGTGTGTGAGATAATTTGGAGTGGTTAGATAGTAAATACTTAGTAACTATTTATATCATTCGTGTTTTCTTTTACTGGGTTTGAGATATACTGGTGTGATGATTTGGAGTGTTGTGTGGAACTTTGTGGAGCTTAATTATTTTTTTGGTACTGGGTTTTGAATGAATTTGGAATTGAAAGTTGAAGAATTATTCGTTGTTTAAAGTTGTACTAAAAGTTGAAGATTTAGGTTGGTGACTGTGTTGTCTACTCCCTTAAAGCGTTTGTAAAAATGCCCAAACCAAACTTTCCATCACTTAGGAAGTACAAGGTAAAAAATCTAACAGAAGACTTTACATACTTACTGAAAATTATTTTGAATCTTAACTTCAATGCGAAGGGTTTCACTAAAGTTTTTCAAAAGGCTTTTGCTTTGAGGAAAATATTTCCTATTAATATAGCAGTCCTATTGGTAAGTGCTCTGCTTATATTCCTTTTGGAGATTACTTTATGAGTATTTTTAGATTTGCATAGGAATTTTGATTCATGGGAACTGTTTTCGTTAAGGTGGTGTTGTCTTTGTTACAAAACGAGAAAAATGAAGTTTATAAGAAGCCGAAATCTGAGATAAAGAAAGGGTATTTCTTTCCCCATTGTTAGGAAGTTCGAACAGCAAAGAAGGAAATCTACTAAATTAAAGTAATAGAATGAACCCTTTTTACATAAATGTTTTTCTTTTTTTTTTTTTGGCAGTGTATGCCCAAGTTTTAGTTGGCTTGGCTCCTTATTTTTATTGCTTTGCTCTATTAGAAAATGTTGCAAAGTTTATATCATCAATTTTGGCTGTTTAACTTGTTTTCTTTAAATTGTAAACGCCTCTATATTTTTCCTTTTGTATCAGTTTCTTTCAGCAAGAACAGTTACTCAACCAAGCAAGGGAGAAGAGTTAGTCAGGGAGCCAATTTGTAAGGTATTCTTAAAGAAAATTAAAACTTAAACAAATCAACAATGGCCTCTTCAAAACCCCTTTGCCATCAGTCTTCAACATTCTTTGGTATCTAAAACATTCATTGGCTTTAATATACTAATCAACACAGAATTTTGTCCAATAGATTCACCAGTTTTCTCGCTGTCTCTCTATAATTATCCATCTCTCTCTTTCTCTCTCTCAAATGTTTTTGTTAGGGCAATGTTTGTTTTTGTTAGGGCAATGTTTGAAAGAACGTTAAATGTCTTTGTGTGTGGTTGTCTTTAGAATAAATAGATTATGACTTTGGGAATTTACTTTCTGACTTAAGTGGTTTATAAATATTGGGGTCTTGAAACTTATTTTATCATAAGCTTCATTTTATTTGGTATGTGATTTTACTAATAAGATTTGGCTTTGGGATTTTTGTTTTATATGCTAGGTTCTATAAAATGATCAATGTGAGTTTGAAGGTTTTGTCTTGGTTATCTTTGTGTTTGTTCTCTATTTGTTGTTTAAATTTCCCAGTGAATAAAATTTGGTCTATGGATCCAATTTGGTATAGGACTCTCCTCTATGTGTTCACAAATTTAGTAGCAACCCTCAATTGTATTTGGTATGAAGGGATGTATTACCTATGTGGTGATTCTACAAAGTTTCAAAAAATTGATGTTGAAAGCAATGTACAACTCACACCAACATCTATTATCAAGGAAAACAAAAGGAGTTATTCAATGACTACTAGGAAGCAACAAAGGAAAAAGATACAAAGAATACTTTAAAGTTGTCTTTTAATTTATTTGAAATATTGCTTAAGTAGTTCTTTAAATTTGTGTTTCATACATTTATTGGATAATTGAGGATGTTAAGGATTGGATTCTTAATTTTAATTTTAATTTAAGTTTGATTTTTTCTTTTTCATTATGTAATTTAATGTTTCATATCAAGGATAGGAAATTCTGAGATTGATATCCTAATGTACAATCAAAGAGGAAAAGGCAAAGAATTGCTTAATCTTCAAATATTTTAAATATTTTTGCAGATTTAGTAGACTATTGGTGGTGGGATTGGTATTGAACTTGGACTTGGTCTTAATGTTTTGGTATTTAACTTTTGAAGAAAATTTCAGGTTTTGCAAATAGGATAGGTTTATATAGTAGAAATGAGATGAATTGAATCACAATGGTCTTTGAGATTATGTATTTGGAAGTTTATGGGATATTGAGAAGAAGGTTTGATTTTTTAATGATTTATTTCATGGTGGGCTTGTGCATTGAGATTAGAGTTTGGGATATTCTCTGCAAATTTGAAATTTATCATTGAGAATGAATTGTGTGTTTAGTGAATTTGGGTCTAATTTAAAAGTGGTCTTGGTCTTAGGTTTTATCCAAATAGGAAAGATTCATACTAGACAACAGTAGTGGCTGCCACTACTGCATAAGATTGGTTTACAAAACTAAGAAGGCCATTGGAAGTTATTACGGTTTTTAGTTCATAAAATTGTACATTCATGTTGCTAAACTCATCTGAATAGAGATTGTAGTAATGCATGTCAATGACTACATGATTGAAGTTTCTAGCAAATGAGAGTTGCTCCTTTGGATCAGCATTCCCCAACTGGTTTGAGAGGATCACATAAGCACTTGGTGTGTACTTTCACAGCATCATGCTCGGATTTATAATAGTTTTTAAGGTTGTCTAGAGTGACTCCTGGTGCATGAGGTTCATTCATTAACTCAATTGCTGCCAGACTTGGATTGTTGGCATAACTACACAAAAAAAAAAGGGTCTAATTTAGGATTTGGGGAACATTCAAAATTCATCAATATATAAAACCGAAGCCTCTTACATTTTTGGTAAGCTCCAAAAATTTCCACATCAATTTTTTTTTTTTTTTTTTTTTTTAAAGCTGATTTTTTTTTCTAGACCTATTACCCTACTCTTATAAGTTTTATGCGAACCTTAACACATTCAAATTTCAGATGCTCTCTCTTTCCTTCCTATTCTGCTTCTCCTTCTCCTTCAACAAGTTCAAAGAGATCCTTCGACAAGTTCAGCCGTTGTCTCTGTCTTTCTTAAAACCAAAAACCCTAACCATTCAGTTCTCTTTCTGTCAATAGTAGAGGGAGAGAGAAATCTGAGGGCTGCCAACATGTCAAACCATCACCACACCTTCAACCTAGCCTCCACCTGTATACCATAGGAATGACTACAGTGCAGGTATTTTTAGACAAGAAAAATTTGTGTTAAATATGATTTAAGTTTTGTTATTTTGGGTTGAGTGTCTTTGATTTAGGTATATGGGTTATTGGGTTGATGGTCTTTAATTTAGGCATTTGGGTTATTGGTTTTGATTAAGGTTGAATGATAAGAAAAACAAAAAAAAGGGCACAAACAAAAAGAAGTTGAGAATGGGTTTTTTTCAGTATTGGTTTCTTTTGAATTGTATGTACCAGTTGATTTTTCTTATTGATATTATTGAATTTTGATTTGTGTATGTGATTCAAATTTGAGAAAATTTTTGGTTGAAATTTTAGATACAATAGGTTTGAATAGATTAGTGGTTAATTGATTAGAGTTTATATTTTCTGTTTTTGATGACCAAGTGGATACCTAGATTTATTTTTATTTTTTTTTGGATGACTGTGGACGACTAAATTTCTTAATTCGAAATAAATCAAACAAGTAAAATAGTTGCACAAATGCGATTTTGTATTGATGATTGTGTGGTACAATTCTCTGTAATTACAAAAGAGTGATCCTCTGATTCAATCTCCTTGCAAGACTTATTGATTGGAATGTGATTTTGATTTGAACACAAGATATCCTTCAATTTGGTTGAGGGATGGATCGAAGATTGCTAAAACGGAATTACAATGAATCTCTAGCTATGAGCTTGTTAGAAATCCTTTGTTCTTCCTGTTCTTCGTGTTCTTCGTGTGTTCTTCATGTTCTTGGATTTGTGGTGGAAGTTCTTCGGGGCTTTAGAGGCTTGAATCCGTAGAGCTTCATTGAGTTGTGGTTTTTTGATGTTTTCGGACACTTTAGGCTTGATTCCCGCAGACTTTTGGATCTAGGCAGAAGGTTTGGATGATTCTGCTTCGAATGTTCTTCGATTTTGAGGTTGGAGTTCTTGAAGGCTTCGAGGCTTGATTCCTGCAGAGCTTCTCTACTTCTGTGCTTCAGATAGCTTGGTGTCCTCCAAATGTCTTAGGAAGGCTTCTATTTATAGGAGTTTGGAGGTGGATGAGCGACACGTGGCGGCGTCTGATTGGTGACACATGTCACAGCCTGATTGGTTCGCCTGTGTCATCGCTTACACGCGCTGGATTGATTAAGTCATCGCTTACACGAGCGAGGTTGCTTGTGTCATCGCTTACACGTGCGCTGATGCATGATTGGTTTTTTTTTTTGCATGACACTTGGCAAATTTCCATTGGCTTTTGAGTAGTAATAGTAAACCCTAGCAGCAATACGTAGCACTTTGTAATTGACTGTATTTTGTGGACTTGGTAGTGTGACGTGTCAGCTTGTGATAGGTCGGAAATTTTCCCTCTCTACAAATGCCCCCTCGAGACTCGTTCATGCACACAGTTTCAAAGTGTAGTGTGGGAATGAGTTTCGAAAATAGATTTTTACACTTGTCCCTTCAAATGAAGTAATCGAAGGTGGTGGAGCTTTCAGAAGGATGAGATAATTTTCGAAGAGTAGACCCACCCATATGAAAGGATTTGATGAGACCGAAAAGGGGTCTGCCAGTATTTGAATGAACTCGCATGACCAAGCCTTCTCAGCAAAAGTTAAGTTGGAGTAATTTCAAAAAAAAAAAAAAAGAGTGTTCCATGGTACTTGAAGTAGGTTGGTGAGGCTGAAAGTTGTTTGCAAGAAGTTGGATGTACTTGCAAGACTGACTCATTTTGGGAGCGGTTAAGTTGAGGTAACTTCAGAAAAGTACTTTGGATCGTTGGCGGTGATCACAGGGTGTAGAAGATGGGGAGGATGCGAGGATGGTGGCTGGGTATAGCACGCAGAGTCATGGGGCTAGCCTCGTGTTTTTAAGAATTTCTGGTGAAGTTATCTCAGAAGAGTATACTTCAGATTACAACGAGGACACGTGGGAAAGTGGTTGAATGCGCATGTGTAATTGCATCATTCAAGTTAAGTTGAGGTAATTTCAGAAGCTTAGGGATTCTGGGGATCTTGATGGTTTGTGAGAAGAAGACGATGGAGATGACGTGGAGATGGTGACTGTGTGAAGAAGATGGAGATGAAGCAAAGTGAATGGGTGAAACACACGCCACCATGGCGCTGGCCCTGTACATCGGGGACCCTCTGGTATAGATGTTTATGGGAAGTACAACTTGGGATTCGGGACTGATTGCATGCTGGATGAGGTCCGGTGACAAGTCATAGAATGTGCATGTGTGATGGGACCCTGCCAACGGACGTTAAGTTGAAGTAATTTCAGAAGAATACCTTCTAAAATACTTCAGGCTCAATTTAAGTTGTAGTAATTTCAGAAAGTGTGTTTTGAGGTACCAGCAACGATGACATTTGGATCCCACACTGGTGGGGAGATGGAATAAGGCTCTGGTGACCATTTACCGGCTCCAAAGGCTGAATTCTGATAAGCTGGTGCCTTGGAGGTTGTTTCAAGTGTTGGATGAAAGACAATTTGTAGGATACCCCAACACTTTTTACCATCTTCATTCACTGTTTCTTGCTGGAAATGCTCAAAAGAATGAAAGATGGAGCTAGCTTGTGCTTCTGGTCTTAGAAACCAGCCAAGCTGCTATTTGTTCCGAACTACTGCCTCTGCTAGAAAACCAAGCAATTGGAAAGAGACTACGGGAGACCTGAGGTTAGGAACAGGTGCTTCTGCTGGACTTGGATGCCCTGGCCAACCAAGTCTGAGGAAGCATGGAACCATAATGCAGACTGTGTTACGAGTAATTTTATGGACAACTGTGGTCGTTAAGGAGAGAGACAAAATTTTTTTGGTTCTCAAAACTACAATGATGTTGTGAAGAGGGTTTCTACTGAACCATGAGAGGGTTGATTTAAAACTGATTATGAAGCAATATTGGTTACTAAGTGTTGAGAATGATGAAGTCATAGTGAGAAATGGCTGTGAGAAGGAGGACTTGAAAATTTGAAAGAAGCAAATTTTCATTTCATGACTCAGTGTGTTTTTCTGGATGAGTTTTTGATGAATCCGGCCCTTCTATTTATAGTGGAGAGACGAAGAATGGTGGATGGATAGTTGAGAATGGCGGATGTGAATTTTTGTTGAGACCGGTGGATGAGAATGGTAGGTGAAAGACCGGTAGGGAACGAGAATGGTAGGTGAGAGAGATGAAGAATGGTAAGTGGGAATGTTCGGCACCGAAAGGGGAATGGTGAGTTGGACGGGTGACCCGATGTAATTTCAAGTTCAAGACATACGTGTGAGAGTTCATTTGTACTTTGGAAGGGAAGCCTTGTCAAAGTCTGTAAAATAACCCTGAGGGAATCTAGACCAAGTGGATGAATCTTAAATTTTGATTTTGGGAGATTAATTTTTGGACATTGCTAGTACTTCGGAGAAGTAGGTCACATCGGTGGTTTCCAAGTCATGAAAAAAAAATTGAGCAAGACAAGTCTGACTTAAAAAATCTTGACTTTGGGTCAACTTCAACACAAAAAACAACAATCTTGGAATTGAATTATTTGTGCAATTTTCAAGTCTCAAATGATGGAACGGACTTCAAAATTGGAATGTACGCGGAAAATTGAGCAAGATAGGTCCATTTTAAAATTTTTGACTTTTGGTCAACATTCACGCAAAAGTCAACTTTTTGAAAATTGGACATTTGCACGATTTCCGAGCTTCGAATGAAGAAACAGATCCCAAAATCGGAATGTACTCGAAAAACCGAGTGGGACAGGCCCCTTTTGAAAATTTTGACTTATTGGTCAAAGGTCAAACTTGGTCAAAGTATTTTTTTTTTCCTTTTTTTTTTTTTTTTTTTTTAAGGCGGTTCGGACCGGGTCAGGGTCAAACCGGTCCGGCCTGGTCAAACGGGTCAGCTGACGTCATGGATGACGTCATGCAGCTGATGCGTCTGGGCAAAGCGCGTGAGAGCGCGTCGCACGTGGGAGAGAAGCTTGGCGCGTGTAAGCGCGTGAGGAATGAAGGAGGCGCGTGGGAGCGCGTGGGACCGGCGGTGTGAACGGCCGGATTTTCTGGCGGCGCGTGGCTCATCGTTTGGGCCTGAAATTTTCAGGTTTGGTAGGTCTGGGGTCATAGAATCTACTGGTATTGTCTGTTTTCTAAAATTGTAGGCAGATTTTCATAGATTTCAAGGATTAAACCGTTGGTCATCGCGAGTTTGTGGCGGCGCGTGGTGGCTCTGTGGTTGAGGACCTTTCTGGGTTTTTTAGATCGCAGTCCGTTTAAGGTCCCTGTGGGTTCAGTTTTGTGAAATCATTAACAGATTTGCACAGATTTTGAAAGACTACTCTGTTGGTCATTGTGAGTTCGTGGCCGCGCATGGGAGCACGTGGATAGTCTACTGAGTTTGATTTTCTCTGGGTCTTTGTAGCTTGAAGTCCCTAGAAGATTTAGGTGGATTGATTTTTGTGAAATCTTGTCAGAAGTTTTAGAAATCTGGACAGCAGATATTGTTGATTTTGTTGGCATTTTGGTCTTCTTTGGCGATGGCTATTCTGGCAACGTTGACAACTAAGACAGGGAGTAGTTCCAGGCTATTCACTGAGTGTCTCTGCTGTTCTCAATAGTTGGTGACACAGTGCCATGGTTATTCTTAGAAGACGTGTTATCTTTTGTAGACCGGTTCTTTTTGAAGTCTAGTGGGACAATTTCTTTGAGCATTTACTTTTTTCACTTTTTTTTTTCAAGGTTCGGTGCAGTGTCCTTTGAAAATAGGGCGCCGTAACCATTCATGCACATCTTTCCTTTTGTCCACAAGCTTTTCAAGCATCCCTATATAAAGCTGTCCGGAGCATGCATGAGTTTGTACAAGCATTGTCTTCAGTGGAGTGGGTAGTATACTATTCTTCGGTGCAGAGAACTCTGCCCCCCCCTTTTTTATATTCTTTTTTTTTCTTTTTTTTTTTTTAGCAATGCTTTGTATGTACTGATTTTTTTTTTTTTTTTTCACATGCTTGGTTTGTACTAACTTCTCCTTTTTTTTTTTTACAGGCTAGAGATTACAATTGAAGTTCTCTCTTTCTCTGATTTTTTTTTCCTTTTTTTTTTTTTTTTTTTTTGTTTAGACGTGCCATGAGATTTTCTTCTGACAAGTTCTTTGTTATTGCTCATTTTTGTTATGCAGCAGGCTTTCCTTTATTCTTTAGGCTTTAACATCGAGCTTTACACCAACGTTCTTATAGCAATAGTCATCTAGGCAACAATGTTATCAAAGGTGTTCATGATTCAATGATGCTATTTCTAGTACTTGACCTTGGAGTTGTACTGGCCTTTGTCTTGGCAATTAAGCTGTACCAACACTTGTCTTTTCAACGTAGCCATCTCAACGGTCCTTGCAACGTAGCCACATCAAATGTTTTTACCATGAAGCCATGCTAGCATTTGTCCTTGTACGGAAGCCATATTAACATTTGCCTTCACAATGAAGCAGCATCCATATCTTTCTTCGCCATGAAGCCATGTCAACACTTCATATTGCATTGAAGTTGCACCAACATTCATCTTTGCCTTGAAGTCATGTCAACACTCCACATTAGCACTGAAGTCACATTGAAGTTGCATGAATATTTCCACTGAAGTTGTGCCAACATTCATCTTTGCTGTGAAGCAATATTTGCACTGAAGCCATGCTAACATTCATCTTTATCATGAAGCCTCGTTAACACTTCATTCGCACCAAAAGCTGTGTCGACATCCATTTTTGCCATGAAGCCATGACAACACTCCACATTAGCACTTGTACTCGCATTGAAGTTGCACCAATATTGACCTTTATAATAAAGCTACAACAACACCAATTTTCAGAGGCAACATAGCTTAGACATTGAAGGTGCATAGCACTGTAGCAAGACATAAAGATTTCAGAGATGCCAACAAGACGTTGAAGATGCAAGAAGTCCCTATCAAGACTTTGAAAATGCAAGGAAAAAAAATGACGCAAAAACTTTGAAGACGCCATAGTATGCTATTAAGACTTTGAAGATGTGAGAACATGCCACCAAGAATTCGACATTGCACGAACATGCCCATAGAAGCAAGGTGATGCAACACCGACTTTAAATATATGATCTATTATTATTCTAGAGGAAGTTGATGTCGTCTAGATTTCAGAAACATGATGTGAAACGACACCACTCAGAAGGGAGATGATGTGGTTCAAATTTTAGAAATATGAAGTGACACCACCTAGAAGAGAGATGATGTAGTATAGACTTGCAAGGTACAAGAAGATGCCCCCAGGAGATAAGTGATGCAAAGCATACTTTAGAAACGTGGGAGAACGTCTATAGAAGATGGGCAATGCCATGCAAACTTCATTTCTTGCAAAAGAGGTTGAAGATTTCATTCTGCTCCACAACCAAGAATCAACTTATGTTTGTCATCATTTCAAGGAAAGCTAAGCAACGTCAACTCCTTACAGTCTTTATCTTCAACTACTTGACTGTCTTTAAGCAGTGTCTTGCCATCCAAAGGAACGCGAACATGTTGACAAACATTGCGAGGGGGTTGCAGACTTTTTGAGGATGAAAGAATCTTTGAACAAACGACATAGTCTTGTCAACTTCATTCAACATGAGGCCGAGGTTGAACTACTCCTTTCTGAAGCATCGCAGAAGAAAGAATCTTTGAAGACCGAGCTTGATACTATCAAGTTAAAGATGGCTGACCTGCGAACCGAGCTTGTCCAATTAGAGCAATCAATATCTCAAATTAAATCTCATCAAGTTGAACAAGATGATGTTGTGCAAGCCTTAGAAGAACAACTTGAAGAAGTCAAATCCACTCCCGTACTTGAAGACCAGGATATGGAGGCTTTAGAGAAGATACGCGCCCTTCTAGAAGCTAATTGTTCTAGCTTGAAAGACTTGAAATGGATGTTGTAATTTTAATTCTCTTCATGTGTGTTATCAAGCTTTCCCCTGTACTATTTTCCTTTTGTCAATAAAGAAGACTTTATTATCTGCTCCATTTTTTTTTTTTTTTTTATGATACTAATTTTTTTTAGTGTGAGACTGAACTTAGCAAAAGATACTAAGTTGCCTACGTACCCTCAAGAGGGATCAAGTCATCACGTAGTTCAAAAGATTTTTTTTTTTTTTTTTTGGTTATATTTTTTTTTAGTGCGTGACTGAACTTAGCAAAAGATACTAAGTTGCTTACGTACCCTCGAGAGGGATCAAGTCATTACGTAGTTTAAAAGAATTTTTTTTTTTTTTTTTTTTTTTTTTTTTTTTTTACAAAAAGGGGGGCTCAGTGTGTAATAGTGGGTATCACCACTAATCGAACCCGAGACCTCTCAAGGGTGACTTGGGCATCCAACCACTACGCCACACTAGCAATTGGTGACATAGAGTGGGATTAATTTCTCTTTATTGGTATGCTTTCAAAGGTAATGGGAAGACATCATGTACCCTTGCAGCATTACAGTGGGTAGTTTAAGCTCTTACCGAGGAGCCATCCTCGATTTTCAAGCATAGAAGCGTTTGAGGAACTTCCCATTGATGGGGCCGATCCTTACACCATCATTATCAATCAACTTGTAAGCTCCATTGGTGTAGACTTCTTGCACAACATAAGGTCCATTCCATTTTGAAGTGAACTTATTGCCTGTACGATGAGTTGTGATGATAGGTCTTCGAACGGCAAGGACTAAGTCACCAACTTGGAATGATCGTGGTTTAACTCTTTTATTGAATGCGCTTGAAAGACGAGCTTGATAGCACTCAAGGTGTTGTTGGGCCTCAAGTCTTTTCTCATCAAGTGCCTCTAATTCTTGCAGTCTGAGCTTGGAATTTTCTTCTTCAGTCAATCCTTCTTGAATGGCAATCCGTAATGATGGGATTTGACGTTCCAAAGGAAGGGTGGCTTCCACTCCATAAACAAGAGAATATGGTGTTGCTTGAGTAGGCGTTCGAAATGTTGTTCGATATGCCCATAATGCTTCTCCGATTCTTTCATGCCAGTCTCTCTTTGTTTTGGATACCACCTTCTTTAACAAACTACCAAGCGTTTTGTTGAATGCTTCAGCTAGTCCATTTGCCGGGGCATTATACATGGAGGAGTTGTATTGTTTAAACTCAAACTTCTCGCATAATTCCGTCATCAATCTATTGTAGAACGGCTTTCCATTATCAGTTATGATATACCACGGGACACCATACCGATAGATCAAATGAGTTCGAATGAAATTGACCACCGTCTCTTTTTTCATTTCCTTAAGGGGCACAGCTTCCGCCCACTTTGAGAAATAATCAGTTGCGGCCAAGATGTACAAATGGCCACCGGATGACTTTGGTAATGGTCCTATTGCATCAAACCCCCATGCATCAAAAGGCCAAGAAGCTACAGTTGGGTGTAGAGGTTCTGGCGGCTGGTGGATGAAGTTCGCATGATACTGACAAGCTTCACATTTCTTAGCGCATTCCATGGAATCTTGCACCATTGTAGGCCAATAGTAACCCATTCGTTTGATCCTATAATGTAACTTAGAACCTAACTGATGTGCGCCGCATATTCCTGAGTGAGCCTCCTCTAAAGCTTGTTTAGCCTCTTCCTCTCCTAAGCAACGAAGAAACAATCCATCAAATGAACAGCGGTAGAGAGTGTCTTTATAGTAAATGAATCGAGCAGCCCTTCGCCGAACTTCACTCCTGTGGCGTTTATCATTCGGGAGTTTTCCATGTTGAAGGTATTCAATGATCATTTGTCGCCAATCTTCTTTTTCAACAAGGCATACTGAAATGATGTTAGCTTGCTCTTCTTCTTCTTCTTTGATCACGAGAGGTACCACCCACTTTTGGGAAATAGCAACTTTGGTGGTCTCTTCTTGGGATAATGCCAAGGCGGTAGCCAAATTAGCTAAAGCATCGGCCTGTCTGTTCTCCTTCCTTGGTATATGCTCCAATGTGATGGCTTCAAAATTTGTTAGCAATTTCTTTGCATATTTGCAGTAGGGGATGAGGTCTTCCTTCTTGACGTCATACTGTTCCAAGACTTGGTTGATGATTAATTTGGAATCCCCAAATATCTCAAGTTGTGATATGCCCATCTCAATGGCCATTTGTAGACCAATAATCAATGACTGATATTCGGCTACGTTGTTAGAGCAAAGTTCGCTTAATGAGAACGAGTATAGAAGTATTTGCCATTGTGGAGAGACAAACATTACACCTGCCCCTGCTCCTTCTCGACGTGCAGCCCCATCGAAAAACATCATCCATGGTGGCATTACTTCAATGTAAAACACGTCTTCATCTGGAAAATCATCGGAGAACTCCCAATCAGATGGAACTGGATGATCAGCTAAGAAATCTGCCAATGCTTGTCCTTTGATAGCCTTTTGTGGAACATACACGATGTCATATTGTTGTAGCAGGACCGCCCATCGAGCTATACGACCCGAAACCACTGGCCTAGAGAGGACATACTTAATTGGGTCTGCTTTTGCTATCAAACGAACCGTATATGCTTGCATGTAGTGCTCCAGCTTGTCTATGGCAAAGAAAAGAGCGAGGCACATTTTTTCGATAGGAGAATAATTTAATTCGGCCCCATTGAGAGTTCGACTTAGATAATAAAGGGCTCTTTCTTTCCCTTCTTCATTTTCTTGTGCCATAAGAGCACCCAAAGACCTTTCTTGTGCCGCGATGTACAGCACCAGAGGTTTTCCTGGAATAGGAGCACCCAAAACTGGAGGATTGAGCAAGTAACTTTTGATGCGCGCGAAAGCATTGCTACAAGCCTCGTCCCATTCAAAGTGCACATCCTTTTTCATCAATCTATTGAAAGGTTGGCATCGACCAGCCAAGTTCGAGATAAATCGTCGTATGTAGGCTAGTTTTCCTTGCAAGCCTTTAAGTTCTCGCAGATTCTTGGGCTCTGGCATTTTCTGGATAGCTTCAATTTTGGATTGGTCAATTTCAATACCGCGATGCCTCACAATGAAACCAAGAAATTTCCCAGATGTTACGCCAAAAGCGCATTTGCGGGGGTTCATTTTAAGCTGATATTTTCTTAGGCGGTTGAACACGAATCGTAGATCTGCCAAATGGTCTTCCCTCCTTTTTGTTTTAACCACCAGATCATCAACATAACACTCCACGTATTTATGAAGTACGTTATCAAAGATCTTTTGCATGGCTCGTTGATATGTAGCACCAACGTTCTTTAGTCCAAAAGGCATTACTTTGTAACAGTAAATGCCCTTAGGGGTACGAAAAGCTGTGAGCTCTTCATCCTTAGGATTCTTTCGAATTTGGTTGTAGCCTGAAGAACCATCCATGAAAGATAAAGCTTCATGACCAGTAGTGGCGTCAACCATGACCTCAGTGATGGGTAATGGAAAATCATCCTTGGGACATGCACTGTTCAAATCACGGAAGTCAACACACACCCGGATTTATCCATTCTTCTTTTTGACAGGGACTATGTTAGCGATCCATTTTGGGTACTGTACTTCACGAATGAAGCCCGCCTCAATTAG
Organism: Quercus gilva; assembly: GCA_023621385.1. Classification (NCBI taxonomy): domain Eukaryota; kingdom Viridiplantae; phylum Streptophyta; class Magnoliopsida; order Fagales; family Fagaceae; genus Quercus; species Quercus gilva. Next base: position 98,017,591 of record CM042477.1, read on the forward strand.
CTTATTGACCTCAGTTTCTATTTGAGGGATAAGTTCTGGCCGAAAGCGTCTTTGGGCTTGTTTAACTGGGCGCACACCTTTCTTTACTGCCAAATGGTGTAAAGCAATACTTGGATTGAGCCCAAGCATTTCCTTGTAAGTCCAAGCAAACACATCTCTGTATTCCACTAGGAGCTTGAGGTACCCTTCTTCTTCTTCTGGGGTGAGAAGCGCACTGATGAAAGTTGGCCAGGGTTCTTCAGCAGTTCCTAAATTAATCTCTTTAAGTTCATCAACTGTAGCCTATCCTCCATCTTCCAAGGCTGGAGGAGCTTCCTTAACCTTTTCATTGGCTTCTTCAGCATCTGAAAGTGCACCTTCTTCTATTGTGATATGAAACGAGGATGATACCTCTTCAATTTGCTCATTGTGAACAAATGATTGTCTAGTGTGTACAATCGTTCGCCTCTTAACTTTGAGCGATCCTTCAGTGCTAATGTCTTAGGTAGAGTTACGTTTCATACGTGAAGGAATGCTACTGCGGATCTCATCATTAGCTTTCTCTTTCTTTTGAACCTCAAAGTTTACTGAGTTTTGAGTGCAACCATCAACAAGCCTTTTTGTTGCCCCCAACCGATCAAAAACTGATCTACACGCGAGAGTGTCCCGATTTTTTGTTAAGCAAGTTGTATTTAGCCTATCGAACACTGTGATTTGTGACGATGAGGCCTTGATACGATCAAACACCGAGATACGTGATGAAGAGTGATCTTCTCTTCGATTTGAACTTTCGTTGACCTCCACTGTTATGTATTGGGAACTTGAAGCGCTATTTCTTTTCTTGATCCATATCCGAGCTGGTTGCTCAGGAATATAACCTAATCCGGTCTTTGGGATGGGAATTTCATGCCCTTCAAGCCGCATTTTCCTTTGTGTTTTGCTAAGGCCATGTACCTTCTCTCCGGTGACTTCTGGAATCAATTTCCCTAGGTTTCCTTGTTTTGAAAAATCATAGCCTGCTCTGGCTAACAGCCTATATGCCTTTGGGTCAAACCATTCTTTCGTCTGTTCACTTGGCAGAATACCTTGCTCTGTCAAACTTTGTGAAGACCTCACGAATCCATTTAGTGGTTTCGAAGGCAACGGATTTGTGGATGAAGTTAAAGGCATGACATGATTTTCTTTCAATATGGCTACATCCTCCATCGTGAGCTTTGCAGGAGGCCTTCCCATATCTTTTGTAGGTTGAAGACATTCTGTAAATGGTGATTGTCCATTCTTGCGGCGTGATAAGGGCACATATCGAAGGAATGGAGGGCTATTGGAAGGCGATGCAATTTTTGCTCTTATTGAATTACCGGTAGATTCACTAGAATGATTATTTCCACATTCTGGATCTTCCTTTGGGGAAGGAATATCCTTTCCAGTGGTGAATCTAACATGTTTCTTTTCATTCTGCTTGCTTTCCATGGACGAGATCTCAATTGGGAGAACTTCACTAGGAATGTCATCTTCTACATAAAATTTTGCGTCAGCAAAGTGAGCTTTAGTCTCAGCAAAAGGCTTCAAGTCGGCGTTGACTTTCTTTATTCCACTTCGAAGGTACTTGAAACATTGATGCAAAGTTGACGGCACTATTCCGTTTCCATGAATCCATGGACGTCCTAACAACATGTTGTAAGTTGTCTTGGCATCAATGACATGGAACAAAACGTTGCTTGTTAGTTCTCCAATAATTAATTCCAAGTGTATCATGCCGATTGCACGTTGTCCTCCTTGGTTAAAACCTTGAATGACCAAACGACTGTGCGATAATTCCTCCATAGCAAGACCAAGTCTTCTCATCGTCATTTTTGGTAGTATATTAACAGCTGAACCTCCGTCAATGAGAATACGATCGATCTTTTGTTCACAAGTATAACCAGAGACGTAAAGTGGACGATTGTGGGGCTTAGAGCCTAACAACAGATCTTCATCAGTGAAAGTTAAGTCTGGAGAACACTCGTAACATTCCTGGGTTTGTTGAAGCGTGTTGGTAGAAGGAGTGCATATCTCTGGCTTTTCAAGAGCTTGAGTGAGTGCTTCTTTTGATGAAATGGAGGATTGCAAGGGTTCAACTTCATCAACTAGAGATGGGAGTTCCTCCGCAGATGGCAAAGTCTCACTTGGACCACCATGGTCAACATCCTCCCTTTCATCTTGAATTTCGCAATGAGAGACTGTGTGAACGGCCTCGGCTAAGTCATTTTGAAAGAATTTTCTGGGGAAGAATTCTTCCAATGTGATGAGATTTCGAAGTTTTTGAGTTTGTGTTGAATTGTTAGACATTTTTGTTTCCAGTCTTTCTTGCCTTTTATCACTCCTTCTTTTTGACCAAGGTTGAATCTAGTTTTGTGCTTTTTTAGACTCTTGGGAAATCAAATGAAGAGGGAATGTACGTCTCTTCTTCCATCTCCTACGAGTAACCACCGTCCAGCCTTCTTCCTCATTCATTGTTGACCTTTTATCATCATTTGAATTATGATCAGATGTCTTTTGTGAAAGCTGAACTCGAACAGGTTCTAGAGAACCAAACTGAATGAGAGTGGTATTTGCCCCCTGCTTAGTGGTTGGAGACATGCAACTAGATAACCCACAAGAAAATGTTGTAAGGTTTGACTGCGCAACGTCATTAAAATCTAAGTCGATTTTCCTTTCCTTGGCTAGCTTCATGATGAGTTCTTTAAGAACAAAGCATTTTTGGATTGGATGGCTTATGATGCGATGATACTTGCAGTAGTTCGGGTTATCAACTTTTCCCATCTCCTCTGGTCGTTTGCATTCTGGCAATTCAATTAATTTCAACTTGAGTAGTTGTTCTAGCATTTCAGGCATATCGGCGTCTAGGAAAGGATACACCTTTTGTTCCCATTCCTTAAGTGATGAGCGACGCGTTTCACGCTGTTGGCCTCCCTCGGGCCTTTTCTCATTAGCCTTCACATTTCTTGTAGCAATTTTGATCGGGGCAGGGTTGATATTCATTGAGTCTTTGACATTACTTTTCGCATTCCTGTCATTTTTCCTTATTTCTCGTTTTTCTTTCCTTTTCTCAAGTGCGGGAGGTTTCATATTTCCATGGCTGGAGATACTTAATTCCATGTCGTGCACACGAGTTGCCAACTCCTCAAATGTTCGAGGCTTTATCCCTTGAAGGATGTAAAGGAGTCCCTAATGCATGCCTTGGATGCACATCTTTACAGTAGATATTTCAGAAAGTCTATCCTTGCAATCTAGACTCAAAGAACGCCACCGATTGATATAATCAACAACGGGCTCATCTTTCCACTATTTGGTATTGGTAAGCTCTATCATGCTCACTGTGCGACGCGTGCTATAGAATCGGTTGAGAAACTCTCTTTCAAGTTGTTCCCAACTATCGATTGACTCGGGTTCTAAATCTGTATACCAATCAAAGGCATTCCCTTTTAGTGAACGGACAAACTGCTTCACAAAGAGGTCTCCTTGAGTCCCTGCATTCTCACAGGTTTCTACAAAGTGAGTCACGTGTTGCTTAGGGTTTCCCTTGCCATCAAATTGCAAGAACTTTGGGGGTTGATACCCATTTGGCATCCTCATATTATCGATGCGCTTTGTATAGGGCTTCGAATATATGAGAGAACTCGTAGAAGAACCTCCATATTGTGCTCGAATGGTGTTTGTTATCATGTCCTGCAATTGTTGGATAGATATCGAGGCCATTGAAGTGGAATGTCCACGTTGAGAAGGACCTTCACCTCCTTTTTCTTTATCACCCCCGGGATTTCCTCCTTTGAAGGTAAAGCCAGGTGGTTGCTCAGGGCCAAGACTTGATTCGCCCGAATCATGTACCTCTAGTTTGTTCATTAAGGTAGCAATTTTGATGTCCTTTTCTTCAAGTGCTTTGGTGAGAAGGATGACTCTTTGTTCCATTTCAGCCATCTTTTCTTCCATGGTAGAGGTGTTAGTCATCATTACTGGCATGACCTCTAGATATGATGGAGAAAATGATGAAACAGGATCAGTCAAAGGTAATTCATTCCTTAAGTTTCTCATCACGGGTGAAGAGTTGATAGAAAAGGTCTTTGTTGGGGATGATTCATTATTGATCTCCAAATTTTTCGAGCCAGATGAATCCTTAGTGGTAGCTTTCCTATTTGCAAGGAAGTCTAGAGAGATGGTAGTATGATGCTCGCCCTCTTTAGTTGGTTGGGGTTGAGGTCGATCAAGAGCTTTGGATCGACTGCGAGTGATTGGGCCGACATAATCATCGACACTGGAAGCATCAACTACTGATTTTCGGACATCCTTGCTAGAGGCCATTGAAGCTGGTAAAATGATGTCGAATTTCTTTTCTTTTGAAGGAGAAAGAGATGAGAGGAAGAGATGTCCCACCGGGCGTGCCAGAATTTGTGGACGACTAAATTTCTTAATTCGAAATAAATCAAACAAGTAAAATAGTTGCACAAATGCGATTTTGTATTGATGATTGTGTGGTACAATTCTCTGTAATTACAAAAGAGTGATCCTCTGATTTAATCTCCTTGCAAGACTTATTGAAAGGAATGTGATTTTGATTTGAACACAAGATATCCTTCAATTTGGTTGAGGGATGGATCGAAGATTGCTAAAACGGAATTACAATGAATCTCTAGCTATGAGCTTGTTAGAAATCCTTTGTTCTTCCTGTTCTTCGTGTGTTCTTCATGTTCTTGGATTTGTGGTGGAAGTTCTTCGGGGCTTTAGAGGCTTGAATCCGTAGAACTTCACTGAGTTGTGGTTTTTTGATGTTTTCGGACACTTTAGGCTTGATTCCCGCAGACTTTTGGATCTAGGCAGAAGGTTTGGATGATTCTGCTTCGAATGTTCTTCGATTTTGAGGTTGGAGTTCTTGAAGGCTTCGAGGCTTGATTCTTGCAGAGCTTCTCTACTTCTGTGCTTCAGATAGCTTGGTGTCCTCCAAATGTCTTAGGAAGGCTTCTATTTATAGGAGTTTGGAGGTGGATGAGCGACACGTGGCGGCGTCTGATTGGTGACACATGTCACAGCCTGATTGGTTCGCCTGTGTCATCGCTTACACGCGCTGGATTGATTAAGTCATCACTTACACGAGCGAGGTTGCTTGTGTCATCGTTTACACGTGCGCTAATGCATGATTGGTTTTTTTTTTTTGCATGACACTTGGCAAATTTCCATTGGCTTCTGAGTAGTAATAGTAAACCCTAGCAGCAATACGTAGCACTTTGTAATTGACTGTATTTTGTGGACTTGGTAGTGTGACGTGTCAGCTTGTGATAGGTCGGAAATTTTCCCTCTCTACAATGACCAAGTTTGTGATTTTTTAGGGACATATCTGAGTTTTGCATGTTGGATTATATTCTCAAAATTTTAATTAAGCATCTATTTGGGTGTTGAGGAGGAAAAAATACTGAAGCACAAGTAAATGGAAGCTCAATCAGTTGTAAAGGGCCTCTTTAGATTCATTGGTGAATTGTGAGTTTTGCTTTGTTAATTAATTTGTCAATTGTGAATTACTTTATAGGTTTTGGTAGATAATTTGTCAATTGTGGAATGAGCTATAGCTTTGCTGTTAATTTTTTCCTAATAAATGTTTCCTTCATGTTCTTTCTACTGCAAGTACAGGTACTTGCATCAATCCATATCTTGAGTAGGAAAAATAAAGAAGAAATCCCAACCTTTTTGAGATTTTTTACCCCAGTTATGTGTTGGATAATTTTGTGATTTTGAAATTTATGCTTATGTTGGGGGTATTCCTGTGTCTGTTTTGTTTTGGAGTTGATTGAATTGTAGTTTTAGTTGTGTTTCTCTTTGTATCTGTAATTGAGTTTGTGCACAGACTTAGATATGTCTTTTGGTTTGGAACTCTGTAACTGAGTTTAGTAGTGTGTTCCAATAAAAGTTCTTGCTTATCAAATAAATATTTGACTTTTGACGATCATATTTTTAGAAGTTAGTCACATCTTCAATATTTTAAATAGATATTAAAATGGTGATAATCAATTTGAATTTGTTTAGTGGAAATTGAGCAAGTGATTCTGCTACCAATAAAAAGCTGGACAGTTTGTAACATGCAATTGATTCTTTTACCCAATTTTGTAGTCTAACTTGCAAATGATTCTAATTGTAAAGCTTGACAATTTGTAATTTGCTTTGGATCCAATATATATATATATATATATATATTGAGTTGATCTCATTTTTAGCAGCTTTCCAGTGCATCGCACGGGTTAGCAACTAGTATACTATAAAACCGAAACCTATAACTTTCTGTTAACTTCCTTAGAACTTGCCATGTAAGCTTTGCACTCCCCACAATTTTACAGCTCATTTATTTTTTAAACCATACACCAATACTCTTTATAAAACCCAACTAAAACTTTACAGTTTAAACCAATACTCTTTATAAAACCTGACTACAAGACCATATGCAAGAAACCCATTTGCGGTTCAGTTTCTTCCTTCTCTACTCCAGTCTCTATCTTTACCCTTCACTTCAGTAGTTAGTACCATCTGAGACTTGGCTTTAAGATTCAAATGGTTTGGGTTTGCTTCTGAATTGTGCTTTGTTAGGGGCCTGAGTTTAACTTGATCTAATATGTTTTTCATCTTTGAAATTTCAGAATATATCAAGATAACTAAAGTGGGAATTATCTTGGAGTTAAGAGAGAAAGTCACGTGAGGAAGTGGAAAACAGAGAGAAGAAAAGGTAAGGCATGGCATGGGGCTTCTTTGTGAATTTGTCCAAAGGATTGTCTTAAGGTTTTTGTTTTTCTTCAAGCAAATGGAATGCAGGAATGGTCTGATAATAAGTTTACAATTTTGGTTTCATGGGTCAATTTGAAAAGAATTTTGAGGGAGTAGCCAAAATATATAATATTTCAGGGACAAATTTCTAAACTTCTTTGTAGATATATATATAGACATGGCAAAATAGGTCAAAATTTTCTGTCCTGACCCAACTCGACCCGACCCGAACTCGATTTTTTTTTACCCGAAGCAAAAACTGGTTGACCTGTGACCTGATCCGTGTTTTTTGTGGGTCAACTCGACCCGCGACCCGACCCGAACCCGAACTATTTTTTTAAAACTTTTTTTTTTTTTTTGTAAAAAAATAGTAAAACTAAAACAATATTAGTTTATTTGTTTATTTTGAACTTTAAGGAAACAATTGATACATTTACATAACTACATACAAATTAATTAAAAGATAAATGGTTAAACATTCTGTAATGAGTAAAGATTTTTAGATATCAAATAGTAAAGTACATGCCAAGATAATCTAGTTACAGTAGAGTTTAAAATATAGATTTAAAATTGTAGACATGTGAGAAACATTTACAAGTGTGAAAATAGTGAAGTTAAAGTATCAAATTAGTATAAATTATGAATACTTAGATCTATTTTTTAATAATTTATGTCTAAAATAAATGACTTTTTAAAATAAATTATGATATTTCCTAGAGTGTGTGTTTCTTAACAATAATATGATATTCATAAAAAAGATCATGTATAAATAAGTAAACAATCAAATTTTAAAGTATATCTTAAATTGAAATAGAGTGTCAACCACAACTGATAATAGATTATAAAATTAATTTTCATGATTGTAAATTTCTTCTATGTTTTTATTCTTTATCAAATGAGTTATCCAATAAGTCATTTGTTTTATATTTTGGAATGTTGATATTGTATAGAAATAAAACTTGTGTATTTGTTTTACTTATCTTTGTGTTATTTTGTTTTAGATAGTAATGTTAGGATTTGTATAATTTTAAAATTATTGAATAAATATTAATAAATTTAAATGAGTTCATTCTTGATATAAGTGGTGAATTCAAAATAATGCATTTTACATCAAATAATTTGTTGTATAACTTTCCAAATGGCAGATACATGTTTTCTTTATAAAAAAAAAAAGAAAAAAAGCAATGTTAGATTACAAAAGTATTGACAAATCCACCTAGTGTAACTAAGCAATGTTACAAAAGTATTGGGTTCAAGTTACACCTGGTGTAACTAAGCAATGTTACACCACTCAATATTTTTTAACTAGATGCGAATATTGACAAATCCACCGTTAGATTACATTATCTTCGTATATTCTTCATGCTGGCAAAATTTCGAGGTGATCAAAGATTAATAGTCATGTCATCAATCAATTGTTAAAATTCAAATTTTTGTAGTTTAAAATAATGCATAAAAGATGAGTTTATAGATCAAATGGTAAATAACATCTTATTGATATGAAAATTAGCATGCATGTTAAGAACATACAAAACATATCATTCAACGGTTGGATTTTTAAAATATTAATTCAATATTAAGTTATTGGGTGGTGTAACATTGCTTAGAGTTACACTAGGTGTAACTTGAACCCAACTCTATATGTATGTATATATATATATATATATACACACACACTAGTCTTTGGTTTTTCAAAACCTGGGTCTCAAGTCCCAACCCACGCATAGGTCCATCCCTGGAAGAGAGTGCCTCTATAAATTATAAAGTACTAACTATAAGAACAAATTTGTAAAGTTAAAATTTCATGCTCGTATAAAGTCCTTAATAAAAGGATGTTATAAAGAAATTTACATATTTTTCCCTTTTATTTTGTATTTAATTTTTTTCATCATGAGTTAAAGACTTGCCTTTTGTTTATTTTATGAATTTTATTTGCAATAAAAAGTATAAAATATAAAAAATTATTTTTCTACATATGTTATGTCATACCTTAAGGCAACATATCTTTTGCGCATGACCATGCTATCTAATTGTTAGTCTTTCTCCCTCAAAAGATTGAATCCTTTGTTTGTTCAATTATTTTGGTGATTGATTTTTCAAGATAAGCTTTGGTTTTGGGAATTTTTTTTTTCTACTAATAAAGCAAAGTCACACTCAAAAGTTTTTATTTACAAAATCTCGCGTTATATAATAATTTAGTGTAAAATGCATTATTTTTCCTCTAAAAAAAACCTTGCAAAAATTTAAAACACTTTCAAATAAAAAAAAAATAGATAATTTCATTTATTATTAAATTTAATATAGGCATATATGCCCTTTTGAGGTTTTGATCCCTATATTTTAACTTTATTTTCATTTTGGTCTCTACATTTTTATTTTTCCGTTTTTAGTCCCAAAGTGAAAAACATGTTCCATTTTGGTCCCTATAATCATTAAACTAACGGAAATATTCTTTGTAGCAAACGGAGTGCACTGTGGGCATGGTTTTAAAAACCGGACTAAGGGAATTTGCCTCCGATTTTCGGTTTAACACAGCTTTTGACCTTTTATTAGGGTTTTTTCCAGACCAAACTGGTGGCCGTACCGAATTTAACAGGTTGAACAGCCTATAAAAAGTCCTGTTGATTGCGAAGATTATTGCCAAAGACAAAAGAGAAAGAAAAAGGCCGACAATGTTGGCTTGTTTGAAATAAATAAAAAAATATACCTGCAGTTGTAATTGAATTATTGATGTAACCATAATAGTCTCAACTAAAAGAGTAGTTTGATGACCTAGATGTAGTTGAAGGAGGAATTTATTGCCAAAGACAAAAGAGAAAGAAAAAGGCCGACAATGTTGACTTGTTTGAAATTAAAAAAAAAAAAAAAAAAAAAAATACCTGTAGCTGTAATTGAATTATTGATGTAACCATAATAATCTCAACTATAAGGGTAGTTTGATGACCCAGACAAAGTTGAAGGAGGAATTTATTGCCAAAGACAAAAAAGAAAAAGAAAAATTCACAATGTTGGCTTGTTTGAAATAAAAAAAAAAATATACCTGCACCTGTAACTGAATTATTGATGTAACCATAATAGTCTCAACTGAAAGAGTAGTTTGATGACCCAGACAAAGTTGAAGGAGGAATTTATTGCCAAAGACAAAAAAGAAAAAGAAAAAGGCCGACAATGTTGGTTTGTCTGAAATAAAAAAATATACTTGCAGCTATAATTGAATTATTGGTGTAACCATAATAGTCTCAACTGAAAGAGTAGTTTGATGACCTAGGTGAAGTTGAAGGAGGAATTTATTGACAAAGACAAAAAAGAAAAAGAAAAAGGCCAACAATGTTGGCTTGTTTGAAATAAAAAAAATATACCTGCAGCTATAATTGAATTATTGATGTAACCATAATAGTCTCAATTGAAAGAGTAGTTTGATGACCTAGACAAAGTTGAAGGAGGAATTTATTGCCAAAGACAAAAAAGAAAAAGAAAAAGGCTGACAATGTTCGCTTGTTTGAAATAAAAAAAATATACCTGCAGCTGTAATTGAATTATTGATGTAACCATAATAGTCTCAACTGAAAGAGTAGTTCGATGACCTAGACAAAGTTGAAAGAGCAGTTTGATGACCCAAATGAAGTTAAAGGAGGAATTTATTGCCAAAGACAAAAAAGAAAAAGGAAAATTCACAATGTTGGCTTGTTTGAAATAAAAAAAATATACCTGCAGCTGTAATTGAATTATTGATGTAACCTTAATAGTCTCAACTGAAAGAGTAGTTTGATGACCTAGACAAAGTTGAAGGAGGAATTTATTGCCAAAGACAAGAAAAAAAGAAAAAGGCCGACAATGTTGGCTTGTTTGAAATAAAAAAAAAAATACCTGCAGCTGTAATTGAATTATTGATGTAACCATAATAGTAATAAAAAAAAAAAATACCTGCAGCGATAATTGAATTATTGATGTAACCATAATAGTCTCAACTGAAAGAGTAGTTTGATGACCCAGACGAAGTTGAAGGAGGAATTTATTGCCAAAGACAAAAAAGAAAAAGAAAAAGGCCGACAATGTTGGCTTGTTTGAAATAAAAAAAAATATACTTGCTGCTGTAATTGAATTATTGATGTAACATTAATAGTCTCAACTGAAAGAGTAGTTTGATGACCTAGACAAAGTTGAAGGAGGAATTTATTGCCAAAGACAAGAAAAAAAGAAAAAAAGGCCGACAATGTTGGTTTGTTTGAAATAAAAAAAAATGCCTGCAGCTGTAATTGAATTATTGATGTAACCATAATAATCTCAACTGAAAGAGTAGTTTGATGACCCAGACAAAGTTGAAGGAGGAATTTATTGTCAAAGACAAAAAATAAAAATAAAAAGGCCAAAAATGTTGGTTTGTTTGAAATAAAAAAGATATACCTGCAGCTGTAATTGAATTGTTGATGTAACCTTAATAGTCTCAACTGAAAGAGTAGTTTGATGACCTAAACAAAGTTGAAGGAGGAATTTATTGCCAAAGACAAGAAAAAAAGAAAAAGGCTGACAATGTTGGCTTGTTTGAAATAAAAAAATATACCTGCAGCTGTAATTGAATTATTGATGTAACCATGATAGTCTCAACTTAAAGAGTAGTTTGATGACCCAGACAAAGTTGAAGGAGGAATTTATTGCGAAAGACAAAAAAGTAAAAGAAAAAGGCTGAAAATGTTGGTTTGTTTGAAATAAAAAAATAAAAAATACTTGCAGCTATAATTGAATTATTGATGTAACCTTAATAGTCTCAACTGAAAGAGTAGTTTGATGACCTAGACAAAGTTGTAGGAGGAATTTATTGCCAAAGACAAAAAAGAAAAAGAAAAAGGCCGACAATGTTGGCTTGTTTGAAATAAAAAAATATACCTGCAGCTGTAATTGAATTATTGATGTAACCATAATAGTCTCAACTTAAAGAGTAGTTTGATGACCCAAACAAAGTTGAAGGAGGAATTTATTGCCAAAGACAGAAAAGAAAAAGAAAAAGGCTGAAAATGTTGGTTTGTTTGAAATAAAAAAAATATACCTGCAGCTGTAATTGAATTATTGATGTAACCTTAATAGTCTCAACTGAAAGAGTAGTTTGATGACCTAGACAAAGTTGAAGGAGGAATTTATTGCCAAAGACAAGAAAAAATGAAAAAGGCCGACAATGTTGGCTTGTTTGAAATATAAAAAAAAATACCTGTAGCTGTAATTGAATTATTAATGTAACCATAATAATCTCAACTAAAAGAGTAGTTTGATGACCTAAACGAAGTTGAAGGAGTTTATTGCCAAAGACAAAAAAGAAAAAGAAAAAGGCCGACAATGTTCGCTTGTTTGAAATAAAAAAATATACCTACAGCTGTAATTGAATTATTGATGTAACCATAATAGTCTCAACTGAAAGAGTAGTTTGATGACCTAGACAAAGTTGAAGGAGGAGTTTATTGCCAAAGACAAAAAAGGGAAAGAAAAAAACTATAAGATTATTCACTTATATGCTCCCTCCATTCTAGTTTGTTTGTCTTCTATTCTATTTTAGGATGTCCCAAAATATTGTCATTTTTCTAAGAATAAAAGTCATTAATTTACTAATGTTCTTATTATACTCTTATTTTATTTTATTTCTATTTAAAAAGAAACTAACAAATATTTAAAAAAATCAATTTAATTGAGGCATTTTTTTAGTTGCCTTATTAAGAATAACTCTTTTTAAAAAAAAGTTGATAAATTTATTTAAGGGTAGTTTTGTAAACTCATACATTTTTATAAGGCAGACAAAACAATAAATGATGTTCCCTTAAAAAATTTGATTTTTCAAACAGGACAAACAAATTGGGATGGAAGGTGTAGTATATGACACTGTTTTTGAAGCAACCACAATAGTCTCAACCGAAAGAGTAGTTGATGGCCTAGACATAGTTGAAGGAGGTCTCAGCGTTTGCTATAATATGTAGGTCTCTTGGTGTATGTCTAGTAGCTCATTTCTCCTCAATATTACCCAAAAAAAAAAAATCAGTCAAATCCACAAGATTATAAACATCAAGAATTCGGTTTAGTTCCCCAATATTTGATACAAAAACTTATGAATATGCATAATCTTTTTTGGAAAACACTGTTTGTATATTTGATATTACCCTTTGCTCATATTATAACGGTGTACAGTAAATGTCAAGTGGTTTCAAAAGTATGTAAATTGCTTGGGTTAGGGGCAAAATTGTGGATAATATTGCTGAAGTGTTAATATTAGAAGCATAATATACTATCAAGAAAGTAAACAATGCTTATAATCTTTCATAACAAACCTTAAACCTCCTCCGGTTTTTTTTTTTTTTTTTTTTTCTTTGCTGTCTCTCTCAACGATAATTATCTCACGGAGATGGAGGGGACCCACTATATTGTTGAGCAGTAGCTTTGTCTTACAAATTGACAAAAGCTCCATAGGCAAAGCTCCATATACACCGGAATAATGAAGTGTTGGTATTAATGATATTTTGGCTTTAAGGACTAATTTGGTTAGTTTTGAAAAGTTTTGGACTTGATTGAAATTAGCACAAATATGTGAATAGAATTTACCCAAAAATAAAATACGGTAGTAAAATAGTTTCCAAATCCTAACCATCATTGGTATATATATTTGTTTTTTTACTGTACTTTTTGCATGACTCAATTAATATGAGGCCCTCTATAGATTACTCATAGACTTTAGAAGCACAGCAATCTGCATTTTCTAGTATATATGTATGTGGTTTCTCCTTTCATCAGAGAATCACAACATCTTCCTATGATTTTAAAAACTGAAATAATTAAAATATTCTAAAAATGTTTGGTATTCACCATTCAGTTTTTATTGGTTGAATTGGCAGTTTTTACGGTTAAACCATTGGGTTTTATGGTTTTTATCGGACGAGTTGAAGGACCGGTTCTTGTTTCCTCTTTGGCAGTTTGCTACTGATGATTTTGGTCATGCCCTTCATTATAAAATCTATAATTGTTTGTTATTATAGGTGGTGAATTTTGGTAAGTAATTTAATTAGAATTTTAATAATAAGTTCTTGTATATTTACAAGATTTGTGATTTCTTGTCTTTAGATAATTTTTTATTTAAAAAAAAAAAAAAAAAACAAAAAAAAAAAAACTCTAACCCACAAGACCAAGACTACTTCGGTTTGGTTCCCCTATATTTGACAGCTAAAATTATGAATGTGCACAATTCTTTTATATTTTATTTTATCCTTTGCTCATAATAACGGTGTATCGTATATGTTAAGCGATTTCAAAAGTACATAAATTGCTTAGGTTACTGGAAAAATTGTGTATAAGCAGATGAGTTATAAGATAATATTTCAAAAGTGTTATATAATCTTCTCCCAGTAACTGCAAGCTTGCCTAATATCAAAATAATATCAATAAGTTCACTTTGAGAAGCAGTTGTTTCAATATTTTAAGTTCTCATGTTTGTCCAGACCTGTAACCATTGCTTAAATTAAATGACTAGTGCAACTAATTAAAATTGAAGTGTTGTTTTTGTTGGTCCTGCTTCCTCCCCCTGCTGCTTTCTCTATTTTCATGAAAATGAGTGCCCTTCAACTTTGTACAATTGTGTCCGTTTCTGTAGCCTAGAAGCATGGTCCCATGCACTTATCAAAGCTGTCCTAATAATGCAACTTATCACTTGTTGAATTTTTTTTTTAAGGATATATATATATATATATATGGTTAAATGAAATGTCAAATAAAAGACTTCAAAATTTTCTAACTTTACTTCTTATGTAATTTTTATATTTACTAGAGAATATCTTTTTTGTAGTTATGATAAGAAATACGGTTCCCCTTGTTAGAGTTTGATTAGTAATAAAGCTAGAAGGACAAGGACAACTGTGGACCTGAATTGTAGTTTCCATTTTGGCAACAATCCTTTTTTTTTTTTTTGGGTAAAAAATGAAGCTAAAAGGACTAGGATTTAAAAATTAATTACACTTTTAATTTTTAATTAATTATATATTGAACCACATTATTGGGGCACGCACCTATTAATGTCACATGGACGAACATGCTGCAACTTGATCGCACAATTTTTTGTGTTTGATTTAATGTTTTACTAGTTACTTATTTTATTTTATTTTAAAATTTAACTAATTTATAGAAAAAAATCAAATAAATACATGATATATTATAATTTGTGAAATATAAATTAGATTATAAAAAATATTAGTAAGTATTATTTGTATAGGTTAACTGTCAGTAATTTATTCAGAAAATAAAAATAAAAAAACTGCCAGTAATTTAAAATGTTTCAACATGTTACCACTTGACTTAGAAAAGATTTTTAAAAGGAAACGAAAAAAGAGGATCCATTCACGTTGCCACTACGGACTACCTTATAAGAAGCTGATATGAGAAATCACGAAGCACAAACTCAAGCGCACTATTGCTAATTTCTACTTTCTGAATCACTTTCTGTTCATTTCTTGCTGTGTTATCAATCCAAACTTGACTTTCAGTCTCCATTAACTATGGCTGATGCACTACTTACTGATCTCTTTGAGCGGTTGGCTTCAATCGCTGTTCAGTTGGCTAAACAAGAGATCAAGTTGCTTCTTGGCGTTGATGAAGAAGTCCAAAAGCTTCAAGACAGGCTCGGATTCATCAAGGCAATGCTGGATGATGCCGATAAAAGACATGCAGTGAAGCTGGATACTGAGAAGCTTTGGTTAGAGCAGCTCCAAGACAAATACTACGACATGGATGACGTTTTGGAAACCTGGAGCACTGCAAGCAGGGACGGAGCCAGAACTTTGAGTTAGGGGGGGCGGTTTTACTGTTGGTTGTGTGTGGCAGTTTCACCCTCTGATTCTCTTACTTAGCTGCTAAGATTTTTTTTTTTTTTTTTTTTTTGGTGGGTAAGAACAAAATTATTTTTGTTTAGAATTTTTTAAAAGGCAAGGTTATTTATTTTGGATAAAATTAGTTAATTTTTAGTTTTACTTATAATTTTTTTTGTTGAGTTATTTTTTTTAGGCTTGTATATTTTGTTTTAGATTTTAGATTTTAGATTTATAATTTTTTTTTATGGTTATTAAAATGAGGAAAATGCTAGAGCTACAAGTTTTTTATAAATTACTGATATGATAAGTGATTACTGGTAAGTAAAAAAATGATGTGAGTAGTGTGCCCGTATGCAAACTAATAAGAATTTGCTACCATAATAGTTTGTAAAAATGTTATAAAAAAGTTTGTGAGTATAACATTACTCTTAAAAGAATCAATGATATTGTTAAATGGAAAGAAAATGTAATTTTATAGAACAAAATTGCTAAAATTAGTACACACATATATATATATATATAATAATAATATTTTTTTAAAAAAATTTAGGGGGGGGCCATTGCCCCCCCTAGTCCAAGTGTGGCTCCGTCATTGACTGCAAGGATCAAAGCAGAGATAGAGAAAAAAGAAGGAAAACCAGCCGATGTTAACGCTTCTACTGTCGTGAAGAAGAAGGTATGCTCCTTCTTCCCATCTCCATCACGTTGTTTTAACCTTCCACTGCGTCATGATCTTGGTCACAAGATTAAAACGCTGAATGAAAAATTAGATGAGATTTTCAATGACAGAGAGAAGTATGGGATTGACTTTAACAGGCAACCTGAAGTAGTTGAGCGACCGATAACTACATCCTTTGTGGATGAGTCCAATATAATTGGTCGTGATAACTATAGGGAGGAGCTGTTGAGCAAACTCTTAGGCGTGGGTAGTCCAAAGGAAAGAAAACCCCGTGTCATATCTTTGGTGGGCATGGGAGGTCTCGGAAAAACCACTCTTGCTCAAATAGCCTACAATCATAGTGAGGTGAAGGCCCATTTTGATAAAAGAATGTGGGTTTGTGTTTCTGATCCTTTTGATCAATGCAAAGTTGCCAAAGCAATCATTCAGGAGCTTGACCCTGTACATGAATCCCTTAATAATACTACTTCTACATTGCAAGCTCTATTGCATATAGTTTGTGAGTTGATTAGGGACAAGTACTTTCTTGTCTTTGATGATGTGTGGGCTAAAGACTCCACAAAAGAGTCTGAAAAGTGGGAGCCTTTCAAAAATGCTCTCACATGTGGTGCCCAAGGTAGTAGAATTTTAGTCACCACACGTAATGAGGTAGTTGCGCACATGATGGGGAGTGCCAAAATCAACATTATCAATTTAGGGAATTTGTCAGCCAAGCATTGCTGGTTGATTATTAGGAAAAAAGCATTTTTTTGATGATAATATAGATCAACATAAAGATCTTGAACCCCTAGGTAGACAACTAGCAGTTAAATGCAAAGGCTTGCCACTTGCTGCAAAGCTTATAGGGGGTTACATGTGGAACAAGAGAAGTAAAGAAGAGTGGGTGAAGGTTTTGGAAAGTAGTTTGTGGAATTTAGAAGACGTTGAAAAAGGTCTTTTGGGACCATTGTTGTTGAGTTATTATGAATTGTCCCCAGCTGAGAAACAATGTTTCTTATTCTGTGCTGTCTTCCCAAAAGATCATGTCATTAATAGATTTGAGTTAATCACCCATTGGATGGCACAAGGATATATCAACTCAAAAGGAAATATGGAGATGGAAGAGATAGCGGAAGAGTACTTTCAAAAATTAGCCATGCGATCATTTTTACAAGATTTTGAGAAAGATGAGATGTCTGGTAGAATTGAAAGTTGCAAAATGCATGATATTGTGCATGACTTTGCCCAATCAGTCAGGATAAATGAAAGTTTAGAAATCAATGGTGATAAGAATTTGGAGATAGATTGTAAAAGTCTTCGCCATTTAAGTTTAGAAATTTCAAAAGAAATGCAAATTCTTGAACTCGTTTACCGTGCAAAAAATCTACGCACTCTCTTTCTTCATTCTCGGGAAAGGGACTATGAGTTTAACATGCACCTATCCGACTCAAGCCAT
The DNA here is from genome assembly GCA_023621385.1 of Quercus gilva. Classification (NCBI taxonomy): domain Eukaryota; kingdom Viridiplantae; phylum Streptophyta; class Magnoliopsida; order Fagales; family Fagaceae; genus Quercus; species Quercus gilva. The sequence goes on from CM042477.1 coordinate 98,035,295, forward strand.
CATTTTAGATGTTTACGAACATTAATTTTGGATTGCCCACTTACGAAACTTCCAGATGCAATGGAAAATTTGATACATTTAAGGTGTCTCCATATGTATGAGAATGTTGAAATAGAAGAATTGCCTGAAACCTTATGTAATCTTTGTAATTTGCAAACTTTGAATATTGATAATTATGAATATTTCAAGAAATTACCACTAGGGATGGGTAAACTAATTAATTTAAGACAGCTTAGATTTAATACAAATTATTTTGGCTGGTACAAACTAAAATTTCCAAATGGGATTGGGAAATTGACTTGTCTTAGAACATTAAGTGATTTCAACATTGGTGGTAAGGGTGATAAAGAAGGATGTAGACTTGGAGAATTAAAAATTTTGAACCAACTTCGAGGGAGCTTTAAAATGCATGGGTTGGGGAATGTGGTAGATGTAGGGGAGGCCCAGAATGCACAGTTGAAGAAGAAGATACATCTCCACTATTTGGAACTAGATTTTTACGTTGAAGATCAATTCCAACAGAAAGGGGAAGAGAGTAGGAGAAGAATGGAGAGTGATTTAGCAGTTTTGAATGCCTTAGAACCACCTTCACACTTGGAAAAATTATCAATTAAGAGCTTCATGGGCACCACAGTGTATACTAATTGGATGACGTCCTGGAACAATTTGAAAAGTCTTCATATCGATGGGTGCTGGCAGCTAGAGTGTTTGCCACCTTTGGGGAAGTTGCCGTTGCTCAAAGAACTAAATATACGGGCTGCAACAAATGTGCAAAAGTTGGGAGATGAATTTTTAGGAATAGAATCCGAAAACAAAAGCAAGAAAGACGACTGCCACATCATAAATATATTCCCAAACCTGAGAGTTCTCGTAATTGAGTTTTTGTACAGCTGTGAAGAATGGATTGGGATGGGTAGAAAGAGAGAACTCAGAGAAGTGGAAGAAGAAAAAGATAGTGGTTTGGTTTCAGATCCAATAACAAAAATAATGCCACTGCTTGAAAGCCTGACAATTGAGGGCTGCCACAAATTAAAGTGTCTGCCAGACTACTTGCGTACTACTCCATTACAGGAATTAAACATTCGTGGCTGTTCAATTCTCGAGCAACGTTGTGAAAGAGAGATAGGAGATTACTGGCCCATTATTTCTCACATCCCAACAATCAACATATCGTAAAGTAAAGATCAACCCCAGTTTGGTTCAAACAATCTATCAGAGGTAATTCTCCTTCTTTTCTTCCCTCGTCTTCTTCTTTTATTTTTAATTTTGCAAATTAGACAGAAGTTTTAAGTTTGGTTAACTCCAACTCTCATCCATTTAAAGTTGATATATTTGATCAGATTACCCGAATTCACAAACCCACTGCCACCATATCATTCAATCTCGTATGCCCATTAATTATTTCCAAATCTAACATACTTATTTTTCTTTCTGGGCATTCGTAATGTTCTTTATATCTATAATTCCCATAAGCTGAAATTCGTTTTGCTTAAATTTGTTTTTTTTTTTTTTAAATGGTTTTGGTCCTTGTTGGCCCAATCTTTTAATAGTTTGGGTTTTGATTAAAATTTATTTTTCTTGTTCATTTTTGGTTTAATATCATAATATATGGGTCTTGCAAGTTTTGTTGATTTTCCGAATTTAGATTAATCTGACACAACTAATGTGCTTTTCTTTTGGGCATCAGTATGAGGAGGATGGGGCTGAGTATGAGGCGGATGAACAAGTGGAAGTAGACATTGATGAGGGGGATTCGTGAAGCGGACGGATACATATTATGAGATTGGGTTGTAAGAGCAAGCAAGGTGAGATTCCCTTATCCCTACCTTACTGCTAATATTCCTATTTTGGATTGACTGTTTCAATCCCATTGTGCGTTCAGATTAACAATTATAGGTATCAAAACTACTTTAGCTGTTTATTGATTGGTTTCATTAAATTTTTGTGTGTTTGTGCGTCAGGGGTCATGAATTTTAGCTACAAGTAGAGTTTTTTTGAATGATGATACTGATAGAGAAGAGGAATATAAAGCCTCTTTTATTGAAGCTTGCGGTGACCTTAAATCTCCCTTTTGTAACATTATATTTACTCTTACGTTAGAGCCAAAAGGGTCAATTCCTCCCCAGCCTCACAGTGCAGGTTTGTGTGCTTTATTGTTTTTGTATGTACTCTTCTTATTGTAATATTTTACTGGTCCTGATTTCAATTCCATGTTTTGATCATATTACTTGATCATGGTAGTGAAATCAATTTAAATGGTGGAAGAGCTTGATGTAAAGATGATTTTGACATCATAACGACCACATCCAGTACCTGCGGTACTTTTCATGTTGCAGCTGAAAATCATGTAAGTGTTGTTGGATCTTAAATCCCATTCTAATATGGTGTATCTTTTAATCGTATCTGTTACCAAATCAATTTTTTTAAATGAAATATTTACATACATGTGGGTTGAGTCCTTATTTTTTATTTTTTAATTCATATCTTATAATTGTCATGTCAATTGTTTTGGTGTTGGAGAAATTGCTCAATTTGTTTGTTGATAAAGCAGTTTTTTTTTTTTTTAATTAATGTAGAATGATATGCAATTTGTAAAATACTATGCAATCTCCAGAAATTTGATCTGGATATGAATTATGACATCCAAAAAGAGACTAACAATTTGATTTCACAGATCAACTTTGGAATTTGTGCTTTAATGATGATAGTGTTTGACACAAATTTGAAATTGGATGTCAAAAGAATGCATGATCCAAATGGTGATGACTAAAGAGGCCTTTGTGCTCACATGAGGAGGATACGGAACTTTTATGCTTGAAATACATTTTCTTTGACACCAAAGGTAGTGAATTACATCCATAAACAAGCTAATATCATTCTTGGCGCATCATGAGGGGTCCATAGTAATTTTTTACAACATTCAGGTTTGGAGCATTAATCAGTTCAACTTGTCTATTCATTCGTAAATCCAGATCTAATTGTACACTATTGCGTCTTCTTTTGCCCATATCTGGAATTGAAAATTATTACCATCTCACGTTCACTCAGGTCTGTGTAATTAAAGGATGCGGAACCCAGAAAATGGCTTCTATGATTTTTGAGGTAATTTAGTTTTTGGCATTGACGCTGATCTGTACTGCAGTAAATGCAAACATTCTTTTATAACCCAAATTTGGAGAGTAATGGGATATGTGGATATTTATGCAGAAATCATTATTATAAAATTGAGATGGAATGATTGCCAATCATGGTATGCGATTTTTTATAAAGCCCTGTCTCATGCAGGAAATTAAGGGGGGTGGGCTTACAGTTGAGTTAGAAATACCGAAGACAATTGATAATGACATTCTAGTACTCCTCAAGGCATGCTCAACTTTTGAGCTTTGATGGTCTTGTATACCCATCTACCAGTGCAAAACCTTGATTAGGTTATTAATTATCCTTTTGGTTTTGACATAACTTTCAGGTGGTTCAATGAACTATTCATGCAGCCAATGTTCAATCATAAAGATTTAGAGTGGTTTCAATGACATCAAGTTAATGGGCCACTATAGTGGTAAGCTACATTCATATGAATAGCTATATTAACAGAACACTTGAGAAATTTTTGTATTGATCTGAACCTGTACTTAACTGTTGAAAAAAGTTCTTCAAAATTGGTCTGTAATCTTGTATTGATTTTGTATCCTAAGCAATTAATTACTAGTTAGAGCATTTTATACTCTCTAAAGCATCTAGGATCATGTCCTATGCTAAATATGTCTACTTTGCCATAAAAACATTTGAGATTTAGCTTACTTATTTGTCTCAACCTTGCAAACAACTCCAATCTATTTCTTTGATAATTATTCATTTGTGCATCTCATAAGTTTACTCATTGGGAGTAGCAGAAGCGCAGGAAGGACTTCAGCGGTTTGTAAGGTAATCCAATTTGATTTAGCATTATTGTTGGTTTTTTTTTTTTTTTTTGAGATCCCTAGTTTTGAGTGGACTGTGCTATGTGATATTTTGGAGTTTGAAATTTGTTAAAAGATTACTCATCTCTATAGGAATTTTGGAGGACGACCCTCAAACTTGTTGTGGCTGGAATTCCTAAAATCATTGACCATTTCACAATAATTGGGACTCTGGTACTCTCTATGCTTCAAATGATTTGTCAACTACAGTTCACATCTAGCTTATCTCAAGATAATCTCAATTGAGTTGTCACTTGTGATTCAGATCAAAGACCAGTCCTTCAGTCTTTACAAATAGCATAAGACTAACAAATGAACACAAACCTCTTACAATGGATGAGAAAGGAAGATCAAGATCAATCTCAAAGAGAAAACCCTATCTGGGTGGTCAAGGATTTAGCTGTAGAAAGAAATAAGCATGAACCTGAAACTACAAGTCACAAAGGAAAGTGGGGACAACAAGGCTGACCAGTTATCAGACAATGACTCTCAATATATGGTACACGCTATACTTCCCCCTTAACTCTTGTTTTGTTTGTTCAATTGACAAAAGAAAACTTATTTTTGCTTATCCTATGCGTGAATGTCTTTGATAGCTCTGTTTTGTGATATTGATTAGTGCTATAAATGCTGGGTTACTTTTATGCTCCTCATCGTGCTTAGGAAGTAATAAATTGATGATTTTCTACTGATTTTGAAGTTTCTTAATGTAGATCAACTTGGAATAAGATTAGGGAAAAGCATTCAGTTGTTGATTGGAGGGCTTTGGTTTGGTTTTTGTTTTGGCTGCTATTTGCAAGCAATGCCTTCATTTCTTGGCTAACTTTCATGGATGAACTTCCCACTCCTGACATGGCTGGTAAATGAGGATACAATTCTGATCTCATTTGTGTGTTTTGTAGGTGATATCTAGAGTCCAGGCAAGCAGTTGAATGACTGGAATTCTCTCTTATGCTGGAATATTCATTCCTTGAAAGTCATAACTATTGTTTGCAAGTTAGCTTGGGCTGCCTTCATTTATCAGATATGGCTTCAAGGCAATGCTAGAGTTTGCAAGGTGTGCAAAATAGTAATTTTTGGCTGATGGGGTATATTAGTTTCTGTTTTAGAGTTAAAGTGTTATCGTTTGTGTGTTTTGCAGCGGTTTGCTGTTTGTGTTGTGTTCTTGTTTAGAGTAACCATGTTGGTTGTTTCTATGTTCAGCAGCAATTTGTTGTTTGTGTTGTGTCAAGGTTGAACTATTTTGTGATATCTTTGCTTGATTTTTCTTGAATTTATCTCATTCTTAAAAAATAAAAAATAAAAATGTCTGTCCTATTAGTCACCCAAAAAAATTTATTCTGATTATTCTTTGGATTGCTCAAATGATGTCTTATCCATCCCTTCTTTAATGGTTATAATTTTAAATTCCTTTTTGCATGTTATATCTCCTTGAAATAGAGATTAGACTTTTAAGATTGATATCTATTTTGGAGCATTTTAATTGTTTTCCATTGCAATTTACTCAAAAAGACAATAAACATCACTGATAATGTTACAAAAAACTAACATTCCTCTGCTATGGTCATCAATGGATTCAACGAACATCAAGATAGTGAAAGAATAAACATCAAGCATAGGAGTAGCCTTTGTGCAAAGCAGAGGAGTAGACAACAAGTGGGGATGGGAGAAGTTTTGTTTAATATTTTGGTCATTAAGAGAGAGAATTTAGGCTAATTTTGATATTGAGAATCCAAAAAGAGCAGTACAGGAACTTGATTTGGGTTAAAATTAAAAAGTTTGTTTTTAATTGCTTTTGTTTTGTTTCATTCAATTGCTCTGTTCCTTGTATATACAAGCAGAGCTGTACTTTTCTTACTCATTCAATGAGAAATTTTTTTCTCTCATCTTCATATCTCCGAGTTTATCTTCTGATATGAGATAGCAAATAATAACATAGCTCCATCTCTAGCCAAGAGTGAGCTGATAATAAGCAAGAAGAGACTAATGATGACCAAGTTTAATATTGTATGCGCCTTTGTGGGTTTACATCATTTTGGGTATTTAGACTCTAATCTAACATAACTCTTTTACTTCTCTTTTAAAATGGACGATGATCAAGATTAAAGACAATGAATTCAGGCAAGAAATCAATGATAAAGATGACATGGTTAAGGTGGACAAGATTCAGGACAGTAATTTTGAATATGAGGCGGATGAACAATTGCAAGACTGGAAGTACACATTAATGAGAGTCATGAGACTGGGTAGTAAGAGCTTGAAGAAGACCGAGATTTTAAAGATGAAGGACGAGGTGAGATTCCCCTTTTCACTTGTATGAACATTACCTTTTAATATCTGTTTATATTGCCACTTTATGCCTCTAATTTCTGGTTACCGCTAATATTTCTATTTTGGATTAATTGTTTGAATCCCATTGTGTGTTTAGATTAATGATTGTAGTCGGGGTATTTTAGAAAATAACCATCAAACCCAAACAATATCATTAGTTAGGCAAAGTTTCAAACTAATTTCGTTTCTAACAATTCAAGTCCAGAGGACTCAATTTTACTGTTGCTATTTTCCTGTTTTGCCAGCAGCTGAGGTGGACAAAGTTTACTCGTAGGCTAGAAACAGAGTCCAGAGGACTCGATTTCTATCTTTCTTTTTTCCTCCACTACAACTAGTTCAGTAGCAGCAGCAAGGATCGCAACCACTGATGAACGATGAACGAACCCAGCAAACGAAGCACGATTTCAACAAAAAACAAAGAACAATACCGATGAATAAAGCATGATTTCAACAAAAACAAAGAACAAACAGAACCCAGCAAACGAAGAACAACGATGCAAACCCAGCAACCCAGGCGCCGATTCTGACCGTTTCTAGCGAAAGCTTCAGGTGTGTCTAATGGAGGAAATTGGATCAAACGTGGTTTCTCGCCATTGCTTTAGTGGAAGAAAGAATCAACGACACAAAAACCCAGCAACCCAGGCAGCAAATCGAATCAGATGTTTGGTTTCTCGCCGCCGCTCCAGTGGAGGAGAAGAACACGTTGGAGAGTGGGTTTGATTTGTTTTGGATTTGAGTTTTTCATGGGTTTTTAGGGCTTGGAAGTGAAGAACCCAGTCGGCATTTAGGGGAAAAAAAAGGAAAGGGAAGAAGAACAAGAAAACTAAGTCTGGGTTGTTTTTGGCTGAACTGAAATCGAGTTCAGTGGACTCGGTTTCCATTAAACTAAACCGAGTCCTTTGGACTCGATTTCAATGAAGGCAAACCGAGTCCTTTGGACTCAATTTCAATGAAGGCAAACTGAGTTTATTGGACTCGATTTTTGGTCTACGTGGACAGTTTGTCCAGCTCAGCTGCTGGTGCAATGCAAAATCGAGTGCAATATACTCGATTTATACACCAAAATCGACTCCACTAGACTCGAATTGTTAGAAACCAAAATAGTTTCAAACCTTGGTTAACTAATAATATTGTTTGGGTTTTTTAGTTATTTAAAAAAAAAAATCCATTGTAGTCGTTAAAACTAGATTAGCTTTTTATTTATGAGTATTATTGATTTTTTTTTTTTTTTTTTTTGGTGCTTGTGTGTGATCATTAAATTTTTGCTACAAGTAAACTTTTTTGAATCATGATGGTGATAGAGATGAGGGATATAGAGCCATTGTTTTTGCAAGTTTGGGGTGACCATAACTCTCCATTTTACTGCATTTCTTTTACTCTCGCCTTTGAACCAAAAGGATCTGTCCCTCTCTGCTGCCTCCCTAACCCCTCCAATTATGGATATTCAAATTGTAATATTTTTCTGGTGTTGATTTCAATTCCATGTTTTGATTGGCTTACTCGGTTGTTATTTTGAGCTATATATGATTTGTAATTTTTTTCTTTGATTTATCACTAATTCATGTGATTTTTTTTTTTGATAAACCTAATTCATGTGATTACTCTTAGAGCATTCACATCCGAATCTCATTTTTCATCTTATTTTACCATCTTAAAAAGTTAATTTATCAATTATACCATACCATTTTATAATACACCCATCATCCCAAAACTCTATTATTTTACCATCTTATTAAAATATTCTTTTTTAAGTCCAGAAGGCAAACATAAAAAAAAACGTTTTTTTTATTCCTCCTCTCTCATTTTTTTTCATTCCTTCATCTCTCTCTCTCTCTCTCTCTCTCTCTCTCGTCACACTTCTTTGTTCCTTATCTGGGTTTGATTGTGCTCCGGTGGGTTTTTTTTGGTTATGGGGGTTAGATTTGTGGGTTTGGCCGTGCTCGATGGCGTCGCCATCGGTTTGGCCGTGGGTTGTGGGTGTCACCGTCGGCTTGGCTGTGGGTTGTGGGCCGTGGTTGTGATGCTGGGTTTGGCTATGGCCGTGGGTTTGGCCGTGGGTTGTGGTGCTGGGTTTGGTCGGTGTCTGATCTGTGGTGCTGGGTTGGTTGTGCTGTGGGTTGCTTCCGGTGAAGCTCGATGGAGAGGCAGAGATGAGAGATGAGAGATGAGAGATAGAGATGAGAGAGACAGATAAAATATTAATATTTTCTTTTGCAATTGTTGGCTTTCACAATTCCAGCTGCTGAGGTTTTTGGGCTTGAAATGCCATATTTTCTTTGCATTTGGCATTTGGCCTTCCCAGTGCGGATGCTCTTAGCAATCTATATAAAAAATGTTTTTGCGTTTGTCATTTTGGTCGAATAGAAAAATTGAATCCTAAATATTTTCCTACTATCCATGTCAATATCTATATTTGTCTCCCTTATCCAAGTCTTTTAGTTCGAACCTCTTTCACTTTTCTCCTTCGTCTTCTTTACTTCTCATCTTTAAATGATCATCATTTGCAATCCAGGACGCTGACTGGGCACATCCATCTAGTAATTCAGCAGCCCAGGTCAATTAGTGTTATCATTAAAAGATCTTTTCTTTCTTTTTATTTATTTATTTTTAAGTGTTTCCATTGATTAATTCTTCTTAATCAAATCAGCCAAATTGTAAAGAGAAACATTGTTTCTTGAATTAGCTCCACCAAACTCTTGTAGGTCAGAAACTTTTATGCAAGATTCATAGCAATGTATGTTACCCTTGTTACCTGAGATGTGGAGTGGAGTCACCCTTTTATCTTGAAGGAGCTGATGAACTATTTGAATTCATTGTGATCTAGTTATTTGCGAGTTACATGATTGTGCCTGTGGTTTGCGTATCTGTATCCCCTTTTGTGAGTGCAATTTTGAAATTATGCATCTCGCTATATTATACATGCCCACGATTGTCCATCCGACAGTTCCACTCTATGATGTCAAGAAATTGAACTGACCTTTACAAATAGTATATGGCATATATCCCCTTTTGTTAAAATTATTTCTTTAAACATAGCTTGATTGAGCTCTTCATCGAATCTCTTATTCATTGACCTCTTTATTTTGGGTATTTGGAACAATCTGACATAATTCATATGCTTTTCTTTTATGCATGCATGTAGATGGATGATGATCAAGACAATGAATTCAGTCAAGAAATCAATGGCGAAAATGATGTGGTTGAGGTATCCAAGATTGAGGACAGTAATGATGAAGAAAATGGGACTAAGCATAAGGATTTATCAAACAAGAAGATGGGACTAAGAATAAGGTGGATGAAGAAGTAGAAGTAGGCAACGATGAGGGAAATGCACAGAGCTGGACAGTACAGGCCAACTGACATGCACTGAAGAAGAGGGATACATATTTTGAGAGTGGGTAGTGAGAGCAAGGTGTTGAAGACGACAGAGACTTTAAAGATGAAGGAGGAGGTGAGATTCCTTGTTTACTTGCATGAACATTACCTTTAAATCTCTTATCTCTAGTTACCGTGTATATTTTTATCTCGGATTTCATTGTGTCTTTAGATTAATGATTATTGTTGTTAAAACTATATTAGTTTTTTGTTGATGGGTTTTATTGAATTTTTGTGTCAGGTATCATGAATTTTAGCTTCAAGTAGAGTTCTTTTGAATGATGATACTGGTAGTGAGAGAGTAGTGAGATATAAAGCCTTGTTAATTGAAGTTTGAGGTGACTGTAACTCTCCATTTTTAGGATTTTTTTTGGCTTTCACCTCAGAACCAGAATGATCAATTTCTCCCCGCTGTCTCCCAAGCCAGTCTTCGGGTTTGTGTTCTTTACATGTATTAAATTCTCTTATTGTAATACTTTTCCTGTATTGGTTTCAATTCCTAGTTTCGATGATATGGTGCATATAACTTGATCAAGGCAGTGATTATAATTTAAATGGTGGAAGATCTCTGCAAAAAGATGTACTTGATATCACAGTGACAACATCCAATCCTGCTGTACCGTTTCTATTGGAGTTAACAATGATGTATGTGTAGTTGGATCTTAAATTTTGGGGGAATGGGCAGAGTGGCTGTGTGTAGTGCAAGTATATAGTAAGTTAGACAACGGTTTGAAGATTATAGAAAACTAGCATCTCGAGTTTTAGAAACTCGAGATCCATATTAAAAATCGAATCCCAAAAACTCGCTTTGCGAGTGTTTTGGGACTGAAAATGCCACACGGATCTCGAGTTTTAGAAACTCAAGTTCCATGTAAAAAAAAATTTAGTTTGATAGCCCCTATAGTGGTGTTTTCAAGTCCTATGGTGATGTTTTAAAGCCCTATAGCAGCATTTTTTTACAAAGTTTTTTTACAAGAGTTCAATACTAGGTTTAGAGAGCCCTTAGTGGCGTTTTTATTCCCTATAGTGACGTTTTAAATCCCTATAGCGGCGTTTTCCTGCAAAAATTTTTTATCACTCAATTTTTAAGCCCTATAGTGACGTTTTTATGTCCTATAGCGGCGTTTTTCTGCAATTTATGGATCTCGAGTCTTTAAAATTCGATTTTCACTTGGATTTTTTTCCCACTTCTCACCGATCCGCTTACAAATCGAGGCTTAAAAACTCGATTTTTATCTTGGAACTCGAGTTTCTAAAACTGAAATGCTAGTTTTTCACATTCTTTTCTAACTTGACAACTAACTAAATTTTTTAATATTTATTGTTATTTAGAAAAAAAATTCCTTAAATTTCATTCAAACACGATAAATTGTTTAATATTATAATCAATTCATTTTGTTTAAATGAAAACATTTACATACAGGTGGATCGAATGTTGCTTCTTCTTTTTCTTTCTTTTTTTTGTTTAATCTCTCTTATATTTGTCATATTATTTGATTGTGGTTCATGAAATTGCTCAATCTGTTTGTTGATTTAGCATAGAGTGTTTTTTTTTTTTTTTTTTTTTTTTTTTTTTAATTTTATGACTTCTATGCTGTCTCATGTCAATATTCTCTCTCAAGGAGTTCCCTCCGTTTTTCCCACCTTAAAGATATAGGTAATTACAATACACAAGACAAACAGAAGTGCTCTATCCCTCTTCCTCCCCCCTCCTCTGTCCAAGATAAAGTATGTTACTTCTAATTGATGCTTATTATCCAGCCACAAGAAACAATCCCCACTTTACAAGGGAGTTCCGAGGGTGAGCACTTGGACATTCGAGCATGGACTCTGAACTTCCAAGGAAGTATTTGTTCCCTTTGTACATTTTAATGCTGCCCCAAATTTGTCCTTCAAATATTGCTTTGATGCCTTATTAGGTTCTGTATTAGGCATGCTGTTGGTCAGTTTTGTTCTATCTTTCTCTCCATTAATCTTTTGAATTATATTTTTTTTTTAGTTTTATTATTATTATTATTTTTTATATTTTTTTAGTGTTTCGGATTGTAGGGTAGAAAAAATTGGGTTTGAAAAAGTTTGTTTAAAATTTAAAAGAATAATTTTCAAATTCTATATACTTTTTAGGCGAAAACACTATTTTGGTCCGTACATTTTGAGGTCACAGTAAATTTGGTCCCTACATTTTTGAGATAGTCAATTTGGTCCCTGTTTTTTTCAACTTGCAACCAATTTAGTCCCTATCGTTAACTATTAACGGAAAATACTTATGTGGCAAACGATGTGCACGGTTGGCACACAAGTGGCGGATAAAATAACAATAAAAATATTTAATTGCTATTAAAAATGCCATGTCATAAAAAATATTCACATAAAAAAAGGTTGAATTAAAAAAAAAAAAAAAAAAAAATTCCCTGTTGTTCTTGCACTTTCTTGGCAACCAAACACATAAATCAAACCTCAAAAAATAACCAGAGAAGAACAAGTCAGTTTTAACCCGCTACATCGTTCACCAAATCAATAACCCACAACACAGTTTATACCAAACTCATAGGAGCCCATCGGAAGTCACACGCTAGAAACCTGTTTCAACCAAGGTGATAAATTTGATTTCAAGCAAGAACTCAATCTATGACCTGGACAAGAGGAAGCCACATGCAAATGAAAATTGATGTGGTTGTGTTGTGGGACCGTGGAAGGTTTAAGTGCTTAGTATTTGATGATAGTTGTCCTGAGTGTGCAGGTTGTAACCTGTTTAATTACCATGGCCCTTTGGTAAAAACCTAGCCTACACTTGCGCCATCACAAGTCCACCAAAAGATCTCCACCTCACACGCCGCCGATCCAAATGCGATGCCAAGCTCACTAATCTGATCTAGTACGAACTTATTTTAGGTTGATTTTTTATGGTTGCATTACGGTGGTTGGGTTCATAGTGGAGCTGATTTTGATTTGGAGCTATTGTAGGAACTTTTAGTTTGTGATGGGTGATTGTTTAGTTTGATTTTTGTGTTTTGAGTTGTATTTGGTCACTAAGAAACTGCAAGAAAAGCTGGGAATTTTTTTTAATTCATCCTTTCAAATTTTTTATTTTATTTGTCTGCTGTGGATTTTTTTATTTATTATTTTTAGCCACATGTACGCCAATTGTGCACACCATTTGCCATATAAGTATTTTTCGTTAGTAGTTAACGGTAGGAACTAATTTGGTTGCAAGAAGAAAAAATATGGACCAAATTGATTTCTATCAAAATGTAGAGATCAAATTGACTATGACTCCAAAATGTAAAGAACAAAATAGAGTTTTTGCCTACTTTTTAATGATACACAAAATATTATAAATAAATTCTATTAAAGAATGAATATTTTCGCTAACTTACCTTTTGAATTCCTTAGAAAATTTTCATTGTTTTCATTTTGGTATGATAGAAATTATATATATATATATATATATATTTTTTTTTGTTGAGGAAGACTATATATATTATATTTGTGGTTTGTTCTTATAATTAATGAAAATATGATTATGAAAAACTTTACTTTTTATTAAATTAATATAAATTACAAAAAATAAATTTAATGAGACCATTCTAAAAAAATTGTTATGCACAGGCCGACAACTAGTTAAACAATAATATGTAAGAATTTTTTGGCATCTCATAAGCACTAAGCAAACATGCTTACATAAATTCATATGTTTGACTTTGTGAGGGTTTCTATGAGAAAGGCCTCTTGCTTCCATACCTAGGAAAAAAAATTTCATGGAACTTTCCACTAATTACATTTATTAGACTATTCTGCAATGTGTCTCTTCGGGGACATCCGATAAAATAGACTATTCTGCAATGTAGCATGAAAGTTCCTCATGAGTGGGGCACTCACATTGAAAGAACAAATTCTCCTTGCTTTTCATACAACTCTTGCCAAAAACACAGAATTTCATCTTTTTATACTCACCTGATTAATTAATATATATGTTAAGCTGTGCTCATAAGTATGTTTTTATATTTCTATCCTTTGTCTGGAATCATTAATCTGGTTTGTAAAACTCATGCAGCTTTCCCCTATTGGAGAAATACAGTTTTATATTGGTGAAAATTGTTGAGCAAGAATACACATCAGTATGAACAAAGCAAGTAATTAAAATCCCAATTATTATTTATTAGTTAGTAGGGGTGTTATTAATGCAAAATTTTAATATTGATTGCGTTAAAAATTGACAAGATAACCTTAGCACTATAGTTAGGTCTTTTTTGATAATTTGCATCCAAAACAACAATTTTATTTTAGACCAATGTTATCCATATGCTTCACTGTAATTTTAAAAATAAACGACGTACCTTTTTCATATTTTTACCAAATTCTTATTTTTAATTATAAAAATTATTTCCTAAAAAAAAATTATAAAAATTAGGTTAAAATACAAAAGTCACTCTTTATGTTTCACCAAAATTCATTTCAGTCATCTAACTTTCAAATTTATTCAATTAAGCCTTTTTCTTCCACTTTTGTTATATGTTGTGGTTAATTTTCCAATTTTTAAAATTTTTCTAATTAAAAAAGTTCATTTTCAAAAAATCTTAACAAAAATTGACGGAAATGCTTTAGTTGAATAAATATGAAACTTAGAGGACTGAAATGAACGAAAACAAAGTTAAAGGACTTAGATGAACTTTGAAAAAACTTAGAGGGCTGGTTTTGCATTTTAGCTTAAAAATTATATTTTCAAAACGTAATTTCTAAAGTTATTATTCTTTTAAAACACAGTTTCTAAAACGGCTGACCCAAATGGACCTGTAGAGCCGTATGAAAGCCAGGGCTGGCCCAAGGCCTAGGCCTAAGGCCCCCACCACAAAAAGTATTTACCCTTTACAAAAAAGGCCCCCATCCCATTGTAAAAGGCCCAAAATTTTATAAAAGATCTGAATTTTTTCAAATGGTTGTGTACTTTCAATTATTAGTGACGTTAGGGATATCACAAATTTTACTATAGATTTATAAATTGGCATGTTACCAATCACAAAAAAGTATTTTAAATATTCATCAATTACATTATTGAAGTTCATCAACTACTATTATTGTCATATTATATTGTGAACATTTTGTAGTACCTTTAGCATTTTATTTTTTTTTTATTTCTAACAAGGCTTTAAAAAAATTTACAAATGTGTTAGATCATCAATGATAATTAATCCCCCTTAATAGTTTGAAACTTTCATATTTGTAAACTAATCTACTACAAAACCACACATCAATTAATATCATAGATTATACATTAGATTATAAATGTAATTAACTATGTATCGTCATATATCCAAAATAAATTAATTTTCTTTTTAAAAAATAATATATGTTTTTTCTTTTTGTTAAATTTATGTTTCAACTTTCAACTATGATATTCAATTCTCTATATAAAATTAACCTTAGTTTTAGTTAGTATTATTCATTAAATTATGTATTTAATACATCAAATTAACCTCAATTTGATTAACATTAAATAATTTTATTTAATTAATATATACATATAGAAGGCCTCACATAAATCTTTTGCCTTAGGCTTCAAATTAGGTTGGGCCGGCCCTCATTCAAATAATTGACTCCGTCATATGCTATTGCTAGCTCATGAAAATCCATCAAGTCTTGCATGCAGACAAACTTAAACCAAAGAGTGGGCCATGTAAAACAATGAAGAGCAACTGAGATCTTCACGTGCACTGCGCTGAAGCCTTGCTGGTTCCACTGTTTTAGCTGGGTTTAAAACTGTGTTCACTAATGGCAGTAGCTTGGCTAGGAGTAGGAGTGGCGCAAATTGATGTCCCAACCGAAATCGTATCCTTTTTAATGTGCCATGTACGTGGTGCAATTTCCATCTCCCACTCCAAATCTACCTTTCAAAATAGATTTTTTTATATTAAAAAAAAGGGAAAATATTATTACACATTGGGTTAAAATTGTAAAATTATATTTCAGTATTATGACAGTGGATAGTGAGCGTGTAATAATCATTACCAAAAATGAAAAAGCACACGGAAACAATAATTTTAACATGGTTTGGCCTGACGGTCCCTAGCCACAATGGAAATTCATTGCCAGTTATATCTTTGATATTATAGAAGAAATTATACTTTACTATTCTAAACTATATCTCATATTACACATTGCACCTTAAACTTTTTGAATGAATGTTTTGCACCATAAACTATGACTCTTGTTACACTTTGCACCCTACTATTAAGTTTGCTGTTAACTTGGATGAAAATTCAAAGTTTAGGGTGTAAAGTGTAATAAGAAATATAGTTTAGGGTAGTAAAGTGTAATTTATCTTTTATTTATAAAGCATTGAGAAGAGGGGCAATTAAGTCTTTTCTTATGATGTCATATTTTTCCATCTAAGTTAACAGCAAATTTAACATTGGGATGCAAAGTAAAACAAGGATCATAGTTTAGGGTGCAAAAAGTGCATTCGAAAAGTTTATGGTACAAAGTGTAACATAAGGTATAATTTAGGATAGTAAAGTGTAATTTCTCCTTGATATTAAACAAGTGTAATTTCTCCTTGATATTAAACTCTTGATTTTATAATGAGCCTAATGTAGGATTTATATACTAGGAAACCATAAGCTCCAAATACTAGAAACTAGAAGTGTATTTTTTTTCCTTCAACTTTGGGGTGGAGTGTCATTTTCCCCCAACCTCAAGGAAGGGAAGTATAATTACTTAAAAGATATACCCACCGTTGTAATTGATGTAACCATAATTGTCTCAACTGAAGGAGCAGTTAATGACCCAGACAAAGTTGAAGGATCCAGGTTTCACTTATTGTACAATAATCTGTGTAGGCTAGAAATGTGGCTGGTCTTAAATAAGAGATTCACCTACCTCAATTATTGATGCAACCACAAAAGTCTCTATCGAAAGGGTAATTGATGGCCTAGACAAAGTTGAGGAAGGAGCAATTGATGACCCAGACAAAGTTGAAGGATCCAGGTTCCACCTATTGTACAATAATCTGTGTAGGTTGGAAATGTGGCTGGTCTTAAATAAGAGATTCGCCTACCTCAGTTATTGATGCAACCACAAAAGTCTCTATCGAAAGGGTAATTGATGGCCTAGACAAAGTTGAGGAAGGAGCAGTTGATGACCCAGGCAAAGTTGAAGGATAGAGGTTCCACCTATTGTACAATATATAATCTGTGCAGGCTGGAAATGTGGCTGGTCTTAAATAAGAGATTCACCTACCTCAGTTATTGATGCAACCACAAAAGTCTCTATCGAAAGGGTAATTTATGGCCTAGACAAAGTTGAGGGAGGTCTCACCGCTAAAATCTGTAGAGGCTGAAAATGTAGATTGTTTTAAATAAAGGATAAAGTTAAGTTACAAAAATGGTTGTAGCTTAAAATTATAATTTTACTTAATATTAAAATATTGAAAGTAAATTTTGATAAATTCATTATTGGATTATATATTCTTTTTATATCCTTCATACTTGCAAAATTTTTAGAAAATTAAAGATAAAAAACTCTGTCATCAATAAATTATTTAAATTATAAGTTTTAGTAGTTTAAAATTATGCATAAAATATAAGCTTATAGATTATATCGTAAATAATATCCGATTGTCAAAATTTGACATGTGCGCTACGAGCTTGAAGAACATGAAATTCAACGATTAGATTTTCAAAATATGTAGTAATTTTTATTTTATTAAGTAAGGTTGTAGTTTTAGATTACAACTAATTTTGTAATTAAATTTTGTCCATATATAAAGCGTACACCCACAGTTGTGATACTGATAGATGCAACCATCACGTTTAAATAGAAAGAGGAGTTAATAGCCTAGACTTATTGCCTAGACATAATTGAACGAGGTCTCATCTGTTTCTAAAAAATAGCAAAGGGCCGCCCGACGTGGGGATAATATTATAAATTGCCATGAAAAAAATCATATAGAATATTCAAAATATGTTAAAGTAATAATACGAAATAATGTCGTGATAACTTGAACAAGTTTTTATTGAATTAAAATAATACAAAATTAAAAGGATAAATATTTTTTATTTAATCTCAAGGGGATAAAGAATTTAATCTCTAGCGTAATTGTCATAGAAATTAGTTGAAGTAACAAATTCATCATGAAGAGCAAAAGTATAAAATTGCACACACATGTCTATTACTCTTTTCCCTCAAAGTATAGAGGAATTGAAGGATAAAAGAACAATGTAAGAATATTGTAGTTTAAATAATGATAAAAACATTTTAATCTATGTTGTATTATTGATGTTTATTAAGTGGTGTAATAAGTTGTTTGTTTGATTATTTATAGTTTTTGTTTCTTTATTGCATTGGAGCTTGCATAAGCTATTTATGATATTATATATTAATGTGTAGTTGGCTTATGGAAATATCATAGAATTTTTATTAGAGTATAATAGTAGTGGGTTAAATGAAATATACTTCTAATAAAATTTTAATATGATATTTAGTATTTTGCCATGAAATATGCATATTTCATGGTTCATGTATATTTTGAAATATTAAAATATTCTTACTAGAAAATAATTTAGTTCTCGACTCGGCGTTGTATTATGAATAATGTTGAATACATCTAGCATTTTCAAAGATAACTTATTTCCTCTGATTGTTCTATTGTGCCTGTACTTCAAGCGAGTAAAAAGAAAAATCTATTCGTTTTTAAAGTTCAATGGGCTTGGACTTTATGAATGACAATATTTTACCAAAGCTAATTTAAATAAGACTGACAGGACCTTAACCTATTACTATTATTATTATTATTATTATTATTATTATTATTTTGTAGAGAAGAATGCAAAAAATGTGAGTTAAAAGGCTAAATGAAAAATTACATTAACAAAGTGCACATGACAAAATCGCATAGTTTCTCACATGAGATTTCTATTCTCTTATATGCCTTTTCTTAATAAAAAATAACCAAATACATTATAATATATATATATATATATATATATATAAATTATTGCACATCTATAAATAATTAATATGTGTATTTAATCCATAGACACATTTACTGAACTAATATCTTGACATCAATGTAATCTTTCTTGAGATTAATGCTTAAGCGAAAAATGTATCACTTGGCAAAATGGCTATGAAGCTTTTCCCCTTCCATTATCTTCACTTCCCACTACAACAATATTTCTTTCCAACAACTCCAGGGTTTATCAATCAAACTGGTGACAAATCCTCCTAGAGTATTAGGAGCAATATTCATATTGAAAGAACAAATGCTCCTTGATTTTCATAAAACTCTTGCCGTAAACGCAGAATTTCAAAAATATTTTTTCCTATTTGCTATCCTTTGTCCTGAATCATTGATCTAGTTTGTATTTTAAAACTCATGCAGTCTACACCTATTGGAGAAGCACAGTTTTATTTATTGGTGAAAATTGTTTAGCGAGGATACACATCAGAATGAATAAAGCAAAGGAATAAAGCAAGCAATTAAAATATAATGTAATTGTTAGTATGGATGTTATCAATGCAAATTTTAATATTGATTTCATTGAAAAATAACAAGATAACTGTAGCAGTATAGTTAGGTCTTTTTTGGTAATTTGCACTCAAAACAACAATTTTAGACCAATGTTATCTAAGAAAAAAAAAACACATTTTTTCACATTTTTACCAAATGCTTATTTATGATTTCAAAAATCATATTTTCAAAACACACATTTATTCTAAAATTATTATTTTTGTAAAACGTACTTTTTAACACAGCTAACCTAATTAAACAGACCCCGTATGAGGGCCATTCAAATAATTGACTCCATCAAATGGTAGCTTATGAAAATCCATCAAGCCTTGCATGCATTGAAACAGTGGAAGAGGTGACGTGCGTTAGTTGACCCATCAGACTACAAGGTAAACGACCTAGCTAGTCCCTGAGCTATGAATGTTTTTCAGTGTTTGCTCAATCTAACTGCTAAGTGGACGAGCTAAGATTTGACAAGTTAAAAGTTGGCACTGAGTTTTTTTTTTTTTTTGGCAAAAATGTTAATGTGTATAGGCGGTGCTAATAATATTCTTAAGATAAATAAAAAATTTTATCATAAGGAATTGACAACAGGTTGATAAAGACCTGAAAATTCATAACTATGACTATTTTTTAAAGGAAATTAGAAAAGTATAAAGAATTGTACTACTCTCAAAAGTGAGAAGAACAAAAGAAAAGATTAAATAAAATAAAAATGGAGAAAGTTCTGTCCCCTTTATGTTTGAAATAATTCATAATTCCTCATTTATCTTAAAAACCAATCAATTTCCCTTTCTCTATGTTTGGGACATACGCAAATATTTAAATCATTTACTTTTTAAGTTAAATCTAACACGGGATAAAATGGCATTGGAATGAGAAGAGAATGAGAGTGTGTTTTAATGTGCTTTGTCGATTCCTTATTTGCTAAAAGAAATGTAGAAAAAGAGCCGAAAGAAGTGGAAAGTGAAAATAAAATTTGGCAAAGTTGGAATGGTAAACTAAAAATATGAAAAGTAATAATGACAGTTTACTTACTTTTTCATACTTGTTGTTGCTTTGCTTGATTATTTAGAAATGAAATGTGGGCACCACCCATGCACATTCAAGCTTGTCCAGGTGGGGATAGCGTCACGTGAAAAACAACTAATTAAGAAGACCTGAGATCTTCATGTGCACTACGATGAAGGCTTGGGTCCACTGTTGCGGTTGCGCTTTAAATAAACTGTTGTAGACAAGGGATCAGATCTAATTGGCTATGATACCATTGTAAATTTGTAATGATACAACCCTAATGGTCTCAACCGAAACCGAAATAGCAGTTGATGACAGCCATGAAAAAGTTGAAGGAGCCTAGCTAAGAGGTCCCATCGATTGCTAAAAATCTGAGAAGGCTGAAAATGTGGCTTGTTTGAAATAAAAGATATACCCGCTGTTGTAATTGACGTAACCATGCATAATAATAGTCTCAATTAATGAAGAAGTAGTTGATGCCCTATACAAAGTTGAAGGAGGTTCCATCTATTGCAGAAAAGTCTGTGAAAGGCGCCGGAATGTGGCTTGACTTAATAAGAGATTCACCCACCATTGTTATTGATGCAACCACATTAATGGTCTCAACCGAAAGAGTAGTGGATGGCCAAGACAAAGTTGAAGGAAGTGTTATCTATTGCTAAATTCACCAGTCTAAAGTCTAATCCGAAAGATAGCAGTCAATAGCCTAGACAAAATTGAACGAAAAGCCTCATCTATTTCTAAAAATTAAGGCTAAAAATGTAGTTTGTTGACTTTGTTCGTTCAATAAAATAAATGTGGCTTGATTAATTTCATTTCATGTGAAATTTGTTGAGTGATTGTGTGTTTGAAAGAGAGAAAAAAGTGGTTCAAAGTGATATCCCAACTAAAAAAGTTCTACTTGATGGGTCCGTTTTGGCAACAACCCTTCTTTTTTTTTCTTTTTTTCTTTTTTTTTTCTTTTTTTTTTTAAATGTCGTTTGCTACGAGTTTTAAGCGGTCAATTATTCATTGTAAATTCACAGAATTATGTTTGTCTAAATAAAAGATTGAGCCATTTGTTCTATTCGCTATAATGTATATATGAATTATCAATAATTGTTGCTTCAGGTTCGAGAGTGTAATTTACATTACGAGAAATTATTATATATATTCGGTGAAAAAATAGATAGGCAACTTTGTTTATTCTTCAAATAATGATAAAATTTAGAGAAATTACTGAAGATGCTCTTAACAGGGGTAGAGCCAGAGGGTCGAGGGGGGGCAGCTGTCGCCCCTGGCCTGCCGAAAAAAAACCCTTAGTTTCATAGCTAATACTTACTAAAAACCCCAATCTATTTTTTTCTTTTGATAGAAATAGCAATCTAGATCAAAGATCTTCGAACAAAGTTTCTCTCCAAACTAGTTTGGAAAGAAACTTTTCAAACTTCTTATATATCTCTTTTTTTGGTATGAATTTTGAAAATCTAACTATTGAATTTTATGTTTCTTGTGTTCTTAACATGCATATCAAATTTCGTTCAAATTAAATATTATTTATTATTCAATCAATAAACTTATTTTTTATACACAATTTTAGATCATAAAAATTTGAAATTTTAACATTTGTTTGATAAGATAGCAATTGATCTTTGATTTTCTTGAAATTTACATGCATGAAGAATATAATAAGAACATTCAATCTGACGGTTAGATTTTCAAAATTTACACTCAATACAGAGTTATATGAGAAGTTTTTAGAGTTTTTCTCCAAACTAGTTTGAAGAGAAACTTTGTTCAAGATCTTCCTTATCCTGTGAGGAATTTCATCTAACCAAAAGTTCTAATCAATCACACTTAATGATAATTTAGCCAACTAAAACTCTACTTTGTTTCTTTAGTCTTGAAATAGAGCATAACTCTACCTTCTAAGTGAACAAATAAGTAACCACAAGTCCTCCACTAGCATGCCTTACACATAAATTTTAATGTTTCCCTATTGTATTTTAGCAAAAGACCTTGATGAATCCCTTCAAAAATGCAGTCTTGCATGTCGACGTGGAAAGCAAAGTGCATCGCTTGGAAAGCCACAATCCAATATGAATCCTGATAAAACTCCTCTATACTTAACTATTATAATATTTGACTTTTTTTTTTCTTTTGTAAACGTGCATATATCATATACAAATTTTGTCTCCTCTCAACTCAAATCATAGTTTTTACCAATACAAACTTTGGAATCTACAATAAAACAAACATATATAAACTTAATATAATATATGTGTTAGTTTTGTAAAATGCACTTCATAATCAAGGGATTTTTCTTTTGATTTTGGTTTTGCCCCAGAGAGAGAGAGAGAGAGAGAGAGAGAGAGAGAGAGAGAGAGAGAGAGAGAGAGAGAGAGAGAGAGAGAGAGAGAGAGAGAACAGAAATTTTTAATAAATTTGAACTTGACAGGTATCTCTCTAATATGTTGACACGTACTTATTTTACCACATGCTTATTTGTAATTTTAAAAATCATGTTTTCAAAGCTCACATTTATTCTAAAATCATTTACAACATTGAAGAGGTGACGTGTTTGTTGACCCACCATATTAAAATGGCTGATTGGTTGGTGAGAGATTCTGATGCATAGACTCACACATGTATGACATACAACAAAGATGATTTTTGGTAGCAAATTGGTCCGACTTTTCTTCTCCATCAATACACAAAATGCAACCACTTGGAATAGGAGCAACTCACAGAGTGACGAGTCAACATGGCCTATTGCTTTGCTTGGTTATTTAGAAATGAAATTAATGTGGGCACGTACGACCCACATTCAAGCTTGTGCAGGTGGGGATAGCGTAACGTGAAAAACAACTAGCGAAGAAGAACTGAGATCTTCACGTGCACTGCAATGAAGGCTCGGGTCCACTTGCGGTTGGGTTTTAGATAAACTGTAGTTAATGGCAGTAGCATATGGTAAAGGAGTTAGGAGTGGGTTTGATGGAAGATTTATTAATTTGCAGACAACACAGCTCGGATCTAGTTGTTGAGTAATTGAAAGCGAGAAAAAAGCGGTACAAAGTGATCTCCCAACCGAAATCGCATCCTTTTTAATTTATCATGTATTTGGTGCAAATTAACCCCATCACTCACTCTATATCTACCTTTCAAAATTTATATATATATATATATATATATATATTAAAAGGTATAGAAGTCCGAAAATTTTAACATGGTTCTGCCTACGCTATAACAGGAAGCCCTTAATAGATTCATCCCTAATATTAAATAAGATAACGTTTATACACTAGAGAACCCTAAGCTAACTTCAGACACGTACATATATGATCGACCTACAATTTGTTTGAGTCTCTTGACCATAATATATCTAGGTGTGGACCAACAACACTTTTTTTTTTTTTAGTAGTAATGGTTTTGTTCAGCAGAATATGGACTGGTTGGAAGTTGGAACCTATGAGTCTATAAGCATGATGAGCCATCCTCATTCCACAATATTACACACTGTAAAATATAAATTCTAATTAAAATTGATATGGATATTACCATCACATTGGAATACTTCATGGCCCACATGTTCTTAAGATTTTGTTAACAGATATTCTTAGCACATTTTTAAGTAAACTATTATAGTAAAATTTTTAATTATTAAAAAAGAAAAAAAAAATCAAGTGCATAATGACCAATATTTTCTTTTTACTCGAATAAATAAAGACCAATAATAACATTTAAGATGACGTACCATGTTATCGATACCATATATCATATCCTTAGTAAAGACACAAATTATCTTAATAAATAAATATTAAATGTTTTCATTATTCACTGAGACTGCTAATTCGTTATAAAAGCCGAATAATAGGAGTGAAGCAGCACAAGCACACCTGCTATTGCGTAATCTATTTCTCACTTTGCTCCTTGTTTTTGTCATTCACATTCTGTTTCTTTATTGTATTCTCAACTTATAACTTTCAGTCTCCATTAACTATGGCTGATGCACTACTGTCACTAGCTATTGATCTCTTGAAGCAGTTGGGTTCAATCGCTATTCAGCAAGCTCAACAAGAGATAAACTTGATTGTTGGCGTTGACAAAGAAATCGAAAAGCTTTCTAACAGTTTCAAAATCGTCCAGGCGATGCTCAATGATGCTGAGGAGAGACAGTGGACAAAAGCAGCTGTGAAGCTTTGGTTAGATCAGCTCAGAGACATGTACTACATGATGGATGACGTGTTGGACATGTGGAACACTGCAAGGATCAAATCAGAAATTCAAAAAGAAGAAGAAAGAGCTGTTACTAATAACAATCCTGCTGCCCTGAAGAAGAAGAAGGTACCATGCTCATTCTTCCCCTCTCTGTCATGTTGTTTTCATCAAGTAGATAACCTTTCTCTGCGTCGTGAGATTGGTCACAAAGTAGAAAACCTGAAACAAACATTAGATAACATTCTAAAAGACAAAGTGACGTATGGGTTTGACTTGACTAGGCATTCACATGTAGAAGTTGAGCGACCAACAACCACGTCCTTTGTGGATGTGTCCAATATAATTGGTCGTGATAACTATAGGGATGAGCTGTTGAGCAACCTGTTAGGCGTGGGTACTCAGGAAGAAAGAAATCCTGGTGTCATCTCTTTAGTGGGCATGGGTGGTATAGGAAAATCCACTCTTGCCCAACTAGCCTACAATCATTCTAAGATCCAAACCCATTTTGAAGTAAAAATATGGATTTGTGTCTCTGATCCATTTGATCAATGCAAGGTTGCCAAAGCAATCATTTAGGAGGTAGACCCTAAACACGAATCTCTAAATAAAGTTACTGAATTTCAAACTCTATTACGTGAAATAAATGATTTAATTAGGGAGAAAAAATTCTTTCTTGTCCTTGATGATGTGTGGACTGATGACTTCACAAAGTGGGAGTCATTTAGAAATGTACTCAAATGTGGTGCCCAAGGTAGTAGAATTCTAGTCACCACACGAAAAAACAGAGTTGCAGAGATGATGGAGAGTTCCCACATGATCAATTTGGGGGTACTGTCACTCAATGACTGTTGGTTGATGTTTAGTAAAATAGCATTTTCTAACAAAGATCTACATCAACATAGGGATCTAGAAGAGTTAGGCAGAAAACTAGCAAATAAGTGCAAAGGCTTGCCACTAGCTGCAAAGACTCTCGGTAGTCACATGCGTAGCAAGAGAAGTAAAGAAGAGTGGGAGAGGGTTTTGCATAATAATTTATGGGGAGTAGAAGATATTGAAAAAGGTCTTTTGGGACCATTGTTATTGAGTTATAATGAATTGTCCTTGTCAGAGAAACAATGTTTCTTATATTGTGTTGTCTTCGAGAAAGATCATCAATTCAATAGACTTGAGTTAATCATCCATTGGATGGCACAAGGATATATCAACTCAAAAGGAAATATGGAGATGGAAGACATAGCAGAAGAGTACTTTCAAAAATTAGCCATGTGTTCTTTTTTCCAAGATTTTAAGAAAGATAAGAATAATGGTAGAATTGAAAGTTGCAAAATGCATGATATTGTGCATGACTTTGCACAGTCAATGACAAAAGATGTATGCTTGACAATCGAAGGTGATGAAGAGGTCAATATAAACTTTAAAAGGGCTCGACAGTTGTCATTAATAGTTAAAGAAACATTTCCTGAGTCTGTCTATGAAGCGAAAAATCTACGCTTTCTCAAATTAGATTTTTTTATGTCTTCTCAGATTGTCCAACCCAAGTTATTCGACAATTTGGCGTGTCTACGTACACTACATTTGGAAGGTCAATCCATTCTAGCACTTCCAAATGAGGTGGAAAAATTGATACATTTAAGATGTCTCAAGTTATCTTGCTATGAGATAGAAGAATTGCCTGAAAGTATATGTAATTTATGTAATTTACAAAGTTTGGATGTTAGTGAGTGTTGGAAACTTGAGAAATTACCCCAGGGGATAGGTAAACTAATTAATTTAAGACACCTTTTACTTGAACTTTATATTGGTCATCGTTTTATTAAAATCAAATCATTTCCGAAAGGATTTGGGGGATTAACTTCGCTTAGAACATTAAATTATTTTCCTGTAGCTGTAGGCGGTAAGGGTGAAGAAATATGTAAACTAGGAGAATTAGAACATTTGAACCACATTCAAGGGGCACTTGTTATATACGGGTTGCAAAATGTGGTAGATTTTGGTGCGATCGAGAATACGTTGAAGAAGAAGAAGGACCTTTATAATTTGAAGCTATTTTTTACCACATTAGAGGAAGAGGAAGAGAAAGAGAAAGAGGAAGAAAGAAGAAAAATGGAGAAAGATGTAGCCATTCTAAATGCCTTAGAGCCACCTCGCCGCTTGGAATCTTTACAAATTAATTTTTATAAGGGCACCACAGTGTATCCTAATTGGATGATGTCCAAATTGACCTATTTGAAAACGCTTTTTCTCATTTCTTGCGAAAACCTAGAGTGGTTGCCTCCTTTGGGGAAGTTGCTGTTGCTTGAAGAATTAAAGATAGAGGATGCTCCAATGATTCGAAAGGTGGGAAATGAATTTTTGGGAATAGACATAGAAGAAGAAGAAGAATTATCAAAATCATCCAAAAACAATAACAACAAAGACATCATCATATTCCCAAACCTTAAATCTCTCACATTTAGAAATTTGAGGGAGTGGGAAGAATGGACTGGGATGGGAGAAACAACAGAAGAAGAAGAAGAAGAAGAAAAAGATAATGGTACTAATGATTTTGTTACTAATAATACTCCAAAAATAAAAATAATGCCACTTCTTCATTCCTTGAAATTTCGGTGGTGCGGCAATCTGAAGTCTCTGCCAGACTACCTGCTTAATACTCCATTACAGGAATTGGATATCTGTGGATGTCCAATTCTCAAGCAGCATTGCGAAAGAAGGATAGGAGATTTCTGGCGCAACATTTCTCACATTCCAAACATCAAAATTTGTGCAAGAAGACGGCCAATGTAAGTCTTCTTTTCTTGCAAAACTATCCTGTCAAATATATAATTACTAATACATATATGGAGACGCAATTAACTTAACTGCCGCCATGGGATCCTTGTTGCTCTAATCTCTCAGTGGTATGGCTTCTATTATATTTTATTTTTCTTCTTCATTTTTTCTCAGTGGTACGAAGACGACTCCTCCATTCGCACCTTCACCACAGCGGGTGGAGGCTCCGGCTCGGCTCGGCTCGCCACGGTTAAGGAAGTTGAAGATCAAGACGGAGAATCTGAGCTCCTCCCTCCGCCACGGTTAAGATCGAGAATTCGGATGGCACGAAGGACGGTGGGGCCCAGGGGACCGGTCCGGCGGGTCCCACAGCTCCGGCCGGGAGCTCGGTGTTAAAGAAGACGCCACGAAGATCTTCACTGATAACATTCAGACCAGTGGAGAGTATAGCTCCAGAGAAGAAAGTTTGAAGACAGAGGTAAGTCTCTCTCTCTCTCTGTCTGTGTCAAATTTTGAATCTTTGTTTGGAAAATTAAAGTTTAGAAGTGGTTGATTCAATGAATTGAGAATAGAAATGGTGTTTGTGGGATTTTTAAATCTGGACTGTACAGGGCAGTCGACATGCACAGAAGAAGACAGATACATTATGATGAGACTGGGTAGTAAGAGCGGGGTGTTGAAGAAGACAATGAATGAGGAGGTCAGATTCCCTTTTAAATTGCTCAATCATTACCTTTAAATCTATGTTTATTTTGCCTCTTATTTCCAGTTACCTTTAATATTTCTATCTTGGATTAATTGCTCGAATTCCATTGTGTGTTTAGATTAGTGATTATACTAGATACAACCATTTTAACGTCTCTAAATGGTCATCATTGTTCAATCTAGGATGCTGGCTGGGGCACACCCATCAAGTAATTATGCTGCCCAGCTCAATTCTGTTCTCATTGACTTCATTCTTTTTGAAGTGTTTCCCTGCATTAATTCTTCTTAATCAAATCTGCCAATTTTAAAGAGAATCAATCTTTCTTGAATTAGCTTCACCAAATTCTTGTAGGTTAGAAAATTTTATGAAAGATTCATAGCAATGTACATTTCCCTTGTTAGCTGAGATGTGGAGTGTTGCTTGATTGTGGAGTCACCATTTTATCTTGAAGGAGCTAGTGGACTGTTTGAATTTATTGTGAAAAGACAAAGAAAATGGGCACATGGTTATAGTAATTGTTGAAGTTATGAAACTTCTTCTTGAAAAAATGCGGACAAAAGACTAGCAGGAAATGAGTATGTGGATATCTCAGGGGATTTAGGTATGGATGCTAGGATGTAAGTCTTGCTTTGGTGTTAACTGTGTTGTTTGCCATGCCTGGAAATTGTGAACATCTCAGTTTTGAAATATAGTAAGGAAAGAACTTGGAGAGGATTATTTGTGTAGCGACTGATTCTAACTTTAAGGACTGCCTATTATTTCCTTCATTTTGCTTTCTGACATTGTGCTAGAGACGTTAATGTAACTTCAACTGCTTGAGTTGCCCCTTTTCAGTTTAGTAAATGGTAAACCTAGCACTAGAACATGACAGTTCCTTCATTTGGAAATTGTCAGCCTCTATACAAGATGCAAACTTAAGAACCATAGATTTGGTTATAGGTAAATCAGGTGGCAGTTTACTCTTTTTTTTTTTTTTTTTTTTTTTTCAGTGAAACCTTTAAGGTCCCGAACACTTTTTATAGTTGTGTAGCAGATTGAGTTATTTTTTGCTTTCTTGATTTGATAAATAACGATTTTGGTGCATTGTGAAGAACATGGTCAGGGCAGGTGTTACGTAATGATATAAAAGTTGTTTTTGGGTGCTATGATTTAAAAAAAAAAAAAAGGATTTAATGGAAAATGTCTACACCCATAATCCTGGGCTAAAAATAATATAACAGCACAACATTGAGTAGCAGATTGAGTTATTTTATTCTTTCTTGATTTGATAAATAATGATTTTGGTGCATTGGGGAGAACATGGTCAGAGCAGAGATTACGCTATGATATAAAAGTTGTTTTTGGGTGCTAAGATTTAAAAAAAAGAAAAAAAAATAAAGTTAATGGAAAATCCCCACATGCATTATCCTAAGCTGAAAATAATATAAAAGCAAGGTGTTGAGAGTAGTTTGTAAAAAATTAGTATATCATTTATTGTAATATGATTTATTTAGCAAGCTGGTTTGGTGGGGTGCCTATCAGGAAAGGTGTTCAACATGAAGTAAAGGGCGAACCACCTGTAACCTGAGCAATTAATTTTGTATTGGTCTTTGTGGAGTTTCTTTATTTTGGATATTTTGAATAATGTGTCATAAATTTTATGCTTTTCTTTTAGGCATGCATGTGGATTGATGATGATCAAGACAATGAATCCAGGCAAGAAATCAATTACAAAGATTTTGAGGTTGAGGTATACAAGATTGAGGCCAGTAGTGATGAAGAAGATGGGACTAAGCATAAGGACTTATCAAAAAAAAAAGATTGGACTAAGTATAAGGCAGATGGAGAAGTGGAAGTAGACAAGATTTAGTGAGTTGACCAGTACAGAATGATTGACATACACAAAAGTAGACAGATACATATTATGAGCTTGGGTGGTAAAGGCAAGGTGTTGAAGAGGACAGAGGCTTTAAAGATGAAGGATGAGGTGAAATTCCTTGATTACTTGCATGATCATCATTTTCAATCTGTGATTATTGCTACTTTGTGCCACCTATTATTTCTGGTTACCGTTAATATTTCTATCTTGGATCAATTTTCTGAATCCCATTGTGTTTAGATTAATGATTATAGTTGTTAAAACTATATTATAATTTTATTGATTGGTTTTATTGAATTATTGCATGTTTGTGTGTAAGTGATCATGAAGTTTAGTTACAAGTAGACTTTTTATAAATGATGATAGTGAGAGATATAAAACCTCTGTTATTGAAGTTTGGGGTGACTTTAAGTCTCCCTTTTTTGAGGATTTATTTGACTCTCACCTTAGAACCAGAACGATCAATCCCTCCCTGCTGCCTTCCTTGCCACTCTTTGGGTTTGTGTTCTTTCCTTGAGATAGATATGATCATTATAAAATAGAGATGAAAATGATTTGCAGTCATCATTTTTTTAACACCCTGTTTGATGCAGGAAATTAGGAGGTGTAGGCTTGCAGATGCAGCGGTAGGAATACTGAAGACAATTGATAATGACATTCCAGTACTCCTCAAGGCATACACAACTCTAAAATCTGATGCTCAGCATATCTCCTGATACAAAACCATGATTTGATATTGAGCCTCTTATATTGGATGTCATCCTCTTCCTAGTGTGAGATATAAATTATCCTTTGGTTGCAACACTACTGTTCGAAGTCTCAAGAAATACAACATGCAACCATGTTCAATCGTAATGTATTAAGAATGGTACCCGTGTTGTCAAGTTAATGGGATACTACAGTGGTAAGCTTCATTCATCTAAATTGCTATTTTAACTTAACAAAGAGTTAACACTTGAGAAATTATTGGATTGATCTGAACATGTACTTCCTGTTGAAAAGAAAGTTCCTGATGGTTGGATTGTAATCTTGTATTGATTGTGAATCTTAAGCAATTAATTATGAGTCAGAGCATTGATTCTTTATGTTGTCGTCATGTGGAGTTAAGATTTGAGTTTTTTGATATCTCTAAGTTCAAGTGGACTGGGCTAAGTGATATTAATAAGTTTCTACACAATGATAATTTGTGTAGAAGATTACTCTTCTCTGTAGGAAATATGGAGGACTACCCCCAAAGTTGTTTTGGCTGGACTTCTAAAATCATTGACAATGTCATTTTTATTGGAACTCTGGTGCTCTCTATGCTTCAAATGATTGTGAACTAAGTCACATCTAGTTCATCTTAAGATACTCTCAATCTAGTTGTCACTTATGATTCAGATCAAAGACAAGTCCTCTGGATTTTACAAATAGCAAAAGACTAGGAGATTAACACAAACTGCTTGCAATGGATGAGGAAGAAAGATCAAGATCAATCTCAAAGAGAAACCCATCTGGGGGGTCACAGTCACAGATTAACAACTAGTCATGGTACATGATCTACTTTTCCCTAAACAACTTGTGTTTTGTTCATTCAATTGACAAATGCATCCTTATTTTCTATTCATTTTGATATTTGTTAATGTAGATCATTTGGAATAATATTAGGTAAATGCATTCTGCATATATTTGACTTCGCTTATTAATTTATGTTTTAATATTACATCAATATGGGCCTTGTGGATTTTCTTTATTTTTTGTATTTAGGCCAATCTGACATAACTCATTATGTGCTATTCTTGAAGGATTTTGGGTATCAATAAGATGAGAACCAGAGTTTTTAATAACAACGGTGATAGAAGAGAAATTTAAAAGCCTCTATTCTTGTGGATGTTTAAGGTGGTTTGGCTCTCTCTTTTTTGCTTTATTTCTCCACCCTTGTCTCAGAATGAAAACAATTAAACCCCCCTGCCATATACATCTCCAAACTCTTCGGGTTTGTGTTTTTTCTTATTCTAAATCTTCTTATTATAATTGATCTGTTTCTGCTTTCAAGTCCATGTTTTCATCATACCCTGCATGTTACTTGATCAGTGGAGAACTTAAATGGTGGAAGACCTTTGGAATGGGTTAATTCATTGCACTGTTTCTGTTGCAGTTGAATAATATTTAAGTTGTTGGATCTCAAAGCCCATTCAAATTTTAAATTTATATATTCTAATTTCACTATATAGTTATTGTTAACTATATATAGTATTTCTGTTAGAATAATCACAATCAATCTTTTAATCTTATTAGTTGTCACTTCAATTTTTTAAAATGAAAATTATAATGTTCAAATGAAGTGAACGCTGATTTTTTTTTTATTTCTCTTATTTTTGTGATTTTGTTTTAATAGTATTGATGAAATTGCTTTGTTTGATTGTTGATGAATGGATTGTTTTTCACATATAAATTAACTGAATGATTATCCCAAACCTGCTTGGTAAAATAATCCTGTCAACTGAACTTCATTATTTGTATTGTTAAATGTGAACTGAAAATTTTTTTGAAATTGGAAATCTATTTCCTCTCACTTTCCCTTCTATTCAATAATGTTGATGCATGATGTATATATAAACTAATCTCAGAGACTGTTGCAAAGTATAATCTGTTAGTCAAGGAATCATGAATAAAGTTTATTGGAGGATTTTCATTATATGCATGTCCTGGTTCTTTAATGACCCACCTAAGTTTACATTTTTAATTTTATAAAAAAAAAAATCATATTTGCACATCACCTACCAGCTAAAGCAATTGTATATTGTTGTCAGAAATCTCCTTATTTGACTTTTCATTTTTGAGCATACAGTTAAGACTTGATGGCTTCAGCATATAATATGAGTGACATATTAACTTTGGTGTAATTGAGAGCCCCACCCCCTAAAGAAATCTTTAGTGGTACAGAAAACCACAATAGAGAGATTCTGATAACTTTCAAAATTATTTTAGTGACTTCCAAGCTCGCACCACAATTTCTCTGTGCCCAGCTGCAATGAAATTGCGAGATTGTCTATAACACCTTGCTAGTACTCACTACTCAAATTCTATAACACTTAAAGCCTTCTAGTATTTAAATTCTTTAACACTACATGGGAAAATTTGTAGGGAAGGTTTTGGTGTTTGGGAGTGGCATTTTCTGGGTGGTGATTTGACCTTTACAAGCTAGCCTACTATAAAGCAGCAAGCAAATTGTTCGAAACTAGTCCAAAAGTATTGAGAAAAGATGTGTTGGCCAAGGATGAAGCAGAAAGTCAGAAACCTTGTTGGCTATTAATGGTGCTATAAAGCTTTTCCTTTAATATTTAAATCTTTCATTTGTAACTTTTTTCACTAGTTCTTTTTGGTCTTGTTCTCTTTAATATTTTGAAAATTAAGGCTCCGAGGTGACCACTACGAGAGAAGAAGAAATCACAAACACCTTGGATACTCTTCTATAGTAAGGTATATTCTGATATTTCATTTTAATCTTCTGTATTTTCCTTTCTATTTTCTCCATCCATAATATTTAATTTTCTTTTGGAATGAAATGGACATACCTGAAATAGAAGTGAATATATAGAAAAAATTGAGGCATTAAAGTCATATTCTGCTCTTCAGTTGTAATTCACCTATAAGTATCTTTATATTCTTTTTCTTCTTGTGATGCTGTTATATTTGCTTTATAATCCAAGGTCAGTAACTTCTATTTCCAACCTTTATGGGCCTAGGAATGTTTTGGTCTCATTCCAGAACATCATGCAATAATGTTCCAATCTAATTCAGCCACATTTAATCTAAACATACAGAAGGCTGTGTGTACTAAAAGCCTGTTAACCCTTCCAAGATGCAGAAAGAAGTTTAACCTGGAATGCTGGTTCTTTAGCAGTCCATCTAATTTGATAACTACAAAAGGCAACTAGGTAATTTTTCAGTAACACCTTTATTTAGCCTTCCATCTAAAATTTGAATACTTAACACCTTAGGTGTTTTTATTATTATTTTTTTTAAATAAATTATTTAGAATAATTCGGGGAAGCCCTCATAGCTCAAATCTATACTTGTTAATCATCTAGTCAAAATGTTATAGGATTAGGTACTTGCTATGTATCAAGTTTCCAAATCTATCTAATGCTTGTTCTTTGTCTTAGAGCAGAACATATTTCTCGATATGGAAGAGTTCGAAGCATGGGAGGCAGCTGCCATTAGGGATGAAGATATCATGAATACTTTGGCTTCGTTAATTGGATTAGGTAGCCATCACACAATATGTACATCCAGAACAACATTCTTGGAAGTGAACCGAATTTCTTATTGGCTTATTGTGACTTCATTGCTGTCTAATGTCAATCATGTCTCACTCAAAGAGTTCCCTCCATTGTTTATTTCCTTCAAGAAGTACTCTATCTCTCTTCCTCCATCCTCCTATGTCTTAGAAAAAGTTTGTTTTTCCATACTCTTCCTGCCTTTTCCTTCTCAATGTGGTGGTGGTATTACTTCTGATTGATGCTTGTTACCATTAATAACCCCTATCCAGCACAAGAAACAATTCCCACTTTACAAGGGAGCTCTGAGGGCCAGCACTTGGACATATGAGCAAGGATTCTGAACTGCCAAGGAAGTATGTGTTCCCTTTATACATTTTAATGTTGCCCAAATTTTTCCTTCAGGTATCTATCTGATGCTTTATTAGGTTTCCATTTGGCATGCTGTATTCAGTTTCTTCTATCTTCCTCTCCATTTATCTATTGGTATGGATGTCACTCATGATTCAGATCACTTACAAGGCTCACTAAGCTAGTAGCAGAACCAGTGTTTGAAGTAATATGCATGAAGAATGGTGTTGAATGCAACAGTGAAGAGCATTATAGTGATGATGATCTGAAAGATGGCTTCCAATTTCATTCTTAATAGCCTTGTGTTTACATTGAAGGTTTGCATTTTTTTCTTTGGACTTGAAGTGTCTTGATCATGTATTTATGGTGACTGTTCATAAAGACCTTTGTTGTTAAATTATCACATCTTTCTTTTGCGGCCCAAGTGTCCATACTATTTCTGGAGTTTGTGCACTGTCTGCTATAACCTCTGGGCGCTAATACTGCATACTTAATGTAGCATAGGTAACTGTATATTCTTCTTCTTGTCTCATGAGGTGCTTTTCTGTTAGCATTTTAAATCATCCTACCAAGCAGTCATCTATGTTTAAAATCATTTTGGATTGTGGGTAAAGTGTAGATTAATAGATTTCATAATCAACTTTAGCATCTTTCTTAACTGCACAATCCCTTCTGGAAAAGCGGCTATGCATAATCGGTTGATCTTTTATATCACAGGACACCACAGTGATGTCCTGCCAAAGTCAACAATATCAGTTGGAGCATCTACTTCATTTTTTGGCCTATTGGGAACCATGCTTTCTGAGCTTCTAACTGGACAATCTATGCAAATAAGGTAACATATTCTTTTTGCCCTTATGTCTTGGGCTGGTAAAAGTCACAGTCTGAGACTCAAAGCTAAGGTTTTATCTGATTAACCTAAAGTTATATGCTCTTAGTTTGTGAGAATAGGTCTTGACTCCTGAATATTCAGTGTGCAGCACTTGTAAGTTGTAACTCTCAAGCTCATTATTGCCATAAATTTGTCCCTTGGATTTCTTCCTCGTGTGGTCAATTCTGCTCATATTGGAGGATTCTTGTCAGGATTTCTCCTTGGCTTCATTCTTTAGGTCTGCAAATCTTCATGCATCATCATAAGAAATAAAGCAGAAATCCAGGCACAAGTGCTATCGATACCTGTTTATAGGATTACAGCTTTAGACCTTTAGTGTCTTAATTCAAGGGTAATTAACTTGAACTTTCTCTGAATTCTCAACTTCTAGTTTAAGTATGTACCGTGGAAAAATGATCCAGCCTTGGCTAACCTTTTTCTTTTCTTTTATTTTATCTACCCCCAAAAATTGGCAGATATGCATAAGGATGTATTGAGCTTATTAACGGTCAGAAGCCGTATAGCCATGCAGTCTGCCTTTCTAGAGCATCAAGCACCTGAATGATTGTGTCAGTCTATTTACCTACCTTCAAGCTTTGCAAGTTTAACAAAATGACTTTTTTTTATGGATGCACATACCACTGTTTTCAAGTGTAAGGCAAGCAGGGACTTGCGTACTGTGATAAAGGATCTTAGTAGCATACACCTCCCATCGCCAACTTTTAAAACTGGCCAGCTTGCAGATTGTGCAGCCACTTCTTTCATACTTATGGCTTGGATACCTTACCATTAGTTTGCACAACTAAATTGTACAAACACTAGGGGTTGTACATTTTTATTTACATTATTATGCCATTCTCATAATACTTTTAAAGTATTTTTCATGTGTATTATTATAAATCAATCCAACAATCCCTCATATTTAATTCTCCCAAATGGGGAATTTGAAGAGATAGGGGAGGGGATGGGAGCCATTTGTATTGAAAAAATTTTAATTGTCAATCTCACTCTTATGATATCAGTTTATATTTATTTCTTTGAATTTCATTTTCCTCATCCATCCTCTCCCTACTTTATTTTTAAAACACTAGGCTTTTGACACATGCTTTTGAGACATATCAGTGAGAATATTTTCCTAAGGCTCATAAAGCAAAGGCTTTTTAAAGGATGCTAGGACCTACAAATTAGAATTTTGTGAACATTGTGTTCTAGGGTTGCAACTAACAAATCAAATTTGGCATAATAGTTCATCAGATTGAAATAAAGGGAAGAGGAAGAGGTGCTTTTTTCCCTTCCCTATACTTAATTTTTAAAGCTTCCAAATCCGTTTCCCTTCCCTCTTCTCTCCTTTCTCTCCTTACCCTCTACTCCCTTCTCCCTTCAAGCTTCCAAACACATTGTAAATGGCTAATGCAAATAAAATTCAAATGTTGCTGGTCCTACTTCAGTGTTGTTGTGTGGACGGTGGACCTGTTTCCATTAGTTCATGAAAAAATGGTGCCCTTGAACTTTAATGTGTAATGTTATATTTACGACGAATTAAAGGAAATTACATATGTAGGATTACTTATTTATTTATTTTATGAGTATATATGTAGGTATATGTAGGTTTGTCAGTTGGTTAATAGTGCAACTCATCACTTTTTGGATCTGGATTCATTACTTGCTGGCCAATTACTTATGATCAATTATACAATTTTTTAAAGAGCGTTCCATTCTTCTTAGTTTGATACTTTTTATTTGCAATGTTTAATTTCCACAAGAAGAATTTTAACTAAGGTCATTGCCCCTCTGTATGGGCAAAGCATCAACTTTTTTTGTCTGAATAAATACTTTATTGATCAACCCCCAAGGCACAATATATATATATATATTTTTTTTTTTGAGAATTTACAAGGCACAAATTTAATCCTGAATTTTCTTTTTATATATATATATATATTGAGAAACTATAAACTAATGAGTTATTATTACATAATTTTAGAATTCTTTTTTAACTAAATGAATGATTATTATAATATAACATGCATAATTTTGTATATTTGTCATTATATATAATATCTGTAATTAAGATTATCAATAAAAACCCTTCTAATTTTTTTTTTTATAACTCCTTGTTTATTAACGAAGGAGATGATTTGAACTCAAACAATTATATCTTTTGTAATACTTGCATATTATTGTTACTAGCATATGTGTAAGTTGCAACTAAAAAAAAACAATAAACAAAAATGTGGGGTGCAAGAGAGATTCTATGGCAAGACTATTGGTGAATGTATATAAGTTTTAAAATTTTGATAGGGAGGTGGGTTACGGAATAGTAATAAAGTGAAGCACAAGTGGGTTAAATGTCAAAAATGAAATCACGAGTGGGTAAGTTAAATTTGAAACAAACTATAGGCGGGTAAAGTGTAATTCCCACTAAAAAAGAAATGAGTGGGTTCAAAGGACTAAAAAACCACAGTCTATTAGTTCTACTAAGGTGAGTTTGGTTTAGTTTTTTCAAACAGTACTTTTGGAAAAAGTGGAAGTTTTAAAAAGAGCAGTATGAAATTGAGATTTTTTTTTTTTTTTTTAAGCAGTGTATTTGGTAAAAACTATAAAAAAAAAAAAATGTTTTTTGAAAAAATTGAGTATTTGGCTAACACTTATAAAAGTGGCGGTTTGAGTTGTGTGTATATATATATATATATATATGAAAAGAGAATTTATTGTTTTAATTACCTCTCTTAATGCAAGTTATGGACACAATATTTTCACAAAAATTTCACTAAAGTCTACATGACAAGTTGTTAATGGTAGGGAAAAAAAATAATATCACTAGTAAGTCTAGATGAGAACTAATAACAACTTATTGTGTAAACTTTATAACGAAATTGTTATAAAAATATTTTATCAATAGCACTATTTTTAAAAAAAAAGAAAAATAGCACTAATTAAAAAAGTTTAGGGATAAAATAAAATGTGACAATATTTTTATAAGAGTCTTTGTTTTTAGTTGTGATCAATTCTAGTATAATATTTTATTAATTTATTTAATTTTATTTTGACATATAGAAGATTTGACACTCCAATTGTTGTGAAAATTTGTTGCGTTGTAGGGCGATTGTAATTTTTATTTTGTAAATTTTCGGACAAGTATCCCACTCAAAATACTTTTTTATATTTTTTTCCATCAAATATTTTTCTTTTCCTCCGCATGCCAACTTGTCTCTTCTTCTTTTGTTGAGACCATCTTGTCTCTTCTTCGGCTATTGTATTTTTCTTCACCCACCCAAAAGACAGTTCTTCCTCGCCCAAAAGACACGAAGAAATATATATATCAAAAAAATGTTTTTTTTTATAAAATTGAGTGTTTAGCTACTGTGGGGCCCCATATGTTTAAACCACCCCAGCCCACTCTACGCCCGGCCCAAGGCCCACACCGAGAATATAGTGAAGGCCGAGGATAATGAAAATAGCTCAGGTCATCCAAAGGCCTCGTCGAGGATGACATATCCTCGGCACACCGATTTCGTTAAAAGAGAAAATATCCCTCATTCGTTGAAAATATCTCACCAACATTCTGACCGCTTTAATGGTGATGTGACCAACGAACCCAGTTGCCTCGGTTACTCCAACTAATAGAAAGCCTGCAAAGACGGCTGAGAATTAACGTAAAGCCTACAAAATCAGATTATGGGACAAACTCTTATCCACAGTGACCGAATAACCGACAGATGGACGGCTGAGATTAACTAAAACAATACTACATAACCAAGAGGATTCCCAACAAAGAAAGAGAGGGAGATCAGTCCCAAGAAAAAGGACAGAAGATCTATTAACTCTAAGAAAAATAGAACCTCGGCCTAGTTCGAGGACAAATATGCTTCGTAAACACACAACCAAAGTGATGGTCATTCCCTATAAAAACACTTAGTCAAATTTCGTGAAGGGGATTCTGATGAACTCCATATCACCTATCATTTGTTATAAACACCAAATTAACCGTTGTTTACTTTGGTGATGTCAAATCCTTATACCCACATCTCTACAAATTTTATTGTGAAGGGTCCCTTACAAATTGAGTCCCTACAATTGGCGCCTACCGTGGGGAGGAGTTGTGCGCTAACAAGTGCAACGGTTAGTGTAAATGAAAAATCATTAGTCAAGATCAACACAGTTTGTAGTAGCAACATTCGTTCAGAGGTCTATAACCACAAGAAACAAAAGTATAAAAAAGAAATAAATAAATAAATAATACAAAACAAGTCTACTTCTTTTATTCATACTTGAAGAAAAATTACATCTTTTACAAGTAAAGCCCGCGGGGCTTGTTCTAAAGCTAACTACAAAGGCAGACGCTTGACGAAGCCGGCAGAAGAACAAATGGTAGAAAGCAAAGTTGACTGAAGGACAAAGACAGAAAAGAAGCGAAAGAAGAGATGAAGAACAAATGGTAGAAAGCAAAGCTGACTGAAGAACGAAAGATAGAAAAGAAGTGAAGGAAGAGAAGAGGAAAAGAAACAAAGAAAGTTGGCAGAGGAACAAAAGATAGAAAAGGAAGGCCAGTTGAGGAGCAAAAGAAGAAGAGAAAAAAGAGAAAAGAGGGAAGAAGAGCTACATAGGAGGTGGAAGAGGCCGCGGCACAGGACGGCTCCACTTCTGGGTTCCGCCTAGTTTTCCTCCCACCCCCAATGCAGCCGGCTTGGAGGGTCAAAAACCCATACCCAAGAGGAGGTGATTACGTTCTTCCTGGATCCTCCTCCAGACGGCGAGGGGGCTTCCTCCTTTGGTTAGGTTGAAAAGAAGGAGGACCTTTGGATCTCCCCTACTCCAACCCCGATGTGACGTCCAGGGTCGGAGTATCATCCTCGGCTCCTGATAGGGGCTGTGCACCCCCGAGGTCGCCCTCTCCAAGGGCCAACTCATTCGAAGGGGCTTAAGCGGCGGTGTTTGGGAGAGCCTTTTTGGGTAATATTTCTGAGAGAAGTATAAGATGGATGTTTGTCAAAAGTGTGAAGGAGAAGGTTGTCCTAGAAACGCCTTATATAGAAGGCGGAATGTTGATAAGGGCCAATCCACAATAAATCCCAGGGAGAGATTTTCGGAGGCAATAATTCCGCCCCAAATTCCAAGGGGCCTAACAGCCGTTAAATCCTCGTAGATCCATGGCTAGCATTAATGAGGAGGCGCCTCATTAAACGAGAATGCATCGAAGCGTCAGAACACGTTACCCGGAAAACCTAAGAGACGCCTCGTAATCAGAAGAGTCCCATCAAATGAAGAGGCAAAACACGGCAAGGTCTTATCCTCCACCAACTCCAACTTGCATTTATTATTATTGTTCTGCTTGAAAAGTGTAAATTATTTAAGGCTTATTGTAAATTATAGCAATGAAGAATTAAACGGCTACGGATAAATAGCTAAAATAAATGATAAAATGAGAAAACTAGGTACTGGACAAAACCAAGGCATTGCATGGTCCTCGGACCCAAGCCTCATGGGGAAACCAGACACTTCAGATGATAAAACAAGAAAACTAGGTACTGGACAGAACCAAGGCATTGCATGGTCCTCGGACCCAAGCCTCAGCCTCATGGTGAAGCCAGATACTTCAGATGATAAAACGAGAAAACTAGGTATTGGACAGAACCAAGGCATTGCATGGTCCTCGGACCCAAGCCTCAGCCTCATGGTGAAGCCAGATACTTCAGATGATAAAATGAGAAAACTATCAGATGATAAAATGAGAAAACTAGGTACTGGACAGAACCAAGGCATTGCATGGTCCTCGGACCCAAGCCTCAGCCTCATGGGGAAGCCAGATACTTCAGATGATAAAATGAGAAAACTAGGTACTGGACAGAACCAAGGCATTGCATGGTCCTCGGACCCAAGCCTCATGGGGAAGTCAGATACTTCAGATGATAAAATGAGAAAACTAGGTACTGGACAGAACCAAGGCATTGGATGGTCCTCGGACCCAAGCCTCATGGGGAAACCAGATGCTTCAGATGATAAAATGAGAAAACTAGGTACTGGACAGAACCAAGGCATTGCATGGTCCTCGGACCCAAGCCTCATGGGGAAACCAGATGCTTCAGATGATAAAATGAGAAAACTAGGTACTGGACAGAACCAAGGCATTGCATGGTCCTCGGACCCAAGCCTCATGGGGAAACCAGATACTTCAGATGATCAAATGAGAAAACTAGGTACTGGACAGAACCAAGGCATTGCATGGTCCTCGGACCCAAGCCTCATGGGGAAACCAGATACTTCAGATGATCAAATGAGAAAACTAGATACTGGACAGAACCAAAGCATTGCATGGTCCTCGGACCCAAGCCTCATGGGGAAACCAGATACTTCAGATGATCAAATGAGAAAACTAGGTACTGGACAGAACCAAGGCATTGCATGGTCCTCGGACCCAAGCCTCATGGGGAAACCAGATACTTCAGATGATCAAATGAGAAAACTAGGTACTGGACAGAACCAAGGCATTGCATGGTCCTCGGACCCAAGCCTCATGGGGAAACCAGATAAACCAAATACTTTAGAATGAAAGCCAAGCACTAGACAAAACTTAAACATTGCATGGTACAAAGCCTCAGGCCAATAGGAAAAACATTTCCTCATAAAAACTAAGCGCTAAAAAGAACCAAGGTCTTGCATGATCTTCGGACCCAAACCTATCCATCCTCGGGCAACCCTTTGCGCAAAAAGAAAGCTGCAAAAACAGCTGAAATAGCGATAACACTGACGATGAGGTAGAGCCCAACAGGCCGAGGAAACTCGCCGAGAAAAGTCAAAATCCTACTCCCCTCCCTAGAGGTCGTGCAGCAGAATTTTGAGGGGCTATTGTGGGGCCCCATATGTTTAAACCACCCCAGCCCACTCTACGCCCGGCCCAAGGCCCACACCGAGGATATAGTGAAGGCCGAGGATAATGAAAATAGCTCAGGTCATC
This sequence comes from Quercus gilva, assembly GCA_023621385.1. Taxonomy (NCBI): domain Eukaryota; kingdom Viridiplantae; phylum Streptophyta; class Magnoliopsida; order Fagales; family Fagaceae; genus Quercus; species Quercus gilva. Next base: position 98,077,448 of record CM042477.1, read on the forward strand.
CAAAGGCCTCGTCGAGGATGACATATCCTCGGCACACCGATTTCGTTAAAAGAGAAAATATCCCTCATTCGTTGAAAATATCTCACCAACATTCTGACCGCTTTAATGGTGATGTGACCAACGAACCCAGTTGCCTCGGTTACTCCAACTAATAGAAAGCCTGCAAAGACGGCTGAGTATTAACGTAAAGCCTACAAAATCAGATGATGGGACAAACTCTTATCCACAGTGACCGAATAACCGACAAATGGACGGCTGAGATTAACTAAAACAATACTATATAACCAAGAGGATTCCCAACAAAGAAAGAGAGGGAGATCAATCCCAAGAAAAAGGACAGAAGATCTATTAACTTTAAGAAAAATAGATCCTCGGCCTAGTCTGAGGACAAATATGCTTCGTAAACACACAACCAAAGTGATGGTCATTCCCTATAAAAACACTTAGTCAAATTTCGTGAAGGGGATTCTGATGAACTCCATATCACCTATCATTTGTTATAAACACCAAATTAACCGTTGTTTACTTCGGTGATGCCAAATCCTTATACCCACATCTCTACAAATTTTATTGTGAAGGGTCCCTTACAAATTGAGTCCCTACAGCTACAACTTATAAAAGTAGTGGTTTGAGTTATATATATATATATATATATATGAAAAGAGAATTTATTGTTTTAATTACCTCTCTTAATGCAAGTTATGGACACAATATTTTCACAAAAATTTCACAATAAGTTGTACATAACAAATTGTTAATGGTAGGAAAAAAAATGTCATTAGTAGGTGCAAATGAAAACTAATAACAATTTACTATATAAACTTTATAATAAAATTGTTATAAAAATATTTTGTCAATAGCATTATTTAAAAAAAAAAATAGCACTAATTAAAAAGTTTAGAGATAAAATAAAATATTAAAATATTTTCATAAGACTCTTTGTTTTTTTTTTTTTTTTTTTTTGGTTAAGAAGACTCTAAAATAAAATAAAATGTTTTTATTTGTGATCAATTCTAATCTAATATTTTATTAATTTATTTAATTTTATTTTGACGCATAGAAGATTTGACACTTCAACTTTTGTGAAAATTCGTTACGTTTTAAATTGTAATTTTTATTTTGTGAATTTTCGGACACGTATCCCACTCAAAATACTTTTTTATATATTTTTTTCCTTCACTTTTTTTCCATCAAATATTTTTCTTTTCCCCCGCACACCGACTTGTCTCTTCTTCTTTTGCTGAGACCATCTTGTCTCTTCTTTGGCTATCCTGTTCTTCTTCACCCGCCCAAGAGACAGTTCTTCCTCTCCCAAAAGACAAGAAGAAATATATATATATTAAAAAAAAAAAAATTGAGAGAAGAAGAAGCCCGCAGCAGCAGTGGAGAAGGAGAAGCACTTAAAACCCCTTCTCAATCTCAAGAATTTGCTCATATCCGAGCCCTCAAAGTTTGCACCCATCTCCATCATCACCCACAAACGTGACTCCCTACAAATCCCATTCCGCTCCATTGATTTCATCCGCAAATACCCTTCTGTTTTCGATGAGTTCCTTCCTGGCGGAATCGGAGTTTTGCCCCACGTCCGCCTTACTGCTGAGGTGTTAAACCTCGACGCCGAACAACGCTTGGTTTATCAGAGCGATACTTATAAGAAGCAGACTGCTGATCGCCTTTTGAAGCTCTTGATGATATCAAAAACCAACAAAATCCCACTTAGCATCATTGAATGCTTGAAATGGGATTTGGGTCTTCCTCATAATTATGAAAAAAACCATAGTTCCGGAGTTCCCTGACTATTTTCCAGTCGTAGGTGGCAGAAACAGAGATGAAGATGGTGTTTTGGAGTTGGTTTGTTGGAGTGATGAGCTTGCAGTTTCGGTTATGGAAAAGAAGGGTTCTATTATTGCATTCCCTATGCAATTCTCGAGAGGTTTTGAGATGGATAAGAAGTCGAAGAAGTGGGAAGATGAGTGGCAGAAGTTGCCTTACACCTCTCCATATGAAGATGCTTCTCATCTTCTGCCAAATAGTGATGAATCGGATGAGTGGACGGTTGCAATTTTGCATGAGTTGCTTCATATTCTTCTGCCAAAGAAGACTGAGAGGGATAATTTGCTGTTGCTTGGAGAGTATTTGGGGCTTCGGTCGAGGTTTAAGAGAGCATTGCTTCAGCATCCGGGTATATTTTATATGTCCACTAAGATTGGAACCTGCACTGTGGTTTTAAAGGAGGTTTACAAGAGGGGTTTTGCTAGTTGAGGATCATCCATGGATGCAAATGAGGAATTGGTATATTCATCTCATGAACATGGTGAAGGAAGATGGTAAACCGGTTAGTGTGCTGGGTGGAATTAATGAAAAGAAAAAGCAGAAGTTATTGATGAAAAAGAGAAAGGAGAGGAAGATGAAAGTGGGGAAGAATATGAAGGGGCGTCGTCTTATTCATTTGATGCTGAGGTCGAGGATGCTAGTGACGATGAGTATGATGATGACAAAGATGAAAACAAGAGTCAGAGAGGTGTTCGAAAAAATGTTGCAGGGAATTGAGGAAGAAAAGCTAGGAAAATGATTTTGGATGTGAAGGGGCTTTCTAGAAAATCGGAGTATGATGATGATGAAGATGGAAACAAGAGTCAAAGAGGTGTTCAAAAAAATGTTGCAGATAATAGAGTAAGAAAAGATTGGAAAATGAATTTGGATGTGAAGGGGCCTTCTAGAAAATCTGAAATCGAATGGGAGCTGGGACCAGCAAGCACTTTACTGTTTAGTCTTTTACCTGGTGCATATGATTAGGTGGGAAGAAAGGGATCTGGAAAGGTTGGTTGCAACAATGAAGCAGGGTTTTTTTTTTTTTGGGTTTAGTTTGCAGGAATTTTGTTGTATTCTTTAGCCTAAGGTTCACACTTCACCGTCCCCAGTTTCTGTAGTTTGCCTAGCTTTGTCTTGTTTGTTCTCTATTAATAATATCCTTTACTAATTCATCCAAAAATAAATTAAACTAAGATTAACTGCATTATTTAGTCATTCTTAATATAACATTTTTTCATTATAAATATACATTCTCAAATTCTTGAAATTGTAGGAGCAGTCATGCTTGCTATTAATGTCCTGTGAAGTATTGTGTTCTTCTATCTTGTTCTGCATCTATCTTATTGAGCAACAAAAAAACCCATTGTTATCCTTGCTCCTAGACTTCTATTGGTTGCCTCTATGGCCCTGATGGTTGTTTGTGTTTTGTTCGTATATCTTTTTCATAAGACTCAAAGTGGATTGAATTTCAGTTTTTTATTTGAATTGCAATCATTCACAAGGAGTAAAAATTGAATTGCAATTTATACACTTATTTATTAGGTCCTGAACCCACAACCTACCTCTCCATTATATTACAAGCAAATTCTTTTCTGCTTCATCTTGTGGTGGTCTCTTAAAGCAAATTCTTTTCTGCGACATCTCCATTATATTAACAGTTTCTTCTTTCTTTTTCTCCCCTTTTTTGGGGTCTTTTTTTTTGGGTTTGTCTACTTTCTTTTCATTCCTATGGCATAAATATATTGGTAGATGGTGTAAATATAGTTCTCAATGTTACTTTAATGAGTTCATGTCTAGAACATATTTCATTTTAATTCGTCTTTTTGGGCTTAATTATTCACCTTTGGTTTTTTTGCAGGTGAAATCATCCATGGTCTGCAACTGGAATGGGTCGGTGTTCTGTTATACAATTTGAAAGATATGATTGCACAGATTCATTAAACATTGGACTTTCGATGTATTTGGTTGTAGTATGAATGGATTTATCTTCTATATTTGTATTTGGTTATGGTACATTGGACTTTTGAGTCAAGTTCAATTAACATATGTTATTAAGTCGGTACGTCATTGCACAAATCATGCTGAAATTTGGCTGCTGACTTAATATCCAGCTGGCAATCTTACTTTGTTTTACGGCGTTCTTGTGATGGAATTGGTTTGAGGAAAGTCTGGAAGTTGGGAAGAGGGTCCTTTTATTTATTTTTTAAAATATAATCTAGGAAAGAACATATTTGTGTATAATTGTCTTCTGCATTTGCAGTGTAAAGGCACAAAGTAGAGAATATTAAACCAAACTTCTTATTGATAGCTATGAAGGCTTTAGTTGCACAACTAGGTTTGATATTGGGTGTCTGTTCGCAGAGACAGAAAGATGGGGGTAATTGTCCAAATAGTTATTTGTTTTAACTTTTAATAATGTTTCTTTCTGTTACAGTACTAAGTTTTGTTATATGTGATTCCAGGCCAATAGGATAACACCATCTGAGATGAGGAGAAGCTATACCATGGCTCTTGACAGTGTCAATTTGAGCAAAAATCGCTATTCAGATGTCATACCATGTATATGTCGTTTTCAAATAATGTTGCTCATATCTTTATATTCACATACTAGGTTTGAAAGGCAAATATAAGAGTGACCAGATTACTATATTTTTGTTGATTTCAGTTGACAAGAATAGGGTTGTTCTTAACTCATGTAATGATTACAGACCGGCAGCAAGGGGATACATCAATGCGAGCCTCATCACGGTAGAAATTAATAAAATAATGTTTAGTTGGTAATGCCTGTTAGGAGTTTATATTGAGTTTGGATGTTCTTGGTTTGACCCTTCAGTATGTCTCTTAATTGTAGACTTCTTCCTCCAAAAACATTTCTCTGTTTATTGCCACACAAGGTCCATTGCCACAAACTTACGAGGATTTCTGCGAGATGGTAATGCAGTACCGTTGCCCTGTGGTTGTGATGTTGACTAGGTTAGTCCACAATTACAGGGTACTTCACTGTGTAGAGTTTAAGGTAATTTTTGTAATTTTCAGGTTTTGTTATCAGTGGGATTGGGATTCTTGATATCTGGATAAGTAGTCAATCAAAAAGATTTCAAAGTTTTAATTGGATATGTAAATTACTGTTTCAAATGAAGATCTTTCATATTTAGATCTTGTTTTCTCATCTAATGCATATATGTTGCAACTAAATAAATTTTGTTGTGAAATATCAAATATCATATGAAGGATTAGTAACATCAACTGTGTCAGTTGTTGGGTATATTTACAATGAAAATGGGAATGGTGAAAGAGTTAGATCTTGTTCTTGTTAAATGCAAACTCTTAAATTCATTAAAGAGCCTCACAGAACAAACATGTACTGATATATTTTTTATTGATTTTATTACACATGGGAGGCCAATTTAAAGGCTCCAAAAACTAATTTTTCAAGTAGAAATATTCATAAAAATATCATAGAAAACTCTCCACCACTTGAGCTAGTCACCTAGCCCCTTCCTTCTCAAAGACTATCAGTCTCATTAAACCTTTACTCTGCTGTATCAACCAGACCCTATAGATGTTACCTCCGTTTCTGAACACTAACTCAAATGTTTTCTACTTTATGTGGAGGATTTGTCAATCCCCTATTCCATCACATTACCTCAGGCTTCTCTTCCAATCTTAAGCATCTACATCCCCTTTTGAACTATGCTCATTCAAAAGGAACCATTTTCTGACCTATGATGCATAACTTTCTCTGAACCTATTAACTGCACAAGTAGAGGCAAGCAAGCATCTTTTGGTTAATTTACACCTGAAGAATCCTTTGTAAGTTTTCCAATGAATATATTGCTATTATTAATTTTAAGGTGGCTAAATATAACTCTACATATCTTATTTCATTCTTATTTTTAAGAAACTTTTATGAATTTAAATTTTATTTGCAGATGGTAAAATGTGGAGATTATTTCCAAGTTGAAGATGGTCCCAGGGAATTTGGTAATATACATATAGTCACTAAATGGATAAAAACTACTGACACTTCAATAGTATTGCGCCATTTGGAGGTGAAATATAAAGAGGTTAGATGAGTTTTTTAAAAGAATGCTGAGATTATTTTGCAATGTGGTGAACTATCAGCATGGCCAGAGATTATTTTGCAAGAATGAGAATGCAAGCATTACACACATACACACACGCACGCCCACACATGTATATAAATGGAGTGCTACCCTAGTAAAGGGAATATATACAGGACAAAACAACTTGTAAGTAGAAAAAAGACTAATTTCTAAGATCCAAATCTCCACAAACTCTAGTGTGCATCCAACCATAAGGAGAATGAAGGAACAACTGCTTCTACTCCAAAACTATGGGAGTTTCCCTTCCCCTGCACACACACTGCATAAGACATAAATCCACAGGCTTCCAAAATTTAATGCTTGCTTCTCTCATAAGTTTCTTTTTTGTATGGTTAAGTAGAGCATATCTATTCTGTACTTAATCCAAGGTTGTACCTTGGTGCGATGGTAAGTACCCTCCATCCTAGTGATGTGTCCAAGTTCGAGTTTGAAAATCAACCTTTCTAAAAATTGGGGTTCGGCTATTTACCAATTACCTCTCCTAGAACTCCTAGAAGTGGGACCCTAGTGCATTGGTATGCCCTTTTTAGTTACTGTAGTTAATCTCTACCAAAAGGATTTCTTATGTTAGCCTTATGGAGGGACGTTGTTTCAGATGTAATGCATGGTGCTTATTTAGAAACAAGGCCAATGAGCTTCAGCCCTGGCAGCTCCTCCCTTTAAAAGTGTTAGGTGGAGGATTAGGTCAATGGATTCAAGGCCCATTGGGTGCATGTGTAACTTATCAAAAAAAAAAAAATTAGAAACAAGTATACTGATATTTTAGTTATGCTTGATCGTGCAACTTTACAGCGAGGGAGAGTTTATTTTACTATGAGAGTATGTCATTTATAGAATAAGGATTTTTGAAACAACTGGGGATTGCTGAAGCTATTTTTATGTTTGAAGTTAGTGATTGAGTTTTGTTTCTACAAGAAAATAATGTTTAAAGAATATAGAGGAGAGAAGAGAGGTTTCCGGCAGTTGGAAGTGAAAGTAGCTTCATTGTAGAAGTGACTTGGAGCTTTGTTGCTAAAGAGAACATGCTAACTTGTAAACTTTGGAAAGAGAGTGAAGTTTGGAGACTAACAGATCTTTTTACAGTTGGTGAAAATGGAATATATTACTATATTAGTTGGAAATAAAATTGAAGACCCGTTGCTTGAAGGTTCATGGTTGAGACAAAAACCTTTACATCTCATACCTACTATGCATTTAATAGCAAACCATTTGAGAAGGTAAACAATTTATGAAAGCTTTTTGTGTTGGGTATGGAGATGAGAGTGAAAGTTGTGTATTTAAAAGTGATAGTATGAGTATGTGGGATTTAGACCACTTTTCAAAGGTTTTAAATTTTATTATGTTGTTATCCATTTCAAAGAGCGAAAGATTGCTTTTTGATGGAAGAACTGGTGAAGGCACTTGGATAGCAGTTGGTGGCTGGGCCAATTGGTGATTGCCTCTTACCTTTAGCTGTTAGGGTTGTGGGGCTGATGCAACAAGTGTGGTGTCGAAAATATGGATTGGGGTGAATTTGAAATAAGTTCTTATGCTCTATTATCCTTTTAATCTCTTGAAATGGAGGTAATGAATATTAGAAATGTAGGCCAATTTGGTTGGTGATGAGTATGTAAAATGATAATATGTCTTGGCTTGTACATTCAAGGCCCTTGTGGTGATTTTCACACAATAAAATTGCATTTCTTGAGGGTAGATAGATCTTACATTATGTTTTCATTGCTAATGAATATTGAGGCTTAGAAGTAGGAACCTTGGGTAAATCTACAAGTTAGATGCAATACAAATTGTTTAGTTTGAGTCAAGTTATCTTAACATATGTAATTAAGTCGGTATGTCATTGTACAAATCATACTGAAATTTGGCTGCTGACTTAATATCTAGCTGGCAATCTTACATTGTTTTACTTTTAAATATCTTTAGCCTTGTGTGGATGTTGACTGCAATCTTGTGATAGAATTGGTTTAAGGAAAGTCTAGACTCTAGAAGTTGGGAAGAGGGTCCTTTATATATATATATATATATATATTAGTGTAATCTAGGAAAGAACATATTTTTGTAAAATTGTCTTCTGCATTTGCAGTGTGAAAGCACAAATTAGAGAATGTTAAACCAGAATTCGTATTGACAGGTGTCAAGGTTTTAGTTACACAACTAGGTTTGATATTGGGTGTCTGTTCACAGAGACGGAACGATGGGGGTATTTGTGGATATTAGGTAAGATTTTCCTTAAAAAGTTAGATTGAAAATTTGTAGGAACAGATTTGGGGAGGATGAGAGAGGGAAAGGGGTACTACCAAAGGAGGTGGGTATGAGCTAGAAAAAAATAATTAAGTATGATGTTGCATCTCAAAATATGCAGTAGGAGTTGAATAGTTCATTAGGAGAGGTTATGCATCCAGTGTGTGTCTTACTTCCATTGAAGCTTTAAAGAATTGGAAGTTTTAGGTTTGAAAATATTTTATTTGTTAGGCGATAATCAGTCTGGTTTCGGTTGGAGTACTCAGTGGCATGGGGGAAGAATCAATTGGGCCTTTTCGTGAAGTGTGTTTCAATCTTTGTGAGCAACTGCAAATAGATCAACCTAATGCCTAAGCTTGATGGTACAATCTCCTTCTGTTGTTCTATGTTAAGCAAATTTTGTTTAGAACTGCTCCTTCTAAAGCTCTCTTTCTGGAGAATCTTACTGTATGGAAGAAAAGGATCTAAAGTGATCCTTTAATCGGTACAACTGGCCCTTCCCAAATAGTGCTATACATGTAAACAGAGATGATGAATCATCTCCTCAATCCTATGTGGGTTGGCTTTTGGTGTTCATGTTGTTGCATGTAGATAGTTGCCAGATAAAGAAACACCACACCCCCCCCCCCCCCCCCCCTCCATCCTCTCTCTTTTTCCAAAAACAAAAAGAGGGAAAAAGAGGAGGGAGAGAGGATTGGTTTCGGACTCTTTGAAAAGACTGGTGGTTTGAATGATTGGATTGTCTTATTTTAACAGCTGGAAAGTGGGCCCCCCCCCCCCCCCGTTCCTTTCTTCTTTTATATGTAAAAACATGATCTTAAGATCCATGTAGTCTAGGATCTGTATGTAACAGAGCCTTGGAGTCTCCCTTCTCTTCCTTCTATTATTTTTTTTTATATAAGCTTTGTGCTTAGGAAATGTCCATTGCTCTAAAGGCGCTTTTAGGTCCTTGTCGTCTCACATATGTGGTGTTTTCCCTTTGAGGTGTTAGCTATACTATTAATTTTTTTTTTCCTTAAAAACAAAAAACTTGCAAAAAAACAACACAAGATACATTGGGAGCCCCTTATAGTATGCTTTATGGTCCATATGCCTTTAGCCTCAATTAATAACAATTACCAAATAAATTTACCATTGAACATGCGTCCATTTTTTGATTATTTGGTAGGCTTATTGTTTAAATTCTGCAATTTTTCTAGTCATAAATGCTGAGGTTGAAATTTTAAAAGCGGCATTAACGAAAGGCATAAACAAAGCCCAGAATGTGGAATAGCGCTAGCATGGGATTGGGAGAAGCACAAATGCACAATCTGATACCAAACAAAACAGTCTGCATCAGATATATAGTGCAACCAAATCGCAACCAAATCCAAGGAAAAAGCTTATCTTAAGCCCAACTTCTACACTCCAAATCTAATACCAGACTAGATCCTAAATCTGAAGAAAGTTGCCCACGTAATAGTGCTTTGACCGAAAGAAACTCACCAAATTTTCGGCCGAAATAAAAAAACCCGTCATTAATATTTCTGGCCTCTTTCCTCTTCTTACCGGTAAAATTGGACTTAAGAACATGAAATCGAACAAGAAAACAGCATAATATGTCTACAACATTAGCTAGAGTTGGCTATATTACTTGACAGGCTAACCGCTCAAGTCAGACCTACTATTGTGTGGTATATGAAGATGCTTCTCATCTTCTGCCAAATAGTGATGAATCGGATAAGTGGACGGTTGTGGTTTTGTGATGTGTCCTAGTTGGTTTAATGGAATGGTAGTCTATTCAAGACGACTAATCTCCAAGAATGGGAAAAAGGAAAGGAAATTTTGGTTTAATTCTCTGTTGCTTCTTATTCATCATGATTCAACTTAATTAAATACATACCAAATAACCATAACTGATAATAATGATAGCTATTCTACTTTAGCCGCAACTTTGGGTAAACTAGATAATAACTATAACACTTATCCTATATAAAGATAACAATCTAATAACAAATGATAATAACAAAAGATAACAGTAACCTAATCTCCCAGTTACAAGCAACTGAAGGAGTCCTTTAGCTAAACTCTTGGAGGCAGAGGCAATCTTCTTAGCAAATCCACGGGTACTACTTAGTAGGTGAATGTAATCCGGACACAAGGCTTTGGGACAACATTTTGCATGAGTTGCTTCATATTCTTGTGCCAAAGAAGACCGAGAGGGATAATTTACTGTTGCTTGGAGAGTATTTGGGGCTTCGGTCGAGGTTTAAGAGAGCTTTGCTTCAGCATCCGGGTATATTTTATATGTCCACTAAGATTGGAACCTACACTGTGGTTTTGAAGGAGGGTTACAAGAGGGGTTTGCTAGTTGAGGATCATTCGTGGATGCAAATGAGGAATCGGTATATTCACCTCATGAACACGGTGAAGGAAGATGGTAAACCGGTTAGTGTGCTGGGTGGAAGTAATGAAAAGAAAAAGCAGACAGTTATTGATGAAAAAGAGAAAGGAGAGGAAGATGAAAGTGGGGAAGAATATGAAGGGGCGTTATCTGATTCATCTGATGCTGAGGTCGAGGATGCTAGTGACGATGAGTATGATGATGACGAAGATGAAAACAAGAGTCAAAGAAACATGTTGGACTACAAAAAACGCCCAAAACTCATGTTGGAGATATAAAGTTTCCTGGAACAGAGTGATAAAAATTAATGTTGTTTGAAGTTTCCATGCATTTTAAATTTCTTTTTTTTTTGGTCATTTTCTTGAATGTTATCTGTAGCACGCGCATGTTAGACAAGTGTCAGGCTGTCATTTATGTCTTAAGATATATTCATGTATTTGGAGAAGTCTAAAATCGAAATAGGAGGAAAATTTACAGTTCCTTCCTCTGTCCCTTGTCCTACAAATTGATGGGCAAATGATAAGAGTTTGTTTGCTTGTTTTGCAGATCCCAATTACATGATTTGTGTTGTTCTGAGCAATGCATCTGAAAAGTGTATTCAACCTTCCTTGCACACAGGGCTATTCATGGTTTAGTGGCAGGGTATATGGATTCACAGTTGAGCCTATTAATGGGAGACATGCTTATATTCCATTCCATGTAAATTTCTTTCTTGGTTGGAAATTTTTTATCTTCCTCATTCATGTCTAGCTGTCTCTGTGAGCTATATGTATGTGTTTGTGGGTTTGCGCATGTATATGCCCTTTGTGTACCCTTTGTGTGAGATTATGCTTCTTGCTACATCATACATGTCCACAATGGCCAATTGAACAAATGTCCATTCATTCAACCTTTAAATATCTGGCCTGCTTTACACATAGCTTGTTGCACCTATTGATTGGCAAACATGATCAACGAACCTGTAAGCAAGTTTATATTCAAAATTTCATTAGATGATAGATGAGTTCATTCAACTGGGGCAGGAGCATATTGGTTTTATGATTGGCAACTAGCCATTAATATAATATGGACTTCTTTGCTCATTTTGTGTGCGCAGTGTGCAATTGAGAAATAGTGTGAAACAAAGCAAGGTCATGATAAGTGATATGATGTGGGCAAAACTACAGTCTTCAACCAATCAGTCAATTTTCTTGAAGACTTGGACCATACAGATGTCCTTGATTAGGGATAGAAAGAAGGGATGTACCACAAATTTTATCAATATATAGGCAGAACCATATGGAAGCAACATGACCTAAGCATATATGAGTTCCTCAAGATGTCACGAGGAAATAGTGAGGAAGAGCCACCAACTCTTAGATTGGAACAACCATATTAGAAGAAAAAATGGCTGAATAAAGCGACTAGCAGCAGTCCAATTAGAGTAGCTGTTAATTTGATGTTTTCTGTGTTATTTGTATCCCTTTGTTTTTTCCTGTATGTAGATAGTTGATACTAATTATGTCAAGTGTGTCCCTTGAAGTCTTGTGGTTTGCTCTAGCATTGCTGATTTATAAGATTTTTGTGTGAGATTGTCCTATGTGGATGGGGCCTACTTGAGCTTCTTGACACAATACTTTTGAAAAGCCACATTCCTTTGCTTTGAAGGCTACAAAAGCAATTCCATTGGTTAAGACTCTGCTAAATATTGATACAAGTCAACCTCCTATCTTTAGATTTTAGAGTCATTCCCAATATGTATATTGCAACAAAGCAGATATTTACCCCCAAATTTTATGCCTTATGTCTTTCAGAATGAAACATGGAGACTTTCAGAATATGGAGCACTTGCTTAAGTTGTGATGAAACCTCTTCCAATGTCACTCATAGCTTTAGCCTTTAGGTGATACTCTAGTCTAGTATCAATGATCTTTTTCATTTACCCCTTAAATTTTCAACAGATTGCTGACAAACAATGAGTTTCTCTAGTTGATTATGTGGCGCATTCTGAATGGGCTGTTCTTTCTTTCCTTTCTGGGATTTACTCAAAACAGGTGGCTTTTAACAGGTAGGAATGTTGTTTTAGCAAGGAGTTTTGTGACCTGGTAAAATCATCTCCAAAAACCTTTTTCCACTATTCCTTGTAATGACGTTTAATCCAACTTCCAAAATCGATGGAACTTGCTGCTTTGATTGTAAATGAGGATGCCGGTCCATCTAGATCTTGGTCTCCAAGGTGTCCCAGTCCCATTACCAATTTTAGTTTACTTAGTCAATTTAATATTGGCTCATTTTAGTTTTTTTTTTTTTTTTTTCTTTTAAAGAAAAAAAACTTTTTCTCCCTCGTATACTCTCAGGTTGGATTATGCATCAATAAACGATGCAAAAATTTTAGTTTGTTTACACATGTCAACTCTAATCAATCTCTTCAGGATTTATAGCCACCCCAACATTTTGACTCTTTGAGACCAAAGCTTTTGTTGTTGATGATGATTAGTGTTCTAGGAGTACAATAAATGTGAGCTCCATTTTCTTACCTGATAGTAATTAAAGTTATGGTAGGACTTATTATTCTTGTGAAATGCTCTAAATGCATGCTCCCTTCTCTTATCTGATAGCGATTAAATTTATGATGGGGTTTACTATTCACGAGTGATGGGAAGTTCCAAGAGTACTAAATAGGATAAATTGCAAATTACATCCTTAAAATTTGAGTGTTTGAATTTTACACCATAAAATTTCAGAATTTAGAGAGATAAAATTCAAACATCTCTATACTTTAGGGGGTAAAATTCAAATTCTGAAATGTCAGGCTGTAAAATCCAAACACCCCCAAATTTCAAGGGGTAAAATCCAAATTATGAAACTTTAATGTGTAAAATCTAAACATCTCCAAACTTTAGAGGATATAATTTGCAATTTACCCTACTAAATAATTACACGAACTTGACTTTCACTTGTATGGAAAGTACAATCACTAGAGTTTTTGTATTTGCTTTTTAGAAGATTGTTTATTCCGAACATAAAAAGAGGATCATGTTGGGAATGGAAAGCCAGATTAGGCTGTTACTTAGTACAGATGAATTGGGTAAGCACCGTAGGTCATCTTCATTTGAGCTTGGGAACAATGGAGAGGAGCCTGGTCAGTCATGGGTTCAGTCACTTGCCAAAGAATCTCCTACTGATACTAAAGAAAAGGTAGCAACACTTGTTTCTATTGCTGCATCATCCAGTGAGGGTTCAAATATGAACTCCCAAATTGAATTGGTTGGTCATGCTGTGTTGGGAGTATGGCTCGAATAAATGCAGCTTGATCATCTTGTGGCTTAGCTGAATTGAAATCATTTTCACTGAGCCCGAGGTAATTTAACAACAAAAAGGTTTTGGTAAATAACCTTATTAAGAAATGGGGAGAATCGTTTGGAAGCAACAAGAGCTAAGGGACCCCAAAGATAATAGGAGGAGAAGAGAGAGAAAGAACCACAAGCTCCGATAGTAAATGCCAGCATGGGAACAACCATATTAGAAGCAACAATTGGAAAGTAAAATGAGTAGCAGGGATTGTCCATGAAATTTTTAGTTTAGAATCTTTAGATTCCTATATTAACTATGCAGTGAATTTATCAATTTATTTCAATTAAGTGATCCACAAAATAATTATACTTTACCATAGTTTAGAATATATATACAGTCGGAACAATTAAAAGATACTGGAAATGCATTGATACTCAATGACATTAGCCACACCTTATAAAGTAATCTACAACTACAAGTGGTCCTTACACCAAAATGATGATGATTCATGGTCTTTTCGATGCTAAAAAAAACCTAGTCCCATATTTTATTTTGTTACCATGTTCAACTACTTTCATGGAAGCCATGAAACGAGTGGAAACTGCTCACTCATGCATTATGGACGAACCCAAGATATGTTACACATTTATGGCGAGCATTTATGCTAAAGAGTAACACACGCAGCAACGGAAAAGAGGACATTACACAAATCAAAGAATCAGTTTGTAACGTATTAACCGTTACAAATGAGAATGAACGCAAAGATTCGTTGCTCATTAAAGACAAGAAGGCTATAAAGCCAAAGAAGAACAGAACCAAAGGGTACATAATTCTAATCCCAAAAATACTCCCAACATTGAATTCCATTGTGATATTGCAATCGAATTCCATCTGACTTTATCATTAGAGGGTTTTTTGGCACATACCACACCGGTGTATTTTTTTTTTCTTTGTTTCACATCTTATTTCAAGTTTGTCTCTAGACAAATCAATTGTCATCGTCCATCCATGTAGAAGAACTCAACTAACGATTTTTGGCATCAACAGTTGTCACTTCAATTTTTTTAAATGAAAATTATAACATACAAGTAGAGTGAACGTTGATTCTTTTTTAATTTCTCTTATTTTTGTGATACCGTTTTACTAGTATTGATGAAATTGCTCAGTTTGATTATTGATAAATGGAGTGTTTTTTCACATATGAACTAACTCAATCAATGATTATATCCCAAATCTGTTCAGTAAAATAATCCTACCAATTGAACTTCATTATTTGTATTCTTGAATGGAATGAGAATGGAAAACAGTTTTGAAATTGGAACTATCTCCTCTCACTGCTTCGGCTTATGCCTAGGCTAAGAGAAAAATGTAGAGTAAATGGCCTGCTGCAAACTACATTTGAATAAGGTACTAAAAGGGGGCCCGAGAATGGCCCAGCCTACCTTGAATGGGGAATGAAACTGAAAGGTAACCCCTAGAAGGGGCATCTTTCAAGAAGAGTAATTGTGGGCCTAATATAACCCAAAACAGATCTGCTGCAGAACAACCTGGGCAAATCTGTTGCAGAACAACTTGGGCAAACCGAAAAAAATTAATAGAGCTTTAGACCCTTCCATTTTTTTATGACCCAATAGAGAAAAATAGGCCCTTAAAGGCCCAAACCCTTTTGTAAAAATGGATTAGAGCAAACTTGTCATCCTCATTAGAGAGAACATGCACGAAAGACAGAAGGCAAAATTTGCTCATCAAAATTTAAAAAAAAATTATTTTCACTATTTTTTTTTAATTGCTTAGATGATATGTCTCATCCATCACTTCTTTATTGGTTTGAATTTCAAATTCCTTTTTAGATGTTATAACTCCTTGAAATAGAGATTAAAATCTTAAAATTGATTCCTTTTGAGAACATTTTTGTTGTTGTCTATTGCAATATTATGCCATCTTTAAACTTCTTACTTCTAATGGATGCACGTTAACTTGAATAATCCCTGTATGGAAGACGTTGGGCTTCTGATCCCCTACTTCATGCAAGGTTGATAGAAAGAGCCCATAGAAACTGACAATGGCAAACAGAATAGAGAGGCAGCTATACCATATGCTTGGGTGCGGCAAATCAAAGATCAGCTCATCAGGGCTTATTTATTTCTCCTTGCCAAAAGAAACAATCCCCACATATAAAGGAAGTTTGGCAAGAACTTAGGGATATAAGCAAAGATCCTAAACAGCCAATGAAGTAAGGCTTTCTTTTTTGCATATTAATGATGCCAATGACTCAGATCACAGATGAGGATCATTAAGCTAGTTGCACAAAATTATTTGCATGGAAAATGGTGTTGTGCACTATGGTGTTGAGCTTTATAGCGACGATGACTTCAAAAACTAGGTTTTAGTTTCATCATTTAAAGCCTTAATGTCTCTGTTTCCTCCTCATCATTAGGCATTCATTGAAGGTTTGCCTTTTCATGACTTGAACATCTATCCAATCTTTCTTTCGAAATTCATTGCCCATAGTGTTTGCTAAGATTGTGCTTGTGCAGAGTTAGCCACTTATTTGCAAAGTACCTGAAACTGAACCATATAAAACTTTGGGTTTTGGCACTTATGTGCTGAGATTGTTTTTTGTTAGCCTTTTCATATTATCTAAAGTAGAACAATATAAATAGTGGCAGCCCAGGCTAGTTCGTACAACTACTCCCCACTACAACAGTATTTCTTTACAACAACTCCTGCAATTATTAATCAAATTGTTGCCAAATCCTTCTAGAGAAGGAGCATTCACATTGAAAGAACAAATGCTCCTTGCTTTCCATACAACTCTTGCAGAAACTAGAGTTTCATCTTTGTATCCTCACCTAATTTATATGTCAAACTTTGCTCATAAGTACATTTTTCTATTTTCTATCCTTTGTCCAGAATCATTGATCTTGTTTGTAAAAACTAATGCAGTTTAAACCTATTGGAGAAGTACAGTTTTATATTGGTGAAAATTGTTGAGCAAGGATGCACCTCAAATAGCCATGTCTTACATTCTGGTGCAAGATATATATGGTAACCTCCATTGGCTGCAAAGCTTGATTCGTTAGAATAACAAAGCTCCCTTCCTTTGCCCTATATCATTTACCTTGTTAATAAATTTCTATACTAAGTCCATAGATTGCAACTATGCTGAGCGATGAGGTACTATTCAACATTGTGAATGTAGCATGTCATGGATGTCAAGAAGAAGTAAGGTCAACCAGTGACAAATGAATTGGAAACTAGGCAATTGGCATTATGCATATCTGTAAGTACCACTTTCCATATCTTTTTTGTTTGAATGTGAATGACTGGTTTTCAGGTTTATCACTATTGTAGCAGGTGGTGGTTTCTAAAGTTATAGAAAAATTTGTCTGTACAACTGCATGATTTTGTTAAATTTCATTTTTCTAATAATTAATGACCTAAGATAATATTGCAGGTGAGAGAATTGCCAGTGTGTTAATAATGTTCAATCAGCCAGTGGTATATGAATGCTTTGGTTCATCATCCCTGGGTGATTCTCCAAACAATTTGGGAGGCTATTAGCTATATGATGACACGGGGAATTCAGTCAACCATTATTCTTACTGGTACTAGAGCTGTTGGCACCTTATTAATTAGTACTATAAATGCTGGGTTACTTTTATGCTCCTTATCATGCTTAGGAAGTATTAAATTGATGCTTTTCTATTGATTTTGAAGTTTGTTAATGTAGATCAACTTGGAATAAGATTAGGGAAAAGCATTCATTTCTTGGCTAACTGTCATGGATAAACTTCCCACTCTTGACATGGGAGGTAAATGAGGATACAATTCTAATCTCATTTGTGTGTTTTGTAGGAGATATTTAAAGTCCAGGCAAGCAGTTGAATGACTGGAATTCTGTCTTATGCTGAAATATTCATTCCTTGAAAGTCATAAATATTGTTTGCAAGTTAGCTTGGGCTGCCTTCATTTATCATATATGGCTTTAAGGCAATGCTAGAGTTTGCGAGGTGTGCAAAATAGTAATTTTTGGCTGATGGGGCATATCAGTTTCTGTTTTAGTGTAAAAGTATTATTGTTTGTGTGTTCTGCAGTGGTTTGCTGTTTATGTTGTGTTCTTGTTTAAAGTAGCCATGTTGGTTGTTTCTATGTTCAGCTGCAATTTGTTGTGTCAAGGTTGAACTGTTTTGTGATATCTTTTGCTTGATTTGTCTTGAATTTATCTCATTAATATTGCCATTGACTAAATCTTCTCTAATTGTCCTTCAAGAATCGATTTGCTACTTTATTTTGTTCCATATTTGGAACATAATTGTTTAAACTTCTTCTGTCTTTCATGGCATTTATATGTTAATTGTGGTTGTCATTCTCTACTCAAATCACAGATGAGGATCATTAAGCTAGTTGCACGAAGTTATAAGCATGGAAAATGTTGTTGTGCTCTATGGTGTTGAGTTTTATAGTGATGATGACTTGAAAATTTGGGCTTTTGTTTCATCATTTGAAGCCTTAATGTCTCCGTTTCCTCCTTGTCATCAGGCAAACATTGAAGGTTTTCCATTTTCTGATTTGAACATCTATTTGTGGTGACTCTGCACAAAACATATTTTCTTAGCTATTCAATCTTTCTTTTGCGGTTCATTGCCCATAGTGTTTGCTGAGATTGTCCTCAGGCAACCACTTATTTGCAAAATACCTGAAATTGAACCATATGAAACTTTGGGATTTTGGTACTGCATATCTCATCAAATATACGTAGCTATTGTCCTTTTCTGTTATCCTTCTCATATTATCTATAGTAGAACAATATAAATATGGCAGCCCAGGCTAGTTCATACAAAAAACACAAAAAACACAAAGTTTCATATTTGTATCATCACCTGATTAATATGTCAAGCTTTGCTCATAAGTATGTTTTTCTATTTTCTATCCTTTGTCCAGGATCATTGACCTTGTTTGTAAAAATTAATGCAGTTAAATCCTATTGCAGAAGCACAGTTTTATATTGGTGAAAATTGTTAAGCAAGGATGCACCTCAGATAGCCATGTCCTACATTCTAGTGCGAGATATATTTAATAAGCTCCATTGGTTGCAAAGCTTCATATGTTAGAATAACAAAGCTCCCTTCCTCTCTGCCCTATGTCATTTACCTTGTCTATAAATTTTTATACCAAGTTCATAGATGCAACTATGCTAAGCGATGAGGCTCTATTCAGCATTGTGAATGTAGCTTGTCATGGATGTCAAGATGAAATGAGGTTGACAAGTGATACACATGAATTGGAAACTAGGCAATTGGTGTTATGCATATCTGTAAGTACCACTTTCCCTATCTTTTTTGTTTGAATGCTAATGACTAGTTATTAAGTTTATCATTCACTATAGCGGCAGGTGGTGGTTTCTATAAGTAACAGAAAAAATTGTATGTATAAGTGCATGATTTTTTTAAATTTCATTTTTCTGATCATTAATGACGTAAGATAATATTACAGGTGAGAGAAGTGTTAGTGTGTTAATAATGTTCAATCAGCCAGTGTGGTATCATTCTTGGCTGATTCTCCGAACAATTTGGGAGGCACTTAGCTATCTGATGACACGGGGCATTCAATCAGCCATTATTCTTACCAGTACTTGAGCTTTTGGCGCCTTATTAGAGTTGGGTCAGTGTAAGGCAAGCAGGGACTTGTGCGCTCTGACAAAGGATCTTGACAGTTTACACTTCCCCTTCAGAGTTCTCACATTTTTTTCTAGTTCAACATCAAGCGTTGAAATTGGTCAGCTTACCGATTGTGCACCCACATCTTTTATACTCATGGCCTGAAGTAGTAAAGCAGCACATCAAAATATATAAAGGAAAATCTAATTAGGGATTGTACATTGTATTTACATTTTTTATGCCAATCTCTTACTATTTTTAAAGTATTTTTCATGGGTATCATTTTCATAACTAAGATACACTATTTATACAAAATTTATCGCAACACGAAGAGTAATACTGATCTACAGCTTCATTTTTAAGCACACCCTGAACATGTGTTGATAATCTCTTTCAGATTCCTATAGCCCTATAGTTGTTTCATTCGTCGCACCCTGAACGAGTTAATTGTCTCCTTTAGATTTCTATAGCCTATTGCTTCCATGCTTTAAAAATCTTGAGATCCTAAAGATTTTCTAGCTGATTACTGAATAAGGAACAATACACATTTTATAGCCCATCCAGGGTCTACGCACCACAGGCTGACTTAATGCAGTAATCTTCTAATCGAAAGTAAGAATTCATATCAGAAGAGAACCATTAATAGAGAAAGTTAATTGCAAGTGAAACCAACAGTATACAAAAATTCATGTATGTTTAGGAACATTATGAAATGAAGTCCAACAAGATGCACGGCTAAAATTAACACTGAACTGTCTATTTTCACATGGGAACAAAAGCTTCAAAGTAGAAGCTGAAATTATTGAAGAGAATTGAGTAGTGAGTAGTAACATTTATAGTCAACCAGAGTCCAGAATATAACAACGCAGGATTTGTTTGCTGGATTAAATAAGAAGGCATCGTATTTGTATATAAACAAGGGGTGGCAAAGTAAGCCCAAGCCCAAGCCCAAACTCATTTTCCACTCAAACTCACCAACTCTAATTGAACCTAAACCCACCAAATTATTAGTTTGGTTAAATAGACATTAACCTAATTAGACCCAATAATTATTAGGTTTTAACTAAAAACTCATCGAAACCATTTAACCCAAAAACAATATACTCAAATTCAACCCCAACCCTTCCCATTGAAAAAAAAAAAAAAAAAAAAAAAGAAACCGCTCAGATGTTTCAGTGTTTTCATTTTCTTTTATTTTCTCGGCCTCTAAACACTTCTCTCTATCCTTTCGATTTCTCTCTCTAGCTCTTAAGCTCTTATAGAAAACAATGAGGCACAACAAACACATTTCTCTTAGCAATCCGATCTACATTTAGCAAATCAAAAGCATGAAAATTCAAACCTGCAAGTTTCACCGACACGTGGATCGGTGTCGCCCAAGGCTTCGATCTGGATCTTAAGCCCTTCTTCATAGCAAGCAATTGAGCAATCCACCTGTCCAAGCATCGAAAATGTGTCGCCGAGTTGCATGTGATCGGAAAACACCGCGAGCGCATGATCGACGCCTCTAGGAGGATCCGGAACCTAAATGGCCAACTCCAGAACCGGAATCGCCTCCTCGAACCGCCCTAACTCGAGTAGAACGCCACCAAAACGTGAAGGCTCATCACCAAGTCTAGACTCGGCTCGTCGTCATCTCCATCGGAGCACCACTCGAACATGTACTTTTTGACTTGATAGTTTTCACATTATATCTCAAACACCATTACTGGGTTTGATTTTTTTTTTTTTTTTAATTTGGGTAATTTAAGAATGGAGTAATTGATAAGGATGCGTTCATTTTTCTCTTTTTTTTTGGTTCAGAAGAATTTCTATTTGTTTCAAGGATAGTTGCTTTCGAAATTCCAGGAAAGTTTTGAGCTTGAAATGATATTCCTTTGTATTTGTTGCACTGTTTGGTTGCCAAGAAAGTTAGAGAAAATAGAAAAGAAAAGAAAATATTTTTTTATTTGGATATTTAATATAATTGTTGATGTGGATGTGCTTATGTGGAATTTTTTAATCCCAAGAATGGAGACTAGAGAGAGTGGAAAAGGGAATCTAAGAAAGTGTTGGGGTTTTCACTTTAATAGCAATTTGGTAATTTTGATAATTGGGTAATTGGATGAGTTGTGGTTTATCCATAATAATTGGGTTTGGTTGGATTTGGATTAAAAGCAATTAGTTAAATGAGTTTTAATGGGTAAATAGGTTTTATATATCCAACCCAATTATGCTCATCCCAAACCTACCCATTTGACACCCTATTCTAAACTGTATTTGTATCTCAAAGAAAATAATAATAATAATAATAATTTTTCTGGTCGATAAATTTACTTCAAAGGAAGTTTAATTTATAGCGGTTGATGTACATCTCATAACAAGAAGACAAGCACACGGTTGTTTGTGCCGTGTTGTGGTGTACACGCCTGAAGATGAATAGAACATTAATAAGTATCTTCAATTTCTTGAAGCAATGATCATGAAAAATGATGGAATCTACCAGGAGCTCTCGCCTCCACCTGTAGATTGTCTTAGTTGTACTTTGTTTTATTTCTATGAACATTGCAGTTTATCTTTTTTTTTTTTTTTGTTCCTGAACATTGCAGTTTATCAAAAAAAACCTTTTGGACATTGCAATAACTTGGACCCATATAGTATAATATAGTATAATATAGTTTTTTTTCTAAAAAAAATATATGTCACGAGTCACGAACCATTGGCTCCACTCCTGAATTGGCAATAAAAAAGATTAAATATAATTTTTATTTTTTATTTTTTATTTTTGTTTTGACCCCTTAAAATAAATATTAAAACACCTGACCATAATATTTTTAAATCCCACCAGAAATAAATTTAAATATGCTCCTCTTAACAATATTTAGGACTTTTTAAACAAAAAAAAAACCTTATAACAAAAGTAGAAATTTGTTAATCCAACAACAAAAGTAAAAATTTGTTAATTTTAAAATTTAGGAAAAGGTAAGATCTTAAAAAATTTGAATAAATCAATCAAATGAGAGATAAGTGGATGAATGATTGATTTGCTATGAACATTAAAAAGATGTAACTCATAAGATTGATAATGAAGATGCAACAATTTTAAAATAATAAATCTCGTATAAAAAAATTGTAAAACTTTATATATTGGGGTTTTTGTTTTTGTTTTTGTTTTTTTTTGGTTTTTTGTTTTTGTTTTTTTTTTTTTTTGGTTTTTTGTTTTTGTTTTTGTTTTTTTTTGTTTTTGTTTTTTTGTTTTTGTTTTTTTTTTTTTGTGTGATGTAGATATATTCAAGTTATATTTTGTTTTAGATTTTATATAATATATATTTTTATTGACCTTCTAGAAAATAATCCTAGAGATGCCATTGCGACCTAAACCGTAAGATACATATTTTGAGCATTCTGAAAATTGATCTTTTCCTACTTTAAATTGTTATACATGAGTTTAATAAATAAAAAAAAAAAAAAAAACATAAACATGAAATAAAATAATTATACATACTAAGAGTTTTGTAGTTTAATTAATTGACACTTCCTGATGCTTCTAAGACATCAATGTTTAAATCTCCTCTCCTCTATTGTAACAATCAAATTATCAACAAAAAAAAATCACAAATTTAGGTTCAAATCCTCCGCCCAAATATTTAATTATAAAAAAAGGTCATTACACCAGTTAATGACTAATTTAAAACTATAAATAACATATTTTCCTGGCATTAATTAAAATCCTTTGATTCTATCCCAAGAATTTATCTTGGCAATGACTTGTTATCAATTTCAAACAGACAAACATAGACCCAATTTTATTTGGGCTGGGCTCAAAAATTGTCACATGAACGGACAAGCTACGCAAATTTCATTTCTTTGAAAAAAATAAAAATAAAAATAAAACTATTTTATTCCAATTGCATGGTTACACTCTCATGAAATGGTTCAAAGCTTGCACCAACACTACTTTAACTAGAAGCATAAAATAATATGATCACTTACATAAATGTACACATTTTTTTTTTTTAACAGTATGGGCAAACTTTCATCTCTTAATACATCACAGAGCATCCAACAAAGCTCGAGCTTAACAAACATCAGAAGCAATGTTTATAGTAAAAATGTCCATTATTTTTTAACAGCATCCAAAGAGCTTGAAGCTGCTAACGCATGAGAAGGTCATTTGGCTTTCACTTTTTTTCTTTCTTCCTTATTCTTTGCATTATCTCTGTGTGTATGATTGTGCTTTTCTTTGTGTAACCAAAGCGTTAATATTGTGTTTAGACAAGAGGCAACGCTTATACTCTTATTCCTTACCTAAATGTTTCTTTCTTAACAGCACCCAAAAAAGGTCTAGACAAGATTATCTCTTTTCTAGAGATCAATTGGTCCTCTTGTGGATGGAACATGGATATATTAATTCAAGGGAAAATATAGAAATGAAAATCATAGCAAAAGAATACTTTGAAAATTTAGCTATACACTCTTTCTTCCAAGATTTTGAAAAAGATAAGTATAATGGTGATATAAAAAAGGTGCAAAATGCAAGATTTTGAAGAAGATTCATCTCCACCATTTGAAACTAAATTTTTTCAAGCTTTTTTTTTTTTTTTTTTTGGTGATGTAAATATATTCAAGTTATATTTTGTTTTAGATTTTATATAATATATATTTTTATTGACCCCCTAGAAAATAATCTTAGAGATTCCATTGCGACCTAAACCGTAAGATACATATTTTCCTGCTTTAAATTGTTATACATGAGTTTCTCCACACAAAAAAAATAATAAAATAAAATAATTATACATACTAATAGTTTTGTAGTTTAATTGATTGACACATCATGATGTTTCCAAGACATCAAGGTTTAAATCTCCTCTTCTCCATTATAACAATCAAATTATCAAAATAAAATAAAATAAAAAATCACAAATCTAGTTTCAAATCCTCTGCCCAAATATTTAATTATAAAAAAAAGGTCATTACACAAGTTAATGACTAATTTAAAACTATAAATAACATATTTTCCTGGCATTAATTAAAATCCTTTGATTCTATCCCAAGAATTTATCTTGGCAATGACTTGTTATCAATTTCAAACAGACAAACATAGACCCAATTTTGTTTGGGCTGGGCTCAAAAATTGTCACATGAACGGACAAGCTACGCAAATTGCATTTCTTTGAAAAAAATAAAAATAAAAATAAAACTATTTTAATCCAATTGCATGGTTACGCTCTCATGAAATGGTTCAAAGCTTGCACCAACATTACTTTAACTAAAAGCATAAGATAATATGATCACTTACATAAATGTACACTTTTTTTTTAACAGTATGGGCAAACTTTCATCTCTTGATACATCACAGAGCATCCAACAAAGCTTGAGCTTAACAAACATCAAAAGCAATGTTTATAGTAAATATGTCCATTATTTTTTAACAGCATCCAAAAATGCTTGAAGCTGCTAACACATGAGAAGGTCATTTGGCGTTCACTTTTTCTCTTTTCTTCCTTATTCTTTGCATTATCTTTGTGTGTATGATTGCGCTTTTCTTTGTGTAAACAAAGTGTAAATATTGTGTTTAGACAAGAAGCAACGCTTATACTCTTAATTCCTTACCTAAATGTTTCTTTCTTAACAGCACCCAAAAAAGGTTTAGACAAGATTATCTCTTTTCTTGAGATCAATTGGTCCACATGGATATATTAATTCAAGGGAAAAATATAGAAATGGAAATCATACACTTTTTCTTCTAAGATTTTGAAAAAGATAAGTATAATGGTGATATAAAAAGGTGCAAAATGCAATAATGCATGATGCAAGATTTTGAAGAAGATTCATCACCGCCATTTGGAACTAAATTTTGGCTAAGTAGGTGAAGGGGAAGCAGGGACAGAACCAGAGCTGAAGGTTTAGAGGGGCAAAGTTTGGACTTTAAAAAAAAAAAAAAAAAAGTTGCAACTTCAAGAATAATTTTTTTTAGGGGTCAATTTAATATTTTATCATCTATTTGGGTCAACAATTCAAATTGAATTGTTGAGATTGGGTATGTTTTTAAGACCGTTCTTTGGCCTCATGTTCTGTCATAGTCTCTTGCCACATTAGCTAGGCATTTCAAAGCCCAACTGACACTCGATTTTTCTTTTGAATGCTACTTGACACTTGGTTTGACAAATTCTATCCACTTTACAATCTGTTTGTTATCATTAACTAACTTTCGTAACTCAAAAAGACAATAAACATCACCGATAATGTTCCAAACAACATTCCTCCGCTATGGTCATCAATGGATTTAACGAATATTAAGATAGTGAAAGAATAAACATCAAGCATAGGAGTAGCCTTCGTGCAAAGCAGAGGAGTAGACTACAAGGGGGGATGGGAGAATTTTTGCTTAATATTTTGGTCATTAAGAGAGAGAATTTAGGCTAATTTTGATATTGAGAATCCAGAAAGAGCAGTATGAGAACTTGATTTGGGTTAAAATTAAAAAGCTTGTTTTTAATTGCTTTTGTTTTGTGTCATTCAATTGCTCTGTTCCTTTTATATACAAGCAGAGATATTCATTCAATGAGAAATTTCTCTCTCATCTTCATCTCCGAGTTTATCTTCTGATATGAGATAGCAAATCATAACATAGCTCCATCTCTAGCCAGGAGTGAGCTGATAATGAGAAAGAAGAGACTAATGGTGATTATTTTTTCCAAATATCAATTAAATATATCCTAATATTCAAATTGATTTTTTTTTTTCTATCTGGTTTCTAGGCATTCATATTCTTTACTTGTTTATTTATAATTCTCATAAATTTGATTTTTATTTTTATTTTTGGCTGTGATTCTTTTGGGTTGTCTAATCTCTTATTCTATTTAATTTTTTTTTTTTACTTGTTCATTTATAATTTTATGGTTTAATATTATATGGGTCTTTGTGGGTTTACATCATTTTGGGTATTTAGACTCTTAATCTAACCTAACTCTTTTACTTTTCTTTTAAAATGGACGATGGTCAAGATTAAAGGCAATGAATCTGGGCAAGAAATCAATTGGAAGTACACATTGATGAGAGTGGGTAGTAAAAGCTTGAAGAGGGCCGAGATTTTAAAGACGAAGGACGAGGTGAGATTCCCCTTTTCACTTGCATGAACATTACCTTTTAATATCTGTTTATATTGCCACTTTATGCCTATTATTTCTGGTCACCACTAATATTTCTATTTTGGATTAATTGTTTGAATCCCATTGTGTGTTTAGATTAGTGATTATAGTCGTTAGAACTAGATTATCTTTTTATTTGAGTATTATTGATTTTTTTTTTTTTTTGTGTGCTTGTGTGCGATCATTAAATTTTTGCTACAAGTAAACTTTTTTGAATCATGATGGTGATAGAGATGAGGGATATAGAGCCGTTGTTTTTGCAAGTTTGGGGTGACCATAAGCCTTTGAACCAGAAGGATCTGTCCCTCCCTGCTGCCTCCCTAATCCCTCCAATTATGCATATTCAAATTGTAATATTTTCCTGGTGTTGATTTCAATTCCATGTTTTGATTGGCTTACTCAGTTGTTATTTTGAGCTATATATTGTAATTTTTTC
This sequence comes from Quercus gilva, assembly GCA_023621385.1. Classification (NCBI taxonomy): domain Eukaryota; kingdom Viridiplantae; phylum Streptophyta; class Magnoliopsida; order Fagales; family Fagaceae; genus Quercus; species Quercus gilva. The sequence continues at coordinate 98,104,507 of CM042477.1, forward strand.
TTTGATTTATCACTAAATCATGTGATTACTGTTAGCAGTCTATATAAAAAATGTTTTTGCATTTTTCATTTTGGTCAAATAGAAAAATTGAATCCTAAATATTTTCCTACTATTCCATGTCAATATCTATATTTGTCTCCCTTATCCAAGTCTTTCAGTTCGAACCTCTTTCACTTTTCTCCTTCGTTCTCTTTACTTCTCATCTTTAAATGATCATCATTCGCAATCCAGGACGCTGACTGGGCACGTCCATCTAGTAATTCGGCTGCCCAGGTCAATTAGTGTTATCATTCAAAGATATTCTCTTTCTTTTTTTCTTTTTCTTTTTTTTTGAGTGTTTCCATTGATTAATTCTTCTTAATCAAATCAGCCAAATTGTAAAGAGAAACATTGTTTCTTGAATTAGCTCCACCAAACTCTTGTAGGTCAGAAGCTTTTAATGCAAGATTCATAGCAACAGGGGCGGAGCCACGTTGTCCCCTAGGGGGGCCGTGGCCCCTGCAAAAAAAAAAAAATTTAGTATAAAAATTTTTTGGGCCCCCCCACTCTTGGACATCCAGCCCTCCCATATTTCTCCCACTCCCAATTATAGTTTAGGCTTCTATTCTCCTGGGCTTCTAGCCTCTCATACTCCAAATAAAACACAAAGTTGGCCCACAAACATTTAAACACTAAAATCCAAACACATAACTTCTCCATCTCAAAAACTCACCCCACGGTCCCCCACAAAATCCCTTATTCTTTTCTTTTCTGTCTTCTGTGATACACTTCCCAGTACCGCCTACCAGCCCCCAAAACTCAGCAGCATCAGTCCTCCAGTCCCAAAAAAAAAAAAAAATCCTGACCAATTTTTTCTTTCTTCTTGCTTTCTAAAACAAATCACTCAATATATTTCACTGTCAAATTTTAGGATTTGGAACTTGATGACTGCCTGGTGAAGTGGTGAGTTTTCTTCTCTTATTTAAGCACTAAACCTTCATCTATTTTCAGTGTCTTTTTTTTTATTTTCTCAACTATCTACACCTAAATATTCACATGCTTTTTATATTTTCATAAATTTTTAGAGAAATATATGATTGAAGGAATTGGGATGGAGATAATTGATCTCCGAAGCTCCATGTTTTTTGACGACTAGAAACGAAAACGAGAAATGGGTTTTACTAATCAGTTGGTTTAGAACACAGAAGAAAGATTGTGCCTTTCTACGAACATGAAAATGTTTTTTTTTTTCTTGCTTTCTGAAAAGAAAATAAAAATAATGTTAGAGAAAGAGAGAGACAGAAAGAGGGTGTTTTTGTTTTCGTTATTGCTATTTTTTTTTTTTTTATTACCAAAATGAAATAGAGAAGGGTGCTTCCGTTGCAGTTACTTGTTGCTGTTTTTGTTGGATTGTGTGAGCACTTTGTTTCAAGGAAAGAACTTGGAAAGGCAAGAAAGAAATGTCTATCTATCAAGCCTTGGATGGTCACTAACCAATGATAAGGAGATTGTTTCAATTTGTTTGTGATGACTGATGAGTCTTGAAGGGAAGAATATCTACAGTTGTAGGCAAATAAACATTGCCACACGGCCCACCCATTTTTGGACTTTGTGATTCTGTGAAGACAGGTAAAATTATTTTGATATATTACATATTTTTGATTAGTTAGATATCATGTGGCTGTAGAAGTTGTTAAATTGTTTGGTTTATGTTGTGTACAAATCCTTGTTTAATTTTTGTTTTTGTTTAAGCCTTTAAGGGGTTATTATTAATTAAAGTTGTATTAAAAAAATTTAAAATACAGGAAAATTTTAATAATAGGAATGATGATGATTGATGGGTTTGATTGTTTAAATTATAGTAAAAATTTTATTTTTTCTTGAGTATGAATAACATCGTATAACTAAGGAAAAAATTTCTAATTAGAATTTTATTTTTTAAAATTCTTTTCAGGTTAATTTTTGAGTCATATTGTAGCCGCACATTGTAATTTTCTTTGATGATAGTGAAATTTCTGCAACTCCATGGACGTAGGCATATTACCGAACCACGTAAATACTGTTTTGTGCGTGTGATTGTTTTTCTTTTGGCATTTTGTTTTCTCTATTTTTTTGTTTCTCACAGGTTTGGAATTTCGGTTGAATTCCCAACATGTTCAAGTATATGATGATATATGAAAGTTGATAATTTTGTATTCAATAAAGTTAAGAATTATATTTAGTATATATCTGTTACAACCCGGCCCCCCCAAGTATTTATTCCTGGCTACGCCCCTGCATAGCAATGTATGTTACCCTTGTTAGCTGAGATGTGGAGTGGAGTCACCCTTTTATCTTGAAGGAGCTGATTAACTATTTGAATTCATTGTGATCTAGCTATTTGTGAGTTACATGAATGTGCCTGTGGTTTGCGTATCTGTATCCCCTTTTGTGAGTGCAATTCTGAAATTATGCATCTCGCAATATTAAACATGCCCATAATTGTCCATCAGACAGAGCTCCACTCTATGATGTCAAGAAATTGAACTGACCTTTACAAATAGTATATGGCATGATTTTGTTAAAAGTATTTCTTTAAACATAGCTTGATTGACCTCTTCATCGAATCTCTTATTCATTGACCTCTTTATTTTGGGTATTTGGAACAATCTGACATAATTCATATGCTTTTCTTTTAGGCATGCATGTAGATGGATGATGATCAAGACAATGAATTCAACCAAGAAATCAATGGCGAAAATGATGTGGTTGAGGTATCCAAGATTGAGGACAGTCATGATGAAGAAAATGGGACTAAGCGTAAGGATTTATCAAACAAGAAGATGGGACTAAGAATAAGGTGGATGAAGAAGTAGAAGTTGGCAACGATGAGGGAAATTCACAGAGCTGGACAGTACAGGCCAATTGACATGCACTGAAGAAGAGGGATACATATTTTGAGAGTGGGTAGTGAGAGCAAGGTGTTGAAGATGACAGAGACTTTAAAGAAGGAGGAGGTGAGATTCATTGTTTAGTTGCATGAACATTACCTTTAAATCTCTTATCTCTACTTAGCGTGTATATTTTTTATCTCGGATTAATTGTTTGAATCCCATTGTGTCTTTAGATTAATGATTATTGTTGTTAAAACTATATTAGTTTTTTGTTGATGGGTTTTATTGAATTTTTGTGTCAGGTATCATGAATTTTAGCTTCAAGTAGAGTTCTTTTGAATGATGATACTGATAGTGAGAGAGAAGTGAGATATAAAGCCTTGTTGATTCAAGTTTGATGTGACTTTAACTCTCCATTTTTAGGATTTCTTTGACTCTCACCTCAGAACCAGAATGATCAATTTCTCCCTGCTGTCTCCCAAGCCAGTCTTCGGGTTTGTGTTCTTTACATGTATTAAATTCTCTCATTGTAATATTTTTCCTGTATTGGTTTCAATTCCTAGTTTTGATGATATGGTGCCTATAACTTGATCAAGGCAGTGATTATAATTTAAATGGTGGAAGATCTCTGCAAAAAGATGTACTTGATATCACAGTGACAACATCCAATCCTGCTGTATCGTTTCTATTGGAGCTAACAATGATGTATGTGTAGTTGGATCTTAAATTTCATTCAAACACGATAAATTGTTTAATATTATAATTGTCAATTCATTTTGTTTAAATGAAAACATTTACATACAGGTGGATGGAATGTTGCTTCTTCTTTTTCTTTCTTTTTTTGTTTAATATCTCTTATATTTGTCATATTATTTGATTGTGGCTCATGAAATTGCTCAATCTGTTTGTTGATTGAGCATAGTGTTTTTTTTTTTTAATGACTTCTAGGCGGTCTCATGCAAGGGAGTCAATACCGTACCGGAGGCTGTACCGGTTTGGCCAGCGGTACGGTATATTTCGGATACCGGTCAATACCGGTGTACCGTTTCGGATTTACCGCTATTTTTTATATTTTTATATATATATGTATGTATGTATGTGTGTGTGTATTATAATAAATATAAAAGTTTACCATAAAACATTTCCTCAATTCAGAACTAATTATTCATGGTTTTAGACTTTAGTATCAATTAAAAGAAGAAAAAAAAAACACAATATAAAATATAGAAAGCTTAAAAGTTACCATTGCATACTAAGAAAACAAATAATACTAATAAGTTAATGTAAATAAGTTACCATTCTGCCCTAACAAAAATTCAAAAATTACAAAATTTATAAAAAAATTAAAATTAAAATTAAAAAAAAAAAAAAACTTTTTTCCGGTACGGGCCGGTACGCCCGGGTACCGGCCGGTATTGCCCGAAATTGGCCGGTACGCCCGGTACATGGCCGGTACGGCCGGAATTTTTTCCGGTACGAAACAGGGAGGTTTATGTACCGGTATGCTTGCCGGTACGAAATATTCCGGCCGGTACGGCCGGAACGGAACGGAATTGACTTCCTTGGTCTCATGTCAATCTTTTCTCTCTCAAGGAGTTCCCTCCGTTTTTCCCACCTTAAAGATATAGGTAATTACAAAACACAAGACAAACAGAAGTGCTCTATCCCTCTTCCTCCCCCCTCCTCTGTCCAAGATAAAGTATGTTACTTCTAATTGATGCTTATTATCCATCCACAAGAAACAATTCTCACTTTACAAGGGAGTTCCAAGGGTGAGCACTTGGACATACGAACATGGATTCTGAACTTCCAAGGAAGTATTTGTTCCCTTTGTACATTTTAATGCTGCCCCAAATTTGTCCTCCAAATATTGCTTTGATGCCTTATTAGGTTCTGTATTTGGCATGCTGTTAGTCAGTTTTGTTCTATCTTTCTCTCCATTAATCTTTTGAATTATAGTTTTTTTATTTTTTTTTTGGTTTTATTAATTTTTTTTTGATAGATTTTTTAGTGTTTCAAATTGTAGGGTAGAAAAAAATTGGGTTTGAGAAAATTTGTTTAAAATTTAAAAGTATAATTTTCAAATTCTATATACTTTTTAATGATACACAAAATATTATAAATAAATTCTATTAAGGAATGAATATTTTTGCTAACTTACCGTTTGAATTCCTTAGAAAATTTTCATTGTTTTCATTTTGGTATGATAGAAATTATATATATTATATTTGTGGTTGTTCCTATAATTAATGAAAATATGATTATGAAAAACATTATTTTTTATTAAATTAGTATAAATTACAAAAAATAAATTTAATGAGACCATTCTAAAATAAATTGTTACGCACAAGCCGGTGACTAGTTAAATAATAATATGTAAGAATTTTTTAGCATCTCATAAGCACTAAGCAAATATGCTTACATAAATTCATATGTTTGAGTTTGTGTGGGTTTCTATGAGAAAGGCCTCTTGCTTCCATACCTAGGAAAAAAATTGACACGAAACTTTCCACTAATTACATTTATTAGACTATTCTGCAATGTAGTATGAAAGTTCCTCTTGGGTGCTTAGAAAGAAAAAAAAGTTCCTCTTGGGTAGGGGCACTCACATTGAAAGAACAAATTCTCCTTACTTTTCATACAACTCTTGCCAAAAACACAGAATTTCATCTTTGTATACTCACCTGATTAATTAATATGTTAAGCTGTTCTCATAAGTATGTTTTTATATTTTCTATCCTTTGTCCGGAATCATTAATCTAGTTTGTAAAACTTGTGCAGCGTACGCCTATTGGAGAAATACAGTTTTATATTGGTGAAAACTGTTGAGCAAGGATACACATCAATATGAATAAAGCAAGTAATTAAAATCCCAATTATAATTTATTAGTTAGTAGGGGTGTTAAAAAATGACAAGATAACCTTAGCACTATAGTTAGGTCCTTTTTGATAATTTGCATCCAAAACAACAATTTTAGACCAATGTTATCCATACGCTTCACTGTAATTTTAAAAATAAACAACGTGCCTTTTTTATATTCTCACCAAATTCTTATTTTTAATTATAAAAATTAGGTTAAAATGCAAAAGTCACTCTCTATGTTTCACCAAAATTCATTTCAGTTCTCTAACTTTCAAATTTATTCAATTAAGGCTTCTTCTTTTTTTCAACTTTTGTTATATGTTATGGTTAATTTTCTAATTTTTTAAAATTTTCTTCAATTTTTCTAATTAAAAATTTTCGTTTTCAAAAAATCTTAACAAAAGTTGACAAAAATGTCTTAATTGAATAAATATGAAACTTAGAGGATTGAAATAAACGAAAACAAAAATTAAATGACTCAAATGAATTTTGAAAAATCTTAAGAGGATTTATTTTACATTTTTGCTTAAAAATTATGTTTTCAAAACGTAATTTCTAAAGTTATTATTCTTTTAAAACACAGTTCTAAAACAGCTAACCCAAATGGAGCCGTAGTGTTGTATGAGGGCCATTCAAATAATTGATTCATCATATGCTATTGCTAGCTCATGAAAATCCATCAAGTCTTGCATGCAGACAAACTTAAATCAAAGAGTGGGCCATGTAAAACAATGAAGAGCAACTAAGATCTTCACGTGCACTGCGATGAAGCCTTGCTGGATCCACTGTTGCGGCTGGGTTTTAAACTGTGTTCATTAACGGCATTAGCTTGGCTAGGAGTAGGAGTGGCGCAAATTGATATCCCAACCGAAATCGTATCCTTTTTAATGTGCCATGTATGTGGTGCAATTTCCATCTCCCACTCCAAATCTACCTTTCAAAATAGATTTATTTATTATTATTTTTTTTACTTTAAAAAAAAAAAAGGAAAATATTATTACACATTGGGTTAAAATTGTAAAATTATATTTCAGTAATGTGACGGTGTATAGTGAGGGTGTAATAATCATTACCAAAAAATGAAAAAGCACACGGAAACAATAATTTTAACATGGTCTGGCCTGACGGCCCCTATGCCACAATGGAATTTTCTTGCCAGTTTCTTTGCCAGTAACATCTTTAATATTACAGGAGAAATTACACTTTACTACCCTAAACTATACCTCATGTTACAGTTTGCACCTTAAACTTTTCGAATGAATGTTTTGCACCCTAAATTATGACTCTTGTTACACTTTGCACCCTACTATTAAGTTTGCTATTAACTTGGATGAAAATTCAAAATTTAGGATGCAAAGTGTAATAAGGAATATAGTTTAGGGTGGTAAAGTTTAATTTTTCATTGATATTAAACACTTGATTTTATAATGTATACTAAGAAACCATAAGCTCCAAATTCTAGAAATTAGAAGTGCTTTTAATTCATGGGAAGTAAACCATGTTTGCAGGACTAGAAATTCTGCAGCACATATCATGGCAAAGTTTGCCAAGTCTGTAACTGATTGCTGTATATGGGTGGAAGATACCCCGCCTGTAATTGCAAGTCAACTGTTGTTTGATGTAGCTCATTTGAGCATTAACTCTTTTTAATGAAAGTTTAGTTATCTTGATTATCAAAAAAAAAAAAAAAAGTGCCTTTTTTTTCTTCAATTTTGAGGTGAAGTGTCATTTTTTCCGATCTTAAAGAAGGGAAGTATAATTACTTAAAAGATGTACCCGCTGTTGTAATTGATGTAACCATAATTGTCTCAACTGAAAGAGCAGTTGCTGACCCAGACAAAGTTGAAGGATCGAGGTTCCACCTATTGTACAATAATCTGTGCAGGCTGGAAATGTAGCTGGTCTTAAATAAGAGATTCACCTACCTCAGTTATTGATGCAACCACAAAAGTCTCTACCGAAAGGGTAATTGATGGCCTAGACAAAGTTGAGGAAGGAGCAGTTGATGACCCAGACAAAGTTGAAGGATAGAGGTTCCACCTATTGTACAATATATAATCTGTGCAGGTTGGAAATGTGTCTGGTCTTAAATAAGAGATTCACCTACCTCAATTATTGATGCAACCACAAAAGTCTCTACCGAAAGGGTAATTGATGGCCTAGACAAAGTTGAGGGAGGTCTCACCGCTAAAATCTGTAGAGGCTGAAAATGTAGATTGTTTTAAATAAAGGATAAAGTTAAGTTACAAAAATGGTTGTAGCTTAAAATTATAATTTTACTTAATATTAAAATATTGAAAGTAAATTTTGATAAATTCATTATTGGATTACATATTCTTTTTATATCCTTCATACTTGCAAAATTTTTAGAAAATTAAAGATAAAAAACTCTGTCATCAATAAATTATTTAAATTATAAGTTTTTGTAGTTTAAAATTATGCATAAAATATAAACTTATAGATCATATTGTAAATAATATCCGATTGTCAAAATTTGACATGTGCATTACGAGCTTGAAGAACATGAAATTCAACGATTAGATTTTCAAAATATGTAGTAATTTTTATTTTATTAAGTAAGGTTGTAGTTTTAGGTTACAACTAATTTTGTAACTAAATTTTGTCCATATATAAAGCGTACACCCACAGTTGTGATACTGATAGATGGAACCATCACGTTTAAATAGAAAGAGGAGTTAATAGCCTAGACTTAGTTTTTATATTTCCTATCCTTCGTTCGGAATCATTAATCTAGTTTGTAAAACTAGTGCAGCGTACACTTATTGGAGAAATACAATTTTATATTGGTGAAAATTGTTGAGCAAGGATACACATCATTATGAATAAAGCAAGTAATTAAAATCCCAATTATAATTTATTAGTTAGTAGGGGTGTTATTAATGCAAAATTTTAATATTGATTGCGTTAAAAAATGACAAGATAACCTTAGCACTATAGTTTGGTCCTTTTTGATAATTTGCATCCAAAACAACAATTTTAGACCAATGTTATTCATACACTTCACTGTAATTTTAAAAATAAACGACATACGTTTTTCATATTTTCACCAAATTCTTATTTTTAATTATAAAAATTAGGTTAAAATGTAAAAGTCACTCTCTATGTTTCACCAAAATTCATTTTTGTCCTCTAACTTTCAAATTTATTCAATTAAGGCTTTTTTTTTTCAATTTTTGTTATATGTTATGGTTAATTTTCCAATTTTTAAAATTTTTCTTCAATTTTTCTAATTAAAAAAGTTCGTTTTTAAAAAATCTTAACAAAAGTTGACGAAAATGCCTTAATTGAATAAATATGAAACTTAGAGGACTGAAATGAACGAAAACAAAATTAAAGGACTTAAATGAATTCTAAAAAAACTTAGAGGATTGGTTTTGCATTTTTGCTTAAAAATTATGTTTTCAAAACGTAATTTCTAAAGTTATTATTCTTTTAAAACACAGTTCCAAAACAGCTAACCCAAATGGACCTGTAGAGCCGTATGAGGGCCATTCAAATAATTCTGTTTGGTAAAGAGGAGTTTGAGTAATATTATTTGTAGTTTTTTAAAATACGTGTGGGTGAAAAAGTGTGTAATGTTGTTTAAAAACTAAAAATAAATTGTTTAACAACTCTACCAAACGGCCTGACTCATCATATGCTATTGCTAGCTCATGAAAACCCATCAAGTCTTGCATGCAGACCAACTTAAACCAAAGAGTGGGCCATGTAAAATAATAAAGAGCAACTGAGATCTTCACGTGCACTGCGATGAAGCCTTGCTGGTTCCACTGTTGCGCGCGGCTGGGTTTTAAACTGTGTTCATTAATGGAGTAGCCTGGCTAGGAGTAGGAGTGGCGCAAATTGATATCCCAACCGAAATCGTATCTTTTTAATGTGCCATGTATGTGGTGCAATTTCCATCTCCCACTCCAAATCTACCTTTCAAAATAGATTTTTTTTTTACATTAAAAAAAAAGGAAAATATTATTACACATTGGGTTAAAATTGTAAAATTATATTTTTCTTTTGATTTTGGTTTTGCCAGAGAGAGAGAGAGAGATTTTTTATTAAATTTGAACTTGACAGGTATCTCTCTAATATGTTGACACATACTTATTTTACCACATGCTTATTTGTAATTTTAAAAATCATGTTTTCAAAATGAACTTAAGCCTTAAATTATATCCATGTCATAACCAAACCATAAAGCAAGGCCCACCATTTAAAATTTTTTTTAATAACTTTTTTTCTCTTTTCCTTTGTTTTCTCCGTCAAATCTTATTTTCACTTATGTGTCATTTTTGTCTTAACTTTTTATCTTTCGTTGACACCTCCTTTACATCTTATCTCTATCCTTTCTCTTCTAGATATTTCTAAACTCCAAACTAGTTTCAAGAAAAACCCTATAAACTTATCATATATATTTATATTTAGTGTGAATTTTAAAAATCTGACAGTTAGATTGCATGTTCTTATTACATCCTTAATCCTTAACCGTTAGATTACATGTTCTTCGGATGTACTTTCTTATTTTCTTTTTTCTTTTCTTTCTGCATCCTTATTTCTCAGTCACAGACTCACAGCTTTTCTTTTCTTCTGTTCATTTCTTGCACTGTCAATCCAACTTAACTTTCAGTCTCCATTTACTATGGCTGATGCACTACTTACTGATCTCTCTAAGCAGTTGGCTTCAATCGCTGGTCAGCTGGCTAAACAAGAGATCAAGTTGCTTGTTGGCGTTGATGAAGAAGTCCAAAAGCTTCAAGACAAGCTCAGATTCATCAAGGCAATACTGGACGATGCCGAGAAAAGGCATGCAGTGAAGCGAGATACTGAGAAGCTTTGGTTAGAGCAGCTCCAAGACAAATATTACGAGATGGATGACGTTTTGGACACCTGGAACACTGCAAGGATCAAAGCAGAGATAGAGAAAGAAGAAGGAAAACCAGCTGATATTAACGCTACAGCTGTTGTGAAGAAGAAGGTTTGCTCCTTCTTCCCATCTCCATCATGTTGTTTTAACCTTCCCCTGCGTCATGATGTTGGTCACAAGATTAAAAAACTGAATGAAAAATTAGATGAGATTTTCAATGACAGAGAGAAGTATGGGATTGACTTTAACAGGCAACCTGAAGTATTTGTGCGACCAATAACTATGTCCTTTGTGGATGAGTCCGACATAATTGGTCGTGATAATTATAGGGATGAGCTGTTGAGCAACCTTTTAGGCATGGGTAGTCCAAAGGAAAGAAAACCCCATGTCATATCTTTGGTGGGCATGGGAGGTCTTGGAAAAACCACTCTTGCTCAAATAGCCTACAATCATAGTAAGGTGAAGGAACATTTTGTTAAAAGAATGTGGGTTTGTGTTTCTGATCCTTTCGATCAGTGCAAGGTTGCCAAAGCAATCATTGAATCTCTTGAGGGTCAATCTCCCAACGCTACTGAATTACAAAGTTTGTTAGATAAACTTTATAGTTTGATTGGGGGGACGAGGTTCTTTCTTGTCCTAGATGATGTGTGGACTGAAGACTTCACAAAATGGGAGCCCTTCAGAAATGCACTCAAATGTGGTGCCGAAGGTAGTAGAATTCTAGTGACCACACGCAAAACTAGGGTTGCAAACATGATGGAGAGTTCCCTCATAATCGATTTGGGGGTATTATCCTCCAATGACTGTTGGTTAATTATCAAGAGGATAGCATTTTCTGATGATTATGGAGAGCAGTGTAAGGGTTTAGAAGACTTGGGCAAACAATTAGCAAATAAGTGTAAAGGTTTGCCACCTGCTGCAAAGACTTTAGGGGGTTACATATGTGGCAAGATAAGTAAAAAAGAGTTGGAGAAGGTTTTGCACAATGATTTATGGAAATTAGAAGATATTGAAAATGGTCTTTTGGGGCCATTTTTTTTAAGTTATTATGAATTGTCCTCATCAGAGAAACAATGTTTCTTATTTTGTGATGTCTTTCTGAAAAATTATCGATTCAATAAATTTGAGTTAATCATCAATTGGATAGCATTTTCTGATGATTATGGAGAGCAGTGTAGGGATTTAGAAGACTTGGGCAAACAATTAGCAAATAAGTGTAAAGGTTTGCCACCTGCTGCAAAGACTTTAGGGGGTTACATATGTGGCAAGATAAGTAAAAAAGAGTTGGAGAAGGTTTTACACAATGATTTATGGGAATTAGAAGATATTGAAAATGGTCTTTTGGGGCCATTTTTTTAAAGTTATTATGAATTGTCCTCATCAGAGAAACAATGTTTCTTATTTTGTGCTGTTTTTCCAAAAAATTATCGATTCAATAAATTTGAGTTAATCATCAATTGGATGGCACAAGGATATATTAACTCAAAAGAAAATATGGAGATGGAAGTCAGAGCAGAGCACTACTTTGAAAATTTAGCCATGCACTCTTTTTTTCAAGACTTTAGGAAAGATGATAAAGATGGTAAAATTGTAAGTTGCAAAATGCATGATATTGTGCATGACTTTGCGAAATCAATGGCTAGAAATGTGTGCTTCACAATCAATTATAGTGGTGACAAGGTTGAGAAAGACTTTAAAAGGGCTCACCAGTTGTCATTAATAGTTAAAGAAACATTTCCTGAGTTTGTCTATGAAGCGAAAAATCTACGCTTTTTAAATTTGGATTTTATTTCTTCTCCGATTTTCCAACCCAAGTTATTCGACAATTTGACATGTTTACGTACACTACATTTGGAAGGTCAATCCATTCTAGAACTTCCAAATGAGGTGGAAAAATTGATACATTTAAGATATCTCAAGTTATCTTACTATGAGATAGAAGAATTGCCTGAAAGTATATGTAATTTATGTAATTTACAAAGTTTGGATGTTAGTAAGTGTAGGAAACTTGAGAAATTACCCCAGGGGATGGGTAAACTAATTACTTTAACACACCTCTTGTGTGGTGAATATTATGGTGAAATTGGAATAAACTCGTTTCCGAAGGGAATTGGGAGATTAACTTGTCTTAAAACATTAACACAGTTTCCTGTAGGTAAGGGCGAAGAAATATGTAAACTGGGAGAATTAGAACATTTGAACCACATTCAAGGGAAACTTCATATTGTAGGGTTGAATAATGTGGTAGATTTTGGTGCGATTGAGAATTCATTGAAGAAGAAGAACCACCTCCGTGATTTGCATCTATCCTTTAAGACGGCAAAGGAATTGCAAGAGCACAAGGAAGAGGAAGATACAGAGGAAGAAAGAAGAAGAAGAAGAAGAATGGAGAAAGATGTAGCCATTCTAAATGCCTTAGAGCCACCTCCCCACTTGGAATTTTTAGCAATTAGTTTTTTTATGGGCACCACAATGTATCCTAATTGGATGATGTCCAAATTGACCTATTTGAAAAAACTTTCTCTTTATTATTGCCTAAACCTAGAGCAGTTGCCTTCTTTGGGGAAGCTGCCGTTGCTCGAAGAATTACAGATAGAAGGATTACATAATGTTGGAAAGGTGGGGGAGATGAATTTTTGGGAATAGACATAAAAGAGGAAGAATTATCAGAATCATTATCATCCAAAAACAATAACAACAAAGACATCATCATATTCCCAAACCTTAAATCTCTCCAATTTGAAGAATTGGAGGAGTGGGAAGAATGGACTGGGATGGGAGGAACAATAGAAGAAGAAAAAGATAATAGTTCTAATGCTTTTGTTACTAATAATACTCCAAAAAATAAAATAATGCCACTTCTTCATTCCTTGGTAATTTGGCGGTGTGGCAATCTAAAGTCTCTGCCAGACTACTTGCGTAATTCTCCATTACTACAGGAATTGGAAATCTATAGATGATTAGATGTCCAATTCTCAAGCAGCGTTGCGATAGAGGGATAGGAGATTATTGGCCCAACATTTCTCACATTCCAAACATCAAAATTGATTATAAATATGTGCAAAAAGACGGTCAACTTCCAGACAGCATTGATTCAGAGGTAACTCTTCTTTTCTTGCAAAACTATCCTATCAAATATATAAATACATATATGGATTTGTGCAAATAGACGCAATTAACTTCTATATTTATCCCATCAAAAACAATTAATAATACCAACCACTTCCCTTGATAAATTTTCCCAATATCACAAACACACTACTGCCACCAAATCATTCTATTTGTTTGGGTTGTGATCCTTGTTGGTCTAATCTCTCAATGGTATGGGTTCTATTATATTTTATTTTTCTTGTTTAATAATATTATTATATGGGTCATTGTGGGTTTTGTTCATTTTGGGTTATTTAAACTAATCTGACAGAGCTAGTATGCAGTATGCTTTATTTAAAAATCCCTTTCATCAATGTTTTATTATATTTTATTTTTCTTGTTCATTTTTTGTTTAATATTATTATATGGGTCATTGTGGGTTTTGTTCATTTTGGGTTATTTAAACTACTGAGAAGTAGATGATTTCTACTTCTCAGTGGTGTTTGATGAAAAAGAAGATGTGATTTTGCCTGTATCTGATGAGCAGTATGCAGAAGAGTTGCAGTTCCAAGAGGCAGAAGAGTTGCAGTTCCCAGAGGCTCTTATGGGCTCTCTCTCCTTCTCATTAGTGTTTGATGAAAACGGAGATGTGATTTTGCCTGTATCTGATGAGAAGTATGCAGAAGAGTTGCAGTTCCAAGAGGCTCTTATGGGCTCTGTGATCACTTCCAAATTGGCCAACAATGAAGCCTTAACCTTATTGCCATTACTTTCATCGCCAACGCCAACAATACAAGCAATTCTTCCAACCCCGGAACCAAAGCCAGCAAAAGAAGCTGCAGAATCATCATATAGCTTCTGTGAGATTTGTGTGGAAAGGAAAGATAGTGACCAGATGATCAAAACTGAGAGCTGTGTTCACTCATTTTGCTCTGATTGCATTGGCAAACATGTTGCCACAAAGATCCAAGAGAGCATAACCATTGTTACTTGCCCTGGATTGGACTGCAAGGGTGTCATAGAACTCGATACTTGCAGGGCAGTGCTTCCGAAAGACGTGTTGGACAGGTGGGACGAGGCTCTATGCTTCCGAAACACTGATGATGTGGTTGAGGTGGACAAGATTGAGGGCAGTAATCATGAGAAAGATGATGGGGCTGGGTTTGAGGCGGATGAACAAGTGGAAGTAAACATTGATAAAGGGGATTTTTAAATCTGGACAGAATAGGGCAGTTGACATGCACAGAAGAAGACAGATACATTATGATGAGACTGGGTAGTAAGAGCATGGTGTTGAAGAAGACAATGAACGAGGAGGTCAGATTCCCTTTTAAATTGCTCAAACATTACCTTTAAATCTATGCTTATATTGCCACTTTATGCCTCTTATTTCTAGTTACCTTTAATATTTCTATCTTCGATTAATTGCTTGAATTCCATTGTGTGTTTAGATCAGTGATTATACTAGATAAAACTATATTAACTTTTTATTGATTGATTTCAATAAATTTTTGTGTGCGCATGGGTGGGATCATTAATTTTTAGCTACAAGTAGAGTTTTTTCGAATGATGATGGCGAGAGCAAGGAGAGATATAAAGCCTTTGTTTATGAAACTCTCTCCAAGTTTTTTCCTAAAATAAGATGTTCTTCTTTTAATATTTTTTTGTTCTTGATTTCAACTCCATGTTTTCATTGGCTTGCTTGTTATTTGAGCTATATATTATTTGTTATTTTTTCTTTGATTTATTACTAATTCATGTGATTAATCTTAACAATCTGGATAAAAATACGTTTTTGCATTTGCCATTTTGGTGAAATAAAAAAAATTAAACCCTAAATACATTCCTACCATTCCATGTCAATGTCGATATTGTCTCCCTTATTCAGGTGATTCAGTTTGAACCTCTTTCACTTTTCTCCTTGCTTTTCTTTACTTTTATCTCAAACAAACTTAAGCGTCCTTAAATGATCATCATTGTTCAATCTAGGATGCTGGCTGGGGCACATCTATCAAGTAATTATGCTGCCCGGGTCAATTCTGTTCTCATTGACATTATTCTTTTTGAAGTGTTTCCTTGCATTAATTCTTCTTTATCAAATCTGCCAATTTTAAAGAGAATCAATCTTTCTTGAATTAGCTTCACCAAATTCTTGTAGGTTAGAAAATTTTATGAAAGATTCATAGCAATGTATGTTTTCCTTGTTAGCTGAGATGTGGAGTGTTGCTTGGTTGTGGAGTCACCATTTTATCTTGAAGGAGCTAGTGGACTGTTTGAATTTATTGTGAAAAGACACAGAAAATGGGCACATGGCTATAGTAATTGTTGAAGTTACAAAACTTCTTCTTGAAATAATGCATACAAAAGACTAGCAGGACATGAGTATGTGGATATCTCAGGGAATTTAGGTAGGGATGCTAGGATGTAAGTCTTGCTTTGGTGTTAACTGTGTTGTTTGCCATGCCTGGAAATTGTGAACATCTCAGTTTTGAAATATGGTAAGGAAAGAACTTGGAGATGATTATTTGTGTAGCGACTAATTCTAACTTGAAGGACTGCCTATTATTTCCTTCATTTTGCTTTCTGACATGGTGCTAGAGATGTTAATGTAATTTCAACTGCTCGAGTTGCCCCTTTTCAGTTTAGTAAATGGTAAATGTAGCACTAGAACATGACAGTTCCTTCATTTAGGAATTGTCAGCCTCTGTACAAGATGCAAACTTAAGAACCATTGATTTGGTTATAGGTAAATCATGTGGCAGTTTACATTTTTTTTTTCCAGCGAAACCTTTAAGGTCCCTAACACTTTTTATAGTTGTGTAGCAAATTGAGTTATTTTCTGCTTTCTTGATTTGATAAATAACAATTTTGGTGCATTGTGAAGAACATGATCAGAGCAGGGGTTACGCAATGGTATAAAAGTTGTTTTTGGGTGTTAAGATTTAAAAATAAAACATTAAATGGAAAACCTCTACACCTATTATCCTGAGCTAAAAATAATATAAAAGCAAGGCATTGAGAGTAGTTTGTAGAAAAATAGTATTTGATTAAATGTAATATGGTTTATTTGGCAAGTTGGTCTGGTGGAGTGCCTATCAGGAAAGATGTTCAACATGAAGTAAAGGGGGAACTGCCTGTAACCTGAGCAGGATTTTGAAGATGAAACTTGGTCAAACACGGTGAGGTTTATCCATAAAGTTGGCCTTCTGGTGTGCTTATTAAGGAAATTGTGGGTTGCAACAGCATAAAGAAAAAGATACAGGAATTGTTGTGTGTGTAGATTCTTTTTTTTTTTTTTCATATAAAAGTTCATTCAAGGGAAATGGTTTCAGAAAGACATTGTACATGAGGTCAAAGAAAAGCATGATTATTGTAGTGTAATTGAATATGGTTTAGGACCAGTTAATATTGTATGGGTCTTTATGGAGTTTCTTTATTTTGGCTATTTAGAATAATGTGACATAAATCTTATGCTTTTCTTTTAGGCATGCATGTGGATTGACGATGATCAAGATAATGAATGCGGGCAAGAAATCAATGACAAAGATTATGTGGTTAAGGTATACAAGATTGAGGACATTAGTGATGAAGAAGATGGGACGAAGCACAAGGACTTGTCAAAAAAGAAGATTGGACTAAGTATAAGGCGGATGAAGAAGTGTAATAGACATAGATAAAGAAGGTTTTTTGTGGAGCTTAACAGAAAAGGGCGATTGACATACACAGGGGAAGACAGAGACTCTAAAGACGAACGGTGAGGTGAAATTCCTTGATTATTTGCATGATCATCATTTTCAATCTTTGTTTATTGCTACTTTGTCCCTATTATTTCTGGTCACTTTTAATATTTATATCTTGGATCAATTTTTTAAATCCAATTGTGTTTAAATTAATGATTATAGTTGTTAAAACTATATTAACATTTTATTGATTGGTTTTATTGAATTTTTGCTTGTTCGTGTGTCAGGGATCATGAAGTTTAGTTACAAGTAGAGTTTTTATAAATGATGATAGCGAGGGATATGAAGCCTCTGTTATTGAAGTTTGGGTTGACTTTAACTCTCCCTTTTTTAAGATTTATTTGACTCTCCCCTTAGAACCAGAAGGATCAATCCCTCCTTGCTACCTTCCTTGCCACTCTTTGGGTTCATGTTCTTTCCTTGAGATAGATACGATTATTATAAAGTAGAGATGAAAATGATTTCAAGTCATAGTACGTGTTTTTTTTTAACGCCCTGTTTGATGAAAGAAATTAGGTGTGGCTTACAGTTTCAACGGTAGGAATACTGAAGACAATTGGACAATGACATTCCAGTACTCCTCGAGCCATACACAACTCTAAAATTTGATGGTCATGTATATCACCTGATAGAAAACCATGATTACACTACTTTCCAGAGGCTCAAGAAATAATTCATGCATCCTATGTTCAATCGTAATGTATTAAGAATGATACTTGTGTTGTCAAGTTAAATGGTTGCTACAGTGGTAAGCTTCATTCATCTAAAGAGCTATTTTAACATAACAAAGAGTTAACACTTGAGAAATTATTGGATTGATCTGAACATGTACTTCTTGTTGCAAAGAAAGCTATTTTAAGATTTATTTTTATTTTTTTTCATATAAAAGTTCATTCAAGGGAAATGGTTTCGGAAAAACATTGTGCATGAGGTCAAAGAAAAACATGATTACTGTAGTGTAATTGAATATGGTTTACGATCAGTTAATATTGTATGGGTCTATGTGGAGTTTCTTTATTTTGGCCATTTAGAATAATGTGACATAAATCTTATGCTTTTCTTTTGGGCATGGATGTGGATTAATGATGATCAAGACAGTGAACAAGAAATCAATGACAAAGATTAGGTGGTTGAGGTATACAAGATTGAGGATAGATGTGATTAAGAAGATGGGACTAAGCATAAGGACTTGTCAATTGGACTAAGTATACGGCGGATGAAGAAGTGGAAGTAGACAATGATGAAAGCATGATTTGAGAAGCTGAACAGTACAGGGCGATTGACATACACAGAAGAAGATAGATACATATTATGGGACAGGGTAGTAAGAGGAGGGTGTTGAAGCAGATAGAGACTTTAAAAAGACGAAATGATGAGGTGAAATTCCTTGATTATTTTTCATGATCATCATTTTCAATCAGTGTTTATTGCTACTTTGTGCCTATTATTTCCGGTTACTGTTAATATTTCTATCTTGGATCAATTTTTTGAATCCAATTGTGTTTCGATTAATGATTATAGTTGTTAAAATTTAAAACTATATTAGCATTTTATTGATTGGTTTTTTTGAATTTTTGTGTGTTTGTGTGTCAGGGATCATGGATTTTAGATACAAGTGGAGGTTTTTTGAATGATAAAAGTGAGAGAGAAGAGGGATTTAAAGCCTTTGTTAACTCTCCCTTTTGCAGAATTTCTTTGACTATTGCCTCGGAACCAGAAGGATCACTCCCTCTCTTGCCACTCTTAGGGTTTGTGCTCTATCCTTGAGATGGAAATTATCATTATAAAATAGAAATGGAAAATATTGCCAGTCATTGTACGCAGTTTTTAATAAAGCCCTGTTTCATGTGGGAAATTAGGAGGTGTGGGCTTACAGTTGCAGTGGTAGGATACCAAACACAATTGATGATGACATTCCAGTACTCCTCAAGGCGTACACAACTCTAAAACTTGATGGCCACATTTTTTATTTTTTGATAAGTAAGAAAAAATTTATTGAACAAGGCCACTTCATGCTTAAAAGCATGAAGTAATAGAAAACCATGATTTGATATTGAAACTCTCTTATCGGAGCTTATCCTCTTCCTTGTTTAGGTTATTAATTATCCTTTGGTATTGGCGCTACTGTCAGGAAGCTCAATAAAGTGGTCATACACCCCATGTTCAATCATAAAGCATTAAGAATGGTATCATTGTTGTCAAGTTAATGTGCCGAAACACTAGTAAGTTTCATTAATTTGAATAGCTATTTTAACTGAACAAAGAGTTGGTTTTCTATGTTGTGGTCATGTGAAGTTAAATTTTGAATTTTTGGAGATCCCTAATTTTGATCAGAATGGGTTATGTGTTATTTAAAATTTTCTACACAATGATAATTTGATGATTTGAAATTTGTTTAAAAAAGATTATTCTTTTCTGTAGGAAATTTGGAGGACTACCATTAAAGTTGTTGTGGCTTGATTTCCTAAAATCATTGACAATGCCACATCAATTGGAACTTTGGTACTCTCTATGCTTTAATTGATTTGTTAACTGTAGGTCAAATCTAACTCATCTGAATATAATCTCAATCTGGTATTAGAAATAGCATAAGACTAGAAGGTACAAACCATTTATGAGGAACGAAGATCAAGATCAATCTCAAAGAAAACAATCCATTTGGCTAGTCATGGATTCAGCTGTGGAAAGAAATAAGCATGAGCTTGAATCTTCCAGTCCAAAAGGAAAGTTATGAGAGATTGACTCTCAAAATATGGTACATGATATATTTTTCCCGTAACTCCTGTTTTGTTTGTTCAATTGACAAAAGCATTCTTATTTTTTCTTATACTATGCATGAAAGTCTTTGGTAGCTCTGTTTTGTGACATGAATTGGTACTATCTATGCTGGGTTACTTTTATGCTCCTCATTGTGCTTAGGAAGTAATAAATTGCTGCATTTCTGTTGATTTTGATGTTTGTTAGTTTAGATAAACTTGGAATAGGGAACGTAATCCAGTTGTTAATTAGAGGGCTTTGGTTTATTTTTCTGCTGCTATTTGCAAGCATGCCTTCATTTGTTGGCTAACTCTTATGGATAGACTTCCCACTTTTGACAGGGTTGGTAAATGGGGATAAGTTTGACCTAGTATGTGCGTTCTACAGGAGAAAGCAAGAGTCCAGAGATCACATATTCCTATGATTGTTCCTCATTAAAGGCTATAGCAATAGGTGTTAAGGTTTTGTTTAGTCTGCAAGTAACTGAATGATTGGAGTTCAGTGTTTTGCTAAGGTATTCATTCCTTGAAAGTAAATGTTTCAGAGCTATTGTTTGCAAGTTGGCTTGGGCTGCCTTCATTAATCATATATGGTGTCAAGGCAATGCTAATGTTCACAAGGGAGTCATTTATAGCAAAGAGAAGATCTTGTGTTTAGTTAAAAATGACACTAGACATTGTTAGTGTAGTTTACGGGGTTCCAGAACTCAGTACAAAATAGAGCCATTTTGGCTGCAGGGGTATATTACTGTCTATTTTAGAGTAGATAGATGTGTTGATTGTTTGTGTTTTTGTGTCAGGGTTGAATTATTTTGTGATATATTTGCTGGTTTTTTTTTTTATAAATTTATCTCAGTCGTAAAAATTTAAAAAAAAAAATTATTTTAACTATTTTTTTTGATTGCTCAGATGATTTGTCTCATCCATCCCTTCTTTATTGGTTAGAATTTCAAATTCCTTTTTACATGTTATAACTCCTTGAAATAGAGATTAAAATCTTAAAATTGATTTCTTTTTGAGAACATTTTCGTTGTTGTCTATTGCAATATTATGCCATCTTTAAACTTCTTACTTTTATTTGATGCTTGTTAACTTGAATAATCCCTGTATGGAAGATGTTGGGCTTCTGATCCCTTACTCCTTTCCTTTGCAAATCTGCCTCCAACAAATGCTTGTGCAAAACTCCACTCAAATTTCATGCAAGGTTGATAGAAGATGCCCATAGAAACTGACAATGGCAAATAGAATGGCAAGGCAGCTATACCAGATGCTTGGATGTGGCAAATCAAAGATCAGCTCATCAGAGCTTATTTATTTCTCCCTGCCAAAAGAAACAATAGCCACATATAAAGGAAGTTTGGCAAGAACTTGGGGATATAAGCAAAGATCCTAAATAGCCAATGAAGTAAGTCGTTCTTTTTTGCATATTAATATTGCCAATGACTAAGTCTTCTCTTATGGTTGTCATTAATGACTCAGATAACAGATGAGGATCATTAAGCTAGTTGCACAAAGTTATAAGCATGGAAAATGGTGTTGTGCACTATGGTGTTGAGCTTTATAGCGACAATGACTTCAAAAATTGGGTTTTAGTTTCATCATTTGAAGCCTTAATGTCTCCATTTCCTCCTCATTATTAGGAATTGATTGAACGTTTTCCTTTTCCTGACTTGAACATCTATCCGATCTTTCTTTGGAAATTCATTGCACATAGTGTTTGCTGAGATTGTGCTTGTACAGAGTCAGCCACTTATTTGCAAAGTACTTGAAACTGAACCATATAAAACTTTGGGTTTTGGCACTTATGTGCTGAGATTGTTTCCTGTTAGCCATTTCATATTATGTAAAGTAGAACAATAAAAATAGTGGCAGCCCAGGCTAGTGCATACAACTACTCCCCACTACAACAATATTTCTTTACAACAACTCTAGCAATTATTAATCAAACTGTTGCCAAATCCTTCTAGAGAAGGGACATTCACATTGAAAGAACAAATGCTCCTTGCTTTCCGTACAATTGTTGCAGAAACTGGAGTTTCATCTTTGTATCCTCACCTAATTAATATGTCAAACGCTGCTCATAAGTACGTTTTTCTATTTTCTATCCTTTGTCTTGAATCATTGATCTTGTTTGTAAAAACTAATGCAGTTTAAATCTATTGGAGAAGCACAATTTTATATTGGTGAAAATTTTTGAGCAAGGATGCACCTCAGATAGCCATGTCTTACATTCTGGTGCAAGATATATTTGGTAAGCTCCATTGGCTGCAAAGCTTGATACGTTAGAATAACAAAGCTCCCTTCCTCTCCGCCCTATATTGTTTACCTTGTTAATAAATTTCTATACTAAGTTCATAGATTGCAACTATGCTGAGGGATGAGGTACTTTTCAACATTGTGAATGTAGCATGTCTTGGATGTGAAGAAGAAATAAGGTCAACCAATGACACATGAATTGGAAACTAGGCAATTGGCGTTATGCGTATCTGTAAGTACCACTTTCCATATCTTTTTTGTTTGAATGTGAATGACTGGTTTTCAGGTTTATCACTATAGGGGTAGGTGTTGGTTTCTAAAGTGACAGAAAATTTGTTTGTACAAGTGCATGATTTTCTTAAATTTCATTTTTCTGATAATTAATGACCTAAGATAATATTCAAGGTGAGAGAAGTGCTTAATAATGTTCAATCATCCAGTGGTATATGAATGCTTTGGTTCATCATCCTTTGGTGATTCTCCAAACAATTTGGGAGGCTATTAGCTATATGATGACACGGGGCAATCAATCAACCATTATTTTTATTGGTACTTCAGCTGTTGGCACCTTATTAATCAGTACTATAAATGCTGGGTTACTTTTATGCTCCTGATTGTGCTTAGGAAGTATTGAATTGATTCTTTTCTATTGATTTTGAAGTTTGTTAATGTAGATCAACTTGGAATAAGATTAGGGAAAAGCATTCAGTTGTTCATTGGAGGGGTTGGCTTTGTTTTCAGCTGCTATTTGCAAGCAATACCTTCATTTCTTGGCTAACTGTCATGATAAACTTCCCACTCCTGACATGGCTGGTAAATGAGGATACAATTCTGATCTCATTTGTGTGTTTTGTAGGAGTTGTCTAGAGTCCAGGCAAGCAGTTGAATGACTGGAATTCTGTCTTATGCTGAAATATTCATTCCTTGAAAGTCATAACTATTGTTTGCAAGTTTGCTTGGGCTGCGTTCATTTATCATATATGGCTTCAAGGCAATACTAGAGTTCGCAAGGTGTTCAAAATAGTAATTTTTGGTTGATGGGGTATATCAGTTTCTGTTTTAGTGTAAAAGTGTTATTATTTGTGTGTTCTACAGTGTTTTGCTGTTTGTGTTGTGTTCTTGTTTAGAGGAGCCACGTTGGTTGTCTCTATGTTCTGCAACACTCTGTTGTTTTTGTTGTGTCAATGTTGAATTGTTTTGTGATATCTTTGCTTGATTTGTCAGATCATCGGGGCTTCTTTATTTCTCCCAACCAGAAGAAACAATCCCCATATTACAAGGAATTTTGGAAAGAACTTGGGATATGAACAAAGATTCTAAACTGCCAATGAAGTTAGTCTTTCCTTTTTGCATATTAATATTTCCATTGACTAAATCTTCTCTAATTGTCCTTCAACAATCGATCTGATGCTTTATTTCGTTCTATATTTGGCACATAATTGTTTAAACTTCTATATTTCACAGCATTTGTATGTTAATTGTGGTTGTCATTCTCGACTCAAATCACAGATGAGGATCATTAAGCTAGTAGCACAAATTTATAAGCATGGGAAATGGTGTTGTGCATTATCTTGGGGAGTTTTATAGTGATGATGACTTGAAAAGTTGGGCTTTTGTTTCATCATTTGAAGCCTTAATGTCTCCGTTTCCTCCTCATCACCAGACAAACATTGAAGGTTTTCCTTTTTCTGATTTGAACATCTATTTGTGGTGACTGTGCACAAAACATATTTTCTTAGTTATCCAATCTTTCTTTTGCAGTTCATTGCCCATAGTGTTTGCTGAAATTGTCCTCAGGCAACCACTTATTTGCAAAGTACTTGAAATTGAACCATATGAAACTTTGAGGTTTTGGTACTGCATATCTCATCAAATTCAGGTAGCTATTGTTCTTTTCTCATAGCCTTTTCATATTATCTATAGTAGAACAATATAAATAGGGCTGTCCAGGCTAGTTCATACAAAATGGCTTTGAAGATATTCCCTCTCAATAACTACACCCCACTACAACAATATTTCTTTACAACAACTCCAGCGCTTATTAATCAAACACAAAAAACACAGAGTTTCATCTTTGTATCCTCACCTTATTAATATGTCAAGCTTTGCTCATAAGTATGTTTTTCTATTTTCTATCCTTTGTCCTGGATCATTGAAATTGTTTGTAAAAATTAATGCATTTAAAACCTATTGGAGAAGCATAGTTATATATTGGTGAAAATTGTTAAGTAAGGATGCACCTCAGATAGCCATGTCTTACATTCTAGTGCAAGATATATTTGATAAGCTCCATTGGTTGCAAAGCTTCATATGTTAGAATAACAAAGCTCCCTTCCTCTCTGCCCTATATTATTTACCTTGTCTATAAATTTTTATACCAAGTTCATAAATGCAACTATGCTGAGCGATGAGGCTTCACTCAGAATTGTGAACGTAGCTTGTCATGGATGTCAAGATGAAATGAGGTCAAAGAGTGATACACATGAATTGGAAACGAGGCAATTGGTGTTATGCATATCTGTAAGTATCACTTTCCCTACCTTTTTGTTTGAATGTTAATGACTGGTTATTAGGTTTATCATTCAATATAGGGGCAGGTGGTGGTGTCTAAAGTAGCAGAAAGATTTTTTTGTACAAGTGCATGATTTTGTTAAATTTCATTTTTCTGATCATTAATGACCTAAGATAATATTCTTGTGAGAGAAGTGCTAGTGTGTTAATAATGTTCAATCAACTAGTGGTATATAAATGCTTTGGTTCATCATTCCTAGGTGATTCTTCAAACAATTTGGGAGGATATTAGCTATCTGATGACACGAGGCATTCAATCAACCACTATTCTTACCGGTACTTGTATATAAATTGTATTTGCATCTTCCTTCCCTTTGTCTTTGCCTTATATTTACTGCTGTGGATGTGTTTATTTTTGGCTTAGATCATTATCAATTCTGTTATAAGCTTGTTATCATATTCCGCACATTAACTGTTTGATATAAAGCTTGAATTGGTAATTTTATATTTGGGGTCCAAACGTTCAAAGGTATTATATACCCATTTTGAACTTTCAATTGGTATCAGAGTAGGTACACTTGTTGTGGTTTAATTACCTAAGTGTGATCTCTGACCCCCTTTGAGATGGATAGGTCTCAATCTCTTAATGTACCACCGTTCTTTGACGGTAATAATTATGCTTTTTGGAAGGTCCGTATAAGGGCGTTTTTGTGTTCTATTGATGATGCTGTGTGGGATGCAGTTGAAGTAGGATGGACAAGGCCAGAGGAAGCCAAGTCTACTTAGGATAACGCTGCTCTTGCAGCGGAAAATGCAAATAGCAAGGCATTGAATGCTATTTTCTACGGTGTGTCTCCAGAAGAATTCCACCGGATCTCTCATATCACCATTGCTAAGGAAGCATGGGAAATTCTGGAGACAACCTATGAGGGAACTAAGAAAGTGAAGGACACCAAACTTCAGATGTTGACCACTCGCTTTGAGGAGCTAAAGATGAGTGAGGATGAGTCGTTTGATTCATTTTACAGTAAATTGAATGAGGTTGTTGTTGGTAAATTTAACTTGGGAGAAAAGACGGAGGACTCGAAGATTGTAAGAAAGATCCTCCGGTCACAACCAGAAAGTTTTCGGCCCAAAGTTACAGCCATTGAAGAGAGCAAAGATCTTGACGAAATCAAGGTTCAAGAACTGGTTAGTTCTCTACAGACATATGAGTTGTCCCTTCCTTCAGCAAAGAAGAGCAAATCCCTTGCTCTTAAAACAATTGATGAGAGGATGGTGTCTCATGACTCTTCGGAAGAGGATACGGTAAACAAAGATGTGGCGTATCTTGTAAAGAACTTCCGGAAATTTCTAAAGCTCAAGAATAGTGGGAAATTTGGTGACAAAGGAAAATTTCAGAGTGCCGGAAAAGAGAACAAAGAGTTCCGAAGAAAAGATAGTAAAGATTCCCAATCCTCACAAGGAATTACCTGTTTTGAATGTAATGGAAATGGGCACTTTAAAAAGGAATGCCCCAATTACTTAAAGTCGAAGGGAAAGGCCTATGCCTCTACTTTGAGTGATTCGGACTCATCAAATTCTGATTCTGAAGAGAGCTGTGATGGAGAAGGAAATTTCTCCGCATTCATGACCATTGCTCATGTGGAGTCCTCAGAGGACTTGAATCAACTTGTACAAGAACTTGGAGAACACAGCGATGATGAATCCTTAGGGATTGTTGAAGAATCAGATGCCGAAGAGGATAGAAATACAGCCAGCCTTCAAGAGAATTATACTTTACTTCTTGAGAAATCGGGTGAGTATGCAAAGGTTGCAAAGGCGGCTGTGAAGAAGATGAAAAAGGCTGAAGAAGACTACAAAAGTCTATTGGCCAGGTATAAAGAGGCTAAGTGTGAGATTGAGACACTAAATGGCGAGTTATGGGAAGCCTATACCAAAGTAAAATTCCTTGAGCAAGAGGTGGTGCAAGCACAAGCCAAGATAGAAAGGGTCTCCTCTAGAAAGTTGGATGATGTTATCTCGTCCCAAAAACATTTCTCAGACAAGTTTGGATTGGGATTTACCGGAGGAAGTAGCTCATCAGCCAAAGCTACCAAAGAAGTGAAATTTGTGAAGGCCGTAGAGCCAATTGTAGAAGAGGCCATCCCTGAGAATGTTAAGGCTAAGAAGAAGAATGTAAGTGAGCAATGGATGGTAAATAAGCCCGAAATCAATCTGTGGGCAGACACGAAACCAGAGCAAGATCTATCTCAAGACCACAACGGGGTCCTAGAACAGATTATGTGTGTCACTATTGCGGACTGTAAGGACATACTAGACCCAACTGTCAAAAGCTGAGAGCTGATAACAATGCAAGTACACCTCGGTCACGAGGAAGAAGAAATGACAAGAGGCCTTGGGGTGGTGAGCAACCAAGAAATCAAAACCAAGATCCAGGAATGACAGACGTCATGAAGATGATCGGTGCCTTCACTAGCTGTCTTGAAAGCTTCACACGAAGGTTTGATAGTCCTCATTCTCGTACCCAATCCGTCAAGGATATCATCCCAAACACACGTGACATGTGGGTGACGAAGGGTACTCATGCATAAGCATTACAACATGTCCATGCATCAATACTTCCCATGTTTGTGTATATGCTTGGTTGTTTTTGCTTCTTGCTAGTTTGTGATGAAAATTTTTTTTGTGTGTTGGTTAAATTGTTTTTCTCTTTGCTGATTTTGTTTTTGATCATTTTGCTTTTGTGTCAAAAATTCAAAAACACATAAAAAGTAGAAAATCCAAAAAGTTTGATCAATTTTGTTGAGTTTTGTCTCAAATCATATTTTTCCTTGTACCTTTGTACTAATGGCTTTGTGCATCTACAAGCTTAACTTGTCTTCTATGCACTCGTATCATTGTGGGAGAAATTCTGAAATCTATGTAACTGTTGTAAATAGATCTTCAACCTTGTCGTGAATGATTAGTGAATGTTTTTGTTGATCTTGAGACATGTATAGACTCATGCCTATATATCTTCCCACTCTTTATTTATTTATTTATTTTTTTACTTAAAAGAGCTCTCTAAATGTAAATCTTCAAATGAAAAGAGATATAGAGCTGCAAAAGCCTGTCGCACATACTAGTATTTGACTACGAAAAAGGGAAAGCGACTAAAATAAAATGTGTGATGCCCAAAAAGCCAAAGACTAACTCATAAATTGAAATATCAAAAATTTCCGGCATCTATCTCACAATGAGATTTTCTTTGCTCAAAAATACAAATGATATGTTGAATATGGAGCCAAATGAAAAGTTTCAAAGTTTGCAATCAAGTTCTTGTGGGAGGTCATATATGCATGTTTCTATAATTGAGATAGGTCACATTATCTAGTGCTAATTGTGTATGCCTTGATTGAATTGATCATTGAAGCTTTACATTGGACTAAGGACTATCTTATTTTTGATATCCACACACACAATATACAAGTCTATGTTCAATGAATGCCATATCCATTTGTGTGATTGTACTTGATTAAATGTGTTTTCACATGCTCAATCTTTGTTTGATCAAACACAAAAAGATTTTTGAGTGTTTTTAGTTGTTTTTGGAAAGTACTTTGTTTTTACAAAAATATCAAAAATTTTCAAAAACAGTGTTGCCCTGTTTTGGCTACTAAGTCGCGGGTTGGCCCAGTCGCAAACCCCAGTCGTGAGCCCACTCAGAGATTTTTCGCGGCTTACTGGCGAGTCAGTGCCCAAGTCGCGAAAAAGACTTAGAAATTTTTCAAAAATTTGAGTTTTGCAGTGTTTCGCGACTCAATTTGGCGGCTTGTTCGCTGGTGGAACGTCAAATCGCGAGGGTTACTTAGAGATTTTTGCAGCTCAGCTCGCGACTCCTTCGCGGGTAGACCTTCTAGTCGCGAAAAACACTAAGAAGATTTTTCTAGAATCTTACCTACACAGTGTTTCGCGGCTTGCCTTGGCGACTTAATGGCGACTTGATTAAGTCACGAAAAACGCGTGTTTTGCGTTTTAAAGACAATTTTTTAAATTGTTTTTCAGTTTTTCCCTCGAATTTCAGTGACTATTCATTGTCTTCTTCACCCTCACACTCAAACCGTTCGTTTCTCACTAAAAAAGTTTCCATTTTCTTCATCATGTCTTCATCAAACACCAAGAAAAAGGTATGGTTTTCCTTCCTTTACTTTACTCTTTATGTTTTGATGTTTAGATTCTTGTTTTTCTATTAGTTGCATTTGTGTATTACATTACATTGTGTTCTGACATGGGTTTGTCCAAAATGTTGGTTTTGGTTGCTTGTAGAATGTTTTTCTATTGTTGATGAGTTAACTAAGTATCTTGTTAATGCGTATTATTACTTGTTTTTGTTCTGTGCATGGTCTTTGATAGCATCATTTCTCATTGGTCATATGGGTTTGGTGCTTTTCTATGGGTCTCTCTGAATGTGGTTTGTGGGTTGTTCAGACTTCATGAGTGTTGTGTGCATTAGCATTGTGTTATGCTGCATTGGGATGTTCATGTTCTTTCTCAACATATCATGTTCCTTTGTCCATTGGTCCTTTCCAAGTACATTTTTTTTAAACTGCCTTATAACTGCAACTAATCAATCTGATGGTTGGCTCTTGTGGTATTGTATTTGGTATGTTTCTGTGTGTCTTCTGTGTTGCAATTGACCCGTTGTTCATCCAGAGGCAAAAGCATTGCAATTGATGATTCGTCAACCACGGTTGCCAAACGGACACGATTATCGTCTAAGTCTTCCAGAGACTCAACCATTGAGAGATTCAGGACTCCCACTGACTTAAAGACCTACACAGACATCTTCAAAGAATCCTCTCCCATTGTGGAATGAGCCGTCAAGTTTGATACTCTTGGAGAAAGCTTTATCCCCAACATCTTTAAAGACAGAGATTGGGCAGATCTTTTTGGAAACTTTGAGGGCCCAATTAAAGAACTGGTTAAGGAATTTTACTCCAATGCTAGGTTTACAGGTGTAGAGTTAAAATGCTGGGTTTGAGGAACAGAGTTTATCCTAAATGCAGACTACATTGGTAAGGTACTCCGCATTTCCAGACCAAATAATGTAGATCGTACTCCATGCGATGACAGGGTGCTTCAGGCACAAGACATCCTCCAAGTTCTTGGGAATGAGCATGTGGTGGGTAGCACAGGGTCCTCAATAAGCACAACATTATTTTCACCAGAACTGACAACCTTGAAGCTGATCATGTTTTCCAATCTTTACCCTCTATCAAATACTACTTTCATCAACCTTGGAAGGGCTCAATTTCTATGTGATCTCATCACTGGTGCCCCAATTGACATCTGTGCTCATATATTCCAAATCATTGGGAAAACATCAGCTCAATCGGGAACACGAACAATTCTTCCATTCTGCAGTTTAATAATGAAGATTGTCCTCTGTGAAGGTGTTAGTCCTTCATCTGATGAGAAATTCTTGTCTCGCCCTTGAGCTATATCTTTGTACTCTCTCCAAGCAAGCAAGAGTCACTCCTCCAAGAAACCTAAGAGTGAACCATCCACTCAAGCATCTCCATGTGCTCATGTTACAGCTACTCCTGTACAGTCTACTAGCACCCCATCTATTCTTCCTGGATTCCAAATGCCCAGACAAAGTCATTTCATTGAGAATGTACTTTAGCGGATTTCTGATTTGGAACGGCTTCTCAACTCCTTTCACAGTCAAACTCAAATGCGTCTCGGAACCATTGAGTTACAATTAGACAATATCCAACAGAAGCTTGAAGAAAGCCTTTAGCTATTCGTGTCAAAAGGGGGGAGAGCAGCGTAAGGGGGAGAAAGAGGGGAGAAAGAGCTTATCTTGAAAAGGAGGGTGCATACTGAAAGGGGGAGTGGTTTTAAAGTTGCTGTTTTTTTTTTTTTTTTTTTTTTTTTTTTTTTTTTTTTTGGTTTTATCCTTGCCATATAGTTTTATACTTTTGGAAAACTACTTGTGGTATTTTTGGAAAACTTGTGGTATAAAGTTTTATACTTTTGACTCACAACTTTTGGATGGTTGTGAAACTGTGGTAATTTCTTATATATAGTGTGGGTTTGGATAGGAGGGATAGTTGCGGTGCGTTTCCAGCTTCGCGTTTTCACTTTTTTTTTTTTTTTTTTTTTTGCCGCACTTGTTGACTTTGGGGGACAAAATTCACTGTGTGTGTACTGTGCGTGCACTGTTCACGCACTGTACACGCACTGTTTACACCATATTTAATATTAAAAGTAGGTCCCACAACACTATTTACACATTTAAAAATTATTTTGCTACAGTGTTTTCAGCAACAATCAATTTTCAGCAACTTTCAGCAACAATAAGCTGTATCCAAACGAACACATATAATGATGTTATTCAGTTAATTCAGCACATGTTTATCTTAGTAATCTATACCCATTGTTGCTTTTGTAAGCTTTGAGGGTTGTTTCATGCACTTATGCACTTTTGTAAGCTTTTATGGTTTGTGCCATGTATTTGCAATACTTTGCTTATGCAACCTTTATACATTGTGCTTTGGTACTTGTTAATGCCTTGTATTATCTTAAGTACAACACTCTTGTGCCCTTGTAGGATTGTTCCTAGATGCATATATGTTTGTATGCATTGGTTGAGTGTTGGACTTGCAAATGATACTCTTCAATTGAGCTTATCACTTTGCATGTCCGGATGTTCATTTCTTGTGTGAATAAACATAGTAATCACTTTTGCTTAAGTGAATACTGTTTTTGATCTTGCCATGAATTATTGCTTTAATGCTTATGTTCAATTTTGCTTGATTATGCTTATTTTGCTCCATATGCATATTAAGTTTTCTGCATACAATGATATTGCTATGTTATTGTGTTTCAGGAGTTACTTATTCATATGTTCAAGAGTTTTACAGAATCTAGAGTTAGGTGTGAGTGAGTTTTGTTCAACTGTTCCCAACTCACGTTTTAAGTCTAGAGTCTGTTGTAGGGTTTTGTCACGGAATAGCCAAATGGGGAGATTGTAAGGTTGAATTTAATCAACCATCTAATTGGCTTTATTCCATGACCAATTTGCTTGTAATTTAGCACTTGGTAACCCTGTATTTAGATGGAAATTTTGTAAGGGTAGTGTGTGAGAAGATGTGAAGAAAAGCTCAAGAGTGTGCAAGAAAAACAGAGCCTCGCGGTTAGGGCTCGTGGGTGGATCGCGACTGGCAAGCCGCCAAACGCAGGCACGTGAGCTACACACGAGGAAGCTGAAAGGTCGCGCCAGCTGTCATGCTATAGGACAAAAGTCCCAAGCTGGCCAGGCCGTTACGTCGTGACTTGAACTCGCGACTTGGACAAGCCGCGAGACCAAGTCGCCAATTTGCCCTATTTGGCAAAAACTGACGTTTTGCATTCCCTTCTCACCCTACTATATATACACCCTTATACCCATAATATTGAGAGA
This sequence comes from Quercus gilva, assembly GCA_023621385.1. Lineage (NCBI taxonomy): Eukaryota > Viridiplantae > Streptophyta > Magnoliopsida > Fagales > Fagaceae > Quercus > Quercus gilva. Next base: position 98,136,901 of record CM042477.1, read on the forward strand.
GCTTCCAGAGAAAATTTTGTGAGAGAAACCCTAGAGAAAAACAAGATTACCTCATCTCTAATCTTTACCTTAGAGACTCTACAAATTCCTCTACTCTCTTTCTCTCCATTGTTATACCCTTGAGAGGACTTTAGCCAAATCCTTTTCTCACCACACCCACGTTTGTGAGAAGGTCTATTTGATACTGTTGGGAAGCAGTTAAGAAGAAACCAATTTACATTGGTTGATGATATGGTCTAGTAGCGGAATCTGGTAAGCTAGAAAAGAAAAAAGGTTCGGCGCAACCTCATTAGAGCAAGAAGCTTGGAGGGCTTAGGTACCTGGGTAGATTAGGCTTGGAAGGTCTATTGCTATTCATGTATCCCAACTACATTTTCTAGTGGATTATTTGACCGCTTGGAGGGCGACGGAGAGGTTTTACGCCGAGGGCTTCGGTTTCCTCTTCGATAACACATCGTGTGTTGTCCGTGTGTTTGCATCTTCTTTCCCTTTGTCTTTGCCTTATATTTACTGCTGTGGATGTGTTTATATTTGGCTTAGATCGTTATCAATTCTGTTATAAGCTTGTTATCATATTCCGCACATTAACTGTTTGATATAAAGCTTGAATTGGTAATTTTATATTTGGGGTCCAAACGTTCAAAGGTATTATATACCCATTTTGAACTTTTAGGAGAGACAGAAAATAAGGGAGAAAGTTTTCCCTTCGGGCCCACTTTTTTTATCCTCCCACTTTGAGAGGAAAATGAAGAGGGAAAAGTGCCGAGAAATCATTTTACACAAATACCCTCTCACCTACCCCTCACTTTATTAATGACCTAATGATTTTGCCTCTTCTCAGTAACTTGCTTTGGCTTATGTTTTTTTTTTTTTTTTTGCAACGTTGCCTCTTCTCCTTTTTTCTTTTGATTTTCTAGGCTGCCTTTTTCTTTTTCTTTTTACTTCTTCTGGGTAGAAACGTTGCCTTGCCTTTCTTTCTTCTTCTCTTTCTTCTTCTTTTTTTTTTTTTTTTTTTCTTTTCTTTTTTTTTTTCTTCTTGCAGTAAAGTTGCCTTTTCTTTCCTTTTTTTTCCTATTCTTTTTTTTTTTCTTTTGATTTTCTATGGGCTGGGTGTGAGTTCTTTTATTTTATTTTTAACTAGACGTGATTTTTTTTTGTGACATGATTTTATTTTTTTTAATAAATTTGAGAGATTGTTCTTTTTTTTTTGTGGTTATTTGTCACTTTTTTATTTTAATTAGGCATCATTCTTTAATAAGGGTATATGAGTAAATTTATTCAAATGCATTTTTTTCATCTCTTCACTTTTCCACTCTCAACCAAACAAATAGGAGAGAAAATAAAATCTTTTCTATCCTCCCACTTTTTCATCCTTTCACCATTTTCTATCGTTTCACTTTTTCACTCTTCCAACCAAACAGACCCTAACCTTTAGCATAACGTATATATTAAAAAAAAAAATGCCACAGAAAGAGATACTACTATTAGTAGGGGTGGCGAAGTAAGCCCAAACCTATTTGCTCACCTAAATCTACCAACTCTAATTAAACCCAAATCCACCCAATTATTAGTTGGATTAAATGGGTATCAACCTAATTAGACCCAATAATAATTGGGTTTTAACTAAAGACCCATTTAACCCCATTTAACCCAAAAATAATATACCCAAACTCAATCCAGCCTCTCCCACAAAAAAAAAAAAAAAAAAAAAAAAAAAAAAAAACCCAGCCCTCAACTCAGGCGTTTCTGGGTTAGGTTTTTATTTTCCCTCACTTTCCCTCATTTTCTCAACCTCCAATCACCAGCTAAAATAAGCTCAGGAAATTAAACAAACCATCATAGGTTTTTTCCAGAATCTCCAACTGTGAAGCAGTCTTTATTTTTCACTTCGTCTTATTCTCAACCTCAGGCGGCTTCTTCTTCTTCTCTCCTTCAAAACTAGTAGCAACCTCAATTGTCGAAAATCAAGCTCACCACCAAAAAAACCCTAGAAATTGAACCTCACCGAAGCTCAAAAACAGAGTTTTCTCGCTCTAGAAACAGAGTTTTATCTCTCCAAAACAAGGAACTACTGCAAGTTCTGGGGTTTGACGGGAAAAGCGAATATAAATTCAACGAGTTCTTTAGTTTCTCTCTCTAACAATTTGGGTTTAAGTCAAATGTGGATGTGGTGAATGCATTGATTACCGTGTATGTGAAATGTGGTGATGTTCAAAGTGCATGATTAGTCTTTGATAGAATGCCAAGGAGAGATAGGATATCATGGAATGCAATGATTTTGCTTTACATTTGTTCCTAGATATGTTTGATTTGTATTACTTTTTCTATTCTGATTGTTGTTTGGGATGTAAAGTTGTATTCTTTTTGTCTACAGGGGCAAATAGGACAGTGTTTGAAGTTGAACAGACCAAGAACTGGGCACCCCATACAAACTGCAGTACGCTTGCAAAGGTCTACTTCTACCTTCCTTTGTCTGTCTTTCTACATACTTTATTCCTCCTTTTTGAACTTGGAATCCCTTTAGTCTCTAAAAAGTATGTAAGAAGCAATTAAACTTGGATAATTTGCATATGATTACTAGCTAGATCATTGTTGAGTTTATAATCTTAAAAAGGTGATATATTCACCTTCCACTGTATCTTTCTGGAGTCAATAGATTCAAGGCCTACAAGTTCACGTCCAGGGATCGTGAAATTTCTAATGATGATGGCGATTGATTCAAGTAGGAAATATTTATACTAGGATAAATCTGGCTGAAGTTCCCTTTGCTTGGCATTGCCACACCTCCAAAACTAGGACAGTTTTGGGCATTAGAATAAAACCCTTTGGTAGAAATGGTCTTGAGCAATAGCTTCTCACTAAGATCATTTCTCTCATTCTTTATGTGACTTGTTGAAGTAAAATGGTAATCTTCTGAGGAACTGTGTAATAGTTCATGCAGTGTATTTGCAGAAAGATTCTGAATGCTCTTCCTTGATTTTTAGGTCATGGACAGACTGACTATTGGAACTCCCTACATTACTAAGCCAGTAAAAGCCTAAGTCTTGGACCATGGAATTGTTGAGACAAGGTGCTAGAATGTCATTATCGTGCTTGGATTCCCTTGGGTTTGAGAAAACTCCATCGAAGTTTGAATTGAAGTTATTGTTCCTACAAATAGTTGACATAACTATTTAAAGATTAATCTGAAAGCTTTATCATGAACATGGTTAGTTCAAAGGAAAGTAACAAGTAGTCCTTGTGAGGTAGATGGAAATCAAAGTAACAAGAAAATTTTAGGACAAAGCATTAACTGCATATCAGTTTTGGTATCAGTATTGATGGTGTATGAAAAACACCAAGCTGATTTCTCGTCCATATGGCCGTCCATAACAACGTACTAAGTGGAAAAATGAGTGGCTATAACACTCGTCCTTCATTCACTCGTCTAAAGGAGGAGGAACTAGCAGCGAACCTCGTCCGTCCTTAGTGATGGACAAGTAAGGTTCACCAAGAGTTATGTCGTTTGAATCAAACATCTGTTCATTGTTGAACACAGGTTTCGATAAGGTAACTCCCAAGACAGTTATGGAAGTTACCCTCTGAATTCTCCAAACCCCACGACGATAGGAGAAATAACTGTCAAGCTAACACTAAATAAGGACCCTTCTACGCAGAAGTATGGGTAACTTGGTATTTTAAAAAAAATTGGTGAAGTCTTTGAAGTGTTTTCTTTTCTACTTCAATCCACTAACTTTACCATCGGAGGATTTTTGGCCGGCCTCCACCAGTCTCCTCTGACTTCTTGTTTATTATTTTCAGGATTTTGCTCATTGATCATTAATGCCCAGAAAGTTTAGCCCACTGATTCATTGACCTCCATCAGTTGGCGCCGTATGTGGGAAAGAGTAGAATTTTTTACGTTTGAATTTCATCGTTGAATTTTGCAATTTCTTTCTCCGACAAAGGGCTGAAATGGTCCGGACAAGATTGAGGGTCACCAGTCCAGGCCCTCAACCGAGCAGAGATGCCTCTAGTAACCCTCATCATGACCGTCAATCGACTCTTGCTATGCAGCCTTCATTAGCCCAACACATGCATGAGGCATGAGGCCCGTGGAGAGGAGCGAGAACAAAGTCAGGAAGATGAAAGAAATGTTGAACCAGAAAGTCAATCAAGGGGCACCGCTTCAAGGAGGGTACCACATTTAGAGAGGGAGGTGGACCAAATGAGGAAGGTTATGGATGAGATGAGAGAGAACCTGAGAAGGACTAATCCTGTTGAAGATTTACTTCATAGAACTGATTCACCCTTTACGGCATCCATCAACGGCCATCCCTTACCGCCGAAGTTCAAGATGCCTTCCTTGGACTCATATGATGGCACGCGTGACCCCTTTAACCATATCGCTACCTTTAAGACTACCATGCATCTTCAAGGGGTTTCGGATGAGATAATGTGTAGAGCATTTCTGACTACCTTCAAGGGGCCTGCGAGAGTTTGGTTCAGCAAAATACCCCCGAATTTAGTAAGTTCTTTCGAGGAGTTGAGCAAATTATTCGTTAATAATTTTATTGGAGGACAGAGACATAAACGTTCCTTATCTAGCTTACTAACCATAGAGCAAGGAGAGAATGACAATAGGGAAGCACTGACCGTGGACGAGCTAGATGACAAGCTACTGTTGGCTGCCTTCCATAACGGGGTCAATTCTGATTTGTTCATACACAAGCTTTATGAAAAAGAACCTCAGTCCATGGCTGAACTCGTCCAGTCAGCCTAAAACTTTATGAATGCAGAAGACGCGATCATAGCTAAGAAGAGGAAGAGAATTGAAAGAATGGAAGCAAATCCCACCCATCACTCTAAGCAAGCCCTTCGTCCAAAGAAGGGGCGAACAGAAGATAAGAGAGACCGAGATAGCAAGAAACCATGTTCTTCAGCGCGGAATCAACAATACACCCCTTTGAACGTACCACTCGAGCAAGTCCTTATGCAAATTAAGAACGAGCCTTCTTTGAAGTGGCCAGAGAAGATGAAGGGGGATCCCAACAAGCGTAATAGGAACAAGTATTGTCGCTTCCACAAGGATCATGGGCATGATACAGATGAATGCTTTGATTTGAAGCAACAGATTGAAAATCTCATTAGGCAAGGGAAGCTGAGAAATTTCATTGGACGAGACCAGAAGGATGAGAAGCTGAAAGGAAAGGTAGAAGAATCATCGCGACCACCACTTGGAGAGATAAGAATCATTGTAGGGGGAGATTCAACAGGATAGTCGTCCAAATCAAAAAAGGCATACTTAAAAGTAGTGTAGAGCGTCCAACTCTCTGGACAATCACCGAGAGTAAGGACCATGGATGAACACGCAGTCACTTTCATGGACGAGGATGCCAAGACAATCCATTACCCTCATGACGATGCTATTGTCATCACCCTCCTTATTGCTGATTATAAAACTAGAAGGGTGCTAGTAGACAATGGGAGCTCGGCTGATATTTTATATTATCCAGCCTTTCAGCAAATGAGGTTGGGACGAGATCAGCTCCGTCCAACAAGCTCTCCTCTAGTGGGATTTGGTGGGATGAAGGTACAACATGTAGGCACTATTTCTTTACCGGTGACAGTGGGGGCATACCCGCGACAGATCACCAAGGATGTGAACTTCCTTGTAGTAGATTGCCCATCCTCCTACAATGCCATAGTTGGAAGGCTAACTTTAAACAGTTGGAAGGCGGTCACATCTACCTACCACTTGTCAGTGAAGTTCCCAACAGAGCATAAGGTGGGGCAAGTACAAGGAGACCAATTGGTAGCAAAAGAATGTTATCTGGCCATGTTGGCCATGGACGAGCAAATCCAAACCATGAATATTGAAGAAAAGAGAATCATTGCAGAACCCATTGAAGTGTTGGAAGATGTTTCCCTAGACGAGTATTACCCTGAAAGGTGTACCAAGGTTGGAGCAGACCTGAGAGACGAGGTTAAGAAGGACCTCGTCCATTTTTTGAAGAAATATGTTGATCTGTTTGCTTGGAGTAACGAAGACATGCTGGGTATAGATCCCAGTGTTATTACTCATTGTTTGAATGTAGATCCTTCCTCTAAGCCAGTACGACAGAAGAAAAGGGTGTTCGCCCCAGAGAGAGATGCTGCTATTAAAGACGAGGTACAAAAGCTGTTGGCCGCGAAATTTATACGAGAAGTGTACTATCCCCAGTGGTTGGCCAATGTTGTGATGGTGAAAAAGGCGAACGGCAAGTGGAGGATGTGTGTGGATTTTACTGACTTAAATAAGGCTTGCCCCAAGGACAGTTACCCACTGCCGCGTATTGACCAACTGGTGGATTCTACTGCAGGCCACAAACTACTAAGTTTTATGGATGCTTTCTCGGGATACAACCAAATAAGGATGGACGAAGCAGACCAAGAGAAGACATCCTTTATTACCAGTCAGGGATTATTTTGTTATGAAGTAATGCCCTTTGGCTTGAAAAATGCTGGAGCAACATACCAACGACTAGTTAACCACATGTTTCGTTCACAAATCGGGCAGAATGTGGAGGTCTACGTCGACGACATGTTGGTGAAAAGTCAGGATGAGGAAGGACATCTGGATGACTTGAAGGAGACGTTTGACACGTTGAGGCAGTACCACATGAAGCTAAACCCTAACAAATGTGCTTTCGGAGTGTCGTCAGGGAAATTCCTTGAATTTATGGTCTCCCATAGAGGAATCGAGGCAAACCCTGATAAAATTCGAGCAATACTGAACATGAAGCCTCCATGCAATGTTAAAGAAGTCCAATCCCTCACCGGGCGAATTGCTGCACTCAACAGGTTTGTTTCTAAAGCTACTGACAAGTGTTTACCGTTTTTCAAGGTTTTAAAAAAAGCATTTGAGTGGACGGACAAGTGCTAGAGAGCCTTTTAAGACTTGAAAACGTATCTCATTACGGCTCCATTACTGAGTCCGTCCGTGATAGGAAAGGAGTTATTTTTATACCTAGCAGTAACTCTGCATGCCGTGAGCTCAGCATTGATAAGAGAGGAAGGGAAAATACAAAAGCCAGTATACTATACGAGTAGAGCACTGAGGGGAGCGAAAGGACGATATCCCCTAATGGAGAAGTTGGCTTTCGCACTAGTAACAGCCTCTAGAAAACTAAGACATTACTTCTAGGCTCATGTCATCAACGTCATGACGGATCACCCACTCAAGAAGGCAATGAACAAATTGGAGGCTGCAGGATGATTGGTTCAATGGGCTGTCGAGCTCAGTGAGTTCGACATAAAATACCAACCTAGGCATGCCATCAAAGCTCAGGCTCTGGCAGACTTTATTGCAGAGTTCATCCCTAGTCAAGACGATGTAAGTAAGATGGAAGGTAACCAGAAGTGGATCATCCATGTGGATGGATCATCTACACAGCACGCCGGAGGGATAGGTGTGGTTTTGCAATCCCCAGAAGGGGATAAACTGAAACACAAAGTTCACCTGCAGTACCAAGCAACCAATAATGAAGTTGAGTATGAAGCTCTTCTCAAAGAGCTAGAATTGGCCAAGTCCGTGGAAGCTAAGTCAATACTCATCTTAGGAGATTCTCAACTAATCATGGGCCAAGTGAATGGGATGTACGAGGCTAAGGAAGAACGAATGAGGAAGTATCTAAGTAGGGTGATGCGACTTATGAAAAAATTTGAAGAAATTGACTTCATTCAAATCCCAAGGGAAGAGAATATGGAAGCAGATACCCTAGCTAAAGAAGCTTCGGCGAGTGAAGCCGTCGACAAGTTTGAAGAAATTCAATATATGCCGAGTATAGATATCCCAGAAGTGAAATAGGTGCAGAGCAGTGGAAATTGGATGGCTCCAATTGTATCATACTTAAAAGACGGACGACTTCCAGAAGACAAAGACGAAGCAAGAAAATTAAGGGTAAGATCAACTAAGTATGTTCTTATGGACGAAACTCTGTACAAAAGAGGCTTTTCCCAGCCTTATCTCCGGTGTCTGGCTCCAAACGAAGCAAACTATATACTAAGAGAAATTCATGAGGAAGCGTGTGGTAATCACTCGGGAGCTAGATCACTCGTCCACAAAGTCGTCCGTGCAGGATATTATTGGCCGAACATGCAAGCTGACGCCAAGGCCTATGTTAAGGTCTGCAACCAATGCCAAAGGTTTAGCAACGTCCCCAAACAACCGTCAGAATACCTAATCCCAATGACAGCCCCATGGCCTTTTGCACAATGGGGACTAGATATTTTGGGCCCTTTTCCAATAGGTGTGAGGCAAATGAGATTTCTTGTGGTTAGTATTGATTATTTCACCAAGTGGGTAGAGGCAAAACCTTTAGCTAATATCACACAACAAAATGTCAAGAACTTCGTATGGAAGAATATTGTGTGCAGGTTTAGCGTGCCCAGGGTGTTGGTAGCTGATAATGGACGACAATTTGACAATGCACTCTTTAAAGATTTTTGCATACACTTCGGGATTCAGAATCACTATTCCTCACCTGCCCACCCACAAGCAAATGGCCAGGCTGAAGTTGCAAACCGATCCTTGTTAAAAATAATCAAGACTTGGCTTGAGGGGGCAAAGGGAGTATGGCCAGACGAGTTACCAGGTGTTCTATGGGCATATAGGACGACAGCAAGAACTCCGACAGGAGAAACTCCTTTCAAGTTAGCTTACAGAGTTGAAGCAGTCATACCCGCAGAAGTGCACATGGCCAATCATAGGGTGACAGCCTATCAAGACAAAGATAATGAAGAGCAACTCCGTTTGAACCTCGATCTAATAGACGAGGTTAGGATGAATGCTGAACAAAGAATGGCAAGGTATAAAAACCTGATGGCTAGGCAACATGACGCAATGGTGAAGCCAAGGCGATTCAACATAGGGGACCTCGTCCTAAAAAGGGTTTCCTTAGCAACAAAGAACCCAGCCTATGGGAAGTTGGGACCAAATTGGGAAGGCCCCTACAGAGTCGTCAACTGCAAAAGACAAGGATCCTATTACTTGGAAGCCCTTGATGGGAGGAAGTTGGAGCATCCTTGGAATGTGGAGCACTTGAGGAAGTACTATCAGTAGAATGCCAGCCTGGAGGAGCATGACTCTGGACGAGCTCAGGGTTTAAAAACTTTATTATTATATTTTGTGTGGCTTTGTTATTATGTTAAATTTATGAACAACGTTATAGTTTGTGTTGTTTAAATAAAGGCATTGGCCTCTAAGGTGCATGCCTCGTCTATGAACAATATCTATGTTGTGAACAATATTTGTGAAATGTACATAATGTTGTGTGAATCAATGATTTCCATAGCACTTTTGTTCATATTGACTCTTGAAGAAAGTTGAAAAGCTCAAGATGAGAAAATTCTCTGGACGTGGAGATGTAATCTCAAGCTTTCCTAGAAAGTAAAATCTAGGCACGCTCGTCCAAAGAAAAGGACGAGGTAAATCCCATGCCCAAGAGCAAATTACAAACATGTCTAAGGCATGCTCGTCCAAAGAATAGGACGAGGTAAATCCCATGCCTAAGAGCAAATTACAAACATGTCTAAGGCATGCTCGTCCTTCCAAGAAAAGGACGAGGTAAATCCCATGCTTAAGAGCAAATTACAAACAAATCGAAGGCATGCTCGTCCATAGGATGGGCCAAGTAAAACATAATACCCAACCATACCATGGGCGAGGAAAAGCATAGATGTTTTGAACTTAAGTCACCTGCTAAAAAGCTGTCCATGGACGAGCAAAATGCAACGACGAGTCCAAAGGACGAATTAATGCTTTTACTTACCATTTCACATGGGCAAATCACACTCAGGTGGAATTCTAATAAAAATGGTTTATGTATATGAAATATAGACGAGTAAAACAAGAAATCCTGTATATAAATAAACACTCATCCATGCATATATAAGACAAATGGAATTCAAGTGATTGTTTCAAGGGCGGACGAGAAACATCCTAAACACCTTTACAAACTTAACTGTTTTATCAAAACTCGTCCTTAAACATGGATGAGCTAAAAGTACTTGAATTACATATATATATATATATATATAAAAGGTCATCAAGGTATTTTTTAAGTTAAGGCGTCTGGGTTGGGGTCGTCCTGAGGTTTGGCCGTGGCCTCGTCCTCTATGTTGGTGTCTTCAGAGTCGAGGTGAAGGAGAGAGCTAGTGGTGGCAGCGTTCAAATTGAGCACGATGGAGCTGAAGTCCACATCAGGAAACTTCTCAACAGCGTCCATCCTAAAGTCTTCAAATCCTGCTGCGTAGTTGGTATCCAAAGCATCAGTGTATTGTTTAGATGCTTTGAATTCAGCCACTGCATCTTCCTTAGCATTGGAGAGGAGAGTGCTGAGCTCGTCGCTCTTTTTCTGCAAGTCCTTAAGACGAGCATCTTTTTCTGCAGCACTAGCCTTCAGATCCTCAACTAAAGCTTTCAAGTCCTTCGGCTCGTCCGTCATCTTAGCGGCCACCTCAGCCCATTGTTTAGCTTCTTCCTTTAACTCCTGTACCCTCATCTCCAGCAGAATCCTCGTCTTGTCCAATCCGATGGCCTGTCTGGACGCTGCTATAAACTTAGACATGCCCTATAAAAGTCAACAGCAAATATAAGTTTAAAAAAAAAAAAAAAAAGGAAATGAACATTTGGTCCAGACGAAGAAAAATGTTACCTTGAAAAGGTCATGGACACCAGAGTGTTCAGAGTCCTTGAGGGACATGTCGTAGCAGACGTTTATATCCTCGTCCGAAACGGCGTTCTTGAAACGTTCCCAGGCCAGATCCTCATTTTCAATGATGTTTGAAGGGGCCCTTTGGGACGGTTGGGACGAGGTGGGCATAGTTCTGGACAATGAAGTCTTGGACAGGGTGGACTCAACGGGAGTGGACGAATCGATATCATAGATTTTGGCTGGTTGATGGGACGACGGAGTAGGCTTAGCTACTTGAGACAAGCCCTGCTTGATCTTTTTACCACGTCTGCTAGGGAGGTTTTCCAAATCCAAGTGTTTGGATATGGTTTTCCTCTTATCTCCAGCTACAGGATGAGCTGAGCGATCAAGCTCAGGACGGGTCCCCTCAGCACTTACTTCTTTTCCCTTACTGCCTCTCATGGTTTCCATTCCTATAAAGAAACAGAAAGAATTCACTTCAACAGGAAAATGAAAATAAAAGATACAAGGAATGCAGAAATCTAATACTTACTTTTTCTTACTGTAATCTCGTGTGCAAGTGCAATATCAGATGGATTAGGGCCTAATCCCCACTTGGCTAGTCATTTGAGATTGACCAAGGAATGGAAATCCTTGTCTGTATGTAGACGAGCCCTGTGGACGTGGTCACGGTGCAATTTGCTCAAAGCAGGTTGTCCAATGGCTGTGACAAAATAAATTGAAGTTAAATGAGATAATAATAAATAAAGGGAAAGAAAAAGAAGAGGGAGAAAGCTAAGGGACTTACCTTCAGGACGAAGGTTCCCTAGGTCCCCTGTAAAACGACCAAAAGTATCCTGGCCAACGTCTACAGGATTTCCAGCCCAAAATCCAGAGACGAAGAAAAATTTCGTCTTTCATTTTCTGTCAGACGAGGCCAAGGATTTCACTAATCTACAATCTTTACTCCTGGCTGTGAATTAATAAAAGCCAGGAGATTGATGAATCTCTGAGGGTTTATAGCAGTATAGGAACTCGTCCACAGTAATAGGACGGTCCCTTCCAAACACTTTCCCCCACAAAATTTGCATAGAGATAATTAATCTCCATGCATTTGGGTTGAATTGACACACTCCTAAACCTAACCTAACTAATAGCTCTCTAGTAAAAGGATTTAAAGGAAACCTAAGACCTCCAAGAAGGTAGGCTTCATATACACCTATCCCAAAATGGGGATTACAACACCATTCTCCACAGACAGGTAATCTAGGATTAAACTTGTCTAGGATTTGGTACCATTCCCTAAGGTTATTTAATCTTTCCTCATCCGTCTTGGAAGGAATATCTACAGCACAACTATATACAGTTACCTCCGTCTCGTCCAAAGGACTGGACGGAGGGATGGAAGACGAGGTACCTACCTGGGACCCTAAAGTTTTTCTAAGTATTTTCTGTACTTCTTCTAAGGGAAGCCCAGGGACCCCTGAGACATACTCCTCGTCAGTGGTGTTTCCCCTACCACTACTACTGGTATCACTAGAATTATCACTACTCTCGTCGTAATACTCGTCTATAGCTTTTTCTGTGCTATCGCTAGACGAGGAGATGGTTATTTCTGACATTTTCAGAAAAGAAAAATTTTGAAACCTAAAGACGAGGAGAGAGGGAGTATCTGGCTCTAGGACGAACTGAAACTATGGACGCGAGGAAACTCTTAGACAAGGCTCTAGACGATGAATGTCAAAGAAGGAAAATCTCAGAAGTGAGGAGGGTAGTGGAGGCATTCCACTATTTATAGATGGCTGACCTAAGCACACGAAACGACGCAACCAACCAGATGATGACACGTGGTCTTCTTCTCGAAAAAATGAATCGACGAAGTGAACCACCAGTTAAATTGTAACACGTGGCATCCCCAATTGTTGAAAGAAGCTCGTCTGTCCAGAGAAGTAAAATACTATATTCTCTTGGACAACCCATGGACGAGGGGGCAACTGATGGTGTATGAAAAACACCAAGCTGATTTCTCGTCCATATGGCCGTCCATAACAACGTAACAAGTGGAAAAATGAGGGGCTATAACACTCGTCCTTCATTCACTCGTCCAAAGGAGGAGGAACTAGCAGCGAACCTCGTTCGTCCTTAGTGATGGACGAGTAAGGTTCACCAAGAGTTATGTCGTTTGAATCAAACATCTGTTCATTGTTGAACACAGGTTTCGATAAGGTAACTCCCAAGACAGTTATGGAAGTTACCCTCTGAATTCTCCAAACCCTACGACGATAGGAGAAATAACTGTCAAGCTAACACTATATAAGGACCCTTCTACGTAGAGGTATGGGTAACTTGATATTTAAAAAAAAAATTGGTGAAGTCTTTGAAATGTTTTCTTTTCTACTTCAATCCACTAACTTTACCATCGGAGGATTTTTAGCCGACCTCCACCGGTCTCCTCTGACTTCTTGTTTATTATTTTCAGGATTTTGCTCATTGATCATTAATGCACGGAAATTTTAGCCCATTGATTCATTAACCTCCATCAAGTATCACTGTCACGTGATGTTTTCCGCTGGTGTAAGTTATTGTTTCTAAAGAGGCAAAATTATAACTAATATACATGTCATTATACAATTCTCAACATTTGTAGATACACATGCATGTTATGTAAGCCACATTGTATGTAATATTAATACTAAAGAAAAGGAATATACTAATAACTAGTAGAAAATGCTATTGCACTATATTTCTTTCTAACCATCTTTTTTTAGTAGTGGGATGAATATTTATCTTTAAATAAAATAAAGGTAAAATATAGAATTTTTTAGTAGTGGGGGATGAATATTTTGGTAATTTTTGTTGCGGGGGTATTTTGGTAATTTTTTGGGTTCAGGGGTATTTTGGTCATTTTATGAGTTTCGGGGGTATTTTGGTCATTTTTTGGTTTCGGGGGGTATTTTGGTCATTATCTGAGTTTTGGGGGTATTTTGGTCATTATCTGGGTTTCGGAGGTATTTTGGTCATTTTTTAAGTTTTTGGAGTATTTTGGTAATTTTCAAGTTTTTGAAGTATTTTGGTCATTTTTGAAGAATTTAGAGTACTTTGGTCATTTTCACTTTAATGGCATTTTGGTAATTTTGATAATTGGGTAATTGGGTGGGTTGGGGTTTACCCATAATAATTGGGTTGGGTTGGATTTGGGTTAAAAGCAATTAGTTAAATGGGTTTTAAATAGTAAATGAGTTTTATATACCCAATCCAATTATGCTCACCTCAAACCCACCCATTTGCCACCCCTAGGTTGGTGTGATATTATTATCAGTAAAAATGACAAATGCAGCAAAAGCATTTCCAATATCCGTCTGGCATAAATTGAAGGTTGTTACCTGAAAGATACTGCTAGAGATTTTTCTATCAATTGTGACACCTCGTTCAGCCAAACTCAACCAATGACTGGAAATGCCGTTGTTACAATATTTCAATCCAAGGCGATATTGACATCATAATGTTAACGGCATTGACTGTTACGAGTCAGTCAGGTAAGCCAAGAAACCAAAACTCTTGGTTCCCAGTTTCTGTCACTTAAACAAGCTCGTGGTATTGGCTGTGAGTCTGTCGTGTGACACTTATGTTGAAAAGTAAAACCTTGCACCCAACAACTTATGCAGACCTAAATGATAATCTGAACTATGAACCCTTCTCCATCAACTGCCTGTCCAGATTTAATAACATACGAAATGTAGTCAGTGGGACTTGCTCTGGGATTGGGTGTTGCGAAATGGATATTCCTCAAAATTTGACAGATATTGATTTTAAAGCATATAGCTTTAACGATAACCACACAGAAGTCTAGGATTTCAATCCTTGCAGTTTTGCCTTTATAATCTGAGAAGACAAGTTCAATTTCTCCTCAGATTATCTTATCAGTCTACGAAACAATGGAAGTATGAAACCCTTCACATGGTTCTTGATTGGGCAATTGGTAACGAGACTACGATAGTTGTCCAAAACATATGTGGTGGAAATAGCACAAGATCAATTGACCTCAATCCCAACAACGTGTTTAACAGTCTAAGCACTAAAAAAATTGGTAAAACATTTTACAAAAACACAGTGACTCTCTTTTCTCATCTGGTGGCTGGAAGGCACTGATTTTAACGGTTTATATTTGAAAAATTTTATGTCTATACCAAAAATATAAAAATGTTTTGACGGAAAACATTCTATAGTGAAACAAATGGATTCTTCATTTCCTTAACTTGTCGTTGCTTTTAATTATAGTAATTTTTGAAAGTTACTTAAAATTTTTATTTTATTATTATTATTTTTATAGTTGAACACATTAACAAATACAATGTTAAAGATCTCAATGTAATTGCACAGGCAATCAATATTGTGCTAATGAACCAATACATTATCATTATGAGGGATTCCATTAGGACCGCGACGCATGTGTCCTCGCTCATAAATTATAACTAGCAGTTAACGTTTCAATTGGTAAGTATACATTCATTGTTTTTACTCTTGGATTCTTTCTACTCTAACTTAATCTAAGGGTATGTAAGTGAAACTCCCTTTTGAAAACTTAAACTCTAGCCCTCCCTCCACATTTCACCAGCACTTATACTTGTAAAGTGGTAATATCAAACATAATTAATTAAAATGTTTGACAAAATTGTGCCCCTACCATCTTTCATAAAATTGAGTTTTAATTAATGTAGGATCATATATAGAATGATATTCTACTCTTGATTACAAGAGAATAGGAGATTTTTCTTTTCTTTATTTTTATTTTTTGGGGTTCTGAAAAAAAAAAAAAAAAATGGTCCTGGTTGGTATGGAAAAAAGAAAGGAAATTTTTAAACTTGTTAAAGCTTTTTCTTTAGTCTCCATTTTGGCGTTTTCCAAGTTTTGGAAAATTTAGACTTCATCAATTCAGCGTCATAAAAATTTCATTGAAAAATTCTACTGAAATAAAATAACTCTACAAGTTGATTGTCCTTGTGGGAGAGAGTTCTGAATTCACCTACTCGCTACAAAAATAGTATGAAAACAAATAGTCCGTTATTACAATTCTATTTCTTTCAATTAATTGTAGGTGTTTGGCGCAAGTTTAATAATCATGCTTGTCTATAGCTCTTGGATATACTTGATAATCAAGCAAAGAAAGCTAATCAAACTTAAAGAAATGTTCTTTTAAGCAAAATGAAAGTTTAATGTTAATTTTTTGTTGTTGAATATATTATTATTATTATTATTATTATTATTATTATATTTTTACTGTTAGGTTCTAAAGACTTAAGACTTTATGTATTTAGAACTCTAATATGTAATATTGGCAAACCATGATCAAAACAGGTTGTTTAGTCTTGTTTAGGCTTGCTCAAAGTTGTGTCTTGTATGTAAAGTTGGAATCGAGAGGCTGCAGAAGTACTTGTTACTTTCGACCTGGCTCAATCAATCGAAGCTTAGACTCGATCAATCGAAAGTCAGCCAGATTGTTTTTTCTACAGAATTTCCAACTCAGCCCTAACTCCTAAAACGTTTAGGGTTTTATGTTTTTGCCCTAAGTATATAAGGCAAACCCTAACCACGTTTTATTATTGCTCTAGTTGCTCATATTTGCGGTTTTGTGTGAATTTCTTGTGAGATCCTCGAGGAGTTTTCCTTTACACAAAGTTTAGGATTTTCAAGGAGAAGATGTTATCTACATCTTGATGATCAACATAGTTGCTGCCATTGAAGCTTAAAGAAAAACAAGCGTGGGTGCTTGTATCTGGTGGTGAATCCAAGAAAGAAGGAGTCCGTGGATTCGAAGTTTGCACGTGGTCGTGTCAGTAAGTTCTACTGGTGGGTAGCAATAGGAAGTCGAGCTGGATGCTTGTAAGTCTTATTGTATGAACTTTAATTCTTTCATTTAGTGGATTCATGTTTACCTTGAGGATAGCTAGGTTAAATCCTCCCCAAATTTTTTATCGGTTTGGTTTTCCTAGGTGATCATATATTTGTGTTATTTATTTTTCTGCTGCTATACTTGATATGATTATATGATTGTGTTAGCCTAGAATTGCATAATTTGACTAAGTTAATCACTTGGCTAATAAACTAGGTTAATCCTATTACTGTTTAAGGGGTCTAAAACCTAACATTTACTAATAATAATAAAAAAATTATTATAAAACTTCAATCATTGGTCGGGGAGGTTTTGGTATTTTTATAAAAGATTTTTATTAAATAATAGGATTGTGAAATCCAAAGTGGTGAATTAAAGTAAATATGAGCAATTCATCAATGAGGTAGTTGTCCTTTTTCAAATTAATCATAGGAATATGGTATTATTGGGTTATTTGGAGATATCAGTTCTTTTATTGGTCTATTACTTTGTACCTAACGAGTCACTTTGAGTACAAACATAATGAAAGCAAATATCTACTATCTCGTGGAAAAATTGTCTTAGTGTGCATTTGAATACCGCTTATTTTACTAAAAACTGAAAACGATAAAAAAATAATTTCTAAATTACTGTTCACACAAAGGTTACTGTAGATAAGCCTGAATGCACTGTTCATGTACCATGAACAGTGCAAGAGGAGCTAGACTTAAAAAAAAAAAAAAAAAGCCAAAAACGCAGGAGAGAAATCGCAGATGCAAATGTGAACAAACCAAACGAACACTTAGAATAGCTATGGAAATAACTGGAGCAGTATCATATTTGCTCTATGCCTCTCGTCTTAAGAAGGCCTCTTCTTGTTAAAATTAAGCAGAAGATGATGCGTTCTTTGGATTAAAGGCTCTTAGGCCGCTCCAAATATATATATATATATATATAAAACATTTTAGAATAGCATTAGGAAAATATCGATACCTTATGAAAAAGAAAAAAAGAAAAAAAAAAAAAAGGAAGATAGACCAGATTTGTTCAATACATTATGATGAGTTTTGTTGTAATTTAGACCAAAGTGACAATTCTAAATTCAACACTTTATGATAAAATAGAGTTTATTTTATTATTATTATTATTTTAAAAATTAGAGTTTATTTTGCTGATTATGTAATATATTTATCGTACATATATAAGTATCAATCACTTTTTTTTTTTTAAATCCTTAAATATCCACTTTAATTCACTAATAATAATCCACGCAAAAATTTAAAATTTATATATCCTCATGTTTTATAGATTTATTTGAACGATTTAGATATACCTATAACTTTGATCACCTTCATATATAAATAAATAAAATTTTGATTATTATGCATAGAAAATGTTGTAACTTCCCATCAACTTTGATGGGGGCGTGTCCTGTTATAATTTCTTCCAGGTAAAATAAAGAATGCTTGTTCTCAAAAAATTAGGGATATTGGATTTTCAATCACCATCGCACGGTCACTTTGGAATTATATATATTCAAAACATGTGTTGAGGACTATCAAAACGTAAATTATACAAACCTACAATTCTGTAATTAATTGAATTAATTATGTGATTAATATTATAATTTTGGGAAGGCTCAACTCATAATACTTTTGCTGAAGTAAAAGCCTAAAAAAGAGCTAACCTTGTCCTTGGAGATCACAAACACTAAGCAGGTTGTTAGGCTTTCATATATATATATATATATATATATATTGGAGAAAGATGTTAGGCGTTCATTTGAGTTACTTGAGAAAGATGTTGTTGGGATCTATTTATTTTGCTGAAACTGAGAATTTTTTTTCTGAAGGTATTGTAGATAAAAGTAAAAGTTAGCTGAAATAGTATAGTAGGACCCATGAATAGTACTAAAAAGTGCAATGAGACCTATGAATAGTAGCAA
Source organism: Quercus gilva (assembly GCA_023621385.1). Classification (NCBI taxonomy): domain Eukaryota; kingdom Viridiplantae; phylum Streptophyta; class Magnoliopsida; order Fagales; family Fagaceae; genus Quercus; species Quercus gilva. The sequence continues at coordinate 98,155,370 of CM042477.1, forward strand.
AAATAAACTGAATAGTAAAATAAGCTGATAAGAAATAAGCTATCCAAATGGATACGAAGAGTACATGACTATTAGTTTTAATAATAAATTCAACCACAGCTTGCAATTTGTAAGCTTTGTTATGATTAGAGCCGTGATTATAAGTTTTAATTATTTGGGATGTAATGTAACAATTCCCTTGTGTAATTATCCCCCATTGAGCAATTGATTATATTGTTTTCATAGGGTTTGGAGACAATTTTTGTGTCACAATTGTTATTTCAACCATAACATGTGCTATTGTGAGTTGTGGAGTTAAAGTAGATCATCCATGTGAAAATAAGAATTCACCAACCACAATTACATATATTATCAAGTTATGACAAAAACTATAGCAAATTTGGTAGTCTAGAAGAAATGATTATGTAGTGGGTTCCAGTTAGCTCAATTAGTAAAATCTCTGAAGGTTGAATAAGAGATTCGGGGTTCGATCCTTGCTTAAACTAAAAACCAATTGGTGTCTTGGTTTGATGATAAAAGAGCTACTATCAGGAGTGGATGCCATAGGTTAAAACTCTAAAAAAAAAAAATGATTATTCTTAAACCATTAAAGAATTTAATGTATTATTAATCATATTCTAGTAAGAGTAATACTACCGTCATTAATAATTGTACAAACTGTTTATTTAGAAAATTCTTTCCATTTCTTATCTATCCTCTAAATTTGACATTTTCCATCCAGTAATGTTCAAAGTCAAGGATGTAAAGTGTAAACACAGTTCCACCACAAACATGCAATTCAAGACTCGTGTATTTGACATGCCTTATCTTTGCGTATGCTTTTAAATAGTCCATCATCTTTATGAAGTTTCAATACACCAAAACATTAATCTTAGGAGCTTAACTTCAATCAGGAGCTGGTGTAAAAGACTTGTTTTACGCCACCAATGAATAAAAGGCACGTCATAATTTTAATGGAAAATCAATACACTCTAACACACACAATCATAACTCAATTAAACCTATAATCTTCAAACACGAATACATGACAGTCTCTTAGACTTGAAGAACTAAATGCCTAAACCCCAAATCCATCTCCTCCTCTTCTCACCGGAGCTCCACCTTGCCACATACACTGCCGCATAGGCCGTTTATGGAGCTAGCGCTGCCGCACCCAACCTCAAGGTTTGTTTTATGATTTGTTATTTCCCCAAATTTTGGATTTCAAAATTTTGATGGGTTTGGGTTATTTTTTGGATAGCAATCTGTTCATTTTGGTATGGATTTTGTTGATTTGTTATGGATTTTGCTGCTTTTTGGTAAGACTCATGGGGCATGCATTGAACTGAACAGGTCTTATTCCCTGTTTGCCTTTAAAAAGTCAAGCACTATTCAAAAATTATAAGGTCAGACTACTGACATGGTCCTCCTTGACCTCTCAACTAATAAAATGCTATTATCTATGCAAATGTGACATAATCTAGTAATTTTTATTTTTTATTCATTGTGCTAATTAAGAAGCTCACACATACATTTGCATAGATGACATCATCTCATTGGTCAGGGAGGACCACATCAACAGTCCTCCTAGTGTAAATAATAATTTCTCCTATCTATGGGTTTCCAATTCCATAGGAATGCTTATGCTAATCACCTGGGTTAGTGTGATATTAATGGAATCGACAAAATTTTCTTCTGCCCCGAAAGCTGTGGAGATGTAAAAATTCCATATCCCTCCCTCTGGTATAAATGAAGGTTGTTACCTGAAAATATTTTCTATCAATCGTAACACCTCAACCAAAGACTGGAAACCTCATTGCTACAAAATGTTTCCATTCATGGCGAGATGGACATCTTGATGTCTAACTCCATTGACTGTTACAAACTTACAACGACTTGGGAATGCCTCTGGAAAACAATACGAAATTATTTCTCAATGTCCCCAATTTTTTCAAATATTTTTTGTTGAGCATAAAATTTTTGTAAAATTTTGTGAAAAGTTGTACCAAAGAAAATTTGAAAAAAAACACAAAATAGCTCTCCCTCGCATATCTAGTGTCTAGGATACACTAATTTTGACGGTTTTTGCTTGAAAAATTTTATGTTACACCATTGAAAAGTATTTGTACGTTTTTAGACCCCTTAAAATACAATTGGATTAACCTAGTTAATTAGCCAAGTGATTACTTAGTCAAATTAAACAAATCTAGGTTAACACAACCATATAATCATATCAATGTAAAGTGCGGAAAATAAAGAACACAAAAATATGATAACTTAGGAAAACCAAACTAGTAAAAAACCTGGGGAGGATTTAAAGCTATCCTCAAGATAAACTGAATCCACTATGAAAGAATCGAAGTTTTACAATAGCGACTTAGACCACTAACATCCTATTGCTACCTCATGTAGAAAACTTACTGACATGACCACGTGCAAACTCTGAGACCACGGACTCCTTCTTTCTTGGATTCTCAAGCAAGTACAAGCACTCCCGCTTGTGTATCTTTAAGCTCTTTAGTGCAGCAACTGAATGATCATCAAGCTCTTAATGAAATCTCCTTCCTAATAATCCTAAGCATGTGTGAAGGCAACCACCTCTCAGATCTCACAAGAGATTCACACACACAGCAAATAGAGCAACCTCTAAAACATGGCTAGGGTTTCCCTTTTATACCTAGGGCAAAACATAGAACCCTACACGTCATATAGGCTTAAGGCTGAGTCAGAAATTCTGTAGAAAAAACATTCTGCCTGACTTTTGATCGGTCGAGTCTAATTCTAGATCAATCTAGCCAGACCGAATTGCACAATGAATTCTGTAGCAGTTCGATTCCAACTTTACATAAAACACATACTTTAAGTAAGTCTAAAACAAGACTAAAAACCTATTTTGATCATGGTTTGCCAACAATACAAATTAGAGTTCTAATACATTAGTTCCTAAGTACTTATAACCTAACAAACTCCCCCTTTGGCAATCCGTGACAAAACACAAATACAAACACAATGCTCAAAGTTACAAGTAAAAGCCCTTTACATAAATAATGCCCATTACAAAATAATCCAACCTAACTACTATCCATCAGTTGCAAGTGTAGACAGCAGCACGACTGAATCAAGCTGTATATTTCCTGAAATACTCAACAAACGCATAAACACATGTGTGGAAAATACAAGTAAAACAAAAATAAATTCTTGACTTCACAAAACACAAAACAAAGACATATATCATGAAAAACTCATAAATATAAATTAATGAGCAGTGAAACAATAAACATAGATAACAATGTATCTCCCCCTAACATGAATAGCTCAAAAACAATACATCAATAGCCAAAAATAATACATACACAGTGAAGCACCTAGATACAATCTAAACTCCACAAGCTCCAACAAACAAAAACTCTCCCCCTAACTACAAAAAAAAAAAAAAAAAAAAAAAAAAAAAAAAAAAAAAAACCTCTATAAATGTCCAAATGTACTCCCCTTTTTTGTAACGGAATGCCAAAGGGCAATCAAAATCCATCATCAAAAGGAGGTGGCAAAGGTGAACGTTGAAAATGCACCAAATCTGATCGCAAAGCATAGAGCTCATCAAGCATGTCCACCAAAATCTGACCATGAGCCGCCTGAACGGTCATGACAGTCTCCAAAGTACGACGAATGTCAATGTCATCCGAAGTAAATGGTGGAGGAACAGCAGTAGTAGCAACACCAACATGATCAATAGACACCTCACCAGAAGTAGTACCTGTAGAAGAAGGAGGGGGTGCGATACCAGAAGGCTCAACACGAGGGCATTTAGAGCTCTCTCTCATCTGAGCAGCCCTCTGCCTAAGAAAAATGGCACCTATGGCAGCAATAAAGTGTACGGGCTCAAAAGCGGCGAAGCCATCTAAACCTAAAAACAACAAAATCCTATGAATGAAAACATGATGAAAAACAGCATGAGCGGTAGAGGAACTCCTATGAATTTTGTTCAAAGAACGAAGAAACAGATGAGGAAAACTAATAAGAGCATCCGTAACAAGAGTGTACAAAAATGCACATCGCTCCAAAGGAATAGTGTGCAGATGAGAGATAGGCCACAAGAAATGACACGCTATCCTAAAGAAAAGATAGGTAGTCTCAGTGAGCTCAGCAAAAGTGATCCAAGGATCAGAAGCCCACCGGACAAAAGTACCAATGATGTATGACATGATGTCGTCTAGGGGAGGAGACTCATCATAAGGGTAAACAGGATGCTGAACCACAGGTACCCCAAGAGCATCAGCCACTACTGTAGGAGTAATGGTGAACTCTACACCTCGTATCCAACTCTTGACTAAAGTGTTAGAATCATAGACGTGGATAGAGAGGTTCAAGTAAAACTCTCTAATCAGGGTAGCTGGGGGAGGATAATCAATATCCAAAAGTGGCAACCAGCCCCGACGCTCAAAGTTTGACCTAATGGCAGGATCTAGCTTATCTAACAAAACCTTACGCTCAACCCAAATCTTTCTCTTAAAGTTTAGTGTCTCATACAGCTCTCGGTTTTTCTCACTCGGAAACAAATTGCTCAAAGAGGAAGGAGCAGAAGAGGAGGAGGATGACCAATTGGCTCTAGTCTTCCTAGACATGGTGCTAGGATAAGGACAAGACACAAAGATAGAACCAAAAAGAACAAAAAGAAAAACCAAGAGAAGACTGCAAGTTAGCACAAAAAAATATAGAAATAACAATTTATATGATGCATGAACATTACAATGTCATGATGCATGCTCTAATGCAGTGATAATAAGTTCAATTTGAGTTTAAAATCACAAAATTGGCTTAAGCATAGAGTTTACAACAAAAACTCCAAAATTTTGAAAAACCACTTGTTCAATTTGTACTAAATCGACCAATTGATCATCACACAAGTTAGAAAACAGTTTAGAATTATCAAATAATCAATCTAACAAGCCAATTTCATCAATTAAGCTCAATTTGAACAAAATCCCCAATTCGGATATATTCAAGCCCTAGAATTTTCAATTTATCACAATACATCAAATTGATCAAATCAAACACCATAGATCATGTTTATTACATTCCCCAACAAAAACCCATTGTTATTGTGAAATAAAAGGCTTGAATCATCAAAAATCCCAAAAATCCTTAGGTTCGAAATTTTCTAAATATGCATGACAAAAAATGCATGAAACTTGAAAATAAATGCAAAAGGAAGGGTAAAAGAGTCTTACCGGCCTTAGAAGACAAAATCCTTGCAAAAAGTTTGAGGGAAAACGACAAAAAAATGATTTGGAGTCTTGACCGATTGAGTAGAGAGAGAAAGAGTTGAAAAACTTTTTGAAAAAGTGGTTTGAACACGTAAAACTCAATGCTTTAAGAACTCTCTACATGATTTTTGATTGATCGAAAAAGAGATTCGATCAGTCGAAAATGCTTCGATTGATCCATTAGTAATCGAGCACTGATCAAAACAAACAAAGACTCACAAACATTTTTAATCACAATTTTCGATCAGTCGAAAAACAGACTTGATCGATCGAAATTCTTGAAAAATCACAGTTTTGAAAAACAAAGCATTTTTATGCAGAAACTCCTCAAAGCACTGAATTTTATGAATAAATGCATGAGTATGAGATGAAATGTTTTTCAAAAAAACATGTTTTAAACCCAGTTTTCCCAAAATTAAAATTTTTCAATCAAAACACCTTAAATTCTCAAACAACAAACATGTTTTGCATAAAACTCAAAGAATTTTCAAACTTGATTGGTCAAACCAAAGACAGACACAATAACATGTACAAAGTTTAGCAAAGAGTAACTTGTGTAGTGTGTGCAACTAGCAAAAGCTTGAGATATATGTGAGGTGATATGTGAATAGAAATCACATACAAAATCTACAAAATTCATCACATAGAATTTGAAAGAGACTATCACCTAAAAAGTTACATCATATAACTCTCACATCTCCTAGATCATAAGTTTGCAATCATGTAAGTTTCTTGATTTGCCTCATATTGTACACATAAATTTTAATTTAACAGAAACTTATTAAAAATAGCCAGGATAATGTACACACCAATTTTAGTTGTTTGATTTAACTTTAAGTCCAATAATGTACACACCAATTTTAAGCATTTAAACCGAGGCTACACCTTATGTTCTTTTTGTGCATGTGCTACACTTTCTCGAGCACAAAATCTTACGATATGTACTAAGGTGTTCATGATTGGCTAGTGAACAGTGGTGAGATGGTTATTTATGCCTTTCTCAAAAGGTTCAAGTCCGACAGTCAAAGACATGTGACTTCAAGATCAAGACAAAGTGATCAAAAACTATAAACATCTTTCCCACACAACATGCACTGCAAAGCTTCAACTAGTAAAGTGCAATAAATAAGCTCATCCGAGCTAAACAAGGTACAAAGACATGTTATGTGAAAATAAATTGACCAACCTTGTTTTCAAAACCAAGAAAATAATGCAAAACACAATTTGCTTCCTTTTTCCTTTCTTTTTTGTTTTTTGTTTTTTTTTTGTTTTTATTTTAAAAAGAAGAAAAAAAAAACAGTCCTAGAATGAAATGCATGAATGTTATGCAATGCAAGTCCTAGAAACAAAAAGAAAAAGAAAAACCAAAGAACAATGGTCACAAAGAGTAGAGCAATGAAGCACAAGGACCATGTTAGAAAAACTTAACTAGATTGAGCCTTTTGCATCCAAAACTTTTTAGATGCACCATGAGCATTGGAGTTCTTATTCACATGGGAATGATTTCTAACTCCAGTATTGGAATTAAGGTTTAGAGCCTTTACCAATTCACCAATGAGTACCATAGGATCTTGTACTTGAGGCACAGGTACTTTTGGTTTGTTTGCTCTCTTAGCAACTTGTAGCTTGAAACAGTTTGGACGAATGTGCCCAAACTTTCCACAAAAATGACAAACTCATGCAGGCTTATCATGTGTCTTGTCCTAGAAAGGGTAGACTTCTTAGGTTTAGACTCATAAAGATCAACCCTAATCTTCCTAAGATGTGTAATTTCTACAGATTTAGCCTCACTCACAAAGGGTTTGACAACCTCACTCACAGGGGGTTCAGAGGAAGAAGAAGGAACAAAGTTTGTGGAATGGGGTGCAGACACAGAGATGCTTTTAACAAAACCTAATCCAGATTTGTCAGAAGAAGGCTTTTGAACACTCAGCATATGATCAATTTTGGAACTAGCAGATCTATTAGTTTATTCTCTAGCAACAGATAGTTCAAGTTCCAAATTCTTAACTTTATCAAGCAAAAGCATATACTCAGTTTTCACATTGTTCAAAAGTTCATTAGCATTAAACAATTTCGCAAGCAAATTTTTCTTATCAAGCTTAAGAGATGCAATTTTCTTTAAGCCAAGATCAACATTCATAGCATCCTTTGCAGCAACTTTGCAAAGTTTATTGTAGGCTTCTTGAAAATCTGCATCCTCAGAGAGTTCCCCATCAGAAGGGTTCTCTTCAACAGACAAGCTTTCATTGACTACAGCAGTAGCAGTGAAAGCAATAATGTTTCCATCCTCGTCAGAACTAGACTCATCATCGAAAACTTCATTATCACTAAGGGTTACAGCCATAGCCTTAGCCTTACCCTTAAACCTCAAGTATGTAGGACATTCAGATTTCATATGACCATACCTTTGACATCCAAATATTGAGCACCCATAGAATTATTAGAAGATTAACCTACTTTTCTCTAGGTTTTTCAGTGTTGTTAACCTTAGTGGAATCATTCTTCCTAAAGTTTCTAAGTTCAACAATGTTCTTACCTCTTGCCCTTCTGTTGTTGTTTCTAATGAAATTCCTAAAGTTCTTGGCAAGGTAAGCAATCTCTATAGCAGAGAGCTCATCATCAAATCCACCAACATCAACATCATCAACTGACTTAAGAGCCATTGATTTGGATTTGCTAGTTTTGGGTAAGTCCAACTCATAGGATTGAAGAGATCCTACAAGTTCATCAACAGGGACGGAGTCCACACCCTTGCTCTCAATGATGGCAATCACTTTGGGTCTAAAATCTTCAGTTAAAGATCTAAGAATCTTCCTAACAATTTTAAGTTGATCATAAATTTCACCTAAGTTGTAAGCAGAATTAACAATGTCATTAAGTTTAGCATAAAATTTATCAAATGATTCATCATCAGACATCCTAATGCTCTCAAATCTAGATGTTAATTGCTGCAACTTATTAATTTTGACAGCCTTTATGCCTTCGTGTACAGTCTAGAGGATATTCAAGCAGTGTGAGCAACCTCAACATTAGAGATTCTCTTAAATTCCTCCATAGAAACAGCGTTAAATATAGCATTCATGACTTTGCTATTGAACGCGACTGCTTCTTTTTGAGAAGTTTGCCACTCACTAACAGGAATAGTGGACTTCTCCCATCCGTATTTAACAGAGTTCCAGACTCTCTCATCAATTGATTTCAGGAATACTTTCATACTTACTTTCCAATAAGCATAATTATTCCCATTAAAGTGAGGTGGAATAACAAGAGAGTGTCTGTATTCCATGACAACAAAGGTCAAGGATCAGCTCAAAGATCAAAAGAGCTATAACAAGAGAGCTACCTACTCTGATACCACTTGTACGTTTTTAGACCCTTTAAAATACAATTGGATTAACCTAGTTAATTAGCCAAGTGATTACTTAGTCAAATTAAACAAATCTAGGTTAACACAATCATATAATCATATCAAGGTAAAGTGCAGAAAATAAATAATACAAAGATATGATGACCAAGGAAAACCAAACTAGTAAAAAACCTGGTGAGGATTTAACCTAGCTATCCTCAAGGTAAACTTAATCCACTATGAAAGAATCAAAGTTTTACAATAACGGCTTAGACCACTAACATCCTATTGCTACCTCATGTAGAAAACTTACTGACACGACCACGTGCAAGCTCCGAGACCACAGACTCCTTCTTTCTTGGATTCTCCAGCAAGTACAAGTACTCCCACTTGTGTATCTTTAAGCTCTTTAGTGCAGCAACTGAATGATCATCAAGCTCTTAATGAAATCTCCTTTTTGATAATCCTAAACACGTGTGAAGGCAACCACCTCTCAGATCTTAAAAGAGATTCACACACACAATAAATAGAGCAACCTCTAAAACGTGGCTAGGGTTTCTCTTTTATACCTAGGGCAAAACATAAAACCCTACACATCATATGGGCTTAGGGTTGAGTTGGAAATTCTACAGAAAAAACATTCTGCCTGACTTTCGATCAGTCGAGTCTAATTCTCGATCGATCGATCGAGCCAGACCGAATTGCACAATGAATTCTGCAGCAGCTCAATTCCAACTCTACATAAAACACATACTTTGAGCAAGTCTAAAACAAGACTAAAAACCTATTTTGATCATGGTTTGCCAACAATACAAATTAGAGTTCTAATACATTAGTTCCTAAGTACTTAGAACCTAACAGTATTTAAGTAAAAACATTTTACAGTGAAACAAATGGAGTGCTCACTCCATTAGCTTGTCATTGCTTTTGATTATAGTACTTCCAATTAACTTAAAGTTGGTTTTATTTTACAAATGCAGACATTAACGAATGTGATGTTAAAGAGCTCAATAACTGCACAAGCAATAAATATTGTGTTGATGAACCCAAAGATATATTATTGTTGTTTCTACATTGAGAGGTACCATCTAGATGGGCGGGCACATGTCCCCACTCATAAATCATCACTAGTAGTTAACATTGCAGTTGGGAAGTGTTATGTTCATTTTTACAAATTCGTACCCAAAAGCTCATGAGGAAGAAAGCTCAATAAAAAGCAAGACTCAAAAGCCAATATGGAGAAAAGCCCAACGAAAATCAAGGCCTAAAGGCTCACAAAGAAGATCGAAGAGCAAGAAAGGCCCAAAGAAGACAGAGAAAAAAAAAAAAAAAAAAAAAGGTGTCTCAGAAAGAAATGCAAGGAAAGTGATTTGTAGCAGAATACAGATTTGTAGCAAAATACAAATCTGCCGCAGAATACAAATCTAGTACAGAATACAAATCTGCTACAGAATACAGTTCTTCAGCAAAATGGCTTTGGCAGAATAAGGCCAATTGGGTTGATCCAATAAACACTATTTGGCCCATAAAGGCTCAAATCCTTTTGTATAAAAGGATAGGATTGAAAACTAATATGAAAAAACACGATGGAAAGAAACAAGGAACAGTAGAAAGTGTCAGCAGTAGAAACTACATGAATAAAAGAAAAGTCATACCCAAGGAAATGACAAACATAGCAGGAAACGCATGAAGAAATAAGACAAAGACAATAGTAGAAAATGCTTGGATGAGAAAGAAAAAAAAATCAGAGAAAGACAAAAGAAAACAAGGCAAGCCCAAAAGCCCATGTCCTCTTCCATAAAGGACAAACACGGGTAGAAGAGACATGCAGCAAGACGAAACAAAACCAATTTGCTACAGCAGAAACGATGTGGGAATGAAAGAAGACAAAAACATAAGATAGTGGAGCATAAGGGCCAGAGCACCACCAACCTGTAGCTAGCTAATATAAGGGAGGTGGGCCCACGGTCAAGGAATTTAGAAGGTGTAGTTTGGTGGTAGGGGAAAAGGGATCTATATTTGGTTTCCACTCGTGGTTTCTTTTGGGAATATACCCTACTAGGATGGTATCTTACCCAAAAGAGGTAGTAAATGGCTAGGACCATCTGATGCATGCCATAGAGGTAAGTGAGAAAAAAACCCAAATTCTTATCCATTTGGAACTGAAAGGTAGAGACTCACAGCAAAACCAAACAAAGAGGAATTTTGTTATGAAACAAGTAGTGGTGCAGCAAACGTGTACTGAGCAATGGTAGTGGCCAAGCAACCAATGGGTTGGTGGGCAGTCTTGAAGGAATGCCCACAACGAACCAAAAACAGTTGGTGAAGCTCTGGGGGTAAAAGCGAGAAATCTCATTGAATTAGTTCATTATAAAAAGGGGAGGTAGCCATAGATGAGAAAAGGGAGGAGCAACCCACTACAAGATAGCAATAGGAACAACCCATAGGAAGATAGCAAAAGAAACTAAGAGTAAAAAGAATGGAGAGAAAGAAAGAAAGAAAGTGGTAAAGAGAAGAGAGAAAACACGACAAAAATAGGGGCATGCATCAATTTACTATCTTTTCTGTCCCTTTTTAGCAAACCCACTCTTTGAAGTCCCCCAAAAGTAACAACTAGTAGCCATTTGGGTCTATTCTCCAAAATGCACAACTTTGATGGCAGAAGCCTATGACAAAGTTATTCAAGTTGGAGTTCAAGTACCTTCTTGGTCCACTTTTTCCACGAAAAAATTCCACACCTGATGTTGGTGGCAAATACATTTGATTTTCGCTCATTAAAACTTATATTTGCTTTATTAGCTGTTCTGTTGTGGCATCTTTTATTATATCTGTTGTATTTATTATTCTATAGTGGTATCTTTACTTGTTGTACTACTTATTCTGTTGTAGCACATTTTTTATCATATTTACTGTGTTAGCTATTATGCTAGCTAAACCTTTTTGCTGAAGTTTTCTTATTTCTTTGTTATTATGTGTTTTTCTTTTAATACGAACTAATTATTAATCTGCCATATATGTGTGTGTGTGTGTGTGTGTCAATACGTATAAGTATATATACACATATATGTATGTATATGTATTTGAGAATATGCTAACCCATGTAAATTAACATTTGCTTGATGGGTATTTTCTTTGGGTTTTAGATTTGTTTATATGCAAGAAGTAGAAAAGTATTTTTGCAGTAGAAAAGGAAGAGTAGTCATTCACGTTGTTGAAAAGTGCAGAAAACTTTATTGCACAGCAGAAAGCTTTACTGTACAGCAAAAAGTTAAGGAAAGTTATTTCCGCGGCAAAAGTTGGAAAAATATTCCTTTTGTAGTAGAGATGGAGAAAAGTCATCCACGTTGCTAAAAAGTGCAGAAAACTTTACTGCACAGCAAAAAGCTAAGGAAAGTTAGTTCCATAGCAGAGGCTAGAAAAAGCTTCCTTTTGTAGTAGAGATGGAGTAAAGTCACTCACGCTATAGAAAAGTGCAGAAAACTTTACTACACAACAGAAAGTTAGAAAAAGTCAGCGGCAGGATAAGCCCAGTTTGTAGCGTTATCCTTGGGCATTGGACTCAATGTTTGCGCACAAACTGGCAGCTGCAGAATGGGATCTTGGAGCCCATTCCGTGGAAGTGTCTGCCCCAACTTCCTTCTTAGAAAGAGCCTAGATTAAACGTTGTCTAATAACATCAAGACACGTGTCTAAGGTACAAGAAACGTAAAAAGAACCCTCAAGAGTAAGTATATATATTTTTGTATGGCATCCTTGGGTCCTTTTTGTCGTATCATCAAGTTGGATATATCTATCAAAATTATGTTTGAAAGTTATGGTGAATTTGGATAAAAGGAAAGTAGAATAAATTTAGCCAAAAATTGCAGCCAAAATGGCCATTAGTGCCATTACCATCTTTCAAAAAAAACTTTTTATATGAGATTAAGTTTTAAATGTAAGCTTTTATATAAAATCTCTTTATTAGCACCATATATATATATACTAGCCTCACCACATGCACTTTCATTCATCATAATCCACGATTGTTTCATTCTTCAATCACAAAAATAGCTAGATGTGTGATGATATTTATATGAAAAAATTATTTCACCAAAAAACGCATAATTTCATCACTCCTCTAAATGTTTTTGTGATTGAAGAATGGAACAACTGTGAATTATGATGAATGAAAATTATTAACCTTTAAAAAAAAATAGAAGAGCTTCTAAGCACATGTATGAGCGCGTGCTTAGAGGCTTTATTTATTTATTTATTTATTTATTTATTTAAGGCTAATACTTTTTATTTATTTATCTTAATTCAGAATTGATGCATTTTTTTCATTCATTGAAAAGCATAGAGGTGTGATGAGATGTAGTGTTTTAGGATGCAAAATGCAAATGTTTTGTATTTCTGAACAGGGAGGAGAATGCTTTAACTCAAAAATCAATCTCCCTTATTTCATCCACCATTATTCAAAGCAACTTTCGGGATGTTGTTTGGCTACTTACAACAACAATTCTTTTTTAATAATATATACCAAAAATATAATTATAATCAGTATTCACCACAGGTGTGGATATTTATTTTGACGTCAAGACATTGAATCACAAAATAAAACATACAAAAAATTACATGAATATTTGATATTCAACTATATAAATTCTTTACATACATACAAGACTTGCTATGTGCATTACTATTCAAGCACCAATATCCATTTTTCAACCACCCCATCAACCAAAAAAAGAAGAAGATAACAGTCTTTGATAATTTGGTGGAGCAAAACCAAACCACTCTTCTTAATCTATCAAATCAACCTACAAATAAGTTAAAAAGTGAGTTATTAATGGCAATATTTTGGTTGTTGGAAAAAAAAGTTCTCATGTGTGTGTGTGTTTCTCAAATAAAAAATAATAATAATAAAAATTTCCTTAAATTTTCTATGATTCCCATTCTACCAAAAAAAAAAAAAAAAAAAAATCAAGCAGTATTATAGTGCGATAAAAAAAATATAGAAATAAATTTATTTTATGAAAGTTTGAATAGAAAAGGGAGGGGGGGGGGGGGAATACGAAAATGTGTGAAAGGGATTTTAGTCCTATAAACTATTAGTAAATCTATAAATGTACTATTCTAACTCCTGTTTTAGAACAACAGAAAACGTTTATTAAATTAAATCAATTGTTTATACTGACGTAGAATTTTCACTTAAAAAAAATTCCATTCTTATCTATGTTTAACAAAATACCAAAGCAGATTTTCACCTAGAATATTGCATAAGAATATCTGCACGTCAGCAAATTACCAATCCATTAAGTTACAAACTTTGAAAACACAAATACACATAAATTTCAATTAATTAACTAAAAACTTACCTCTTTTGCTTGTTGTACTGTTTATTATCAGACTTGGGTTGCTTCAAAGGTTTTGAAAAGAAAAGAAAAGAAAAACCCTTTTTACACAAGCGTGGCATTCTTTAGGAAAAGTGTGGAGTTAAGAAGAGAGACAAATATGATTGCTACATAAAATAAATGATCTCTAATTCTTTGAGAAAGTTTAATCCCATAATTATTTCTTTCACTAATTGATGGTTGTAAAAGTAATTTTGAATTACATATTATTTTATACTTGAAATAAATCAGGTGGAGAGCAAAGAAGAAACTTGGTCTCAGTTGCAAACAGATCTTCTACATGTCTACGGATGGTTATGGATGGCCTGCAATGTGTTGATAACTTGACTTTGACTATGGTTTGCAAATACTGGCAATCTGCATATGAAAGTTATTCAGATAAAGAATGCCGGATTGGTAATAGATTTCCCTGGCTAATGGAGAAAAAGATAAAAGATAAAGAAATAATGCACACAAATTCAGAAGAATAAACCCATGGGAAAAAGATAAAGAAAAAGAGATTTAAAAACATGTGAGATTAATAAAAAAATTATGAAACCAAAATATACAAACTAATAAATTAATAATTTCAGCAATATCAAAGGAAACAAACCTTTTTGAAATTGGAGTTTGTGATTAAATGACTAGGCCTGTTCAGATTCCGCCCGCAGTCGACAAAACCAGTCTACATCGATCTGAACCACACCCATTTGAGCATCACCAGAGGTGTATGGCGCGGTGGTTGGAGATGATTTGCAAGTATCGACGACGGTTAGTGTAGTGAGTAGTTGTGGGTTTTGCATTCCGATGTGTAACTGAACTGACTGCCATGTATATGTATGTACACACACACACATATGTACATGTAATCATGTTTCAATTTTAAAATAAAGGAAATTTCTAGAGAGAGAGAGTACCAGTGCAGTAGAGAAGAGAAAAAAAAATAGGGTTAATTTTAGTGATTTAAAATTACGTCATTCCATTTAATTTTTTTTTTAATTTGTTATAAAACAATGTCGTTTTGGAACTAATATAATTTTAATAATAGGTTCAAAATGACGTCATTTTAGTTAGAACTTAGGTTAAATTTTTGAATCTCTTTTTAAAATTTTGTTTTCTCTTATCTCTCATCTGCCTCTCCCCCTTTCCCCCCCTCTCTCTCTATCATTCCTCAGCCCCTACCTTCGCCACCAGGCCCACCACCGTCGTTCACTGGATGCCGCCGTTTCCAAGGTTTCCTCTCTCATCTCTTCTCTTTGTCACAATTATTATCTAGAAATTTCAAGAGAATGTTTTGATGCTTAATACCTAGCTACCATGGTTCTCCTTTCTAGGCTTTCTTCCAGGTATGAAAATTTATATAATGCTCAATATATACCTGCTTCTCCTTGCAATGCTTTTTAGAAAGATGGAGAATTTATTTGAAAATTTTGTGAAAGATTTTGAACATGTTTGTCTGTTTGTTTTTTTGAATATTTGGATTGTTTGATATTTCTATGTGGGTTGCTTGATGATTCTTTTTTTTTAATTATTTTTTTGTTTTATTTTTGCACCGAATTAACCGCACCGCCTTGCTATGGTCAACCGAACCCAGTGTAGACCAGTTCTTATCCTTCACATGTGAGGTGTGGTCAAGCAAGAGGGGAAACCGCACCCTATAGGTGTGGTGCAAAATCTCTCCCCCCCCCCCCCCCACCCTAAAAACCGACCGCACCACACTATGTACAGGCCTATATGTGACCAAGAAATTAAGGCAATATAAAAGTCTATGCAAACTGCAAAGAAATCAAAAAAGAGATGTGAGATATTTTTAAATAGAGATAGTGTGTGCTAATTTTTAGGAAAAAGATGCATCAAAAGTGTGTAAGTTGAGACAATGTGTGCTAATTTTTAGGGGAAAAAAGATGTGTTTTTGAAAAAATATTTTTAAAGTAGTCTACTAATGGTGCATTTTTCAGACTGTAAAAAAAAAACAAAAACGCTAATGGTGCTAAAAAGTAAAAACTTGTGGCCATATGTTTTGGAAATTAGAAAAAAATTAATAAAAAAAGAACGTAAATTTGAAAAGGGAGACTATATTAAGAAGGAAAAAAAAAAAAGCAGTTTTATTTATTCACATTAGGGGAAAAAAAGACGTGAGGAAGAAATGTGTTTATTTTTAAATATATATATTTTTTTAATTTAGGTAAAATTTAGGAGCATGAGCAGTTTTATCCCTTCACGTTAGAAAAATAGAGAATGAAAAAAAAAAAAAAAAAAAAAAAAAAAAAAAAAAAAAAAAAAAAGGAAAAAAAGAAGAAGCAAAGAGACGAGAGAGAGAAGCATGCGAATTGTCGGTGTTGTTTTTTTTTTTTTTTTTTTTTTTTTTTCTATAAAAAATTTCGGAGTTTTTTAATTAGTAATTTTACATATTTAACCATATTATTTAAACTTTTTAAACAATAACTTTAAGAGTATTTTAGACATCTAAATTAAGAATTACAAACAGGAAAAGTCTCTTAAATAGTAGTATAGACAATGCATTTTTAAGCAGCATTAAGGGAAAATATCTATACAAATATACATTGGAAAAAAAAGAGGCAAGATTTGTTCAATACATTATGGTACTAGAAATTTGTATCTTTTTAATTGATAGAGATGAACAATACATTAAATGATAATTCCTAAAAAATTTTAATTTTTTAAACAAAATCAACATTTTGGGACGGAAAGAGTAAGTATTTTAATTAGTTTTATTTTTGAAGCCTTAAATTTGGATCATTATACTTCACTAATCCATGAAAATTTTAAAAGTTATAAATCTCATGTTTTATAGATTTATTTGAAAGACTAAGATAAATTAATAACTTTGATTACCTTAGTAAATAAAATAAAATAAAATAAAACTTTGATTTTCATGCATAGGAAATGTTGATTTGACGAGGACTTGTTTAGCCAAAAAAAAGAGTATGTGACCCACCACCACGCTTCTTGGTTCTTGCTCCTTGCCGAGAGGTTCACGTGGGTGAGACTTTCGGGTTTGGATAAAAAAAAGTTTAGAAAACAATGGGAGAAAGAGCGGAGTTAAAAGAAAGATAAAAATAAATGGATAAAAACAATTACTACTAGACCCAGGATTTGTAAATGTTGAAATTCTAAGGATCCGTTTGGTACATGTATTTAAATATATGTTTTCAGTTTTCAAATAATATTATACGTATTTTTATATACTTTTTTATCTATATGTATTTTTAAAAAAATTGAAAACTGTTATTTAAACACACGTACCAAACGAGTCTTAAATTTGTAACGCATTACATAAATTTTTTACCAATAGCACTTTTTTATCTTATTTCTTTAGTTTTAATTTTTTTTTATGTATCTAAAAAAAAGTAAAATGGAGGAAGGAAACATAAATAAAAAAAGAACAAAAATATATATATCCACTTTCATTTTTAACATGAAATTACATAGGATAAAGTGACAATTTTAAATTAAGATATTATTAAAATACGTCTTATATAGATGAATCTAGTCATTGTGAAAGTCAAGGTCTACCCATGCCCCCATCCGCTTGATCAAGATGTAAAATAAACACAAATCCACCATAAACGTTCACTTCAAATCTAGCGTAATAGACGGGGCCTTATCTTTTCGTCTGCTTTTAAATAGTCCAGCATCTCTATGAAGTTTCCATACACCAAAACATTAATCTTCTGGGAAAATAGTGGGGCTATGGGTTTCATTGGGATGCTTATGAAAGTCATCTGGGTTGGCGTGATATTATCCGCAACAATGGCAGCCGCAGCAATAACGTTTCCAATAGCCCTGCCTAATTGCCCCTACAGATGTGGAAATGTTAATATTCCATATCCATTTGGCACAACTGAAGGTTGTTACCTCAAAGATACTGCTATTTTTGGGAATTATTTTATCAATTGTACTACTACCAATGTGTACGGCCAACTTCAACCAAAAATTGGAACCATGAACGTTTCAAGCATTTCCACGGAAGAAGGTGAGATTGAGGTCTGGAAATTTAACTCCCTTGACTGTTACGACAAGTCAGGTGCGTCTCAGAAAAACAACAATCCAACACTCACACTTCACACTACCACAGTTTCTGCCACAAAAAACAAGTTCGTGGCTGTTGGCTGTGACACTTACGCATACCTTAATGGTGATCTGAACGGTCAAAACTTCTCCGTGGGCTGCCTGTCCAAATGTCAAAGCAAAAGCACGGTAGTCGATGGAACGTGCTCTGGAATTGGGTGTTGCGTGGTGCAAATTCCTGAAGGAATGAAAAACGTTGATTTTGAAGCATATAGCTTTAAGAATAACCACACAAAAGTCTGGGATTTCAATCCATGCAGCTACGCCTTTATTGTCCGAGAAGACAAGTTCAAATTCTCCTCAAACTATCTTATTAGTCTAGAATACGACAGAGCCTTTCCTATGGTTCTTGATTGGGCAATTGGTAATGAGACGTGTGAAGTTGCTAAGAACAAAGCGAATTACCTATGTGGGGCGAATACCAAATGTTATAATCCCAAAAACCAGTTTGGGTATCGATGCAAATGCGAGGACGGTTACGAAGGGAACCCATACCTCAGTTGCCAAGGTATATATTCAATTTACTTACAAATCTCTATGACAAAAATTAAGGAAATAAACACAATAAAGCATCTTTTAAACGATTTTTTTAACATATATATCATGTGGCAATACGTTTCACATTTCATTTTCGTTTTAATAGTTTGTCGTTGCTTTTGATTGTAGACGTAGTACTTGTTTTATGATACTTAAGAAGTTGTAGTACTTTTTTTGTTTATTAATTTATTATTTTACAATTACAGACATTAACGAGTGTGATGCTAAAGAGCAACCACCCCTTAATAACTGCACAAGTTATCAATATTGCGTCAATGAACTCGGAAGTTTTCATTGTTCGTGCATGGAAGGGTACCATTCGGATGGGGAGACATGCGTTCCTGATAAATCATCGCTAACAAATAAACTCACAGTTGGTAAGTATATTTATTTGAAAGTAATGATTATAACACACTCATCATTGCATACTCATTATATATACACAATTCCATGTGAAAAAAAAATCATATTTTCAAAATATGATTTTAGTTAAAATTGTGAAATCTTGTTTTTATAAAATCTTATTTTCAAAGGAGTGTATACAAAGTGTGCAATATTAAGTGTGTAATAAGATTTTTCCTAAAAATCTTTCTATAGTCTTCATTGTCCTCTCTAATCATGTCACGTATGCATTCCACAAATTCTTATTCACCCAAAAAACAGTATCACTAGAATTGACCAAAATACTGATTATTACTAATTAGCCTTTTGCTTTATTAAGAGTGCGTTTGGATTTTGGAGAGAGTTTATTTTTTATTAGTTTATTATTCTAACAAAAAAACAAAACTGCATAATAATTAGTCTAATTTATTAAGCAAAACAATAAAGTAATTCTAAAAATTATAGTAATTCATTAACAAAAAGCTAAGGAGCTTTGAACTTACAAGCTCATCATAGAAAAAAGATTTATTAATGAACATTGTTAAATTTATTATTGTCATGGTAGTGGATTTTAATCTCCACTAAATATTTGTTTTCAAAAAAAAAAAAATCTCCACTAAATATTTAATTACTCGATAATGTGATAATTTCTTATTAAAATAGAAGAAGATTTCAATTAAAAAATTACTAAAAATAAGCCAAATCCAGTAAAACCTACCATTACTCCTTTCAATTAAACTTCAAACACAATACTCTGTTTGGATACAGCTTATTTTGCTGAAAATGGAAAACACTGTAGCAAAATAATTTTTAAATATGTAAATAGTACCATGAGACCCATTTTTAATATTTTTTTTGAATAAAGTAGTTGTGAGTCTCGTGAACAGTACATGAATACTGCACAGTATCTCTGCACAGTGTAATCCGCGTGCGTGAACAGTGTGAGTTACAATTCATCTACGTGTTTTAGCTAGCACTTCTCAGCATTTATTTCGTTTTATTGTAGTGTGGGTCCCAATGTTAATAAAATGCAAATGCTAAATGTGAGGAGAAAACGTAAATACTGCACAGTGTAATCCGCGTACGTGAACAATGTGAGTTACTGTTCATCTACGTGTTTCAACTAGCACTTATCAACGTTTATTTCGTTTTATTGTAACGTGGGTCCCAATGTTAATAAAACGTAAACACTAAATATGAGGAGAAAACGTAAATTCAAACACTCACTATAGAGTCGGTCTTATGTAACCGTGGAATCAATCAAAGTAGAGAATTTTCAAACTTTTTGGAATGCGTTCTCCTACTCATAATATTGTAATCTCACGATACTGCGTAGATTCCACGAAGTTGTATAAGGCTCACAAACCCTTCAAGTGCTTTTGGAATATCATTAGCCTCATTTGTCAACGTCATCTGCTGGAAAACATGACTAGACACCATAAAGAAGAATAAAATTACTGCTTTGTTTGTAATTGGGAGAGGACATTTAGGATTTACTTAAAAAAAAAAAAAAAAAAAATCTATTTTAACAACAGTAAAGAAATATTTTGTATTGGTTTGGATTCAGCTGAAAGTTGCGTTGCGTTTTTTCTGCGTTGCGTTTTCTCTTCTTTTTTTTTTTTTTTTGCCCGTTTTTGTTGACTTTGTGGGACAAAAAGTACTGTTCATGAACAGTCGCATTAAAAAAATATTAAAAATAGGTCTCACGGTACTATTTATACATTTAAAAATTATTTTGATACAGTGTTTTCAGCAACAATAAGTTGTATCCAAACAGACCATTTATTTACTTTAACATATCATATCACAGCTCATTCTACATCAAATCTCTTATTTTTCATATCTACTCTTTTTTTAATTCTTCTCTCTCTCAACAGCCACACCCTTACAACTCTCCACCACCATACTACCACCGTAACACCCAAAATCACAACCAAGCACTGTCGAAAATCCACCACTACCGCCAAATTTGCAACCCACCCACCACCACCACAAGCCTTCACAAAACCCAAATCAATAAAAATTCATCACAGAACGTAAATTAAAAACCCATCACAAAACATAACTGATTAAGTAGTGAAATTTTGTATTGTAAAAAATAAAAATAAAAAAATAAACTAATCTCATTTTCAACATTTTAAACCATATAACCAGGTTGGGGTCGTCCGGACCGCAATACGCAAGGAAGTATCTTATGTTTTAACAATTATGGGCCCATATTTTAAAGAAGCCCAAACTGTCCAATGCAGCGAAACCCCAAATTTGTATACAAAGGTCACAAACTCAACCTGCTTTAACAATAGAAAAGCCCATGTTGAGTTAGGACTTAGGACCCAAACTAAAGCCCACCTATATACCATTCCTTCTTGAACAATATATCCGTCACTCGCTTCACGCAACCCTGGCCCTGTATACCTTGAAAATTTTGGTAGGGTATGCTTGAATGAACTTATTTTCATTAATAAACAATTTATATAGATTATAATTGTATCTAGAAAAAAAAATTAAAAAGGTGTATCCAATTATATAAATAATATATATAAACAAACCCTAAAGCTCCAAACCATACTTTGGAAGTCTCAATAGCATATTAACCCATATATTATAATTTGGTCACCTAAATTGTACTTTAAAATATATTTGAACTTCCAAAATTTATTTAGAAAATTTAATAAAAAATGCTTATTTATACTAGGTGAATTTAATTTTTCTTAGAAAGATAATATTGTGTTTTGAATTTAATTGGAGAATAATGTACTTTATTTAAGAAATTGTGTCTTGATTTTGCCTTTTTTAATTAAAAAATGCTATAAAAACACCAAAATTTAAAAACTCATTTTTAGAGTTACTATGCTATAAACGAACCGCTGCCACTATTATTTATTTATTTGTAAATCTACACCTATTGTTTATCATTGGCCCAACAAAATGGCGGTGCATTTGTCGTCTATTCCCGATCTATTGTTTAGACTTTAGAGTTTCGACTCTCAATTGGTTAAAAAAAAAAGATTAAATTTTGTAAAGATGTGGTGTAAAACTCATGTTTTTCCTCTCCAATCTCAACATGTCACATTATCTTATTACATATTTAAGAATAAACATAACCACACCCAATAAATTCTAATACCCATATATAAATCCAACAAAATTAGGAGTTTATTAAGATGTTATTAGGTGTGGTAGGATGTATTGAATTTTAAGTAAAATAGTGATGTGGTAATCTCTTATTGGATGATGTAAAACATGAGTTTTACACCCCATCCTTAGCAAATTCGGACTCTAAAAAAAATTAACAAAAAACAACAAACAAACCAAACCCCATCAAATATTTACTCTTTTAAAGGATTTTTCAATAAAATTACCTTAATTTATATGCAACGTTGATTATCTGAAAGTAGGTTCTTAGTGGTTTTAATCTAGGCTTACAACTAACATCAATTTTTCATTTACTAATAACTACTCACCACATCAACAGTTTATAAAATTTTTTGTAAAAATGTTTGTATCTTTATCATTATTCTAGTATATATGTAGTTACTCAAATCTTTCCACGGTGGAGGAATGCCATTAAATAGGTCGAATCAATTTCTCTCTTTCCTCTCTACAAGTCACAATCTCAAAAATAAATTCGGAAAAAAAGTTTAACTCCTATTCGTAACAAAAATTTATAAAAGTTAGTCATGCTATACTACCTTTCTGAAAGAAAGATTAATAGCAAGGATAACATCAAAATTGATTTTTAATTGGCTTCTTCTTAACTACGAAAGAATGTTAAGGTTTTAACAAAGGACCCCAATTAAAAATTTTGGTTCACCAATTCTATTGTAATTGTTATTATTTTAATACTCATGTAAGTTGGCATGAATTACAATCAGATCATCGATGACAAATATATTCTGATGCAGTAGTCATTAACTACATTGTAATTCAAATATTGAATGGCTCATTTTTATGTGATATATATGTTAAATATTTAGTTCTTAAAGGTATTGAGAAATATAAAAGGGTTAAAAAGTTCTACAAGGGAAAATGCATGTCTGAATGTTTGAATGTGTGTAGGTATCGGTGTTGGCCTTTTAGTCTTGCTTGTGGGAGGTTCTTGGGTATATTGGGGACTGAAAAAAAGAAAGCTTATCCAGCTAAAAGAAAAATTCTTTCAACAAAATGGTGGCATACTATTACAACAGAAACTATCTAATCATCAAGGTTCTGTGGAGACAGCCAAAATTTATAGTGCAGAAGAGCTTGAAAAGGCCACCAACAACTATAATGAGAGCAGAGTCCTAGGACAAGGAGGTTATGGTACAGTTTATAGAGGAATATTACCAGATAACAAAGTGATTGCTATTAAGAAGTCCAAAATTGGTAGTCAGCATCAAGTTGAACAATTCATAAATGAGATGACTGTGCTTACTCAAATTATCCATCGGAATGTGGTTAAGCTATTAGGTTGTTGTCTGGAAACAGAAGTACCCTTACTAGTTTATGAATTCATCACAAACGGGACTCTTTCTGACCACATTCATGATAAAGGTCGGTCATTCTTCCTTTCATGGGAAAAGCGTTTGAAAATTGCAGCAGAAACTGCTGGAGCACTTGCATATTTGCATTCTGCAACTTTTATGCCGATCATACATAGAGATGTTAAAACTGCAAATATATTATTAGATGATAACTTCACAGCAAAAGTGTCTGACTTTGGAGCTTCCAGGATAATTCCTCATGATCAAACAGAATTAAACACATTGGTGCAAGGAACTTTTGGGTACATGGACCCAGAATACTTCCATACTAGTCAATTAACAGAAAAAAGTGATGTTTATAGCTTTGGTGTTGTTTTGGCAGAGCTTCTGACGAGTAGGATGGCACTTTCTTTCAATATGCCTGAAAGTGACAGAAATCTAGCAAAGTACTTTGTTTCTGCAGTAAATGATGATCGCCTATTTCAAATTCTTGAGGATCACATTGTCAATGAAGGTAATATGAAGCTACTAAAGGAAGTTGCTAATATTGCAAAAAGTTGCTTAAGTTTGAGAGGGGAGGATAGACCTTCTATGAAGGAAGTGGCAATGGAACTGGAGGGCTTGGTTATCATGGAAAAACATCCGTGGGGAAATGCTAATGTCAATATAGAAGAGATTGAGAACTTGCTCAACGCACCTACACAATCATTCAACATTGATGTTGGCACAAATTGTTCCAGCAATACAACTACAGGTTATGATAGCATGATAAACCAAGTATTGAAACCATGGGATGGCGGGAAATAATTGGTTAGTCCACCATAGTATACTTGCATCAATTGAGACTAAATTATTGATATATCTATTATTTAGCTACACTCATTTTAGACTAAATGATAGAATTGGAGGTGCAATTGAACTTATGTATGACATTATATTTGAATATGTAGATTGGCTCGTTTTGTGTATGACATTATACAGATGTTGTAGAACAGATAAAATTTTGGCACATGGCCAAAGGAACATGCATTCTAACCAAAATGTCTTGGTGGTATTCTTTTTTTTAATTTCTTATTTTTTGACAGTTTGATAATTAGGAGAGGGAAATTTGAATCTTGAATGTTTTTACTGAAAACATTAAGGGTCCGTTTGGAATCTGTTTATTTTGCTGAAACTGAAAATATTTTACTGAAAATACTACAAATAAAGGTAAAAGTTAGCTAAAATAATAGAGTATGACTATGAATAGTACCAAAAAATATAGTGGGACTTATGAATAGTAGCAAAAATAAGCTAAATAGTAAAATAAGTTGGCTTTTTAAATTTGGAGCCAAACACACGCTAAGTGCTAGTTTGAGACAAAACTCTTGCCATTTAGGTAGTCTTCAATATATCATCTAATCCATACTATTTGATATTCTACTTTCAGTGGTTGAGGTAGATTCCACTGAAGGCCCTGTATAGGTGAGCAATCATTTTGCCTATAGTTGTACGTCATAGTGTAGAGAGATTTAAATATATGGCTTTAAATCTCTTACTAGTCTAGCTATCTAGACTTACCACAAAAAATAATCAAGATCTCAACGGAGACTGTGGAGACTAATTCTATGATCCAATGATTGAACTTTTCGTTGAATCCAAGGCTGTACAAAGCTAGCCTTAATTAGAAATCTCCATTTGACTCTATCAGAGGCCTTTTGGTGGTCTAACTTAGTAGCTAGCATACCATCCTTTAGGTTTCTCCTCCTGAAGCTATGAAGAATCTCTTGGAGCACTACTTCATTCTTTCCAAATTCACTCCCAGGGATACATGCTGATTGAATAGGGGCAATTTGACTCCTTAGTCATATTACAATAAGCTTGATAATCATTTTATACATCACATTACACATGCTAATTAATAGGCCAAAAAATGGCTAAAGGAGGTAGGGTTTTGGATCTTTGGGACAAGAAGGATTAGTGAATTATTTACCTCTTTTGGTATGCTTCAATGTTGAGGAAACTAGCAACTACACTCACCGTTGCTCAAACACTCCTCCCCACCCCCCCCCCCCCCCCCCCCCAAAAAAAAAAAAAAAAAAAACTTCTTGTAAAACAACACTAAGAAACTATCAAGACTTGGGAATTTTAGTTCTGCCATGCAAATCCCACCCTTCTTAATCCCCTGTGGGGCTGGAATCTTACATAATTCCAAGTTTTCAATGTCACTCACACAAGGTGTCATCAAGACTTGAAGATTTTAGTTCTGCCATGCATGTCCCACCTACATATAATCTTTTGCGGGGCTGGAATTTTACTTAATTTCAGGTTTTCAGCATCACTCACACAAGGTGTTATCAACCCCTCTAAGTCTGGAGGGCAGTCAATATCTAGTTCTCTAAATAAATCCATGTATTTAGCTAAGAAGTGATTACCAATAGATTTCTTATTTGTGATCCCTTCTATTATAATTTCTTCCTATATGTAGATAAAATAGACTTGGCTTAGGTCTAGTGCACTGAACCATTGGACCTAATCTTTGCCCACATCAAATATGAAAAGCAAACCAGTGTTCAATCACCCATCACATGGTCACTTTGGATTAGTCTCCAAATCGTGTTGCAAAACCTATTTGAGTTAGAATTTTAAGATGATATTTTTGCCCTTGGGTATTGTGAATTATACAAAAGTACACATGTTTTTGATTGTGTTAATTACGTGATTAAGATTATAATTTGGGTCTTCTAAAAAAAATAGATTATAATTTTGGGAAAGTTCAACACATAATACCGTTGCTGGATTTAATTTTAAGCCCGCCCGCACCACCCCCCCCCCCCCCCCCCCCCGGTCTTCCCAAAAAATTGAAAAATAAAACCCAACCTGACAACCTTGGTTCTCATGTCAAAAACCCTAGAGCAAGTTGTTACTTAGCTTTTGTGGAAAAGTTTAGAATTCATTCGAGAATTTTGAGTTACTTGTTGATGTAATTAAATTTAGACAATTGAGAATAAGCATTAGGCTAAATTTTATCAGCTAGAGGTTACAAAGTCAATTAAAGAAGAAGAAGCATGCAAGCCAGTTACTAGACAATTAGAGCATTTGAGCGGTTAAATAGAGTTTATTTCTTAGCTTACTTATGTAATATATTTATAGTACAAGTATATAAGTACTCGATCCCTTCACTTCTGTTTTTTGAATAGAGTAAGTATCAATCAATTTTGTTTTTTGAAGCCTTAAATATCAATCACTATAATTCACTAATCCATGAAAATTTTAGAGCGCCCCCCCCCCCCCCGCCCCCGCCCCCCAGATGGACCATCCTAGGATGATGGCAATGCCTGCGTACCTATCAACTCCACGTAAGCTGACGGGGTTCCTAGGCCAACGACCTAACCATTTAACGACCCCCTAGGTTGCGCTTGAACGGACAACTATATGAGGCCGACAAGACACCTTTATGAGGCCGATAGGAAACCCGTTAGGGGTTAACGGGGAGGGTAACCGACGGGTCCACTGTGGCCTTGCTTGGTCTTCATTCATGCCTATACATGGAAATGCCTTGCGCACCACACCAAATAGAACCCAATATTCACCCATATCTCCCCTACATGGAAAGGGGCCTTGAAATCTTGGAAACCCTACTTACCAAGCCCTTTTTGCAAGAAAAGATCCCTACATTATAGGGATTCCCATTCACCACTCACCACTATATAAACACTAGACCTCCACTTCTCTAAGGTACGCGAAAATTCCCTAACTCTCTCACTTTAGAGTTCTTAGAGATTTCTCATTCACTAACTTGACTTTTAGAGGGTTCTTGGCCGGTACCACACTGGTACCTTCTATTTGGTTCATTTGTTGTTATTCCATAGGTACCCATCGGAGCGCTTTTGGAACCTACAACTTATTGATGATCTCAGAGCATCATCGCTCATGTTTTATAGATTTATTTGAAAGACTTAGATATATAATTATTAATAACTTTGATTACCTTCAAAAATAAAATAAAACTTTGATTTTTATGCATAGAAAAAATGTTATGTTCCTATCAACTTTAATGGGGACTATATATTATAATTTCTTCCATAGGTGTTTGGTCACTTTGGAATAGTGACAAAATCATCCCAGATTACCAATCATATACAAATTCATATGCACACACTAACAAAATCACCATATTAGAGCCATTTTGAGACAAAACCTTAATAAAAAAATACCCACAAATCTGCAAATGACCATACCCAAACCCCCTTTCAAACCCAAATCAAAAATCTCAAATCCTTATATCACATAGGAAAACCTAATCCATAAATTGAACAAGACCTAAAATAACAAAGAACCAAACCAAAAGAGAGAGGAAAAAAAATTAAAACAGAGAAAGATGATAGAGATCGACAGCCACTAGTGGTGGCGTCGCCGATGGTGGTGGCGGAGCTTGTGGGTCTTTGTCAAACGTTCCCTTGACATTTGACACACAAACCCAAACACAAACAAAGACCCAAACCCAAAAATAGAGATCCAAACCTAGAAACGAAGACCCAAACACGTTTGGCACCAGATCAGAGTAGTTGGCATGGAACAATAGCAGTGGTGGTTATGTGAAGCACGAAAATCCCTAGCCAGATGTCTCCATGACATTGATTTGAGAAGAGAATGGAATATGGTAGTGGAAAAAATGGGTTTCGCCCACGAAAGAGGGAGTCTTCAGCCGCCGTGGGTATGGGTGAGAGAGAGTGAGCCATCGTGGGTGTGGGTGAGAGAGAGAGGGAGCCAGAAGTCTGAGAGAGAGAGGAGAAGGGTTTGAGTCTGAGATGAGAAGGGTTTGGGCTAGGAGGGCCGGCTCAAGGTATTGTGAGGCCTAAGGCAACTACTTTAAGTGATGTCTGTTCTTATACTTTGAATATTAATAGAATATTTATTTAGCTTTTGGTTTTTTTTTTTTTCATTTAAAATCAATTTTTTAAGAAAAATATTACAAATTAAAACGAACCCATCACATTACTCAATGACTATACAACTAAAATAAACACTATTTATTGAGTGAAGTAACCAAATACTGATGAGTGGAATTTTTAATAAAGTTATATATTTGATATCTCTAAATAAAATTTTAGTATAAATTCATTTACTAGTGTAAGATTAATGAGTTCTTTTAACATTTATGTGTGAGAGATTAAATGATTGACCCATCTAATGAAAAAAAAATTCTTTAACAGGTTTTTCTTTCATAAAAAAACAAATATTTAGGGCTTAATTAATTCTTCCATTGATATAAGAATATCTTTATTGGTAAAAATTTAGGGGCCTTAGGCAGTTGCCTATTTAGTTCACCCATTGAGCTAGCACTGTAGGCTAGTCAGGGACAAATTTGTTTTTTAAGTATCAAGTTGGTCAGTTTTTAAAAGTTTTGGATTGGGGGGGGGGGGGGGGATTTAGTGGAATTTACCCTAAAATAAAAATTCATTAAAAAATTTTGGTGTTCTTCTTTGCTGAAACGGTGATTATTGAAAATGGTGGTGTGGGCTTTAGTCAAGTGGGAACCAATTAAATAAGGAGAGAGAAAAAATATATTAGTATTAAGTAGGCAATAAGATGGAAAGTAATAATATTTAATAATGTTTTTTTAATCGTTAGATTTTTTATAAATTTATGGTGTAAAAAAAGTGTAACTTTTTAAGAGTTATATCAGGTGTAACTTTTTAAGAGTTATATATATATTAAAAAAAAATACACACACACAATGAGAGTGAGCAATATTTTGATAGTTTTTGATGACTCGATTGAGAACTTAGAGAGTTCAATCCAAATATCTTAATTAACCCCTTCAATTCTTAAAAAAATTCACTTAAATCATTATTGTTTTTAAATTTTATTTAAAAGTTCTTTCTGTAATACCTTATCTTTTAAAATATTTTTCATCTAGTGAAGGACACAACAATGAATAACTTTTGGAGGAAGAACATGTGGTTTTTTTAATGAAGAATGATGATGTTGAAAAAACCACCAATGAGCCACATGATACTCGCATGCTCGAAATAACACCTGCACAATAGAAATGGAAGACCTAATAGAGAGCACCGGTGTGGTACCGACCAAATACCCTCTGGAAGTCAAGTTAGAACTTCTTACAACTCTAGAATGCTAGAGAGGGGTAAATTATGCGTACCTTGATTTGTGAGGGTATTAGGGCTTTTATAGTAGTAGAAGGTTGACATCTCTTCCTTGGTGTAGAAGTGTTTTTCTTATAGGAATCCTCTTGAACAATCCCAAACGTGATGGACAAGATATTTCCATATATAGAAGATCTTCATTAATGCGCGTATCTTCCGGAATCCTCTTTGTGCTAGGATTCCATTCACCTTGGGATTCTATGGTGACTAAGTGTGTGTCACAAGTTTTTCCCATCTAGGGCTTCTGCCTGCCACGTGGGAGCTCGATCCGTCCATGTCACATTCGTTCATGCAGGATCCGTCCATAACAGACCTTGCATGCGTTGAGCCCGTCCTCTATAGGCCCACGGATGTGAACTCGTCCGGTACATTTTATGTAGATTCGCCAACCTAGATTTTTACCCTCTTCAGTTGCCCCCTCACCCCATAGGTCCATCATCTTTGAGAGGAAGGACTCGTGGGGTGACGGTTCGAGATTCAGGAGATGACGGTTCAAAGGCCTGTGGGTCGACGGTTTCAATATGGATTCCGTGAACTGTGCCTACCCCTGACAGGTTGTCTGGAAGCCATTTATGACGCATGGCACGTGTCGTTCTTCCATTGGATATTATCTTGGATCGAAGCATCACTTCAGCTTCCATGCACTTCCTCTATAAATATCACATTCTTCTTTTCTCATTTCTTTACTTTCCGCTGAAAAACACAGTTAGAACGCATCCGTCATCCTCGTTAGAGACCACTCCGTCCAGTCGCTGTGTCCGTCATCAACGCCCTTCATCCGTTCACTCACTCACTTGGTAAGT
Source organism: Quercus gilva (assembly GCA_023621385.1). Taxonomy (NCBI): domain Eukaryota; kingdom Viridiplantae; phylum Streptophyta; class Magnoliopsida; order Fagales; family Fagaceae; genus Quercus; species Quercus gilva. The sequence continues at coordinate 98,185,759 of CM042477.1, forward strand.
ACTCTCTTTATCAAGTCTCTTTTACCTTCATATGCTTTTTTACTTTCCTAGACTTTATACCCCCATCACCCCTTCTAGACTCATCAAAGTCTTAGGTTTGTCATCACGTGTAGGCAATGTCTAATGCGTCAAGTAACCAATCAGTTGTTCGTGACGGGGTGGACTACGAGAAAGCATACCCGTCAGGTCATAAAGACCAAGAGAGTCTAAGCGAAGAGAGGAGTCCGTCCACCTCTTCCCCATCCTCAACAAATAAGGATATAGAGATGGCTGACCTAGAGGGGAATTCTGATGACGGCGAGGAACAACCAATAAAGTCCGTCGTAGGTGCTGATGGACTTAGGGAGTTCATCATGCTATTGGATTGGACGGTGAATGATTTTAGGTCCACCATCAAGGAGAAACACTTCAACACTCGTAGGGCCAACTACCAAATTCCAGATAATATCCCCATCCGTCTACCCTATAAGTCAGAGAAATGCTACTATGAAGGGGTAGAAGGTGTCGGAGTATACGAACAGATGCTAAAGGCAGGACTTAGGTTTCCACTAAGCTCCCTTCACCATGAGCTTCTTAAGTACATGGGCCTGTCCGTTAACCAAGTATCCCTAAATGCTTAGAGGGTCTTCATAGCAATGAAGGTCTTGTATGGTGCTATGTCCAATGGTGCTAAGAGGCTGACGGTGCGGGAATTCCTTCACTGCTACCATCCCGATGAAATAGACAAATCAAGGGGGATATATAGTTTTGTGCCTAGGAGTCCATTGTTGAAGGTTATATTTGAAACCCCAGACTCCAATAAGAACTGGAAGAACCGATATTTCTTCCTATAGAGTGACGAATGGATGTGTTATCCAGGGGACACGGAACACATGCCTATCAACACGACTTAGGGCATATTGCCTTCGTCCGGTATGCACCCATCCTTATGTGTGTGAACCCTTTTACATAACCATTCAATTTATTATAATTTCTTCAATACTGTTAACCTTCTTCTTATTTGCAGTTCGATGGCGTCCACAAGTTGAACTTGAGGAGTTCAACTTTCTTGAACAATTTGTTGCCAAGACCAAGCCAAAGGAAAGGACTTGGGCCAAACTAGTCACGCTTGATACCATCTATTAGTATTACGACGGTCCTGAACCATCATCAACAGCCAAAAAATACGACGCCAGAATTCGCCAACATAAGTCCGTCGTCTTCATTCTGTCTAAACGGTTTTGATTTTTATCATAGTAATTAACTTCAACCGTCCACCTCTACAGAAATGGACGATGCTAAGAGGAGGGCAATGATCAAGGCACAAGTTGCCAAGAAAAAGGAGACCGACAATGTGGATCCCAAGGGGATGGGCTCAAGCTACCCGTCCACAAAAAGGAAGCAGCCATTCAAGAGGGACCATCCTCCAAAGAAACCGAAGGTGCCTTTGAAGCCCGTTGTAGGGCTAATGGCTGAGGGTGCAAAAACGGTCACCCCAGCGAAGCATGGGGCTAGCAAAGGCCTTATGAAAGGTCCGTCCACCCATCAAGAGAAACCACCCGTCCTCCTCCGAGAGGACTCCAAACACGCCTTGGAGTGGCTTTCATCCATCATAATCGTTGAGGATTATGAGGACCTAAGCAACCATTCGACGGAGGCGATGAGGGAGACGGGGCTGTTCAATATTGCTTAAGTAAAACTTACCTGTCCTCTATTCATCCGTCTATCTCTTTGCTGGTTTTGGAACTAACTCCTTTTTGTATTTAGGCCATGGTTATGATGAAGGGGCTCATGGGATGGTGTTTATGCCGTGAGACGTCCTTGGATCGTATCCATGAAAGGGCAAAGGCGACGGAGGAGAAACTAGACGAGTTGAAGGCTTGGAAGGTCGTCCAAGAAAAGAAATTTGCCATGGTGGAAAAAGCCAGGGATGAGTACTTCAGCCAGATGGTGAAGCTGAAAAAGGTCCTAGAACACAAAGAAGAAGAGAACAAGGAAGCAAAGGACCAACTCCATCAGGCGAAAGAAGCAGCAGTTCGAGAGTATCGTGACTCCGACGCCCTCATTAAAGAGCTCGCTGGTTCTTATGCAGACAGATTTGATGATGCTGTCCGTCAGGCCAAGAGAGCTTATCCTGACCTTGACTTCTCCATGATAAATATTGATGATCAAGCCCAAACCACTGTACAACCCGTCGCTTTTGACAATACGGATAGCCTATTCGCTGATAATGCAGCTGGTGACGGTGAGTCCGTTCCTCCGGAAGGCCAAGATCAGACTGTCGATGCTGATGCTCGTCTCCCAGAAAATGTTGATCATACCCCCCGTCCATAATTCGTTTGTTGTTATATTTTTTTTTAAATGGTCTTGGAGAACATTTGAATGTACTAATTGTCGTCATAAACTTCAACCCTTCATGGGTTTAACCTTTAACTATGCTGTCTATTTTATTTTTGTGAATGGATTTGTTTAGTTTATGGATTTGAATGACTCCGTTCTTTATGTGGTTCTGGTTGTCACTCTTTTAATGAGATTATGTAAACTTTTTAGATTCGTCCACTATGTGAACTGTAAGGTCCAAATTTGTTGAGCCCGGGTACCAACTGTGTGTTGTGAGCCCAACAAATGCCCAACAATAAATTTGTAGAGAATGGGTTAAACAGCTGGGCTGGGTTAGGATTTAGCAACGATTCATGCAAGCTGAAGAAATAGAACAGGTTGAAAACTAGTGTTTTATAGATAATCCCTTTGGTCCGAAGAGGTTTAGTCTTCAAAAACTTAATGAATACAATTTCTCTCCCCCTTCTCTATGAGGCTTGCTTCCCTTATATATACACTCTTTTCACATCCTCACCGCACACTTGTCCTCCATCCAGGCGCCCACTTGAGTACTAGTCACATCAGCCGTTTGCTTTAAACTGCAGTGAGTGGTGGTGGGGGACAATGCACTGTTCTGGTGTCTTCTCCACATAAATGCGGCCAGGAAAGTTGTTGCAGTGCATTAAATGTGGCGGTGGCAGCTTTATTGGCAAGATATTTCAGGATAGCCACGCCGTTAGGCATGCTCGGGGCTCAGCCTTTGCAGGAAAATCCTCAGCATAGCTCCTCGATCGAGTTCTGGGCAGACCCACTGGATATAGTCTCTTCGGCCCGAAAAGGTTGTCTTCGGGCGGACCGTTTGTCACTCACGGGTTGTGCTCTTACCAGGATGGCGAAGCACTGATGCTTTTAGCCTCTTCGGACTGAGTGTCGTATTTGGACTGGGCCTCAGGCCCAACGTATTGAGTTGGGCTTTCTCACCCACATGAACTATTAATGATCCATTAACAGCATAACCGTTCACTCAACGGCATGAATTTTTTGTATAGCAGAAGATCCATTCAATTTATGAACCATATGAATTAATAGACTTGTCCACCTTGTGGACTTAAAAGTTTATCCTCCTGTGATGATCCGTCCAGTTTGTGGACTTTAGTTTATACCCGTCCTCTTTTTGGACTTGGAATTTTCATCCTCCAGGATGATTCGTTCGGTTTGTGGACTTTAGTTTATATACGTCCAATTTTTGGGACTTTTTCATCCTTCTGGGATGATCCGTCTGGTCTGCGGACTTTAGTTTATATACGTCCAGTTTTTTACTTAGAATTTTCATCCTCCTAGGATGATCCGTCCACTTTGTGGACTTGTTTATACCTGTCCACTTTTTGGGACTTTGAATTTTCATACTCCTAGGATGATCCGTCCACTTTGTGGACTTGTTTATAATTCATGTAGAAAAACATAGGTGTGTCTGAATATTCCTCTTATAAATTAAAAAACATGCGTTTATAGAAAAGTACCTGCTCCCTTGGGCTTAAAAAGATACTTATTGTAACAAAAAATTGTCTAAGTAAAACTAGTAATTGTAATAAAACTAAATGAATTGGGAAATTGGGGAGTGTCATTGTTCTACTGGTAGTATTTCCGTAGGTGCTCCATGTTCCAAGGGTGCTGCAACTTTTGCTCGTCCAGAGTCTCGAGGTGGTAGGTTCTCTTCCTCTGCCATGATGTGATCTTGTAGGGTCCTTCCCAGTTAGGGCTGAGCTTTCCCTGAGAAGGATCTCTAGTAGCGCCTATTACCTTTTGAAGTACAAGATCTCCAACCTGAAAGTCTCTATGCTTGACATTGGAGTTGTAGTTTTAGTCATGAGATTTTGATACTGCGCCAATCTTTGCTCCGCTGTTGCCCGGACTTCGTCCACCAGGTTGAGCTAAAGGTGCATGGCCTCTTCGTTCTTATCCTTGTCATAGTTCTCCACCCGATAGCTTGTGAGCCCTACTTCTGCTGGGATGACAGCGTCACTCCCGTAGGCTAGTCGAAACGGCGTTTCTCTAGTGGGTGTTCTTGCTGTAGTTCGGTATGCCCACAGAATGCTTGGTAGCTCATCCAGCTAGATACCCTTTACCCCCTCGAGCTAGGTCTTGATGATCTTGAGTAAGGAATGGTTCATGACTTCAACTTGCCCATTGGCCTGTGGGTGTGCAGGCGATGAGTAGTGATTTTTGATACCTAGCTCCGAACAGAAGTCCTTAAATGCGCTGTTGTTGAATTGCTTTCCGTTGTCAGAAGCATTCTAGGTATACCGTACCTGCAAATGATATTTCTCTAAACGAAATTTCGAGTGTTCTTCTCTGTGATAGCGGCTAGGGCTTCTGCTTCCACCCACTTAGTGAAGTAGTCGATACCAACTATTAGAAACTTTAGCTGCCTTATTGTTGTTGGAAAGGGGCCCATGATATCAAGCCCCTATTGAGCGAATGGCTAAGGGGCCGTCATGGGGGTCAGCTCTTCAGACGGTTGCCTGATGAAGTTATTGAACTTTTGGCACTTGTCGCAAGCCTTGACATAAGCTTGTGCGTCCTTCAGCATTATAGGCCAATAGTATCCCTCTCGGATCAACTTGTACACTAATGATCATGCCCCCGAGTGGTTTTCGCAGATACCTTCGTGGACTTCTCTCATTACGTAATCTGTTTTCTCGTGGCTTAAGCACCTCAGGTACGGTCGAGAGAATCCTCTCTTGTATAAAATATCTTTTATCAGCACAAACCGTGATGCTTGGACCTTTAACTTCCTAGCAGCATCTTTCCCATCTGGTAACACGCCAGCCCTCAAGTAAGATATTAAAGGCGTAGTCCAATTGCCTTCAGAATCTACCTCCTGCACATTCATTCCGTCATAGATAAGTGAAGAGACTTGAACAAATGATAATACCTGTTCAGGGACAAGCATCAATTCTGCTGAGGCAGCCTTTGCTAGACAGTTGGCACATTCGTTTTCCTCCCTTGAGATTTGAACGAATCTGACTTCTAGACTGCTGATTCGATTCTTCACCTCTTGCAAATACCTCTTCATCCTTTCATTCTTGCATTCGTAGCCGCCATTAACTTAACTTGTTACCACCTAGGAGTCGCAATATAAAAAAAAAAAATGATTTTTTTAAGGTCTTTTAGGTTGTTTCATTTTTCGGAAACCAAAATGAGCATTCGAATTGTTGTTATGAAATTAGTGTGAATTTCAATAGTGTAAAAATTGTTAATTTCTGGATTACATTGACATTTAATCTAGTTTGATTCTTTTATCATTGTTTTTATTTTCTAATTTTCTGATTCTTCGTTTATTGAATGTAAGTTTGAATTTTTTGTAATTTGATAGGCTACAAATTGAATGACCCCTTATGATTTAAACTAATTAATTAATTAGCCAAGTTATTAATTAATCAATTTATCATGCAAACGCGTGGCAGCACAAACAAATCACCAAAACTAAATATGCAGCGGAAAAATAAATAACACAGTGATTTGTTCACGAATGGGGAAAACCCTAACTGCAAAAACCCCACTGGGTGATTTTCAGGTCACCACTCCCGAAACTCCACTATTATCAAATCAAGCGGTTACAAGTAAAGGAATCCCAAGTACCTTACCAACCTACAGTTGAACCCTTACCCCAATACCCAATTGAACTTGATCTGTAGTGACAGTTCCCCCTTTTAATGCACGGCTCCCAAGTATGTGACTAACCAGATGCGCGGATCCCAGTACGCGACTTCAAACACCAACTTTAGAAAGAGAGGTTGGCTGCAAAGTTCTTCAGTTCATCCTATACGATGAAAATCAGGAAGATGTTTGGTCACAAAACCCTTTGGTGCAAATACACAGCAACTTCAGAAAAAGAAGATGAACTAGGTCAAGAACTTCACCTTTGATCACAATTTGCTTGAACAAGGATTGCTCAATGCTTTAGCAACTTGTGTCTATGTTGACGGCTCTTAAAATAATCATTTTATATGTTTAGGGTTAGAAGAAAAGAAGGCCCAAAAACACATTCACGGATCCCAAGAAATCAGAACAGAAAATTTGACTTTTTAAATCTCGACAGATAGCAGGTGTCGAGGTAGCTATCGAGCAGGTGTCGAGCTTTAAAAACTTTGCACTTCAGCTTGCTTTTTCTTGGATAGACTTGATGACTTCATCACTTGATCTTAAAACCTTGTTTCTTGAAGTATTAAAAACACCTAGAACTACCCAATTACAAGTAGAGTGCGTTTTGTCAAAGGATTAGCCAATTTACATAAATAGTATGACATATGTTCTTAACATGTGAACCACATATATCCTAACAATCTCCCTCTTTGGCAATCCGTGACAAAACCACAACAAACAAATGAACATATGAGAGAAGTCATAAATCACTCAACTCATATTCACTTGTTAAATACAATAAAATCTATCCTAACACAAACTCTTGAAAAACTTTGTAAGAAGATAGTTTATGGCAAGTAGACTTTGACAGCCTGTATTTCTGAAATACTTTTAAACAAAACTCATCAAGGCATCTTGTGTGAAACAGAAATAATTAGATTGCATACAAGTATAAAAAATATGTGTATAAAGATAGAAAAGAAACAACACATGAAGAGATAGGTGAAAGAAAAACATACATCCACATATATAAAAAGAGAAGTACAATGTATGTAAAATTGGTCACAAGACCTCATATACAAGATCAATGTATCTAACAAGAATAGAAAAGAAAATATACATCAAAACGTCACTACATCCCTTAACATATCAACTCTCCCCCTATAAAAAATGTCCTATACTAACTCTCCCCCTAAGATGACTACTCTCATAGTCCAAAACTACTCCCCCTTTTTGTCACGAGTGACAAAGGGTAGAGTGTAATGTAGACATCTCATCAGTAGAGCTAGCATCTCCATCATCATCATTCGAAGTATCATTGTCATCACCATCATCATCATCATCCTCAGCATCAGAATCTGAAGTGACTGGAGGAGGTGGTGGAGGAGAAGCCTCAGAAGCAAAACCACCCATTGTCGCCTGCCGTCGTGCAATACGACCAACACGAACGTTCACCTGATACAACTCAGTGGTGAGTGTATCGAGGCGAGCATCCATGCGCTGCAGCTGCGCCATAATGTCTCCAAGAGATACATCACCTGAAGAAGAAGGAGGAGTCGATGTAGATGGAGCTGATCTGGATGGAGCCGAACAGGAGGGAGGAGTGGAATCCGACTGTCGCGACCTAAACTGAGCCTCACTACGTTTTACGGTAGCGGCATCTATGGCAGATATGTGTGTGAAGTGGTCGGACACAGGGAAAGGGATGGAAAAATGGCGTAGAATCCTCGTGATAGCAAAAGGGAAGATGAGCTTATCACAGGACGCTGAATCTAGATGAACATCTATGATAGAGAAAATGAAGTGAGAAAGAAAATCTATCGTAAGATGCTCAAGTAGAGATAGCAAAAATCGAGCACGAGGCTCTGTGATAGAGTTGTAGTGAGAGAGAGGATGGAGTACAAAAGTCATCACCATGTTAAGAAATCTAGGACCTTTAGCAAAAGGTCTACATGATGTATACTGATGCTCACCCCAGTCAAAAGGGCGCTCACAAAAAGCGGAAATGAGCTCATCCTTGGACACAGTCCTCAGACGCTCACAAGTAGGATAGTCAGGAAACTCTATCCTAGGAACCCTAAGCACATCCGCAACTAGCTGCGGTGTGACAGCAATGCGCGTACCTCGAACGCGAGAATGAAAAAGAGGTACTAAACGATCAATCCCGTACATATTGGAGTAAAACTCCTGAATCAGCACGAGAGGACAGGTGACCGGGACGTCACACAGTGACTCCCATCCCTACTGTAAATGACAGAGGGAAGGTCAGTATCGGCGAAGTCCACCAGAATGACTTGGCATTCCGAATGAACACCTCGTCTAGAAAAGTTCTTAGTAAATGCCTTGTGGGCATCTCCATCACGGAACCGAATATTAAGAGGAGTAGAGTCAGAAGAAGAGGAAGCTCCAGAACGCAGAGGGTTCCGAGCAGGAGTGGATTTACGTTTGGGTGCCATAGACACAACTAACGTAAAAAAATGAGAAAGAGATAGAGAGGGGGACAATCAGAAAAGTCCCAACACAGTTCAAATATGACAAATATAATGAACTAAAAGTACGTATGCATGGGGAATGCATGAGCATGTGACATGCAAATCAAAAAACATCAACATACCAGGTGAAGGAAATCAAGGGAAGATCAAAAAGGATGAAGATTTGAAGCTTTGAGTGAGAAAAGCTTGATTGGGAGGTGAAAAGTCTTCGGACAGATCGAGAGAGATCGAGTGAAATGAGAGAGAATCACGACAGATTCTTAAATAGGCACCTCAGTAAATCTCGACAGCTGAGGTGTCGAGAGGTATCGAGGAAGCTGTCGAGGAAGGTATCGAGGAAATGGCCGTCGACAGCTGAAGGTGTCGAGATGGTGTCGAGGTACAAGCCCAATTTCAGAGATCAGAAGCTCGATCGATCGACAAGGTATCGAGGAGGTATCGAGGAGACAGGAGATTTCTCGATCGATCCACATAGTGTCGAGACAGGTGTCGAGAAAGAAGACATCAGACATAACAAGGGAATCTCGATCGATCCATCATGTGTCGAGAATCTATCGAGGAGATAGAAGATTTCTCGATCGATCCACCAGGTGTCGAAGAGGTGTCAAGATTGCGATAAGAAAAAGGCTTGAGAAGCTCGACAGATGATCAAGTATCGAGGAGGTGTCGAGGAGGTGTCGAGCCAACTTTGAAAAACAGTTTTTCGAGAAGTGAAAAACACAGACATGAATGCAATCAAAACATGCACCTCAACCATGATCCAACCAACATAAAAAGCTCTCAAAAATCATTTCTCAATGAAAATTTAAGCACATGGATCTCCCAAAAACACACACACACACTAAACAAGTCTAACCAATTTTATTTTTCAAAAATAAGTCATGACAGTTTAGTGAGCATACAAAAGCACATGTAAAACCTTTGTGATGGCCAAATCACATTGTACCTGCACATGTATCAAAAGTAGCAAAGAATATTGCATGTTGTGTGTGAAAAACATCGCAAGATTGCATATGTGTATACATGTTATAACGATCTGAGATATGAGAAAATAACTTTAACTCACGCACAATCATAACTGTTTGATGGTGACTATCACCTTCGAGGTACATCCTATAACTCCCACATCTCCTAGAATACACGCTTGCAACCATTTTTAAAGCATTTTTAATCTTTTTGCTTTTTATTTCTTTGCATATTTTCTTTTTAAGCATATCATGCATGGGCTTATGAGAGAGAAAAGAAATACCCATTGATATTTGACATTCCAATTTTGCTATACCGAAGCACACAAATGTCATTGACATCACACTTTTGCTATGCCGAAACATACAGATGTCATTAATGATTGGCGGGCAATAGTGGTGAGATAGTTATTTATGCCTTTCTCTTAGGATTTTCTAGTCCTACCCGTCAAAAAGAGTGATATGAGTATTAAGTTTTAAGAGATAATCTAATTTTACTCATCACAAACAAGAGCCACAAAGCTCACTTGCTTAGTTGTGCATAAAGATGCTCATCTAAGCTACAAGAGATACAAAATTTAGAAAACTCTATTTCATTGGTCATCCAAGGTACACAAGTACCAATGTACACAAAACACACACTGTTTTTGTATTTTTCTTATTTTTCAATTTTTTTTTATTTTTATTTGAAAAACAAAAATAAGCAAAACTGAAAATAAACAAACAAAAACATGTAAGCAGAAAGAAAGATGCATATGCATGAATGCATGATTCCAAAAAGATAAGAAATCAAGAAAGAAAGTCCCACTTTAGATAGAAAAAATTAAAGCAAAGGACAAACAAAATGACAATTAAGTCTTAGGATCCTTTATCACCCACACAGCACGAGTTTTTGGCCGTGAAGATGAAAAGGCACGTGTCCTAGTATGACTATTAAAGGACATAAAGGAATTAGAATTCCTCTGAAATTGAGTCAAAAAGCTCAAAGCTTTTAATAACTCACCAAGAATAGGTACAGAGCCTTTAGACAAAGGATGAGACCTATTAGACACTCGCTTATGAGAAAACAATTTGAAACAATTAGGACGAGTGTGACTAGAAGCACCACAATGGTGACAAACATGAGTAGTTTTAGAACTACTCGGTTTCCTAGAAGGAGGTCTAACCTTGGAGGTTGACAAAGACCTTAACTTAGGACAATTTGGCTTAATATGACCAACAATATGACAATGATGACAAGTGGGGACAAATTCAGAATTTTTATTCAACCTAGGAGGAGTTTTAGACATAGGTTTAGAAATTTCAGCGTTAACATCAGATTGTTTACCTTTGTCTATCCTAGCAATATTAGCTTTCAACTCTTCATTATTCCTTTTAAATGGGGGAATATAAAAATCTTTTTCTTTTGAGTTAGGCTCAACAACAAGTTTGGCACTAGTTAATTTTTCAACTTCAGTTTTAGATTCAACTAGTTGCTCTTCCAAACTTTTAATTTTGTCCACCTGAGATGAAATTTGATTTTTAAAATTCTCATTCAAATTATTGGCTTCATCCAATTTTGCAATCAAATCATCTTTTTCAAGTTTAACCTTTTTAAATTTAGCTTTTAATTTTGTAGAACATTCAAGAGATTTCATACAAAAATTATAAAGCTTGCAATAGGCATCTTGAATATCATTATCATCATTCAACACAAGATCATGCAAATCAAAACAATCAAGAGTTTCCATTACAACAAGGGTCAATGGATTACACAGCAAAGATTAAAACCTAATCAGAGTGTGCCCGCTCTGATGCCACTTGATAGGCCACAAATTGAATGACCCCTTGTGATTTAAACTAATTAATTAATTAGTCAAGTTATTAATTAATCAATTTATCATGCAAACGTGTGGCAGCACAAATAAATCACCAAAACTAAATATGCAGCGGAAAAATAAATAACACGGTGATTTGTTCACGAATGGGGAAAACCCTAACGGCAAAAACCCCACCGGGTGATTTTCAGGTCACCACTCCCGAAACTCTACTATTATCAAATCAAGCGGTTACAAGTAAAGAAATCCCAAGTACCTTACCAACCTATAGTTGAACCCTTACCCCAATACCCAATTAGACTTGATCTGTAGTGACAGTTCCCCCTTTTAATGCACGGCTCCCAAATACGTGACTAACCAGATGCGCGGATCCCAGTACGCGACTTCAAACACCAACTTTAGAAAGAGAGGTTGGCTGCAAAGTTCTTCAGTTCATCCTATACGATGAAGATCAGGAAGATGCTTGGTCACAAAACCCTTTGGTGCAAATACACAGCAACTTCAGAAAGAGAAGATGAACTAGGTCAAGAACTTCGTCTTTGATCACAATTTGCTTGAACAAGGATTGCTCAATGTTTTAGCAACTTGTGTCTATGTTGACGGCTCTTAAAATAATCCTTTTATATGTTTAGGGTTAGAAGAAAAGAAGGCCCAAAAACACATTCACGGATCCCAAGAAATCAGAACAGAAAATCTGACTTTTTAAATCTCGACAGAAAGCAGGTGTCGAGGTAGCTATCGAGCAGGTGTCGAACTTTAAAAACTTTGCACTTCAGCTTACTTTTTCTTGGACAGACTTGATGACTTCAACACTTGATCTTGAAACCTTATTTCTTGAAGTATTAAAAACACCTAGAACTACCCAATTACAAGTAGAGTGCATTTTGTCAAAGGATTAGCTAATTTACATAAATAGTATGACATATGTTCTTAACATGTGAACCACATATGTCCTAACATAATTGAATTGACATTTAATCTAGTTTGAAATTTGGACTCTTTTTAGCTCATACATTGCATTGTTTCAAAAATTCAGAAGTAGGATTTTGGAATCATAGTTTAGCTTAAATGTCAATTTAATTGATGAAGTTCACGATTTTCTGGATTGTTTATTATGGAATTGTTGGTCTTAGCAGGTCATTCAAACTTCAGCGGCCAAGCTCGGGGGCACTTGCCCCAGTTTCGGAGGGTAAATTCAAACACTCTTACAATGTTCATGGATAACGACGTTGAAGGTGGTAATCTTGGGCCATATGCTGACAGGCCGAGGGTTTTCCCCAGCATGCGTAGTAAAGTTCACACCCCGTTGGTAAATACAATTCAATACAAAAAAGCCCGTTATGGGATTGAACCTGTATCTTCTTTTTTTTTTTTTTTTTTTTTTTTTTTTTTTTTTTTTGTGTGAATTGGTCTCATTGTCAGTTTAATATATGATTGCTTGTAGCAAAGCGTATGTGTTTTTCTTGGGGTGTAAGATTCATGTATGCTTTTGATTCTTAGTGGACTACGTTTAGGACTTTTCTTCTTTCATTGTGCTTATGATTTGTGATTGGTATGATGGAGCTGTATTGTGTTAAACAGTATTGCATTGCTAACAGCCTCTCTCTCTCTCTCTCCATTTTTAAATTCATAGCTTTTCGCAGATAGAACAACATGGTGCAACCTTTCATTGCTTTGAACTAACAGTGCAACTGCGCTTTGTCAGAATTAGACAAATATGTTTTTATTTCTTTTGTTAATTAGATACTCCCTCCATCCCATGTTGTTGGCTTGTTTGAAAAATCCGACTTTTCAAGGGAACACCATTTAATGTAATCATTCAAATAAAAGGGATCAAGTAAATGATAAGTTAGGAATATCAATGTTATATATGTTGACTTTTTAAAGAGGACTACATTTTGAGACATCCCAAGATGGAATGAAGGACTAATAATTTGAGCTAAAGGGAGTAAAAACAATGGGGGAGGGGGGATCTTAACCCTGGCTCTTCTTGCAAAAGAGAGCAGACATTACCACTAAGCTACATGGCTCTTGGTGTTAGAGTTAGATAAAATTAATATTGTAACTAGTTATATAATAACTATTTTGCCTAAATGTAATGGCAATTTTTACTGGGGAAAATGCATAGTTTTTTTCTTTTTATGACAACGAAGTACTGTCCTTATCTCGACAATGTAATTATAATTTCTTCTGATGTGTAGGATTTATAATTTTATTTTTTCCATTTCATTTTATTCCATTTTTCTATTGTCTTGTTTTATCATATATAGTTTTTGGTTTGGTTTTCCCTTGTGTTGATAGTATTAAGTTCTTTTTGCAGATATTTCGGATTCTCATGGGAATAAATGTCCGTGTTCTTTTAATACTTCTACTTTTGGGACTTGGGAGCAATCTTTTACGTTGGAGCAAAAACTTCTCCAATCATTGTTTTTGTCTTCTCCATATGTATTGTCAGCTTCCTTTTCTCAATATATCTTACTAAGTGGGTGCTCGCAAAGGATGAGGGGCCTATTCAGATGGTTCAGGTTCATCATCTATTTTCAGTTTCTTCTGCTCGTGATGTTATTTGTCTTTCTGTCTGTATGTTTTCACGCTAATTATTTTTGGTAGTAGATCATAAATTTGTTGTTTAATTTTTGTTACTATAATTTCAACGGGACTTTTCTAGGATCATAGATTTTCTATAGCTTCTATGTATAGTCTACATGCATGGAGGCTACGATGCATCATGCAGACTTGTAATTTGTTTCTATTTTGATTTTTTTTTTTTTTAATAGATACTGTTGATATGTTTGTGCAGAACATTTAATTATTTAAAGGTTCCCTTTATGTATTTTTGGTATGTAAAAAGGAGTATTATTAAAATTATGAAAAAAAGAGAGAATATTATATAAATAAGTGAACTCTAGTAATAACAACAAAGAATGATTTAATAATAGTAATAATAAATACTCTTAGGTTGGAATTGGGCTATCCCTACTGTTGTGTTCTGTCAAGCTCACTTGACTCACTGGACCAATCATTTAATTTGTAACCATTTAACATTTGACAACCCATGCTGCTGTTGTGGAGCTTCAGTATGCCTTTAGATAGTCTTCTAAGATGCAAGGTTTCATATTATGGGAAGTTGTTCTTATCCTGCCTCTTTGATTTGTCATGTTCTAGCATGCAATGGGGGTTTGGAACATGGCTTAATGTGTACCTTTCTGAAAAAAAAAATATATATATATATATATATCTGAAATTTTATATTAACTGTAGTTCGTTTATCTGTATTTAACTTTCCTTTCAATGGAGAAGAATGTACATAGGAGAAAAAAGTTTATAAAGCTTTTCATAAAAAACGCATAATATCCTTGTGGTTTCATACTTCAAGGTCGTTTAGTAAGGTCCAAATAAGTGCATGGGGCATTGAAAAGTGCAGGTGGTGTCCTCAGCTCTCCGCATGCTAGAGTGTTTGCTGACAAAGACTCCTCATAGTGTTATTAAGTATGCCAAGAGTTGTGTAGCTTAATGGCATTGAGTAGTCTTCTTTATGAGGAGAACCAAGGTTCAAATCCCCCTCACCCACTTCTTATAACAAATATGACAACTTTAGTCTCCTGTAACCATACAGGATCACATCCTATAGTAAATATGTTTTCATTGCCATTAATAAGTTTTAAGATTTAGCCTATGTAGTTGTCTTCACCTTGCGAACAGCTCCAATTTATTTCTTTGATAATTATTTGTTTGTGCATCTCAAGAGTTTATTCATTCAGAGTAGCAGGAGCTCAAGAAGAACTTCAGTGGTTTGTAAGGTAATGCAATTTAATTTAGCATTATTTTTGGTTTTCTATGTTGTGGTCACATGGAGTTAAAATTTGAGATTTTTGAGATCCCTAATTTAAAGTGGACTGGGCTATGTGATGTCTATAAGTTTCTACACAATGATAATTTGTGGATTTGAAATTTATGTGAAAGATTACTCCTCTGTAGGAAATTTGGAGGACTACCCCCAGATTTATTTTGGCTGGACTTCCTAAAATCATTGACAATTGTCGCATTAATTGGAACTCCGGTACTCTCTATGCTTCAAATGATTGTCAACTAGGTCACATCTAGCTCATCTCAACATAATCTTAATTTGTTTGGCACTTATGATTCAAATCAAAGACAGGCCCTCTGGATTTTACAAATAGCATAAGCCTAGCAAATTAACACAAAAAACTTGCAATGGATGATGAAGAAAGATCAAGATCAATCTCAAAGAGAAAACCCCATCTAGGTGGTCACAGATTAACACTACTAGTCATGGTACTTGATATAATTTTCCCTTGTGTTTTGTTTGTTCAATTGACAAATGAGTCCTTATTTTTGCATTTTAGAAATTAATGATAAAAGTTCCTGGAACATAGTGATAAAAATTAATGTTGTTTGTAGTTTCCATGCATTTTAAACTTACTTTTGTTTGGGTCATTTTCTTGAATGTTATTGCGTCAAGCTATCATTTATGTCTAAAGAGATATTCATGTATTTGGAGAAGTCTAAAATCGATATAGGAGGAAAATTTACAGTTCCTTCCTCTGTCCCTTATCCTACAAATTGATGGGCAAAGGATAAGCCTTTGTTTGCTTGTTTTGCATATCCCAATTACATGATCTGTGTTGTTCTGAGCAATGCATCTGAAAAGTGTATTCAACCCTCCTTGCACACAGGGTTATTCATGGTTTAGTGGCAGGGTATATGGATTCACAGTTGAGCCTATTAATGGGAGACATGCTTATGTTCCATTCCATTTAAGTTTCTTCTTGGTTGGAAATTTTTTATCTTCCTCACTCATGTCTAGCTATCTCTGTGAGCTATATGTATGTGTTTGTGGGTTTGCACATGTATATACCCTTTGTGTAAGATTATGCTTCTTGCTACATTATACATGTCCACAATGGCCAATTGAACAAATGTCCATTCATTCAACCTTTAAATATCTAGCCTACTTTACACATAGCTTGTTGCACCTATTGATCTTGAAACATGATCAACGAACCTGTAAGCAAGTTTGTATTCAAAATTTTATTAGATGATAGATGAGTTCATTCAACTGGGGCAGGAGCATATTGGTTTTATGATTGGCAACTAGCCATTAATATAATATGGACTTGTTTGCTCATTTTGTGCGTGCAGTGTGCAATTGAGAAATAGTGAGAAACAAAGCAAGGTCATGACAAGTGACATGATATGGGCAAAACTACAGTCTTCAACCAATCAGTCGAGTTTCTTGAAGACTTGGACCATGCAGATGTCCTTGATCAGGGATAGAAAGAAGGGATGTACCACAAATTTTATCAATAAATAGGCAGAACCATATGGAAGCAACATGGCCTAAGCATATATGAGTTCCTAAAGATGTCACAAGGAAATAGTGAAGAAGAGCCACCAACTCTTAGATTGGAACAACCATGTTAGAAGAGAAAATGGCTGAATAAAGCGACTAGCAGCACTGTCCAATTAGAGTAGCTGTTAATTTGATGTTTTCTGTTATTGTATCCTTTTGTTTTTTCCTGTATGTTGATAGTTGATACTAATTATGTCAAGTATGTCCTCTGAAATCTTGCGGTTTGCTCTAGCATTGCTGATTCGTAAGATTTTTGTGTGAGATTGTCCTATGTAGATGGGGCCTACTTGAACTTCTTGACACAATACTTTTGAAAAGAACCACAGTATATCATTTTGAATATATAAAGAATCTGAGTCTGCGTGCTTATCTTTTGAAAAAGGCCTTGAGCATCCGTATATACCTTGGAAAATTGTCATTTTCTAGTGCTTCCTCTATAAAACCTTTTCTTTTAATTACTGACTATTTTCCCATTATCAAATATATGTGCCACTTCCACGAGAAAGCCACATTCCTTTGCTTTGAAGGCTACAAAAGCAATTATATCTGTTAAGACTCCGATAAATAATGATACAAGTCAAACTCCTTATCCTTAGAGCCATTCCCAATATGTATATTGTCACAAAGCAGATGTTTACCCCAAAATTTCAGATATGGATCACTTGCTTAAGTTGTGGTGAAACCTCTTCCAACGTCACTCACAGCTTTAGCCTTTAGGTGATACTCTAGTCTAGTATCAATGATCTTTTGTCATTTAACCCTTAAATTTTCAACAGATTGCTGACAAACAATGAGATTCTCTAGTTGATTATGTGCCGCATTCTAAATGGACTGTTCCTTCTTTCCTTTCTGGGATTTATTCAAAACAAGTGGCTTTTGACAAGTAGGAATGTTGTTTTAGCAAGGAGTTTTGTGACTTCGTAAAATCATCTCCACAAACCTTTTTGCACTATTCCTTGTAATGATGTTTAATCCAACCTCCAAAATCGATGGAGCTTGCTGCTTTGATTGTAAAAGAGGATGACGGTCCGTCTAGATCTTGGCCTCCAAGGTGTCCCATTACCAAATTTTAGTTTAGTTAGTCAATTTAATATTGGCTCATTTTAGTTTTTTTCTTTTAAAAAGAAAAAAAAAAAAACTTTTTCTCACTCATACTCTTGGGTTGGACTATGCATCGATAAAAGATGCAAAAATTTTAGTTTGTTTACACACATGTCAACTCTAATCAATCTCTTCAGGATTTATAGCCACCCCAACATTTTGACTCTTGGAGACCAAAGCTTTTGTTGTTGATGATGATAAGTGTTCTAGGAGTATAATAAATGTGAGCTTCATTTTCTTACCTAATACTCTCTCTGTCCCAGTTTGTTTGTCCTTTAATCCATTTTGGAATGTTCCAAAATATTGTCATTTTTCTAAAACTAAAAGTCATTAATTTACTAATGTTCCTATTATACCCCTACTTTATTTTCAAAACTATTTGAAAAGAAAACTAATAAATATTTAAAAAAATCAATCTAATTGTGGCACCTTTTTAGTTGCTTCATTAAGAATAATTCTTTTTATAAAAAAAAGATAATAAGTTTATTTAATAGTAATTTTGTAAACTTACACATTTTTATAAGGAAAACACGACAATAAATGATGTTCCCTTAAAAAGTTTGACTTTTCAAATAGGACGAACAAATTGGAACGGAGGGAGTAGTACTTAAAAAATATGGTAGGACTTATTATTCTTGTAGAATACTATAAATGCATGCTCCATTCTCTTATCTGATAGTAATTAAATATATGGTGGGATTTACTATTCACGAGTGATGGGAAGTTCCAAGAGTACTAAATAAGGTAAATTGCAAATTATACCCCTAAAGTTTGAGAGTATTTGAACTTTACACCATAAAATTTCAGAATTTAGGGGGATAAAATTCAAACACCTGCATACACTTAGTCTATTTGTTCCAAAAACTAACCTGGAGTGAGCTTTCTATTGTCTTTATAAGTCATTCTTTTTTTCTTTTCTTTTTTGATAAGTTTCTTTATAAGTCATTCAACTTCACCTTTAGAGATATTTTAAGATAATGGGTCTACTGTGAGGTCTCTCTCGTCTAATTATTTTGCTATAAAGTTACAGTTCTCTCTCTCCCACATTTTTTTTTTTTTTTTTTAGATTGACAAATTGCAATTGATGAAAGGCATTAGAAGGTTTTTTTTTTTTTTTTTAAATGTGATTGACAAATCATAATTGATGAAAGGCATTAGAAGGTTGTTCTTAAATCGAAATATGTCTAACACACCTACCTACCTCAACTTGTAATGATACTTTAATGGATTAATTGTTCTAATATGATGTTGTATTCGTCTAAACGGGGATGCTATTCCGAACTTTTATGGTCTTTCAAAGGATAATCAATTCTTTGAAGCGGTCCAATTTGAGACAAAAAGTAATACCATCCCCCCCTTTTTTTTCCTCACCATCCACTAGTATCATTCCTTTGCTTATAAAAACTTTTTATTTTTTGGATCATAATTTAATAGTTGAGGGTTAGGGATTTGAACCTTAAATGTCTCTTATGGAAACGTAAGAATATGTCAATCAATTGAATTAGATGACTCTTGGCCTTTGTTTGTAACCCAGCCCTCAATTTACAGTCCAATAAATCTATGCCACATTGTGATTATATTCCCCTTACCATTTTGTTTTAAACAAGGCCCATTTACCCATGACCTTCACAAAATTTTCTTAACAATATACAAGGAAATATGTTAAACAACACATATCACATTAATTAATCTTCCTATTAAGTCTGTTTGCAATAGAAAACTAGAAGGAAACATTAATTTTTAATTGCCAATTTAAAAAGTCCTTTTCCAACCCGAAATATAAAAAGTAAAATAAAAAAACACAATTTTATTTATTTGTGGTCTTTATAAAAGAAAATATATAAATAAAAGTACCAGAGAGTCGGAAATTAAATTAGACTCAGGTTAAACAGGCCCAAGTTCAGCCCAAGGCCCATTCCCAGCCCCCTTTGCTACGGTCATGTGGAGGTGGCATCGATTAATATGGGCTTTTGAATGGGAGATGACTGTGGACTTCTTTCGCAATGGCGGGTGTCAACAGTAAAGCTGCAAATGGCATCGGAGGTATTATTGGAACTGCCTTTGCAGCTCCAATTGAGACTGTCTTTAGCGCATCATGCAAGTAAGAATACTTTCATGCTTATTAAGTTTCGTGTTTTATACCTGTCTTGTTACTAGCATTGGCTGCTTCACTTCTGCTACAATCAATCCACTAAGTTGTAAAGTTGAAAGAAGTTCAGTAGATATTAAGATTGGTTTCAATTCCATTCTATTTGCATTTTCCCCTTGTGTTTATTCTTGATTGGCACAATTGATTACTGATGTAATGCTGCAAGATCTGGTGCAACCATCATCATCCTGAGCTAATTATTTGTTAAAACTGAAAATAGAAATTAATTACGAAAGTCACAAAGCATATACAGTAGTGTACTTGCCTCTCATCACAGTCCAAATAGTTTACTAGTTACTTGTTGGATCTTCATTCATTACTTGCTGGCCAATATGCATTCAATTATACTATATTTTAAAGAACGTTTTCAGTCTTAATATTGGTTTGATACTTTTTATCTGAAATGTTTAATTTCCACGAGAAAATTTTTAATTAATTAAGGTCACTGCCCATCTTTATTTGGAAAGCATCAAGCTTTGAAAGTGCAAGAAGTAAGCTGTACGTCATCTAGTCTCTTTTTTAAGCTTACTCAAAAACTAGGAGCAAAAAATTCCATCAAAAGACAAGATGCAATGCTTATAATATGATCCCTTGGGGAAAATGTACATATTTGCACAGCATGGGCAAACTTTGATCTTTAAGAGCATCCAACAAAACTGGAGCTGAACAAACATCAGAAGCAATGATTGTTTATTCGGTGGCAAAGGTATCTTCTAACAATATTTATATGTCAATATACAATGAAAAGTTGTGTGGACCTGTAACTAAATTCGAGTGTTGTTGGTCCTGCTTCCCTGTTCTTGTTGGTCCTTAGTTAATGAAAAATTGATGCCTTTGAACTTTGATTTGTCTAATATTTGTATTTTTTGGCACCACAATGCAACGTTCTCTCTCCATGGTTAGCCTGACAGTCATAAATAACAATATTCTTCATTTTACGACAAGTTTAAAAATATTATATGCAGTATAAGTAGGTTTGCAAGGTTGTTCAGCAATCCACAAGTCTAAAATCTAAACAGTGTTTCCAAAAAAAAAAAAAAAAAAAAGGCTAAACAGAGGCCCTGACACCTTCTAAACTTTAGGTTTGCGGCCATTACACATCATAAAATTTTATTTGAACCGATTTAGTCCATAAACTTC
Source organism: Quercus gilva (assembly GCA_023621385.1). Taxonomy (NCBI): domain Eukaryota; kingdom Viridiplantae; phylum Streptophyta; class Magnoliopsida; order Fagales; family Fagaceae; genus Quercus; species Quercus gilva. Next base: position 98,206,740 of record CM042477.1, read on the forward strand.
TAAAAAAAAAAAAAAAACTTTGTAAAATTTATACATGTGCCAAATAAGTACATCAATTAGTCTACGCACCATTAATAAATTCTTAGACTATATACATAAGACACACGTGTAACATACAAATTATCAAAATCAAACATTTGAAAGTGAAACCCACAAAGAGAAGAGATCAGAGGAGGAAAAATCTTGGTGCGTAGGCCGAGACAAATTTTTTGGGAATAACCGTATATTTGAGGCTTTTCACCATCAATCCTTTATTATTTTTTTCTTCATATGAGACCGAACTCCTAGTATTTTACTTCCCTCTACATTTTCTCTTATTTTTTCTTTAAGAATCCGTTTGGTTGGAGTGAAAAGTGGAGGAATGGAAAATAGATGAGAGAAAATAGGAGAGAAACTAAAAATGGGTGTGTTTTGTTGGACAAGGAGAGAGGGGAGAAAATAGTGAAGCCCGACAGTTTTCTCTCCGCGTCCACCGAAATTCAATCCTCCCAAAATGGAGAAAGAAAATTGGGGCCGGGAGGGGGTGGGTGGGGAGGGGATGAGATGGGTTGATGGAATTACTCATCTACCCCCAATCCTTCCTCACAACAATGTTACGCTAATTTTTTTTTTTTTTTTTTCCATTTTAACTTACATTGTTTGGTTTTATTTTTTATTTTTTAACTTAACTTTTTTTTTTTCTAATAAAATATATATATATTTTTTAAATTATCTACTAGGGACATGAGAGTAATTTATATAATTTACTTTTTATTTCTTTTTCCACCTCTCTAATTTTCCATCTCCAAACCAAACACATAAGTGATAAAACTAACTCTCTTCTATTTTCCCACTTTCTTATTAATTCCTTATTTTCTATTCTTTCATTTTTCCTTCCCTCTAACCAAACGGACCCTAAAGTTTTGATCTAGTTCATAAACTTTCTTTTTTTTTTTTTTTTGTTAAATAAAAAATTTAATTTGTAATTAAACAAGGGGCTTTTCTTTTTGTTCTTAAGAATCTTTTAGAAGACAGCCAAATCTTGCAAACAGGAAAGCAATTGATGAATCTGCTGGGGATGGTGGAGTCTTAAATATGATGTGGAAGAAGAGAGGTCTACAAACTCTCTCTCTCTTTAAACTGAACCTACACTACAAAAAAATCGTCCTGTCCCAGCGTTTTTTTCCCAGCGTTTTCCAAAACCGCTGTAATAGATAAGCCTATACCAGCGTTTTTTGAAAGCGCTGGTATAGGAAACCCTGTTACAGCGTTTGAAAACCGGCGCTTTATAAAGCGCTGCAACAGGATGCTTATAGCGGTGGTTTTAAAAAATGCTGGTACAGGAAGACAAAAGCGCTGCAATAGGGTTACCAATTTAACTTTTGTGAAAGACCTATCTCGGCGCTTTTAAAAGCGCTGCGATAGGTTGACCCTATTCCAGCGCTTCCAAAAGATTGTTTTTTGCTAAACATATAATATGATTTGCCCTTGCCAATGAAACTTTGTTTTTTATATTGTGGTGTCTTTCCAAAAGATTATGTCTTTAAAAAAGATCAATTGATCTTCCTATGGATGGCACAAGGATATATTGAGACAAGGGAAAATAAAGAAATGGAAATTACGGGAGAAGAATATTTCGAAAATTTAGTCATACGCTCTTTCTTCCAATATGTTAAGATTGATAATGGGGTAATAATAAGGTGCAAAATGCTTGATATAGTGCATGACTTCGCCCAATCAATCAGGATAAATGAATATTTCAAAATCAACGGTGATAAGAATTTGGAGATAGATTGTAAAAGTCTTCGCCATTTAAGTTTAGAAATTTCAAAAGAAATGCAAATTCTTGAACTCGTTTACCATGCAATAAATCTACGCACTCCCTTTCTTCATTTTCGTGGAAGGTACTATGAGTTTAACATGCACCTATCCGACTTATGCCATCATTTTAGATGCTTACGAAAATTAATTTTGGATTGCCCGTTTACAAAACTTCCAGATGTGGTGGAAAATTTGATACATTTAAGGTGTCTCCATATGTATGAGAATGTTAAAATAGAAGAATTGGCTGAAACCTTATGCAATCTTTGTAATTTGCAAACTTTGAATATTGATAATGGTAAATATTTCAAGAAATTACCACAAGGGATGGCTAAACTAATTAATTTAAGACAGCTTAGATTTAATACAAATGATAGCTGGTTCAAACTAAAATTTCCAAATGGGATTGGGAAATTGACTTGTCTTAGGACATTAAGTGATTTCAACAGAGGTGATAAGGATGATAAAGAAGGACGTAAACTTGGAGAATTAAAAAATTTGAACCAACTTCGAGGGAGCTTTAAAATGCATAGGTTGGGAAATGTGGTAGATGTAGGGGAGGCCCAGAATGCACAGTTGAAGAAGAAGATACATCTCCACGTTTTGGAACTAGATTTTCTCCGGGAAGAGAGTAGAAGAAGAAAGGAGAGTAATAAAAATAATGCCACGGCTTGCAAGCCTGACAATTCAGGGCTGCCACAAATTAAAGTGTCTGCCAGACTACTTGCGTACTACTCCATTACAGAAATTATTCATTCATTACTGTCCAATTCTCAAGCAACGTTGTGAAAGAGAGATAGGAGATTACTGGCCCATTATTTCTCACATCCCAACAATCGACATACGGTAAAGTAACGATCAACCCCAGTTTGATTCAAACAAGCTGTCAGAGGTAACTCTCCTTCTTTTCTTCCCTCGTCTTCTTCTTTTATTTTTAATTTTGCAAATTAGACGGAAGTTTTAAGTTTAGTTAACTCCAACTCTCATCCATTTAAAGTTGATATATTTTATCAGATTACCCAAATTCACAATCCCACTGCCACCAAATCATTCAATCTCGTATTCCCATTAATTATTTCCAAATCTAACAAATTCGTAATCTTCTTTATATCTATAATTCCCACAAGCTGAAAATTCGTTTTGCTTAAATTTGATAATTTTTTTTTATGGTTTTGGTCCTTGTTGGCCCAATCTTTTATTAGTATGGGTTTTGATTTAAATTTATTTTTCTTGTTCATTTTTGGTTTAATATCATAATATATGGGTCTTGCAAGTTTTGTTAATTTTCTGAATTTAGATTAATCTAACACAACTAATGTGCTTTTCTTTTAGGCATTAGTATGAGGAGGATGGGGCTGAGTATGAGGCGGATGAACAAGTGGAAGTAGACATTGATAAGGGGGATTCGTGAAGCGGACGGATACATATTATGAGATTGGGTAGTAAGAGCAAGCAAGGTGAGATTCCCTTTTTACCAACATGAACATTATGAACATTACATTTAAATCTGTGTCCATATTGCTACATTGTGCCTCTTATTCCTGGTTACCGCTAATATTCCAATTTTGGATTGACTGTTTCAATCCCATTGTGTGTTCAGATTAACAATTATAGTTATCAAAACTACTTTAGCTGTTTATTGATTGGTTTCATTGAATTTTTGTGTGTTTGTGTGTCAGGGGTCATGAATTTTAAACAAGTAGAGTTTTTTTGAATGATGATACTGATAGAGAAGAGGAATATAAAATTGAAGCTCGTGGTCACCTTAAATCTCCCTTTTGCAACATTATATTTACTCTCACGTTAGAGCCAAAATGGTCAATTCCTCCCCAGCTTCACAGTGCAGGTTTGTGTGCTTTATTGTTTTTGTATCTACTCTTCTTATTGTAATATTTTACTGGTCCTGATTTCAATTCCGTGTTTTGATCATATTACTTGATCATGGCAGTAAAATCAATTTAAATGGTGGAAGAGCTTGATGTAAATCCAGTACCTGCAATACTGTTCATGTTGCAGCTGAAAATTATGTAAGTGTTGTTGGATCTTAAATCCCATTCTAACATGGTGTATCTTTTAATCGTATCTGTTACCAAATCAATTTTTTTAAATGAAATATTTACATACATGTGGGTTGAGTCCTCATTTTTTATTTTTTAATTCATATCTTATAATCGTCATATCACTTGTTTTGGTGTTGGAGAAATTGCTCAATTTGTTTGTTGATAAAGCAGTTTTTTTTTTTTTTTTTTTTTTTTTTTTAAATTAATGTAGAATGATTTGCAATTTGCAAAAGACTCCAGAAATTTGACTTGGTTATGAATTATGACATCCAAAAAGACTGACAATTTGATTTTACAGATCAACTTTGGGATTTGTGCTTTAATGATGATAGTGTTTGACAGAAATCTAAAATTGGATGTCAAAAGAATGCATGATCCAAATGGTGTTGGCTAAAGAGGCCTTTGTGCTTGCATGAGGAGGATACAGAACTTTTATGCTTGAAATACATTTTCTTTGACACTAAAGGTAGTGAATTACATCCATAAACAAGCTGATATCATTTTTGGCGCATCATGAGGGGTCCATAGTAATTTTTTACAACATTCAGGTTTGGAGCATTAATCAGATCAACTTGTCTATTCATTCATAAATCCAAATCTAATTGTACACTATTGTGTCTTCTTTTGCCCATATCTGGAATTGAAAATTATTACCATCTCATGTTCACTCAGGTCTGCGTAATTAAAGGATGCGGAACCCAGAAAATGGCTTTTATGATTTTTGAGGTAATTTAGTTTAATTTGGCATTGACGCTGATCTGTACTGCAGTAAATGAAAACATTCTTTTATAACCCAAATTTGGAGAGTAATGGGATATGTGGATATTTATGCAGAAATCATTATTATAAAAATTGAGATGGAATGATTGCCAATCATGGTATGCGATTTTTTATAAAGCCCTGTTTCATGCAGGAAATTAGGAGGGATGGGCTTACAGTTGAGGTAGAAATACCGAAGACAATTGATAATGGCATTCTAGTACTCCTCAAGACATGCTCAACTTTTGAGCTTTGATGGTCTTGTATACCCATCTACCGGTGCAAAACCTTGATTAGGTTATTAATTATCCTTTTGGTTTTGACATAACTTTCAGGTGGGTCAATGAACTATTCATGCAGCTAATGTTCAATCATAAAGATTTAGAGTGGTTTCAATGACATCAAGTTAATGGGCCACTATAGTAGTAAGCTACATTCATATGAATAGCTATCTTAACAGAACAATTGAGAAATTTTTTGTATTGATCTGGCCCTGTACTTAACTGTTGAAAATAAAGTTCTTCAAAATTGGGCTGTAATCTTGTATTGATTTTGTATCCTAAGCAATTAATTACTAGCTAGAGTATTTTATACTCTCTAAATAGAGAACAAATTTAGAAAAAAAGACAATTGGCCTTCATTTTTTTGTTGTTACAAAATCTGCAGAGGAAAAGGGGTAGTGAGAAACAATTCAGGGCCAACAAACATTGTAGATGTTTTTTAGGTCACAGTGATGCTAGAAGTTGTAAAAGAGCGTTGTTTTGATTATTATTGCATGCTGAACTCAAAACTATATTCCTTATGGGAAACCATAACTTGCATAAGAGGAAGTGGTCATGTGGCACACTAATGAGAACAATAGGTGTTAGTGGCACGTTGGAGACTGTCTAAAGCATCTAGGATCATGTCCTATGCTAAATATGTATACTTTGCCATAAAAAAATTTAAGATTTAGCTTACTTATTTGTCTCAACCTTGGAAACAGCTCCAATCTATTTCTTTGATAATTATTCATTTGTGCATCTCATAAGTTTACTCATTGGGAGTAGCAGAAGCGCAGGAAGGACTTCGGTGGTTTGTAAGGTAATCCAATTTGATTTAGCATTATTGTTGGTTTTTTTTTTTTTTTTTTTTTTTTTTTTTTTTTTTTTTTGTAGTCCTAAGGAGTTAAAATTTGATTTTTTTGAGATCCCTAGTTTTGAGTGGACTGGGCTATGTGATATTTTGGAGTTTGAAATTTGTTAAAAGATTACTCTTCTCTGTAGGAATTTTGGAGGACTACCCTCAAAGTTGCTGCAGCTGAACTTCCTAAAATCATTGACAATTTCACAATAATTGGGACTCTGGTACTCTCTATGCTTCAAATGATTTGTCAACTACAGTTCACATCTAGCTTATCTGAAGATAATCTCAATTAAGTTCTCACTTTTGATTCAGATCAAATACAAGTCCTCCGGTCTTTACAAATAGCATAAGACTAACAAATGAACACAAACCAAGTACAATGGATGAGGAAGGAAGATCAAGATCAAGATCAAGATCAATCTCAAGGAGAAAACCCCATCTGGGTGGTCACGGATTTAGTTGTAGAAGGAAATAAGCATGAACCTAAATCTACAAGTCATAAAGGAAAGTGGGGACAACAAGGCTGACCAGTTATCAGACAATGACTCTCAAAATATGGGACACGCTATACTTTCCCCTTAACTCCTGTTTTGTTTGTTCAATTGACAGAAGAAAACATATTTTTGCTTATCCTATGCATGAATGTCTTTGATAGCTCTGTTTTGTGATATTGATTAGTGCTATAAATATTGGGTTACTTTTATGCTCCTCATCATGCTTAGGAAGTAATCAATTGATGATTTTCTATTGATTTTGAAGTTTGTTAATGTAGATCAACTTGGAATAAGATTAGCGAAAAGCATTCAGTTGTTGATTGGAGGGCTTTGGATTGGTTTTCGTTTCAGCTACTATTTGCAAGCAATGCCTTTTGATGCGGGAGATGCAAGAAGATTTTTATTTAGTATTATTTATGTTTGCAATTCAATTGTATTTTTTTACGTTTTAGATCCTAGTAGTTTATTAGGCTATTAATATTTTAATTTGAAAGAAAGGTTATTTTCGTAATAAGGTAATTAGGGTTTCCTAGCCAATTAGAATTAGGGTTTAGTAATCTTTTATAAGCAACCTATTGTACTCTTTGAGGAGATAATTGATATTTTGATGAATGAAAAAAATGGTCATTTGGTCTTTTTTTGGTCTAGTGCTGACTCTAGGTCTACCCTAGGTGCTAACTCCTAGTGGTTTCCCCGCTTGGTGCTAACTCCAAGCAAGGCCTAGGTGCTGACTCCTAGGTCATATCTTTTATTTTTCCGTTATTTCAGTTTTGTTCTGGTTGTCCTGCATCACCTTCAATTTTTGGCTAACTGTCATGGATAAACTTCCCACTCCTGACATGGCTGGTAAATGAGGATACAATTCTGATCCCATTTGTGTGTTCTGTAGAAGATATCTAGAGTCCATGCAAGCAGTTGAATGACTGGAATTCTCTCTTATGCTGAAATATTCATTCCTTGAAAGTCATAACTATTGCTTGCAAGTTACCTTGGGCTGCCTTCATTTATCAGATATGGCATCAAGGCAATGCTAGAGTTTGCAAGGTGTGCAAAATAGTAATTTTTGGCTGATGGGGTATATCAATTTCTGTTTTAGAGTGAGAGCGTTATTGTTTGTGTGTTTTGCAGGGGTTTGCTGTTTGTGTTGTGTTCTTGTTTAGAGTAGCCATGTTGGTTGTTTCAATGTTCTGCAACAATTTGTTGTTTGTGTTGTGTCAAGGTTGAACTATTTTGTGATATCTTTGCTTGATTTGTCTTGAATTTATCTCATTCTTAAAAAAAAAAAATGTCTGTTCTACTAGTCACCCAAAAAAATTTATTCTGACTATTCTTTGGATTGCTCAGATGACATGTCTCGTCCATCCCTTCTTTAATGGTTATAATTTTAAATTCCTTTTTGCATGTTATATCTCCTTGCAATAGAGATTAGACTTTTAAGATTGATATCTATTTTGGAGCATTTTAATTGTTGTCCATTGTGATTTAAGTATTTTATAAATATGCCATCATTAAACTTCCTACTTTGAAGTTCTAAATTTCTAATTGATGCTTGTAACCTTGAATAATCCCTATATGGAAGATGTTGGGCTTCTTATCCCCTACCTTGCAAATCTGCCTCCAAGAAATAATGTGTGTGCAAAACCCCACTCAAACTTTATTCAAGGTTGATAGAAAGAGCCCATAGAAACTGATAATGGCAAACAGAATGGTGAGGCCAATGAAGTTAAAGATCAGATAATTGGGGCTTCTTTATTTCTCCCTGCCAGAAGAAACAATCCCCACATTACAAGGAATTTTGGAAAGAACTTGGGGATATGAACAAAGATTCTAAACTGCCAATGAAGTTAGTCTTTCCTTTTTGCATATTGATTGACTAAATCTTATCTAATTGTCCTTCAAGAATCAATCTGATGCTTTATTTTGTTCTATATTTGGCACATAATTGTTTAAATTTCTTCTATCTTTCACGGCATTTATATCTTAATTGTGGTTGTCATTCTCGACTCAAATCACAGATGAGGCTAGCACAAAGTTACAAGCATGGAAAATGGTGTTGTGCACTATGGTGGTGAGTTTTATAGTGATGATGACTTGAAAAGTTGGGCTTTAGATTCATCATTTGAAGCCTTAATGTTTCCATTTCCTCCTCATCATCAGGCAAACATTAAAGGTTTTCCATTTTTCTGATTTCAACATCTATTTGTGGTGACTATGTGCACAAAACATATGTTCTTAACTATCCAATCTTTCTTTTGCAGTTCATTGCCCATTGTGTTTTCCGAGATTTTCCTCAGGCAACCACTTATTTGCAAAGTACCTGAAATTGAACCACATGAAACTTTGGGGTTTTGGTACTGCATATCTCATCAAATACAGGTAGCTATTGTTATATTATGTTAGCCTTTTCATATTATCTATAGTAGAACAATATAAATATGGAAGCCCAGGCTAGTTCATACAAAATGGCTTTGAAGATATTCCCTCTCAATAACTACACTCCCCACTACTACAATATTTCTTTACAACAACTCCAGTGCTTATTAATCAAACACAAAAAACACAGTTTCATCTTTGTATCCCCACCTAATTAATATGTCAAGCATTGCTCATAAGTACGTTTTTCTATTTTCTATCCTTTGTCCTGGAACATTGACTTTGTTTGTAAAAATTAATGCAGTTAAAACCTATTGGAGAAGCACAGTTTATATTGGTGAAAATTGTTAAGCAAGGATGCACCTCAGATAGCCATGTCTTACATTCTGGTACAAGATATATTTGATAAGCTCCATTGGTTGCAAAGCTTCATATGTTAGAATAACAAAGCTCCCTTCCTATCTGCCCTACATCATTTACCTCGTCTATAAATTTTTATACCAAGTTCATAGATGCAACCATGCTGAGCGATGAGGATCCATTCAGCATTGTGAATGTAGCTTGTCATGGATGTCAAGATGAAATGAGGTCAACAAGTGATACACATGAATTGGAAACTAGGCAATTGATGTTATGCATATCAGTAATTACAACTTTCCCTATCTTTTTTGTTTGAATGTTAATGACTGGTTATTAGGTTTATCATTCACTATAGGGGCAGGTGGTGGTTTCTGAAGTAACAGAAAAAATTGTTTGTACAAGTGCATGATTTTGTTAAATTTCATTTTTCTGATCATTAATAACCTAAGATAATATTGCAGGTGAGAGAAGTGCTAGTGTGTTAATAATGTTCAATCAGCCAGTGTGGTGTATGAATGCTTTGGTTCATCATTCCTAGGTGATTCTCCAAACGATTTGGGAGGCACTTAGCTATCTGATGACATGGGGCATTCAATCAGCCATTATTCTTACTAGTACTTGAGCTGTAGGCACCTTATTAGAGTTGGATCAATGAAAGGCAAGCTAGGACTTGTGCGCTGTGACAAAGGATCTTGGCAGTTTACACCTCCCCTTCAGAGTTCTCACATTTTTTTCTGGTTCATCACCGAGCTTTGAAACTGGTCAGCTTGCTGATTGTGCAGCCACATCATTTATACTCAAGGCCCGAAGCAGTAAAGCGGCACATCAAAATATGTAAAGGAAAATCGAATTAGGGATTGTACATTGTATTTACATTTTTTATGCCATTCTCATACTATTTTTTAAGTATTTTTCATGGGTATCATTTTCATAACTAAGATACATTATATTTATACAAAATTTATCGCAACACGAAGAGTGATATTGATCTACAACTTCATTTAAGCACACCCTGAACATGTGTTGATAATCTCTTTCAGATTTCTACAGCCCTATAGTTGTTTCATTTCATCACACCCTGAACATGAGTTAATTGTCTCTTTTAGATTTCTATATCCTATAGTTTCCATACTTTGGAAACCTTGAGATACGAAAGTATTTCTAGCTAATTACTGAATAGGGAACAATACACATTTTATCACAGGCTGAATTAATTCAGTAATCTTCTATTCAAAAGTAAGAATTGATATCAGAACAGATCAACAGAACCATTAGTAGAGAAAGTTAATTACAAGTGAAACCAACAGTATACAAAAAGTCATGTATGTTTAGGAGCATTATGAAGTCCAACAAGATGCACGGCTAAAATGAACACTGAACTGTCTACTTTCACATGGGAACAAGAGCTTCAAAGTAGAAGCTGAAATTATTGAAGAGAGTTGACTCGTGAGTAGGGACATTTATAGTCAACCACAGTCCAGAATATAGCAACGCAGGATTTGTTTGCTGGATTAAATAAGAAGGCATCGTATTCGTACACAAACCGTATTTGTATCTCAAAGAAAAAAAAAAAAAAAAACTAATTTTTCTGGCCTCTGGATTCTATCCTTTAAAAACGTCGTTAAATTTAGTTCAAAGGAAGTTTCATTTATAGTTGTTGGTGTACATCTCATAACAAAAGACAAGCCCATGGTTGTCTTACGACTTGCATGTTCCTGTGCCGTGTTGGTGTACACGCCTGAAGATGAATAGAACATTAATAAGTAGTCTTCAATTTCTTGAAGCAATGATCATGGAAAAAGGATGGAATTACATTTTGTGACTTGTGAATTGTGATATTACAATTGCACTAGCAATAACATTTTGGGCTTCGGACAGACCTGGACCCATGTATCATAATATATTATATATGTCAAGAGTCACTACCTATCGGCTCCACTTGAAGCCCAGGGGTTCAAATGAACCCCTGAACTGGCAATAAAAAATATTTTATATATATATATATTTTTTGACCCCTTAAAATAAATATTAAAACACCTTACCATAATTTTTTTTAAAGCTTACCTGAAATAAGCTTGAATATGATACTCTTAAAAATATTTAGGACTTAAAAAAAAAAAAAAAAAAAAACCAATTTGATCTAAAATCTAGAAAAATAAAAAATAAAAAACAAAAAACCCAACAATAAAAGTAGAAATATGTTAATCTTAAAATTTAGAAAAATGCTAGATCTTAAAATTTTTGAAATAAATCAATCAAATGAGAGATAAGTGAATGAATGATTGATTGGTTATATACGTTAAAGAGATGTAGCTTGTAGAATTGATGATGAAGATATAATGCAACGATTTCAAAATAAGAAATCTCGTAGAAAGCAAATGTAAAACTTTATATATTGGGTTTTTTTTTTTTGGTGATGTAGATATACTCAAGTTATATTTTTGTTTTAGATTTTATATGATATATGTTTTTTATTGACCCTCTTGAAAATAATCCTAGAGCCGCCACTGCGACCCCAAATTAACCATAAGATACATAATTTGAGCTTTTTGAAATTGGGATTGAGATTCAGTGCAATAGCTACCTTGCAATTAACCATGGTATGTGAGAGAGGTGAAAAAATAAAGTGTAAAAGTGAAATGGCAAAAAGTTGAGAGTTAAAAAAAAAAATTATTTAAGGGTTGAGATTAAAAGTAACTTTTGTAACTTTTAAATGTGACTTTTGCAACTTTTAATCTCAATCGTTGATTTTCTATTGCTTGGTGCAGTTGCCCTAACTATTGCACCAAATCTTAATCCATGAAATTGATCTTTTCCTATTTTAAATGGTTATACATGAGTTTCTCAAAATATATATATATATATATATAAAATAAAATAAATATACATACCAAGAGCTTTGTAGTTTAATTAATTGACACTTTCCGATGTTTTCAAAATATCAAGATTCAAATCTTCTCTCCTCCATTATAACAATCAAATTTTAAAAAAAAAAATATATATATATATATATATCACAAATCTAATTTCAAATCCCCCACCCAAATATTTAATTTAAAAAAAAAAAGTAATTACACAAGTTAATGAATAATTTAAAACTATAAATAATATAGTATCCCGGCATTGATTAAAATCCTTCGATTCTATCCAAGAATTTATCTTGGCAATTAATACTCGTTATCAATGTCAAACAGACAAACATAAACCCAATTTTGTTTGGGCTTTGCTCATTTTAGAATTACATCTTTTACTCAGCTCTCACTCAAAAATTGTCACATGGACGGACAAGGTACGCAAATTCCGTCTCTTGGAGAGAGAGAACATTTTAATCGAAATCCTTGGTTGAGCTCTATGTTTGGCTGCACTCATGAAATGGTTCAAAGTGTAATTAATGAACACATTTTTTTAACAGTATGGGCAAACTTTCATCTCTTGGTCACAGCATATCCAACAAAGTTTGAGCTTAACAAACATCAGAAGCAATATTAATGTTTATAGTTATACCCCTTACGTAAGCGTAAATGTCCATTATTTTTTAACAGCATCCAAAAAGATTGAAGCTGTTAACACATAAGAAGCTCATTTGGCTTTCACTTTTTTCTTTTCTTATTCTTTGCATTATCTCTGTGTGTATATTTGTGCTGTTTTTTTTTTTTTAATAAATTAACAAAGCGGAAATATTCGGTTTAGATAAGAAGCAACGGTTATACTCTTAATTCCTTACTTAAACGTTTCTTTCTTAACAGCACCCAACAAAGCTTAAGCTACTCTATCTTTTACCCTCAAAAAAAAAAAAAAAAAAAAAAAAAACGAAGCTTGAGCCTAACAAATATCATAATGAAGGTCGATTCTTTTCATGTCATCTTTTTACTTTCTTTCCCAGTTTTAATTGTGCTTTAGTTTATTTGGTGATGTTGGAGTGGCACAACTCGCAGTCTAACAGATGACAAAGAAATCTTCTAACAATATAATATTTGACTTGTTTGTTTCAATGTATGTGGATCTTATCTAGTATTAAAAAATTGTCGTTAAATTTACTTCAAGGAAATGTTATCTTGTACAATTTAGTCGTTCATGTACGCACCTCATAACAAGCCAAGCCCATGCTTGCCTTACATGTCCCTGTGCCGTGTTGGTGTGTCTCTGTTTATCATCTTCAATCTTCTTTTGATCTCTGTCCTTTCTCTCATTTTCTTTTTGGTAAAATCTTTGGCGGCTTGCTTGAAAGATACATGTGAACTACCTGAAGATAGATAGAACATTAATAAGTAGTCTTCAATTTCTACAAGCAATAACGATCTTGGAAATGGATGGAATTACATTTTGTGACTTGTGAGATTACAATTGCACTAGCAACATTTTGGGCATTGGACAAACTTGGACCCATGTATCATAATATATTTCACGACCTAAATCCAAAAGATATATTTTTTGAGCGTTCAAAATTGATGTTTCCCTAGTTTAAATACTCACAATATAGTCTCTCTCTCTCTCTCTCTCTCTCTCTCTCTCAAAAAAAAAAATAAAATAAAGAAACACACTAATCCATTAATTATTTATTATAATTAATCAAAAAAAAAAAACTTTCACACTTTTTTATATTTAATATTTCACACATATATCCACAATTAATATGAAAATTTTTATATTTTAACAGATAAAATTAAGTGGATATATATATATACATATATATAATAAAAATAAAAAATAAAAGAGAGAGAGAGAGACGCGAAAAAACCTATGTGAGAGAAGCCTATTTAAAACAGACAAATATGGACCAAAACCTGTTTGGGCTGGGCTCATTCTAGAGTCCAACCCCATTTTAGCCCACTTTAGAATTTTACATTGAAAAAATTGCGTCATTACCCATAGTATGGACCTAGGCTGGAAAGCGTTGATCCATTAAAGCCTATAAGAAGAATAGGGAGAATCCTCGGCCCCCTCCTTAACATTGTTCAATATCTAGGATGAATGGGTTGGAATTGGATTAAGGCAGTTCTAGACATATATCGCAAATGCCATAGAAAGACTTAGCCGACAGACATTATGTGATAGCATGACATTGCCTAAAGTTATATTAGAAGTATGTTTGGTGGACGGTAATAGATACGGTAATGAAAATAAAAAATTATAAAAAAATAATTAATTATTCTTTCAAATTTAAAAAAATATTATTTCTTAGAAAATATAATTATATGAGTAAAATATTTCCTAAATTATATTTTAATTTTGAAAAAAAAAAATACTTTCATTCAATTGTCTTCAAGGTTTTATTATTATGTTATCACAAAACAAATGAAAAGTAATAAGTATTACATTACATCTTTTATTCCTTGTAATACATATTCTTATTCCTATGTAATTACCATTACAGTCTACCAAATACGCCCTATGTGTAACTTAAATCCAACCCTATATATATATATATATATAGTGAACACTACCACTATTTTTTATTTTTTTATTTTTTTTATTTTTTTTACAAATCTAGACTAATAACTGATGTAGGGGCATTGGGCCCCGGAGCTCATTGTCCATGTACGAATTGGGTCTAAAGCCCAAGCTGAGAACTAGAAAACGTCCGAGAAGGGGTAAACGTTGTCAAGGGAGTCCATGTTAGTGGATGACGAGGTCAGTTTTGCTCATAATGGTACAAGAGGGTAGGCCAAGGACAAATGTCACCTTGGATAATCGAAGCCGAGGTTCGAATAGGTGGTTTGCCGTCCAGGGTGACATCCCCGGAGGTTTTGCTGGCACGGATACGCATTGCAGAAACAAAGTACGGATGGGAGCTAGGAAATGTCTAAGGAAAAGATGCTGCCACCACATTGAATGCCCTACAGCTAACTTTCTGGCTACATTTATGTGGAGAAGACTCTTGAATAGTGCTACCTTGGCTATCATAACTCACAAAAGGTCAGAGAATGTGTCTAATGAGACAGACACTCAAGTAATGGCTCAAATGATCAACAAGTATAGGCTCAAGATGGTCCAAAATGAGCTATATAATGTAAGAGATCCTCCATGGATAAGGGGAGGAAAAGAAAGAGAGAAGCATTGTAGCAATCAGGAACCAACTTTGTGAACCAACTTGTAAGAAATATATAAGAACTAACTTCGTCGGACTTTGCAGAGGACGGTTTTCTTTGATCAATTCAAACTACTTTCCTGTCCTTATCAATTGAGTTCACTTTATTTGTTGTCCAACTCATTTTAATCCAGTTTTGCAACCCACCCTTTACAAATTTATTGTTTTGGACTTTTTGAGCGTAGGTCCATTTATTGTCTAAGCTAGGGACTCAAATCTAGTCCTTACAACTGATAACTAAATTATAGTTAAAATAATATTATTTGATCTAATTAGATAAAACGATTTTCATATATAAACTAATAAAAAATAGATTCACTAAATGTATATTTTTTAAAATTTTACGTACTATAAAAAATGGACTATTTATACTACCAATAAATTACAAATAATAATTTGATATATTGTCAACTTACTTAAAAATCTATCAAACTCAAGTTCTTTATGATTTTTTTCCAGCAAAGCAGCATAATTCATATAGGTTTTTTCTACTTGTAGAATGAAGGCATTTTTTCTTCATTATACCATGAATTAATATACATATAAGGTTGGATTCAAGTTACATTACTCAATAATTTGTTAAGCATCCACATTGGTCGCACCAAAAATTTAGCAATTTGGCTCTATAAAAAGCTAATTTATCTATTTTACTACCTTGCTTTACAAAACACCCAACATTAAAGGTTTTATTTTAGTATTGAACACAATATAATAATATAAACAATACAATAAAATAATATATCTATTACAATAAATAATAACCACTACCATGAACACAATAAAATAATATAGCTTTTAATAAAATATTTTTTTTTTTTATCATCTTAGCTACAATGCACAACCATCTTTGGCTGTGCACTGTAACTCAACAGCCAAATTTTTTAGCTTTCCCTCTATCATTACAACATGGTTTTTAGTATTAAAGCATTTGCAGCAATGGAGCTAAATAGCTATAATGCTATTTTAGCTCCACCAAAATACCAAAAACAGCCATGCAGCAGTGGAGGCATTCTTATAATTTTTAGCTGAATTGCTACAGTGCACATCTATAGATAGATGTGCACTGTAGCAGACATCTAAAAAAAAATTAATTTTTTATTCACTCCGGATTAAAATAACACTGCTTGGTTTATTTTTTTCATTTCTTTAATTCTCATCTCACCGTGCTCTCTCTCAGTGTCACTCTCAAGCTCCCATCTGAAATTTCTCTCAAGCTCTCATCTCTCAAGCTCTCACCTCTCTGTTACCGCCGCCGGCCCTCCCCACCATCTCACCTGAAACTCAAGCTCTCACTCCGTGCCCCTCTCTCTCTCACTCTGTGCCCCTCTCTTCTCTCTCAGTCACTCAGCTCTCATCCTCTCCCAAGACTCTCTCAATCTCTCACCGATCGCTTCACCGTCACTCTCCTCTCTCACCGTCACTTTCTCAAGCTCCCTCATTCATCACTGCCGACCCAAGCCCCTACCCAACGCCATTCGCCTCAGACCCACGTCGCCATTCGCCTCAAACCCACGCCGCCAATCGCCTCCGGCCTCGTGGATCAAAGTGGCTTCCCTCACCTCCACTCTGCCGCTAGTTCGTGGTTGTGCTCCGATGTGCGTTGGTACCAGGGTTGAGATCGGGGTTGTGATTTGTGGCTGTGGGTTTGTTTTGTGGTGTATTGTGGATTTGTTTTGTGGTGCTGTGTTGGCGGTGGTTGTGCCGTGTTTGTGGTGTTGTGGGTTTTTTTTTTCCCCCCTGTTGTGGACTGGTGGTGGTGGTGGTGGTTGTGGGTGTGGTTGTGGCCGTGGCTGATAATAGAGTGGTTGTGGTTGGTGCTATGGATGTTTTTTTGGTAGTAGGATATATTATTTTATTGTAGTGATTATATTATTTTATTGTGATGTTTATATCATTTTATTATGTTGAAAGCTAAAATAGATCCACTGCTGCAGCATGTGTGTAGGTAAAATAGATAAAGTAACTTTTGGTGGAGCTAAAAAGCTAAATTTTTATCTCCACTGTTGTGGATGCTTAGTAGTGTAAAAAATAGCAATATAAATTTTTAGCACCACTAATATTAATGCTCTAAGCGGTTAAAAATCCATTCAAAAACTTCTAAATATCAAATAGACAAAAAAAGAAAAAAAGGCGGTGTACTTCTTAAAAACATACATAGTCGAAAGTCAGGAAACATAGTAGTGTAATTGACTCTCATGGTGGCTAATTAATTCAAATAGTTTACTAGTTACTTGTTGGCCAACTTATGATCAATTATACTGTTTTCTAAATAACGTTTCAGTCTTAGTAATTTGATACTTTTTCTTTGCAATGTTTAACTTCCATAAGAAGAATTTTAACTTAAGGTCACAGCCCGTCTGTATAGGCACCGCATCAAGCTTTCAAAAAGGTAAGCTGTCATGTATAGGCTCTTTTATAAACTAACACTAAAACTAGAAGCATAAATATTCCATAAAAATGTACATATTTTAAGAGCAATGGCAAACTTTCATCTCTTAATAGCATCCAACAAATTAGCCTTGAGCCTCTCTCTGTGCGCATGCATGGCTGTGCTTTTCTTTGTATGGACAAAGCATTAAGCTTAATTTATTATTTACTTAGGCATTCAAAATATCCAACAGTTTTTGCACCAAATCCTTGTTAAATTTAAAATGTCATGGCAAAATCTGTTAAAGTACGATTATAAACTTTAATTTAAGTTGTGATTATGTGAAATAGTATGCTATGTTTGTGGTAGAGTTGATTTTTATTTTTTGTTTTATATAAAGTTGGAAGGGGAGGGGATGAGTGTGGGTCTAAGGCAGAGTAGCGAATACAATACCATTGGAGTAGAGTATAGAGTTGATATATAATATATCTTACAGAATACCGTTGTTCCCACTCCTCATGTAAAAGTTCATTACATAAAACCATTGACTACATAAAATGTTGTGACTTGTTACCCTCATGACTTTGCCTTGAAATGGTCAAAATAGATTTTTTTTTTTTAAATATAAAAAAATATGATATAGAGAATTATCAAAAAGTAGCCAATAGAATATGTTTATTCTCAATTTTTTATGTAAATGTTCCTTACGTAAAGACCAATGACTATTTACAATGTTGTGATCGTGTTACCTTTGTGACTTTGCCTTGAAATGGTAAATAAAAAGAATGATATAATAGTGGGAATTATTAAAGAGTAGCCAATAGAATATATTAATCCTCAATGTTCTATGTAAAAACGTTCCTTAATTTATTTTTTTTTTATTTGAACTTTACATATAGCTTGTTGTACTTAATTGGTTCAGAAACATGATGAATGAGGCTTGTAAGTGGGGCTACAAGTAACAAGTTTATAATCAAAAGTTCATTAAATGAGTTATTTAAACTGAGGCAGGAGAATATTGGTTTTATTAATGGCAACTAGCCAGTAATTAATATATATAATATGGATTTGTTTTCTCATAGAGAATAAGTAATATAGAGAATTAGTAAAAATAAAAAAAATAAAAAAATAAAATAAAAAGTGAAATAAGGGTTGAAGATTGACAAAATAGTATACTGAAAGGTAACATCTAGAAGGGACTTCTTCCAACAAGAGTAATTGTGGACCTGGAATAGCCCAAAATACCATGAAAAGGAGAAAAGCCCAAAATGGATCTGCTGCGGAACAACCTGAGCAAATTTGCTACATAACAACTTGGGCAAGCCGAAACAAATAGAGCCTAAGGCCCTTCCATTTTTATAACCCAATAGTGAAAAATGGGCCCGTAAAGGCCTAAACCTTTTGTATAAAGGGATAAAAGCAAACCTGTCTTTCCACATTAGAGAGAACACGCAAGAAAGATATTTGGTACATTGTGCTTTATCTTCATTAGGTGGCAAATTAATCTTTTTATTTGTAAGCTTCTTCTTCTACTCATGTGACGTTGCTACTTGCTTGGGAAAAGAGCAATTACATGGTATATAAGGTGGTGGGCTGTGCTTCTTGTTGATTAATTTACTTGTATAAAAAAGGTACGTAGTCGAGTCCACTTGTTGTTATATTTTTCTCTTTTTATATATAACAATAGCCACTTGCATGTTAAACAAGTTGCTTGCCACCTAATCAAGAAAAGCACAACTTACCTAACGGAGTGAACTACTTAAAGCACTCACATATATAAGTTCAACTGGGGCAGGAGCATATTGGTTTTTAGAATATGGATTTGCTTTCTCGTTTTGTATGTGCAGCTGGTGATATATTGAGAAACAAGAATCCTCCACCATCTACGCATCAACAACTCTACCCAATGCAAAAGGAAAGCAATGGCTCGGTCATCAATGTAAACGCACATATGTACGTGGGGAATGGACCCTACATAATTTTCCTTTAATCATAACAACCCCACTCAATTGTGTAAATATGTTATTTTCAAACAAGTTGTGTTATGTATAGGAAACCCTAAGACCCCATCTTTTGATTGTCTTCCTCCTTTGTTTGTTCTCACATGATCATTTATTTTCAAACAAGTTGTTTGTTGTCCCTACACAATTTTCCTTAATCATGCTTGGTGGAATTCACACAGTTTTCCTTCAATCATGCTTAGTGGAATTATATGGACACTTACATAATTTCCCTTTAATCATGCTTAGTGGAATTGTAACAACCCCACACAATTGTGTAAATATTTTGTTTTCAAACAAGTTGTGTTATGTATAGGAAACCCTAAGACCCCTCTCTTTTGCTTGTCTTCCTCATTTGTTTGTTCTCACATGATCATTTATTGTCAAACAAGTTGTTTGTTGTCCCTACATTTTTTTTTAGAAGAAATTTGAAATCAATTTGGGTAGCTAAATAGTCAAATATTTGTATCTAATGAATAATAATGTTTGTACATGATTTGTATTTAATTATTTTATATAAAAAATTTAAAAAGTATAAAGAGAAAAATGATTTAAAAAGAAAAGGAAAAAAAGTATGATATGGTTGATGAGGTGGCTTAATAGGAGTATAGCAACATTAAATGCTACATCTCAGTTTTTAGATATATAGATTAGTGGTTAACTTGTGCAATGCATAGAAATAACTATTGAATGAGTTTCAAGAAAAAAAAAAAAAAAAAACAATATTGAAAAAAAGGGCACAAAGTTTTATTAGTTAGGTAAAAGAAAACAATGTTATTTTATTTATTTGTAGTTTTTTGTGAGAAAAGGATAAGGAACATAATATTGCGTATCTAGTTTAGTTTGTGTAATATATAGATATATATAAAATAGTTTGTAATATATATGTCAAAATATGTCTTTTGAAATGTCATAACTCTTCAAATTTGATATACCAAAAGGATATATATGAAAATACGCCTATTGAATAAAAATGTGCTTATTAAATGAAAAATTGTCTATTAATCGAAAATGAATATTGAAAAGGCACAATTTTTTAATGTTTTTAAATGTATATGTGACATTAATTTATGTAATCACATTGACACAATAAAAAATGGTTAACAAAAAGTTAAATATTTCATCTTTTAAATACCACGAAACAACCTGAACACTTGTTTTTTAAATACCATTTTACACATGAACAATAAACTAAGCAATTGCCTTTATGTGTATTCGTACGTGTAAATTATTCTTTCCAAATTTCTCTTTGAATGTGAATAACTGGATATCACGTTCATCGCGATCCAAGCAGATGCCTGTGTTTGTGGCAAAATTGATTTGTATGAGGATGCTTTTGTTAAATTTCACTTTTCTCATCGTTAATATCCTAAGATAGTATTGCAGCTGAAAGAAGTGTTGGTATTAATAATCTTCAACAAGTGTTGGAATATTTTCATAAAATTATTATATATGTACTTTTAAATGGTCTTTTAAAGAAAAGAATATAATCGTTCACATACAGTTAATAGCCACATTAACTTACCTTATTAGCTGTTGAAAAACGCATAGTGCATAGTTTATGCCAAATAGTAATTGTCACCAATATTAGCTACATAATTATTAGTTTACCGTTGATAACTTTATATATTACAATAAATTTCCGTAACCATTTACTATTATAATCACGTGTTTACAACTGTTTTTGTCTTCTTGTGTAGACAAAATCATGTTTGTCAAATTTACCTTGGTGAAATGTTTTCACTTTTTGTCGAGTGTGGACTTCTGTCACATACTTTTGAAGTTTGGTCATTGGTTTGTTCGGTGAGTCCGTGAGTGGCGAGGAACCAAAAAAACAAAAAAAAAAAAGGGCATAGAGCTTTCAATCAATTAAAGCCAACGTGCAACTCGTTGGCTTGGAATTTGGAAGCAGCCAGCCACGACAAATTTCCACTACATAATGGTCTTCAATTGTTGTGAATAAAATTTTTACCTTAGCGTTCAAAAAAAAAAAAAAAACATAAAATATGATCCTTTTTACCGAGAAAAGATTTTTCAAATCCAGACCATCATTAGTACTTTCGTTTTTTGGACTCTACTTTTTGCATGACTGATTATTATAGGCCCCCTTTAGATTACACATAGACTTTAGTAGTATAGCCAATCTGCATTTTCTAGTATGTACGTGGTTTCTCCTTTCATTCAATAAGTTAGATGGTTTTAAAAACTTAAATGATTAAAATATTGAAAAAAAGTCTGATACTTATTTTTTACTATTTGAGCCGACAGTTTTTACTCTTAAAACATTGGGTTTTATGGTTTTTATATAACCAGTTGAAGGTCGAGCTCCTGTTTCCTCTTTGACTGTCTGCTACTGATTTTGGTCATGCCTTTCATTAAAAAATCTATAATTGTTTGTTGTTACAGGTGATGAATTTTGGTAATTAATTTAATTCGAATCTTAATAAGAAGTTCTTATTTACAAGATTTGTGATTTATTCTCTGTAGATAATTTTTATATAATATATATTAAAAAAAAAAAACCTCAAACCCACAAGATTATAAACACCAAGACTACTTCAGTTTAATTCCCCCAAATATGATAGTTAAAATTGTGAATATGCACAATCCTTTTATGAAAGACATGGTTTATATATTTTATATTACCATTTGCTCATGGTAAGTAATATATAATGGTGTATCGTATATGTTAAAGTGATTTCAAAAGTACGTAAATTGCTTGGATTAGAAGAAAAATTCTATATAAGCAGATGACTTATAAGATAATATTTCCTTTGTGTTAATAATTATTAATCTTCTCCAGGTAACTGTACGTAAAGCTTGCTTAATATATATCATAATATCAATAAGTTCACTTTGAGAAGCAGTTGTTAATTCAAGTCTCATATTTGTCAGTCTTTTGTCCGGACCTGTAACCAAATCTTCATATAGCTTAAATTAAATGACCAGTGCAACTAAAATTGAAGTGTTGTTTGTTGGTCCGGCTTCATTCCCTGTTCTTGTGTGGACCTGCTGCTTTCTCTATGTTCATGAAAATTAATGACTTAATGCCCTTCAACTTTGTACAATTGTGTCTTTTTCTGTTGCCTAGAAGCATGTTGCACGTTTTTGCAGGGAAACACTTTTCTAGAAGAGAAGGCACATTAGCCATGGCCCATGACATCATTTCCTGCAAAGGTGCATAATTCATAAATAGGCATTTGTCCAGTGCTGCATTGATATAAATAATAATAATGATATTGCTCATTATAAATATAACAAATTAGCAAAATCAAATGCTACACTTTCATTTGTATATAATAAATATACAATAAAAAATACGTAATTCAATAATTTAATTTTTAAAATATATAATAATATTTATTTTATTGAGTAAAATTGTAACCTAAAATTATAACAAATTTTATAACTAAATTTTGTCCATAATAAATGTATAGTGCGGGTCTTTGTATTTTTCTAGTAAAATATATTAAAGCCGTTCCATGTGCCTTGTTCCCATGTAAACGTTAATAATATCCATGATATTTAAAAATGCTCTAAGCCTCTAACACGTTACCACGTGTCATAATTTTAATTAATCATGTTGATTCATTGACGTCGCCAGTTGGTTATAAAAAGCTGAGTAGGAGATATGAAGAAGCACAACCGCATTTGCTAATTGTGCTCTTTCAGTTTTAGCAAATATAAATCACTTTCTGTTTCTTCATCTTGTATTGTCCATTAATCCAACTCAATTACTTTCAGTCTCCAACTATGAATGAGTTAATTACTGATCTACTTCCCGATATCTTGAAGAAGTTGGCTTCAGTGGCTGTAGAAGAGATAAAGTTGCTCGTTGGCGTTGATGAAGAAGTCGAAAATCTTCAAGAGAAACTCGCAATGGTCCAGGCAATGCTCAACAAGGCTGAGGAAAGAAAACTGACGGACGAAGTTGTGAAGATTTGGTATGATAAGCTGAAAGACGCGTCCTACATGGTGGATGACGTGGTGGACAGCTGGAATACTGCAAAGATCAAATTAAAAATTCAGGAAAAAGAAGAAAAGGCGGAAGCTGATTCTGATAGCAACACTCCTACTACCCTAATGGAGAAGGTATGCTCATTCTTCCCCTGTCTGTCATGTTTCCATCACGTTGATAATCTTCCACTGCGTCATGATGTTGGTAACAGGATAAAAGAACTGAATCAGACATTAGATAAGATTCTCAATGATAGACAGACATTAGGGATTGACTTTAATACTCATACTGAAGTACTTGAGCAATCAACAACTACCTCACAAGATGTTGATGTGTCCAGTATAATTGGTCGTGATGACTATAGTAATAAACTACTGGAAAGCCTTTTATCAGGTGGTGTGGGTAGTCAAGAACAAGAAAGAAATCTCCATGTCATCTCCTTAGTAGGCATGGGAGGTATTGGGAAATCAACTCTTGCCCAACTAGCCTACAATCATGAGAATGTGAAAACCCATTTTTCGATAAGAATGTGGGTTTGTGTTTCTAAGCCTTTCGATAAGTGCAAGGTTGCCAAAGCAATCATTCAAGAGGTTGATTCTAAACATGAATCCCTCAATAAAGTTACTGAATTTCAAACTCTACTTAAGGAAATTCGCAAACTCATAAATAAAAAGAAGTTCTTTCTTGTCTTAGATGATGTCTGGGAGTCCAAAAACTGGGAGCCTTTCAAAAATGCACTGAATTGTGGTGCTCAGGGTAGTAGAATTCTAATCACAACACGTAATGAGGAAGTTGCACGTATGATGGTTGCTAGTGCCAAAACGGACATAATCAATTTGAGAAAATTGTCTGATGATAACTGTTGGTTGGTGATTAGTAAAATAGCTTTTTATGATGTGGATGAATTGCAACATAAGGAGCTAGAAATATTGGGCAAACAACTAGCAAGTAAGTGTAAAGGTTTGCCACTTGCTGCAAAGACTCTAGGGAGTCACATGCGTGGCAATTTAAGTAGAAAAAAATGGGAGGAGGTTTTGCATAGTAAGTGGTGGGAATTAGAAGATATTGAAGAAGGTCTTTTGGCACCGTTGTTGTTGAGTTATTATGAATTGCCCCCAGTAGAGAAACAATGTTTTTTATATTGTGCTGTCTTTCCAAAAGATTATTCATTCAATAGAGTTGAGTTAGTCATCCATTGGATGGCACAAGGATATATCAACTCAAAAAGAAATATGGAAATGGAAGATATAGCGGAAAAGTACTTTGAAAAATTAGCCATGTGCTCTTTTTTCCAAGATTTTGAGAAAGATAAGTATGATGGTAGAATTATATGTTGCAAAATGCATGATATTGTGCATGACTTTGCACAGTCAATGACAAAAGATGTATGCTTCACAATTGAAGGCAATGAAGAGGTTAAGATAGACTTATTTAAAAGGGCTCGACTGTTGTCATTAATGGTTAAAGAAACATTTCCTGGGGCAGTCTATGAAGCAAAAAATTTACGCTTTCTCAATTTAGATTTTATGTCTTCTCAGATTGTCCAACCCAAGTTATTCGACCATTTGACATGTCTACGTACATTACATTTGGAAGGTGAGTCCATTTTGGAACTTCCAAATGAGGTGGAAAAATTGATACATTTAAGATTACTCAAGTTATCTTGTGAAGAGATAAAAGAATTGCCTGAAAGTATATGTAATTTATGTAATTTACAAAGTTTGGATGTTAGTGAGTGTTGGGATCTTAAGAAATTACCCCAGGGGATAGGTAAACTAATTAATTTAAGACACCTCCTCCTATATGATGAAGATTTTAAAGATAATGAAATAAAATCGTTTCCAAAGGGAATTGGGAGATTAACTTGTCTTAAAACATTAGGATACTTTCCTCTAGGTGGTAAGGGCGAAGAAATATGTAAACTGGGAGAATTAGAACATTTGAACCACATTCAAGGGTCACTTCGTATATACGGGTTGAGAAATGTGGTAGATTTTGGTGCGATCGAGAATACATTGAAGAAGAAGAACCACCTCCGTGATTTGTGGCTATTATTTAGCACAGTAGAGGAAATAAAGGGCAGATTTGAAAAGGAAGAGGAAGAGGAGGAAGAGGAAGAGACAAAGAAAGAGGAGGAGAAAGATGTAGCCATTCTAAATGCCTTAGAGCCACCTCCCCGCTTGGAATTATTAGCAATTTGTTTTTATAAGGGCACCACAATGTATCCTAATTGGATGATGTCCAAATTGACCTATTTGAAAAGGCTTATTATCGGAGACTGCCCAAACCTAAAACAGTTGCCTCCTTTGGGGAAGCTGCCGTTGCTCGAACAATTAGAAATATGTGAGGCTCCAATGATTCGAAAGGTGGGAGATGAATTTTTGGGAATAGACATAGAAGAAGAAGAAGAATTATCAGAATCATCCAAAAACAATAACAACAAAGACATCATCATATTCCCAAACCTTAAATCTCTCACATTTGATAGCCTGGAGATGTGGGAAGAATGGAGTGGGATGGGAGGAACAATAGAAGAAGAAGAAGAAAAAGATAATAGTGCTAATGCTTTTGTTACTAATAATACTCCAAAAATTAAGATAATGCCACTTCTTCATTCCTTGACAATTTGGGATTGCAAAAATCTAAAGTCTCTGCCAGACTACCAGCGTAATACTCCATTACTAAAGGAATTGAAAATCTATGGAGGTCCAATTCTCAAGCAGCGTTGCGAAAGAGGGATAGGAGATTACTGGCCCAACATTTCTCACATTCCAAACGTCGAAATTCATGGTTAGTACGTGCAAAGAGACGGTCAACTTCCAGACAGCATTGATTGATTCAGAGGTAACTATTCTTTTCTTGCAAAAATATCCTATCAAATATATAAATACTATTACATATATGGATTTGTGCAAATAGACGCAGCTAATTAACTTCTATTTGTTTGGGTTGTGATCCTTGTTGCTCTCTCTAATCTCTCAGTGGTATGCTTTTCATTGGGACAAGATTGAGGACAGTGATGATGAGGAAGATGATGGGGGCTTGGTTTGAGACGGATGAACAAGTGGAAGCAAACATTGATTCCGACGACGACCTCGAGAGCATCTCCGCCCGCGGTGGCGGCGCCGACTTTGATTCCGACGAGGAAGCCCCCGAAGCTGCAAACGCCGAGGACTCCGATGAAGACGACTCCTCCCTTCGCACCTTCACAAACGTGCAGAATAACACTAGTGTAACACGAAGATCAAGACGGAGAATCTGAGCTCCTACGCCACGGTTAAGATCGAGAATTCGGATGGCACGAAGGACGGTGGGGCCCAGGGGACCGGTCCGGCGGGTCCCACAACTTCGGCCGGGAGCTCGGTGCCTGGAATCGTTGTTAAAGAAGACGCCACGAAGATCTTCACTGAGAACATTCAGACCAGTGGAGCTTTTATAGCGCCAGAGAAGAAAGTTTGAAGAGAGAGGTAAGTCTCTCTCTCTGTCAAATTTTGAATCTATGTTTGAAAAATTAAAAGTTTAGAAGTGATTGATTCAATGAATTGAGAATAGAAATGGTGTTTGTGGCATTTTTAAATCTGGACAGTACAGGGCAGTTGACATGCACGGAAGAAGACAGATACATTATGATGAGACTGGGTAGTAAGAGCATGGTGTTGAAGAAGACAATGAAGGAGGAGGTCAGATTGCTACTTTAAATCTATGTTTATATTGCTACTTTATGCCTCTTATTTCTAGTTACCTTTAATATTTCTATTTTGGATTAATTGCTCGAATTCCATTGTGTGTTTAGATTAGTGATTATACTAGATAAAACCATTTTAACTTTTTTATTGATTGATTGATTTCAATAAATTTTTGTTTTTAGCTACAAGTAGAGTTTTTTCGAATGACGATGGCAAGAGCAAAGAGAGATATAAAGCCTCTGTTTATGAAACTCTCTCCAAGTTTTTTCCTAATATAAGATGTTCTTCTTGTAATATCTTTTTGTTCTTGATTTCAATTCCGTGTTTTTATTGGCTTGCTTGTTATTTGAGCTATACATTATTTGTTATTTTTTCTTTGATTTATTACTAATTCATGTGATTAATCTTAACCATCTTGATAAAAATATGTTTTTGCATTTGCCATTTTGGTGAAATAAAAAAAATTAAACCCTACATACTTTTTTTTTTTTTTGATAAGTAAGAAGAGAATATTATTAATAAAAGAAAAGCAAGAGAAACACAAAAAGTTCACGATAGTGAACAATGGAAAAAAAGAAACAACAAGACAAAAGCAGCCCCTAATCTATTCTAATAGAAGAAATAAAATCCGTAAGGGTAGAACAATCCGAGAAACCCCAACAACGAGACCAATTAAAGAGGGTCCTTTGGCAAAACTCTAATAACTGAACCACTGTTTTCCCCTCATCCTTAAAAGCCCGCCAATTCCGTTCAAACCAAATAGTTTGCATTAAACAGCCTGGGACCAAATCTCAAATGTTAGAACTATGCTTCCCAAGCCAATGAAACCGACAGAATAGTAAGTCCTCAACTGAACCTGGCATGACCCAATCTATCCCAAACAACCAAAGCATATACATCCACAAAGAATGAGCTATCGGACAAAAAAGTAACAGGTGATCCACAGATTCTGCATTACCACAGCACAAATAACAACGATTCGTCAAAGGGCGACCACGAAGCATAAAATTATCCAAAGTTAGAATCTGACCATGAGTTGTTGTCCACATAAAAAAAGTCACCCTATTTGGAACCTTAACTTTTCAAATACCCTTCCAAGGGAAGGTGGAGGGAGCTGCATTACGAATCTTATGATAGAAAGACCGAGTATCAAACTGCCCACTACCATTAAGATCCCAACAAAGCCTTTCACACTCTCCACCCCTAGGGATTCGGGTTTGGATGAAATGAAGAAGGGAGTAGGAAGCTGCCAACTCCCAATCATTGAATTCCCTCTAAAATCTTAAACTCCACACTCTGTCATTATCACCAATTGAAGGGCTTAACACATTAGAAATACAATCCTCCTTATTAGCTGAACACAAAAATAACTGAGGATAAAGACTTTTAAGAGGGACATCCCCAGTCCACTTATCATGCCAAAAAAGAGTACGAGATCCATTCCCCACCACAACAGAGAAATGCTTAGCGAAAGTTTCCCACCCTTCACTAATACTCTGCCATAACCCATAACCATGGGCCCTACTACAAGCTCTAGTGCACCAACCCTCTTTTCCCTCCCCATATTTCATGGCTATGACCCTTCGCCACAAATGAGAGGTTTCATGGCCATACCTCCAAAGCCATTTCCCTAAAAGGGCCTGATTAAAGGGCGCCAACTTCCGAATTCCTAAACCACCCAACTCATGCGGTAAGCAAACCTTTTCCCAAGCCACCAAAGGATATTTGAAACACTCAACTGATGAACCCCACAAGAAGTTCCTTTGAATGCATTCCAATCTAGTCGCCACAGCTTTAGGGATAGTAAAAAGGGAAAGGTAATAAGTCGGAAGACTTGAAAGGGTACTCTTCAGCAAGGTGAGTCTACCACCCTTTGACAAATAAAGCCGCTTCCAACCTGAAAGCTTCTTTTCCATCCTCTCAAGGATCGGATTCCAAATGGAGGGTGTTTTATACAAAGTTCCCAAAGGCATACCCAAGTAAGTCATAGGTAAACTGCCCACTCTGCACTGAAGGATATTAGCCAAAGACTAAACATTCCTACTATTCCGTGTCAATGTCAATATTGTCTCCCTTATTCAGGTGATTCAGGTTGAACCTGTTCCACTTTTCTCCTTGCTATTCCTTACTTTTATTACAAACAAACTTAAGTGTCTTTAAATGATCATCATTGTTCAATCTAGGATGCTGGCTGGGGCACACCCATCAAGTAATTATGCTGCCCAGGTCAATTATGTTCTCATTGACTTTATTCTTTTTGAAGTGTTTCCCTGCATTAATTCTTCTTGATCAAATCTTCCAATTTTAAAGAGAATCAATCTTTCTTGAATTAGCTTCACCAAATTCTTGTAGGTTAGAAAATTTTATGAAAGATTCATAGCAATGTACGTTTTCCTTGTTAGCTGAGATGTGGAGTGTTGCTTGATTATGGAGTCGCCATTTTATCTTGAAGGAGCTTGTGGACTGTTTGAATTTATTGTGAAAAGACAAAGAAAATGGGCACATGGTTATAGTAATTGTTGAAGTTACGAAACTTCTTCTAGAAAGAATGCATATGAAAGACTAGCAGGACATGAGTATGCAGATATCTCAGGGGATTTAGGAATGGATGCTAGGATGTAAGTCTTGCTTTGGAGTTAACTATGTTGTTTGCCATGCCTGGAGATTGTGAACATCTCAGTTTTGAAATATAGCAAGGAAAGAACTTGGAGAGGATTATTTGTGCAGCGACTAATTCTAACTTTAAGGACTGCCTATTATTTCGTTCATTTTGCTTTCTGACATGGTGCTAGAGACGTTAAAGTAATTTCAACTACTTGAGTTGGCCCTTTTCAGTTTAGTAAATGGTAAACGTAGCACTAGAACATAACAGTTCCTTCATTTAGGAATTGTCAGCCTCTATACAAGATACAAACTTAAGAACGATTGATTTGGTTATAGGTAAATCATGTGGCAGTTTACATATTTTTTTTTTATTTTTCCCCCAAAGAAACCTTTAAGGTCCCTAACACTTTTTTTAGTTGTGTAGCAGATTGAGTTATTTTTTGCTTTCTTGATTTGATAAATAACGATTTTGGTGCATTGTGAAGAACATGGTCAGGGCAGGTGTTATGCAATAATATAAAAGTTGTTTTTGGGTGCTAAGATTTAAAAAAAAAAAATAATAATAATAATAATAATAATAATAATAATAATGGAAAATCTCTACACCCATAATCCTGGGCTAAAAATAATATAACAGCACAACGTTGAGTAGCAGATTGAGTTATTTTATTCGTTCTTGATTTGATAAATAATGATTTTGGTGCATTGGGGAGAACATGGTCAGAGCAGAGATTACGCTATGATATAAAAGTTGTTTTTGGGTGCTAAGATTTAAAAAAAGAAAAAAAATAAGTTAATGGAAAATCCCCACACACATTATCCTGAGCTGAAAATAATATAAAAGCAAGGTGTTGAGAGTAGTTTGTAAAAAATTAGTATATCATTTATTGTAATATGATTTATTTAGCAAGTTGGTTTGGTTGGGTGCCTATCAGGAAAGGTGTTCAACATGAAGTAAAGGAGGAACCACCTGTAACCTAAGCAATTAATTTTGTATTTGTCTTTGTGGAGTTTCTTTATTTTGGATATTTTGAATAATGTGACATAAATCTTATGCTTTTCTTTTAGGCATGCATGTGGATTGATGATGATCAAGACAATGAATCCGGGCAAGAAATCAATGACAAAGATTTTGAGGCTGAGGTATGCAAGATTGAGGCCAGTAGTGATGAAGAAGATGGGACTAAGCATAAGGACTTATCAAAAAAGAAGATTGGACTAAGTATAAGGTGGATGGAGAAGTGGAAGTAGACAAGATTTAGTGAGTTGACCAGTACAGAATGATTGACATACACAAAAGTAGACAGATACATATTATGAGCTTGGGTAGTAAGGGCAAGGTGTTGAAGAGGACAGAGGCTTTAAAGATGAAGGATGAGGTGAAATTCCTTGATTACTTGCATGATCATCATTTTGAATCTGTGATTATTGCTACTTTGTGCCACCTATTATTTCCGGTTACCGTTAATATTTCTATCTTGGATCAATTTTCTGAATCCCATTGTGTTTAGATTAATGATTATAGTTGTTAAAACTATATTATAATTTTATTGATTGGTTTTATTGAATTATTGCATGTTTGTGTGTAAGTGATCATGAAGTTTAGTTACAAGTTGAGTTTTTATAAATGATGATAGTGAGAGATATAAAGCCTCTGTTATTGAAGTTTGGGGTGACTTTAACTCTCCCTTTTTTGAGGATTTATTTGACTCTCACCTTAGAACCAGAACGATCAATCCCTCCCTGGCCACTTTTTGGGTTTGTGTTCTTTCCTTGAGATAGATATGATCATTATAAAATAGAGATGAAAATGATTTCCAGTCATGATTTTTTTAACGCCCTGTTTGATGCAGGAAATTAGGAGGTGTAGGCTTGCAGTTGCAGCGGTAGGAATACCGTAGACAATTGACAATGACATTCCAGTACTCCTCAAGGCATACACAACTCTAAAATCTGATGCTCATGCATATCTCCTGATACAAAACCATGATTTGATTTTGAGCCTCTTACATTGGATGTCATCCTCTTCCTAGTGTGAGATATAAGTTATCCTTTGGTTGCAACACTACTGTTTGAAGTCTCAAGAAATACAACATGCAACCCATGTTCAATCGTAATGTATTAAGAATGGTACCTGTGTTGTCAAGTTAATGGGCTACTATAGTGGTAAGCTTCATTCATCTAAATTGCTATTTTAACTTAACAAAGAGTTAACACTTGAGAAATTATTGGATTGATCTGAACATGTACTTCCTGTTGAAAAGAAAGTTCCTGATGGTTGGATTGTAATCTTGTATTGATTGTGAATCTTAAGCAATTAATTATGAGTTAGAGCATTGGTTCTCTATGTTGTTGTCATGTGGAGTTAAGATTTGAGTTTTTTGATATCTCTAAGTTCAAGTGGACTGGGCTAAGTGATATTAATAAGTTTCCACACAATGATAATTTGTGTAGAAGATCACTCTTCTCTGTAGGAAATATGGACTACCCCCAAAGTTGTTTTGGCTGGACTTCTAAAATCATTGACAATGTCACTTTAATTGGAACTCTGGTGCTCTCTATGCTTCAAATGATTGTGAACTAAGTCATGTCTAGTTCATCTTAAGATAATCTCAATCTAGTTGTCACTTATGATTCAGATCAGAGACAAGTCCTCTGGATTTTACAAATAGCAAAAGACTAGGAGATTAACACAAACCGCTTGCTATGGATGAGGAAGAAAGATCAAGATCAATCTCAAAGAGAAACCCACCTGGGGGGTCACAGTCACAGATTAACACTACTAGTCATGGTACATGATCTACTTTTCCCTAAACAACTTGTGTTTTGTTCATTCAATTGACAAATGCATCCTTATTTTCTATTCATTTTGATATTTGTTAATGTAGATCATTTGGAATAATATTAGGTAAATGCATTCTGCATAAATTTGATTTCGCTTATTAATTTATGTTTTAATATTACATCAATATGGGCCTTGTGGATTTTCTTGATTTTTTGTATTTAGGCCAATCTGACATAACTCATTATGTGCTATTCTTTAAGGATTTTGGGTATGAATAAGATGAGAACCAGAGTATTTAATAACAACGGTGATAGAAGAGAAATTTAAAAGCCTCTATTCTTGTGGATGTTTAAGGTGGTTTGGCTCTCTCTTTTTTGCTTCATTTCTCCACCCTTGTCTCAGAATGAAAACAATTAAACCCCCTTGCCATATACATCTCCAAACTCTTTGGGTTTGTGTTTTTTCTAATTCCAAATCTTCTTATTTTAATTGATCTGTTTCTGCTTGCAAGTCCATGTTTTCATAATACCCTGCATATTACTTGATCAGTGGAGAACTTAAATGGTTGAAGACCTCTGGAATGGGTTAATTCATTGCACTGTTTCTGTTGCAGTTGAATAATATATAAGTTGTAGCATCTCAAAGCCCATTCAAATTTTAAATTTTTATATTCTAATTTCACTATATAGTTATTGTTAACCATATATAGTATTTCTGTTAGAATAATCACAATCAATCTTTTAATCTTATTAGTTGTCACTTCAATTTTTTAAAATGAAAATTATAATGTTCAAATGGAGTGAATGCTGATTTTTTTTAATTTCTCTTATTTTTGTGATATTGTTTTAATAGTATTGATGAAATTGCTTTGTTTGGTTGTTGATGAATGGATTGTTTTTTCACATATAAATTGACCGAATGATTATCCCAAACCTGCTTGGTAAAATAATCCTGTCAACTGAACTTCGTTATTTGTATTGTTAAATGTGAACTGCAAAATTTTTTGAAATTGGAAATCTGTTTCCTCTTACTTTCCCTTCTATTCAATAATGTTGATGCATGATGTATATATAAACTAATCTCAGAGACTGTTGCAAAGTATAATCTTTTAGTCAAGGAATCATGAATAAAGTTTATTGGAGGATTTTCATTATATGCATGTCCTGGTTCTTTAATGACCCACCTAAGTTTACATTTTTAATTTAAAAAAAAAAAAAAAATCATATTTGCACATCACCTACCAGCTAAAGCAATTGTATATTGTTGTCAGAAATCTCCTTATTTGACTTTTCATTTTTGAGCATATGGTTAAGACTTGATGGCTTCAGCATATAATATGAGTGACATATTAACTTTGGTGTAATTGAGAGCCCCACCCCCTAAAGAAATCTTTAGTGGTACAGAAAACCACAATAGAGAGATTCTGATAACTTTCAAAATTATATTAGTGACTTCCAAGCTCGCACCATAATTTCTCTGTGCCCAGCTGCAATGAAATTGCGAGATTGTCTATAACACCTTGCTAGTACTCACTACTCAAATTCTATAACACTTAAAGCCTTCTAGTATTTAAATTCTTTAACACTACATGGGAAAATTTGTAGGGAAGGTTTTGGTGTTTGGGATTGGCATTTTCTGGGTGGTGATTTGACCTTTACAAGCTAGCCTACTATAAAGCAGCAAGCAGATTGTTCGAAACTAGTCCAAAAGTATTGAGAAAAGATGTGTTGGCCAAGGATGAAGCAGAAAGTCAGAAACCTCTTTGGCTATTAATGGTGCTATAAAGTTTTTCCTTTAATATTTAAATCTTTCATTTGTAACATTTTTCACTAGTTCTTTTTGGTCTTGTTCTCTTTAATATTTTGAAAATTAAGGCTGCAATTTTTTTTTTCCCCTAATCATCTAGTTTGAAAGTTATTGAGTTATATACTTGCTCGGAGGTGACCACTAGGAGAGAAGAAGAAATCACAAATACCTTGTATACTCTTCTATATTAAGGTATATTCTGATATTTCATTTTAATCTTCTGTCTATTTTCCTTTCTATTTTCTCCATCCTTAATATTTAATTTTCTTTTGGAATGAAATGGACATACCTGAAATAGAAGTGAATATATAGAAAAAATTGAGGCATTAAAGTCATATTCTGCTCTTCAGTTGTAATTCACCTATAAGTATCTTTATATTCTTTTTCTTCTTGTGATGCTGTTATATTTGCTTTATAATCCAAGGTCAGTAACTTCTATTTCCAACCTTTATGGGCCTAGGAATGTTTTGGTCTCATTCCAGAACATCATGCAATAGTGTTCCAATCTAATTCAGCCACATTTAATCTAAACATACAGAAGGCTGTGTGTACTCCTGTTAACCCTTCCAAGATGCAGAAAGAAGTTTAACCTGGAATGCTGGTTCTTTAGCAGTCCATCTAGTTTGATAACTACAAAAGGCAACTAGGTAATTTTTCAGTAACACCTTTATTTAGCCTTCCGTCTAAAATTTGAATGCTTAACACCTTAGGTGTTTTTATTATTTAAAAAAAAAAAATTTATTTAGAAGAATTCGGGGAAGCGCTCATAGCTCAAATCTATACTTGTTAATCATCTAGTCAAAATGTTATAGGCTTAGGTACTTGCTATGTATCAAGTTTCTAAATCTATCTAATGCTTGTTCTTTGTCTTAGAGCAGAACGTATTTCTCGATATGGAAGAGTTCAAAGCATGGGAGGCAGCTGCCATTAGGGATGAAGATATCATGAATACTTTGGCTTCGTTAATTGGATTAGGTAGCCATCACACAATATGTACATCCAGAACAACATTCTTGGAAGTGAACTGAATTTCTTATTAGTTTATTGTGACTTCATTGCTGTCTAATGTCAATCATGTCTCACTCAGAGTTCCCTCCATTGTTTATTTCCTTCAAGAAGTACTCTATCTCTCTTCCTCCATCCTCCTATGTCTTAGAAAAAGTTTGTTTTTCCATACTCTTCCTGCCTTTTCCTTCTCAATGTGGCGGTGGTATTACTTCTAATTGATGCTTGTTACCATTAATAACCCCTGTCCAGCACAAGAAACAATTCCCACTTTACAAGGGAGCTCTGAGGGCCAGCACTTGGACATATGAGCAAGGATTCTGAAACCTGAATTGCCAAGGAAGTATGTGTTCCCTTTGTACATTTTAATGTTGCCCAAATTTTTCCTTCAGGTATCTATCTGATGCTTTATTAGTTTTCCATTTGGCATGCTGTTATTCAGTTTCTTCTATCTTCCTCTCCATTTATCTGTTGGTATGGATGTCACTCATGATTCAGATCACTTACAAGGCTCACTAAGCTAGTTGCAGAACCAGTGTTTGAAGTAATATGCATGAAGAATGGTGTTGAATGCAACAGTGAAGAGTATTATAGCGATGATGATCTGAAAGATGGCTTCCAATTTCATTCTTAATAGCCTTATGTTTGCATTGAAGGTTTGCATTTTTTTTCTTTGGACTTGAAGTTTCTTGATCATGTATTTATGGTGACTGTTCATAAAGACCTTTGTTGTTAAATTATCACATCTTTCTTTCGCAGCCCAAGTTTCCATACTATTTCTGGAGTTTGTGCACCATCTGCTATAACCTCTGGGTGCTAATACTGCATACTTAATGTAGTATAGGTAACTATGTATTCTTCTTCTTTTCTCATGAGGTGCTTTTCTGTTAGCTTTTTAAATCATCCTACCAAGCGGTCATCTATGTTTAAAATCATTTTGGATTGTGGGTTAAGTGTAGATTAATAGATTTCATAATCAACTTTAGCATCTTTCTTAACTGCACAATCCCTTCTGGAAAAGTGGCTATGCATAATCGGTTGATCTTTTATATCACAGGACACCACGGTGATGCCCTGCCAAAGTCAACAATATCAGTTGGAGCATCTACTTCATTTTTTGGCCTATTGGGAAGCATGCTTTCTGAGCCTCTAACTGGACAATCTATGCAAATAAGGTAATATATTCTTTTTGCCCTTATGTCTTGGGCTGGTAAAAGTCACAGTCTGAGACTCAAAGCTAAGGTTTTATTTGATTAACCTAAACTTATATGCACTTAGTTTGTGAGAATAGGTCTTGACTACTGAATATTCAGTGTGCAGCACTTGTAAGTTGTAACTCTCAAGCTCATTATTGCCATAAATTTGTCCCTTGGCTTTCTTCCTCGTGTGGTCAATTCTGCTCATATTGGAGGATTCCTGTCAGGATTTCTCCTTGGCTTCATTCTTTAGGTCTGCAAATCTTCATGCATCATCATAGGAAATAAAGTAGAAATCCAGGCACAAGTGCTATCGATACCTGTTATAAGATTACAGCTTTAGACCTTTAGTGTCTTAATTCAAGGGTAATTAACTTGAACTTTCTCTGAATTCTCAACTTCTAGTTTAAGTATGTACTGTGGAAAAATGATCCAGCCTTGGCTAACCTTTTTCTTTTCTTTTATTTTATCTACCCCCAAAAATTGGCAGATATGCATAAGGATGTATTGAGCTTATTAACGGTCAGAAGCCGTATAGCCATGCAATCTGCCTTTCTAGAGCATCAAGCACCTGAATGATTGTGTCAGTCTGTTTGCCTACCTTCAAGCTTTGCAAGTATAACAAACTGACTTTTTTTACGGATGCACATACCACTGTCTTCAAGTGTAAGGCAAGCAGGGACTTGTGTACTGTGATAAAGGATCTTGGTAGTATACACCTCCCATCGCCAACTTTTAAAGCTGGCCAGCTTGCAGATTGTGCAGCCACTTCTTTCATACTCATGGCCTGGATACCTTACCATTAGTATTGCACAACTGCATTGTACAAACACTAGGGGTTGCACATTTTTATTTACATTATTATGCCATTCTTATAATACTTTTAAAGTAGTTTTCATGTGTATTATTATAAATCAATCCTACAATTTCTCATATTTAATTCTCCCAAATGGGGAATTTGAAGAGGTAGGGGAGGGGATGGGAGCCATTTGTGTTGAAAAAATTTTAATTGTCAATCTCGCTCTTATGATATCAGTTTATATTTATTTCTTTGAATTTCATTTTCCTCATCCATCCTCTCCCTACTTTATTTTTAAAACACTAGGCTTTGACACATGCATTTGAGACATCAGTGAGAATATTTTCCTAAGGCTCGTAAAGCAAGGCTTTTTAAAGGATGCTAGGACCTACAAATTAGAATTTTGTGAACATTGTGTTCTAGGGTTGCAACTAACAAATCAAATTTGGCATAATAGTTCATCAGATTTAAATAAAGGGAAGAGGAAGAGGAGTTTTTGTCCCTTCCCTATACTTAATTTTTAAAGCTTCCAAATCTGTTCCCCTTCCCCCCTTCTCTCCTTTCTCTCCTTTCTCTCCTTACCCTCTACTCCCTTATCCCTTCAAGCTTCCAAGCACATTGTAAATGGCTAATGCAAATAAAATTCAAATGTTGCTGGTCCTACTTCAGTGTTGTTGTGTGGACGGTGGACCTTCTGTTTCCATTAGTTCATGAAAAAATGGTGCCCTTGAACTTTAATTTGTGTAATGTTATATTTATGATGAATTAGAGGAAATTACATATGTAGGATTATTTATTTATTTATTTTATGAGTATATATGTAGGTTTGTGAGTTGGTTAAATAGTGGAACTCATCACTTTTTGGATCTGGATTCATTACTTGCAGGCCAATTACTTATGATCAATTATACAATTTTTTAAAGAGCGTTCCATTCTTCTTAGTTTGATTCTTTTTATTT
The DNA here is from genome assembly GCA_023621385.1 of Quercus gilva. Lineage (NCBI taxonomy): Eukaryota > Viridiplantae > Streptophyta > Magnoliopsida > Fagales > Fagaceae > Quercus > Quercus gilva. The sequence continues at coordinate 98,244,965 of CM042477.1, forward strand.
GCAATGTTTAATTTCCACAAGAAGAATTTTAACCAAGGTCATTGCTCATCTGTATGGGCAAAACATCAACTTTTTTGGGCTGAATAAATACTTTATTGATTAACCCCCAAGGCTCAATTTTATTTTATTTTATTATTTTTTTTTTTTTGAGAATGTACAAGGCACAAATTTAATCCTGAATTTTCTTTATATATATATTTTTGAGAAACTATAACTAAATGAGTTATTATTACATAATTTTAGAATTCTTTTCTAACTAAATGAATGATTATTATAATATAACATGCATAATTTTGTATATTTATCCTTATATATAATATCTGTAATTAAGATTATCAATAAAAACCTTTCTATTTTTTTATAACTCCTTGTTTATTAACGAAGGAGATTGAATCTTTTATAATACTTGCATATTATTGTCACTTGCATATGTGTAAGTTGCAACTAAAAAAAAAAACAATAAACAAAAATGTGGGGTGCAAGAGAGATTCCATGGCAAGACTATTGGTGAATGTATATAAGTTTTAAATTTTTGAAAGAGAGGTGGGTTGTGGAATGGTAATGAAGTGAAGCGTAAGTAGGTTAAGTGTCAAAAATGAAATTACGAGTGAGTAAGTTAAATTTGAGACAAACCATAGGTGGGTAAAGTGTAATTTTCACCAAAAAAGAAATGAGTGGGTTCAAAGGACTAAAAAACCACAGTCTATTAGTTCTACTAAGGTAAGTTTGGTTCAGTTTTTTCAAACAGTACTTTTGGAAAAAGTGGAAGTTTTAAAAAGAGCAGTATGAAATTGAGTTTTTTTTTTTTTTTTTTTTTAATTTTGGGGAAATTACAGTTAACCCACCTGTGGTTTGGCCCGTTTTAACAGTGCCTACCCGTGGTTTGAAATTTGTCACTTAACCCACCTGAGGTGGCCTCCGTTAGACCCCCATTACCCACCTCTGCCATTTCCGTTAGAAAATCTTCTTTACTATATAAGCCAAAATTAGAACTCAAATAGAACCTAACAAAAGGAACGAGCTCTCTCCCTCTCTCACCACTCTCATCGAATCCTTCAATAACTCATCTGGAAACTGAAATTCAAACAAAATGCAGTTGAATTTCGACTAATGAACATTGAAAGTCAGCCCTAATCCTTTCTCTTTGATCACAGATAGAAATTTAGGAATAGAATTTGAACGTAATTTCTGAATGAAAAATTAAAGATATTCACTGAAACTAGTAAATTAATCGGAGAGAATGAAGAAACAGATCTCAGCAAACAAACAGAGAAATTCACTGAAACAAAAAATCAAAAACAAAATCTAGCATCCCAGACCACGACCACGATCCACCCATCAAAAACAAAATAAAAAACAAAACCCATTAAACCACAACCATGAGGCAAGGCAGCGAAATCCAGCAACCCAACTACCACGAAACCCAGACAAAATCCAGCCACACCACCATTGAACCACAATCCACCACAAAACAAACAAAATTCACTGCCAAAAACCCACTACCACGACCAAAATCCACTGCCATCAAACCCACAAACCATTAAACCCGAAACCCACATTGAACACGGTGAAACCCACGGCTTGGGTTGGCGAGAGTGAGGAACTGAAGAGAGAGTGAAGGTCGGCGGCGAGTGGAGGAATACGTTTGGGTAGGGGAGTTGGGCCGGTGAGGAGTGTAGGAAGATCGGTGAGCTGGGTCAGCGGAATGGGTTGCGGAAGGGTTGGATTGGCGAGTTGGGTCGGCGGAAGGGTTGGATCGGAGCTGGGGAGGCGAACTGGGTCGGCGGAAGGGCAGATCGGAGCTGGGGAGGCGAACTGGGTCGGGGGAAGGGCTAGATCGGAGCTGGGTTTATGGTGGATGGGCTTGTGCAGATTGGTGATGGAGGAAAAGAGAGAAACTCAGAGGGAAGATGGAGAAGAAAACATGAGAATGGAAAAGAAAACGTGAGAGACAGCTGGGATGAAATGAAAGAAAAGGAAGAAAAAAATAAGGAAAAAAAATCATGAAAATAATCATAGTGTGAACGTGCGAATAAAATTTTTTTAGGTATGTTCTTAGGTTCAAAATTTGTGTGAATGGAGAGACAATAAATATCACTTTTTGATCTTGTTTTTCTTGCATTTTTGTTCTATTTTTTGTTTTTAGAGGAGAGAGACATAAAATATAATGAAAAAGACACATTTACCCCTATTTTTAACAGTGAAAAGAGAGAGGTGGGTAACGGGGGTCTAACGGAGGCCACCTCAGGTGGGTTAAGTGACAAATTTCAAACCACGGGTAGGCACTGTTAAAACGGGCCAAACCACAGGTGGGTTAACTGTAATTTCCCCTTTAATTTTTTTATAAGCAATGTATTTGGTAAAAACTATCAGCAAATGTTTTTTGAAAAAACTGATTATTTGGCTAACACTTATAAAAGTAGTGGTTTGAGTTGTATATATATATATATATATGAAAAGAGAATTTATTGTTTTAATTACCTCTCTTAATGCAAGTTATGGAACAATATTTTCACAAAAATTTCATAATAAAGTCTACATGACAAATTATTAATAGTAGAGAAAAAAATAATATCGCTAGTAAGTTTAGAAGAGAACTAATAACAACTTATTGTATAAACTTTATACCGGAATTGTTATAAAAATATTTTATTAATAGCACTATTTTTTTTCTAAAAAAAAATAACACTAATTGAAAAAGTTTAGGGATAAAATAAAACGTGACAATATTTTCATAAGACTTTTTGTTTTTAGTTGCGATCAATTCTAATTTAATATTTTATTAATTTATTTAATTTTATTTTGACGAATAGAAGATTTGATACTTTAAAAATTTGTTGCGTTTGTAATTTTTATTTTGTAAATTTTGGGACACGTATCCCACTCAAAATACTTTTTTATATATTTTTTTCCTTCATGTTTTTTCTCATCCACCCGTTTCTTCACCATTCCCATCAAATATTTTTCTTTTCCTCCACACACCAACTTGTCTCTTCTTCTTTTGCTGAGGCCATCTTGTCTCTTCTTCGGCTATTCTATTCTTCTTCTTTACCCACCCAAAAGACAGTTCTTCCTCACCCAAAAGACAAGAAGAAAGAAAAAAAAAAAATAAAAAAAGAGAGAGAAGAAGGCTACAGCAGCAGTGGGTTTATGGAATTGCACATTTGAAGGAAAGGAAATGAAAGAAGAAACACTACTACCTGCAGTGCACTGCACTGCACGGTGGGATTCTGCTTTTGGACTCCTTGGCAGTGACGAGGAGGGAGCACACGCACACCCATCTCCATCATCACCCAGAAACGTGACTCCCTCCAAATCCCATTCCACTCCATTGATTTCATCCCCAAATACCCTTCTGTTTTCGATGAGTTCCTTCCTGGCGGAATCGGAGTTTTGCCCCACGTCCGCCTCACCAGTGAGGCGTTAAAGCTCGACGCCGAACAATGCTTGGTTTATCAGAGCGATACTTATAAGAAGCAGACTGCTGATCGCCTTTTGAAGCTCTTGATGATATCAAAAACCAACAAAATCCCACTTAGCATCATTGATTGCTTGAAATGGGATTTGGGTCTTCCTCATACTTATGAAAAAAAAAACCATAGTTCCGGAGTTCCCTGACTATTTTCGAGTCGTAGGTGGCGGAAACAGAGATGAAGATGGTGTTTTGGAGTTGGTTTGTTGGAGTGATGAGCTTGCAGTTTCGGTTATGGAAAAGAAGGGTTCTATTGCATTCCCTATGCAATTCTCGAGAGGTTTTGAGACGGATAAGAAGTCGAAGAAGTGGGAAGATGAGTGGCAGAAGTTGCCTTACATTTCTCCGTATGAAGATGCTTCTCATCTTCTGCCAAATAGTGATGAATCGGATAAGTGGACGGTTGCGGTTTTGCATGAGTTGCTTCATATTCTTGTGCCAAAGAAGACTGAGAGGGATAATTTGCTGTTGCTTGGAGAGTATTTGGGGCTTCGGTCGAGGTTTAAGAGAGCATTGCTACAGCATCCGGGTATATTTTATATGTCCACTAAGATTGGAACCTACACTGTGGCTTTGAAGGAGGGTTACAAGAGGGGTTTGCTAGTTGAGGATCATCCATGGATGCAAATGAGGAATCGGTATATTCACCTCATGAACATGGTGAAGGAAGATGGTAAACCGGTTAGCGTGCTGGGTGGAAGTAATGAAAAGAAAAAGCAGACAGTTATTGATGAAAAAGAGAAAGGAGAGGAAGATGAAAGTGGGGAAGAATATGAAGGGGCGTTGTCTGATTCATCTGATGCTGAGGTCGAGGATGCTAGTGACGATGAGTATGATGATGACGAAGATGAAAACAAGAGTCAGAGAGGTGTTCGAAAAAATGTTGCAGATAATGAAGGAAGAAAAGATTGGAAAATGAATTCGGATGTGAAGGGGCCTTCTAGAAAATCTGAAATCGAAAGGGAAGCTGGGAAAAGACCTCGAAATTCGAAGGAAGAATTTCCATCAAGAACAAAGATGCATGATGGGAATAATGTCTTGGTGAGTTCACGTGAGAGGTCAAGTGTACCTAAATGCAGAGGGAGGTTATTGCCAAGCAAGAGGACTTCTACATCGTGATGATTCTGACAACTTGCTGCAACAACATATAAGCAGGTTTGCTTCAGGTTAACGATTGTAAACAACTTCTAAGTTGTTTACAATGTAATTGCATCTTTGCTGTTGTTGTGCATGTGCTGTCTCTAAAAGGGGACCAGAACTTTTTGCCATAACCTAATAAACCCTAGAGCTGGGACCAGCAAGCACTTTACTGTTTAGTCTTTTACCTGGTGCATATGATTAGGTGGGAAGAAAGGGATTTGGAAAGGTTGGTTGCGTCAATGAAGCAGAGTTATTTTTTCTTTTGGGTTTAGTTTGCAGGAATTTTGTTGTATTCTTTAGCCTCAGGTTCACACTTCACTGTCCCCAGTTTCTGTAGTTTGCCTAGCTTTGTCTTGTTTCCTCTCTATTAATAATATCCTTTACTAATTCATCCAAAAAAAATTAAGCTAAGATTAACTGCATTATTTAGTCATTCTTAATATAACATTTTTTCATTATAAATATACATTCTTAAATTCTTGAAATTGTAGGAGCAGTCATGCTCGCTATTAATGTCCTGTGAACTATTGTGTTCTTCTATCTTCTTCTTCATCTGTCTTATTGAGCAACAAAAAAACCCATCGGCACTCCTTGCTCCTAGACTTCTATTGGTTGCCTCTGTGGCCCTGATGGTTGTTTGTGTTTTGTTCAATTATCTTTTTCATAAGACTCAAAGTGGATTGAATTTCAGTTTTTTATTTGAATTGCAATCATTCACAAGGAGTAAAAATTGAATTGCAATTTATACACTTATTTATTAGGTCCTGAACCCACAACCTACCTCTCCATTATATTACAAGCAAATTGTTTTTTGCTTCATCTTGTGGTGGTCTCTTAAAGCAAATTCTTTTCTGCTACATCTCCATTATATTAACAGTTTCTTCTTCCTTTTCTCCCCTTTTTGGGGTCTTATTCTTGGGTTTGTCTGCTTTCTTTTCATTCCTTTGGCATAAATATATTGGTAGATGGTGTAAATATAGTTCTCAATGTTACTTTAATGAATTCATGTCTACAACATATTTCATTTTAATTCCTTTTTGATTTTTTTGGGCTTAATCATTCACCTTCGATTTTATTGCCGGTGAAATCATCCATGGTCTGCAATTGGAATGGGTCAGTGTCTGTTATACGATTTGAAGGATATGATTGCACAGACTCACTAAACATTGGACTTTTGATGTATTTGGTTGTAGTATGAATGGATTTATCTTCTATATTTGTATTTGGTTATAGTACATTGGACTTTTGATGTATTTGGTTGTAGTATGTGGTTTTTGTGCATGACTGTGGTTTTTTTTTTTTTTTTAAGAAAATCTTATTTTGAGGGTTAAGAGACCCTTAAATAACCTTATTTATCAAGGGTTATACATGTAAATCTTTTAACCCTTGGTAAATAAGGTTATTTAAGGGTCTCTTGACCCTCAAAATAAGATAGAGCACTTGTTTTGTGGGCCACGAAGGGCTTCAAAATTACCTTTTCGACGGTATAAGTTTCAAAGGTTATCAAAGGTTCATTAGACTCTTAAAATAATTTTTCTCAAGGTTTTTTAATACATTTTTCAAGGATTTTGACCCTTGAAAAAAGTCAACTTTGTTGTAGGAGTATGTAAAATGATAATATGCATTTAAAGCCCTTGTGGTGATTTTCACATAATAAAACTGCATTTCTTGAGGATAGATAGATCTTACATGATGTTTTCATAGCTAATGAACATTGAGACTAGGAATTGGGAACCTTGGACAAATCTGCAAGTTAGCTGAAATACAGATTGTTAAGTTTGAGTCAAGTTCAATTAACATATGTAATTAAGTTGGTATGTCGTTGCACAAATCATACTGAAATTTGGCTGCTGACTCAATATCCAGCTGGCAATCTTACTTTGTTTTACTGCGTTCTTGTGATAGAATTGGTTTGAGGAAAGTCTGGAAGTTGGGAAGAGGGTCCTTTTATTTAATTTTTAAAATTTAATCTAGGAAAGAACATATCTGTGTATAATTGTCTTTGGCATTTGCAGGGTAGAGGCACAAAGTAGAGAATATTAAACCAGACTTCTTATTGATGGCTGTGAAAGTTTTAGTTACACAAACTAGGTTTGATATTGGGTGTCTGTTCACAGAGACGGAAAGATGGGGGTAATTGTCCAAATAGTTATTTGTTTTAACTTTTAATAATGTTTCCTTCTGTTACAGTACTAAGTTTTGTTATATGTGATTCCAGGCCAATAGAATAACACCATCTGAGATGAGGAGAAGCTGTACCATGGTTCTTGACAATATCAATTTGAGCAAAAATCGCTATTCAGATGTCATACAATGTATATGTTGTTTTCAAATAATGTTGCTCATATCTTTATATTCACATACTAGGTTTGAAGGGCAAATATAAGAGTGACCAGATTACTGTATTTTTGTTGATTTCAGTTGACAAGAATAGGGTTGTTCTTAACTCATGTAAGGATTACAGACCAGCAGCAAGGGGCTACATCAATGCGAGCCTCATCACGGTAGAAATTAATAAAATAATGTTTAGTTGGTAATGCCTGTTAGGAGTATATATGGAGTATGGATGTTCTTGGTTTGACCCTTCAATATGTATCTTAATTGTAGACTTCTTCCTCCGAAAACATTTCTCAGTTTATTGCCACACAAGTTCCATTGCCACAAACTTACGAGGATTTCTGGGAGATGGTAATGCAGTACCGTTGCCCTGTGGTTGTGATGTTGACTAGGTTAGTCCACATTTACAAGGTACTTCACTGTGTAGAGTTTAAGGTAATTTTTGTAATTTCCAGGTTTTGTTATCAGTGGGACTGGGATTCTTGATATCTGGATAAGTAGTCCATCAAAAAGGTTTCAAAGTTTTAATTGGATATGTAAATTACTGTTTCAAATGAAGATCTTTCATATTTAGATCCTGTTTTCTCATCCAATGCATATCTGTTGCAGCTAAATAAATTTTGTTGTGAAATATCAAATATCATATGAAGGATTAGTAACATCAACTGTGTTAGTTGCTGGGTATATTTACAATGAAAATGGGAATGGTGAAAGAGTTAGATATTGTTCTTGCTAAATGCAAACTCTCAAATTCATTAAAGAGCCTCACAGAACAAACATGTACTGATACATTTTTTATTGATTTTATTACACATGGGAGGCCAATTTAAAGGCTCCAAAAACTTATTTTCAAGTAGAAATATTCATAAAAATATCATAGAAAACTCTCCACCACTTGAGCTAGTCACCTAGCCCCTTCCTTCTCAAAGACTATCGATCTCATTAAACCCTTACTCTGCTGTATCAACCAGACCCCATTGATGTTACCTCCGTTTCTGAACACTAACTCGAATGTTTTCTACTTTATGTGGAGGATTTGTCAATCCCCTATCCCATCACATTACCTCAGGCTTCTCTTCCAATCTTTAGCATCTACATCCCCATTTGAACTATGCTCATTCAAAAGGTACCATTTTCTGACCTATGATGCATAACTTTCTCTGAACCTATTAACTGCACAAGTAGAGGCAAGCAAGCATCTTTTGGTTAATTTACACCTGAAGAATCCTTTGTAAGTTTTCCAATGAATATATTGCTGTTATTAATTTTGAGGTGGCTAAATATAACTCTACATATCTGATTTCATTCTTATTTTTCAGATACTTTTCTGAATTTAAATTTTATTTGCAGATGGTAAAATGTGGAGATTATTTCCAAGCTGAAGATGGTCCCAGGGAATTTGGTAATATACATATAGTCACTAAATGGATAAAAACTACTGACACTTCAATAGTGTCGCGCCATTGGGAGGTGAAATATAAAGAGGTTAGATGAGTTTTTTAAAAGAATGCTGACATAATGCAATTGACGCTTTAAGGACTGTTTAGGCATGCCATATAGGGGAACAATGTGGTGAACTATCAGTATGGCCAGAGATTATTTTGCAAGAATGAGAATGCAGGCATTACGCACATACACACGCACGCACCCACATTTATTTAAACGGAGTGCTACCCTAGTAAAGGGAATATATACAGGACAAAACAACCTGTAAGTAGAAAAAAGACTAATTCCTAAGATCCAAATCTCCACAAACTCTAGTGTGCATCCAACCATAAGGAGAATGAAGGAACAACTGCTTCTACTCCTAAACTATGGGAGTTTCCCTTCCCCTGCACACACACTGCATAAGTCATAAATCCACAGGCTTCCAAAATTTAATGCTTGCTTCTCTCATAAGTTTCTTTTTTGTATGGTTAGAGAAAGCATATCTATTCTGTACTTAATCCAAGATTGTACCTTGGTGCAATGGTAAGTACCCTCCATCCCAGTGATGTGTCCAAGTTCGAGTTTGAAAATCAACCTCTCTAAAAATTGGGGTAAGGCTGCTTACCAATAACCTCTCCTAGAAGGCTAGAACTCCTAGAAGTGGGACCCTAGTGCATTGGTATGCCCTTTTTAGTTACTGTAGTTAATCTCTACCAAAAGGATTTCTTATGTCAGCCTTATGGAGGGACATTGTTTCAGATGTAATGCATGGTGCTTATTTAGAAACAAGGCCAATGAGCTTGAGCCCTGGCCTCTCCTCCCCTTAAAAGTGTTAGGTGGAGGATTAGGTCAATGGATTCAAGGTCCATTGGGTGCATGTGTAACTTATCAAAAAAAAAATTTAGAAACAAGTATACTGATAATTTAGTTATGCTTGATCGTGCAACTTTACAGCGAGGGAGAGTTTATTTTACTATGAGAGTATGGCATTTATAGAATAAGGATTATTGCAACAACTGGGGATTGCTGAAGCTATTTTTATGTTTGAAGTTAGTGATTGAGTTTTGTTTCTAGAAGAAAATAATGTTTAAAGAATATAGAGGAGAGGAGAGAGGTTTCTGGCAGTTGAAAGTGAAATTGGCTTCATTGTAGAAGTGACTTGGAGCTTTGTTGCTAAAGAGAACATGCTCACTTGTAAACTTTGGAAAGAGAGTGAAGTTTGGAGACTAACAGATCTTTTTACAGTTGATGAAAATGGAATATATTACCATATTAGTTGGAAATAAAATTGTAGACCCCTTGCTTGAAGGTTCATGGTTGAGACAAAAACCTTTACATCTCATACCTACTATGCATTTAATAGCAAACCATTTGAGAAGGTAAACAATTTATGAAAGCTTTTTGTGTTGGGTATGGAGATGAGAGTGAAAATTGTGTATTTAAAAGTGATAGTATGAGTATGTGGGATATAGACCACTTTTCAAAGGTTTTAAATTTTATTATGTTATCCATTTCAAAGAGTGAAAGATTGCTTTTGGAAGGAAGAACTGGTGAAGGCACTAGGATAGCAGTTGGTGGCTGGGCCAATTGGTGATTGCCTCTTACCTCTAGCTGTTAGGGTTGTGGGGCTGATGCAACAGGTGTGGTGTTGAAAATATTGATTGGGGTGAATTTGAAATAAGTTCTTATTCTCTATTATCCTTTTAATCTCTTGAAATGGAGGTAATGAATATTAGAAATGTAGGCCAATTTGGTTGGCGATGAGTATGTAAAATGATAATATGCCTTGGCTTGTACATTCAAGGCCCTTGTGATTTTCACACAATAAAATTGCATTTCTTGAGGGTAGAGATCTTACATTATGTTTTCATTGCTAATGAATATTGAGGCTTAGAAGTAGGAACCTTGGGTAAATCTGCAAGTTAGATGCAATACAGATTGTTTAGTTTGAGTCAAGTTATCTTAACATATGTAATTAAGTCAGTACGGCATTGTACAAATCATACTGAAATTTGGCTGCTGACTTAATATCCAGTTGGCAATCTTACATTGTTTTACTTTTAATATCTTTAGCCTCGTGTGGATGTTGACTGCAATCTTGTGATAGAATTGGTTTAAGGAAAGTCTAGACTCTAGAAGTTGGGAAGAGGGTCCTTTTTTTTATATATATATATAAATGTAATCTAGGAAAGATCATATTTGTGTAAAATTGTCTTCTGCATTTGCAGTGTGAAAGCACAAATTAGAGAATATTAAACCAGAATTCGTATTGACAGGTGTCAAGGTTTTAGTTACACAACTAGGTTTGATATTGGGTGTCTGTTCGCAGAGACAAAAAGATGGGGGTATTTGTGGATATTAGGTAAGATTTTCCTTAAAAAGTTAGATTGAAAATTTGTAGAAACAGATTTGGGGAGGGTGAGAAAGGGAAAGGGGCGCTACTAGAGGAGGTGGGTATGAGCTAGAAAAAAAATAATCAAGTATGATGTTGCGTCTCAAAATATGCAATAGGAGTTGAATAGTTCGTCAGGAGAGGTCATGCATCTAGTGTGCGTCTTACTTCCATTGAAGCTTTAAAGAATTGGAAGTTTTAGTTTTGAAAATATTTTATTTGTTAGGCAATAATCAGTCTGGTTTCGGTTGGAGTACTCAATGGCATGGGGGAAGAATCAATTGGGCCTTTTCGTGAAGTGTGTTTCAATCTTTGTGAGCAGATGCAAATAGATCAACCTATTGCCTAAGCTTGATGGTACAATCTCCTTCTCTTGTTCTATGTTAAGCAAATTTTGTTTAGAACTGGAATCTGTCTGTATGGAAAAAAAGATCTAAAGTGATCCTTTAATCTGTACAATTGGCCCATCCCAAATAGTGCTATACATGTAAACAGAGATGATGAATCATCTCCTCAATCCTATGTGGGTTGGCTTTTGGTGTTCATGTTGTTGCATGTAGATAGTTGCCAGATAAAGAACCACCCCCCCAACATCCTCTCTCTTTTTCCAAAAACAAAAAGAGGGAAAAAGAGAAGGGAGCTAGCCTTTATTGTTCCTTTTTTGCCCCCCCCCCCCCCCCCCCCCCTCCCCTTTCTTCTTTTAGATGTAACAGAGCATCGGAGTCTCCCTCCTCTTCCTTCTATTATTTTTTTATATAAGCTTTGTGCTTAGGAAATGTCCATTGCTCTAAAGGCACTTTTAGGTCCTTGTCATCTCATATATGTGGTGTTTTCCCTTTGAGGTGTTAGCTATACTATTAAATTTTATTTTATTTTTTAAAAAAAAAGCTTGCAAAAAAACAACACAAGATTCATCGGGAGCCCCTTATAGTATGCTTTACGGTCTATATGCCTTTAGCCTCAATTAATAACAATTACCAAATAAATTTACTATTGAACATGCATCCATTTTTTGATTATTTGGTAGGCTTATTGTTTAAATTGTAATTTATGGCCCACCTTTTGCTATGGAAATGGGGGAAAATGGGCATTTGCCCCTTATTTACAAACTATACAGCAAAATGTTCCTATTTTGAAACTATTTAGCAAAATGTCCCTGTTTTTTAAACTTGATTTTAATAAAATTGAATTATAGGTGAAACTCAACATTAGCAATATCGAGTTTTATGCATATTTTGCCCTTTAAATTTTCATAAGAAAATTTAAGTAGAACTCGATATTGCTAATGTCGAGTTACACTTAAAAATATACACATAACTCGATTTTGAGGATATCAAGTTTTACATAGAACTCAATTTTGTTAAAATAGAATTTCAAAAACAAGGATATTTTACTAAATAGTTTCAAAACAGGAGCATTTTACTGCATAATTTTAAAATTAGGGGCAAATTCCCATTTTTCCCATGCAAATGTGTGGAATCACACTTTCCTCATATTTATTGTCATTTATATTGCAGTCAGAGGAGGAACCCATGTCTGTTCTACATATCCAGTATCCTGAATGGCCTGATCATAGGGTTCCAAAGGACACAAGTGCTGTGCGTGAAATTTTGAAAAGAATATACCTTGTACCACCCAATCTTGGTCCAGTTGTGTAGTGTGCACTGCAGGTTCAGCTCATCAGCTCATGTTTATGCATCTAAATATGCCATGATGATGCTATGTAAATCATTTGTATCTAAATATGCCATGACGATGCTATGTAAATCATTTGTACACTTGTCTGAGACTCTCTCTCACAGCGCAGGTATTGGGAGAAAAGGAACATATTGCACAATTCATAACACAATTCAGAGAATCCTAGCTGGAGACATGTCTGCTTTAAATCTTGTTAATACCATAACCATGTTCAGGTCTCAGAGAATTGGAATGGTCCAAACACCGGTATAGTTACTAATTTTTCTAATAATTTGTTACAAATTTTCATGGTAATCTCATATTATGTAATCCTTTGTTAGACTTTTCTGCTGGCCCAAAAAACTGATTTCTCACTTGATGGCTCAACCTCAAGAATTTGTGGTTTTTCCCAAATATTGGACTATGGAGTTGTGCAAGGTTGAAGGGCCAGCAGAATTTCAGCCTAATTTTTTTCTGATGAACACGTGGCAAGTTCTCTTTAGCACAGAAATTTCATTCTTGCTCCCCACCCCCACTCATCTAAATGCTCATTTATTTTTCCAATTTCTGTTTGGATAACAGAATTTTTCAACCCACCAACCCAGTTCAATTCAAAACTTAGGATGTTTTTCCACTTGCTGGTGGGTTGAGTTAGGTTGGGTTCAAGTTGACAAAATTTCCAACCCATGAACTTGATTTAACTTATGTTATTAATAGTTTAAAAATGTATTTTTTTTTTTTTAGTTTATAGTTTTATTTATTTTGGTATTTTGAGATTTAGTTTGATAAAATTAGAATATAATTTTTTTTTTTTTTTTTAATTTTGTAAAAGGAAGTGGTGTCTCAGCCTTTGGCTAAACTATTACATTTGCTACATGTGAGATACCCCGCAAACCCTAAGGACCAATTGCATGGTAAATTGAACATTAGATAATAATGCTCAATTGTGTAAATTTTAATAATCATAGTATTATATTGAAGTCAAAGCACAATCAAAATCCAAATAAAATCTAAATTAGTTTTTAATTGTAGTCTAATTTTGTGCAAAATGTCTATTTTAATATTCTTAATTTTGATGTCAAGTGATTCATTCATAATAATTAACACAAATATAAAATGACCACCTCACCAGTGGCGGAGCTAGAATTTCAGTTGAAGGGGGGGCAAGATTAAAATAGTATTAAAAGGACATTATTTTTTTTTTCTTCTAATAATTATGTGTTACTTATAGGGACTACTAATTGAATTGCTATGAAAAAATTGGGATGAGCAAGATTTTCACAATACTTTCACAACTTTTAACTCATCGTTGAAATTACTTTTTTGCTCATTAATAACAATTAGTAACAACTTGTATCTTAAGATTTATTGTGAAAGTGTTGTTAAAATGTTGTGGACATAGAATTTCTCAAAGCTAAAACGACTATAAATTCTATTGTAAGAAGCTCACAAATTGATGTGAAAAGTAAATGTTTGAATGAATTTTTTTATGATTGATAATATGTCAATTTGTAAAATTTGTAGGATTCATAGCATTGCTCCACAAGAAAAGTTGTGAATAGTAAACTAAAAATAATGATTGAGAAAAAAAGGAACAATGAATTTTAAACTTGTGTTGGACTGCATAAAACGCCCAAATTGATGGGCAAACTCATGTATAAAGTTTCCTGGAACATAGTGATAAAAATTAATGTTGTTTGTAGTTTCCATACATTTTAAACTTTACTTTTTTTTTGGGTCATTTTCTTGAATGTTATCCATAGTGTGCATGTTAGACAAGTGTCAGGCTGTCATTTATGTGTTAAGAAATATTCATGTATTTGGAGAAGTCTAAAATCGATATAGGAGGAAAATTTACAGTTCCTTCCTCTGTAGCTTGTCCTACAAATTGATGACAAGACTTTGTTTGCTTGTTTTGCAGATCCCAATTACATGATCTGTGTTGTTCTGAGCAATGCATCTGAAAAGTGTATTCAACCTTCCTTGCACACAGGGCTATTCATGGTTTAGTGGCAGGGTATATGGATTCACAGTTGAGCCTATTAGTGGGAGACATGCTTATATTCCATTCCATTTAAGTTTCTTCTTGGTTGGAAATTTTTTATCTTCCTCATTCATGTCTAGCTGTCTCTGTGAGCTATATGTATGTGTTTGTGGGTTTGCGCATGTAAATGGCCTTTGTGTACCCTTTGTGTGAGATTATGCTTCTTGCTACATTATGCATGTCCACAAAGGCCAATTGAACAAATGTCCATTCATTCAACCTTTAAATATCTGGCCTGCTTTACACATAGCTTGTTGCACCTATTGATCTGGAAACATGATCAACGAACCTGTAAGCAAGTTTATATTCAAAATTTCATTAGATGATAGATGAGTTCATTCAACTGGGGCAGGAGCATATTGGTTTTATGATTGGCAACTAGCCATTAATATAATATGGACTTGTTTGCTCATTTTGTGTGTGCAGTGTGCAATTGAGAAATAGTGAGAAACAGAGCAAGGTCATGATAAGTGACATGATGTGGGCAAAACTAGTCTTCAACCAATTAGTCAAGTTTCTTTAAGACTTGGACCATACAGATGTCCTTGATCAGGGATAGAAAGAAGGGATGTACCACAAATTTTATCAATAAATAGGCAGAACCATATGGAAGCAACATGACCTAAGCATATATGAGTTCCTAAAGATGTCACGAGGAAATAGTGAGGAAGAGCCACCAACTCTTAGATTGGAACAACCATATTAGAAGAAAAAATGGCTGAATAAAGTGACTAGCAGCACTGTCCAATTAGAGTAGCTGTTAATTTGATGTTTTCTGTTTTAGTGTATCACTTTGTTTTTTCCTGTATGTTGATAGTTGACACTAATTATGTCAAGTATGTCCTCTGAAATCTTGCGGTTTGCTCTAGCATTGCTGATTCGTAACATTTTTGTGTGAAATTGTCCTATGTAGATGGGGCCTACTTGAGTTTCTTGACACAATACTTTTGAAAAGAGCCACAGTATATTATTTTGAATATATAAAGAATCTGAGTTTGCGTGCTTATCTTTTGAAAAAGGCCTTGAGCATCCGTATATACCTTGGAAAATTTTGTCATTTTCTAATGCTTCGTCTATAAAACCTTTTCTTTTAATTATTGACTATTTTCCTGTTATCAAATATATGTGTCACTTCCACGGAAAGCCACATTCCTTTGCTTTGAATGCTAAAAAAGCAATTTCATCTGTTAAGACTTCGATAAATAATGATATAAGTCAACCTCCTATTTTTAGAGTTCAGAGTCATACTCATTCCCAATATGTATATTGTCACAGAGCAGATATTTTACCCCCAAATTTTATGCCTTATGTCTTTCAGAATGAAACATTGGGACTTTCAATTCAGAATATGGATCACTTGCTTATGTTGTGATGAATCCTCTTCCAATGTCACTCACAGCTATAGCCTTTAGGTGATACTCTAGTCTAGTATCAATGATCTTTTGTCATTTAACCCTTAAATTTTCAACAGATTGCTGACAAACAATGAGATTCTCTAGTTGATTATGTGGCGCATTCTGAATGGACTGTTCCTTCTTTCCTTTCTGGGATTTATTCAAAACAGGTGGCTTTGAACAAGTAGGAATGTTGTTTTAGCAAGGAGTTTTGTGACTTGGTAAAATCATCTCCACAAACCTTTACCACTATTCCTTGTAATAACGTTTAATCCAACCTCCAAAATTGATGGAGCTTGCTGCTTTGATTGTAAATGAGGATGCCGGTCCATCTAGATCTTGGCCTCCAAGGTGTCTCATTACCAAAGTTTAGCTTATTTAGACAATTTAATATTGGCTCATTTTAGATTTTTTCTTCTTAAAAAAAAAAAAACTTTTTCTCCCTCGTATACTCTTGGGTTGGACTATGCATCAGTAAAAGATGCAAAAATTTTAGTTTGTTTACACACCCGCCTACCTCAACTTTTAATGATACTTTAATGGACTAATTGTTCTAATATGATGTTGGATTTGTCTAAACGGGATGCTACACTGAATTTTTATGGTATTTCAAAGAATAATCAATTCTTTGAAGCGGTCCAGTTTGAGACAAAAAGTAATAACATCCCCCCCTTTTTTTTTCCTCACCATCCATTAGTATCATTCCTTTGCTTGTAAAAACTTTTTATTTTTTGGATGATAATTTAATAGTTGGGATTTAGGGATTTGAACCTTAAATGTCTCTTTTGAAAATGTAAGAATATGTCAATTAATTGAGTTATAAGACTCTTGACCTTTGTTTGTAACCTGGCCCTCAATTTGTAGTCTGATAAATCTATGGCACATCATGATTATATTCCCCTTACTTTTTGTTTTATACAAGGCCCATTTACCCATGATCTTCACAAAATTTTCTTAACAATATACAAGGAAATATGTTAAACAACACATATCACATTAATTAATTTCCCTATTAAGTCTGTTTGCAATAGAAAACTAGAAGGAAACATTTTTTTTTTTAATTGCCAATTTAAAAAGTCCTTTTCCAACCCGAAATATAAAAAGTAAAAAAGAACACAGTTTTATTTATTTGTGGTCTTTATAAAAGAAAATATATAAATAAAAGTATCCGAGAGTCCGAAATTAAATTAGACTCAGGTTAAACAGGCCCAAGTTCGGCCAAGGCCCATTCCCAGCCCTCTTTGCTATGGTCCTATGGAGGTAGCGTCAATTAATATGGGCTTTTGAATGGGCAATGACTGTGGACTTCTTTCCCGATGAGGGGTGCCATCAGTAAAGCTGCAAATGGCATTGGAGGTGTTATTGGAACTGCTTTTACGGCTCTAATTAAGACTATCTTTGGCGCATCATGCGAGTAAGAATACTTTCATGCTTATTAAGTTTCGTGTTTTATACATGTCTTGTTACTAGCATTGGCTGCTGCACTTCCGCTACAATCAATCAACTAAGTTGTAAAATTGAAAGAAGTTCAGTAGACATTAAGATTGGTTTCAATTCCATTCTGTTTGCAGTTTCCCCTTGTGTTTATTCTTGATTGGCTGTGAGACAGTATTGGCTGAAAAAAAATACTTTATAGACTTATTGCTGAGAATCACATTAAGTGAACAAATGTGACTATTTTATTGTCAAAGAGTAGAAAATTTTGTTTTTGTCTCTTAAAAGTGGGATTTAAATGAATATTTGAACTGAAAGCCATTTAATTCCACAAGCAATCAGTTGATTCATAATTGGAAAATTATCATGGACCCAGAGGAGGAGACAAAAGGATACTTTGGGGTATTGGTTCTGTTGAACTTCTTCAAGTCAATAAAACCCTTTAATAGTTGTTTTAAATGTGGCTAAGATGTATGAACATAAACTTTTGTCGCCTCAGATATGTTTTGGATCCTCATTTTTCACCCACTGCAAGTGTAGATGATGTAACTTCATCATGCATGCATGTTCATAGTTATGGATTTTCATGGTTTCATCTGTTTTGACTTTGATCTGCAGGGGAGTTTGTTCAGGACCATGGGATGTAGTATGTTTCATTGAGCATTTATGCATCTCCAATCTGGTGAAACTATTAATGATCTTGGTCCTTTGCTACATAAGTAATTCCTCTTTCCCGAGTTTTCTCGATTTTTTTCTCTCTTTCCCATGAGTTGAGAATGATTAGCCTTACAAACATCATATGAGCTGATGGACTTTAGAGTCCACCTTTCCTTTTCTTTGATGTACACAGTTCAACTACTTGATGGGGTTGTACAAGACAATTTCTCTCAGGGTTGCTAATTTTTTTGTCTGAATTTAGATTTTTCATTTGTTCCTGTAACAAGAACTTTTATTTCCCTTTATTTGTTAGAAGATTTTTCTTTTTTTTTATAATCTATTTTTTAGGAAAAACCAAGGGTAACATATTACAATGTTTATTCTTATGTTCCCACATATCTGCATTTATGCACTCACACATGCATAAATTAAAGATAGCACTCTCCTTATGGTCCTGCTATTCATTTTTAACTTTTAATCATATAAAGAATAGTGGAAAACTAGTTTTGCATTTGTTTACTGTACCAGAAGTAATAGACTAATATATGCTTTTTTTTACCTTCTGTTGTATGGAAGTTATCCACATCAATGTTTTTTGCTCATGCCAAATAAGTCACTTAAAGCACATTGTGCTAGCTCTCTGATGTATTTTTGAGAAAAATAAAGATGAATCTCCATCAAATTTATTACATAAAAATTTTACAAATTAGAAACGACTGCTTAGGCACTAAAATTGCAGAAGATAAGGAATGATTGATTTTGTTTATATTTTTCTCTGCATTAGTGTTATTGTTCTTTTACTTATTGTTCAAGTTGGGGATCTGCCAATGCATAGGAAGAAGCCTTTGTAAGATGTGTTGGGCAGCATGTGAGACATACTGGTTGCTTTAGAAGACATTACCTGTTTCTTGTGGCACAAGTTAAAGAACACTAAGAGGGTAAACCGCAGGCGCAGGCGCCGTTTTCAAGATGTTGAATTAGGGTACAATTCAAGTGATGAAAGTGATTTTTCAGATAACTATTTGTTAGGTTCTAAAGACTTAGGAACTAATGTATTTAAAACTCTAATGTGTAATGTTGGCAAACCATGATCAAAACAATTGTTAGTCTTGTTTAGACTTGCTCAAAGTGTGTGCGTTGTATGTAAAGTTGGAATTGAGTGGCTGCAGAAGTATTAGTTACTTTCAGCCTGTCTCGATCGATCAAATATCGGGCAGAATGTTTTTTTCTGCAGAATTCCAATTCAGCCCTAGCTCATTAAACCGTTTAGGGTTTTATGTTTTACCTTAGGTATATAAGGCAAACTTTAGCCATGTTTTTGAGTTGCTCACATTGCTGTTTGTGTGAATCTCTTGTGAGATCTGAGAGGTGCTTGCCTTCACACAAGCTTAAGATTATCAAGAATGAGATTTCTTCAAGAACTTGATGATCATTCAATTGCTACTATAAGAGCTTAAAGATACGCAAGCAGGAGTGTTTGTACTTGCTGGAGAATCCAAGAAAGAAGGAGTTTGTGGTCTCGGAGCTTGCATGTGGTTGTGTTAATAAGTTTTCTACTGGTAGTTAGTAATAGGATGTTAGTGGTCTAAGTCGCTATTGTACAAACTTCGATTCTTTCATAGTGGATTCAGGTTTACCTTAAGAATAGCTAGGTTAAATCCTCCCCAGGTTTTTTACTGATTTGGTTTTCCTAGGTGATCATATCTTTGTATTCTTTATTTTCTGTACTTTACATTGATATGATTATATGATTGTCTTAACCTAGAACTGCATAATTTGACTAAGTAATAACTTGGCTTGTTAACTAGGTTAATCTAGTTGTGTTTTAAGGAGTCTAAAAACAAACAAGTGGTATCAAAGCAAGTTGCTCTCTTGTTGTAGATCTTTTGATCTCTGAGCTAATCCTTGCCCCTTGTTGTCATGAAACAGGGACACTCTCTAGTTATTCCTCCTCACTTTGATGGGAATCATTATGCTTATTGGAAAGTAAGGATGAAAGCATTCCTGAAATCTATTGATGAGAGAATCTGGAACTCCATTGAGTACGGATGGGAGAAGCCCACTACTCCTGTGAATGAGTGGCAAACTTTTCAAAAAAAAAGTAGCCGCATTCAATAGCAAAGCTAAAGCTATGAATGCTATCTTTAACGCTTTTTCTATGGAGGAATTTAAGAGAATCTCTAATATTGAGGTTGCTCACACTGCTTGGAATATCCTCCAAATTGTGCATAAAGGCACAAAGGCAGTTAAAATTAATAAGTTGCAGCTATTAACTTTTAAATTTGAGAGCATTAGGATGTCTGATGATGAATCCTTTGATGAATTTTATGCTAAACTTAATGACATTGTTAATTCTACATACAACTTGAGTGAAATTTATGATCAACCTAAAATTGTTAAGAAGATTCTTAAATCTTTAACTGAAGATTTTAGATCCAAAGTGACTGTCATCACTGAGAGTAAAGATGTGAACTCCATCCCTGTTGATGAACTTGTAGGATCTCTTCAGTCCTATGAGTTAGATCTATTCAAAACTAGCAAATTCAAATCAATAACTCTTAAGTCAGTTGATGATGTTGATGTTGGTGGATTTGATGATGAGCTCTCTGCTATAGAGATTGCTTACCTTGCCAAGAATTTTAGAAATTTCCTTAGAAATAGTAACAAAAGGGCAAGAGGTAATAACACTGCTGAACCTAGAAATTTTAGGAAAAATGATCTCACTAAGGTAAGTAACACTGAAAAACCTAAAGAAAAAGTAGGTCAATCTTATAATAATTCTATGGGTTCTCAATGTTTTGGATGTCAAGGGTATGGTCATATGAAATCTGAATGTCCTACATTCTTGAGGTCTAAAGGTAAGGCTATGGCTGTAACCCTTAGTGATAATGAAGTTTCTGATGATGAGTCTGGGTGTGACAATGATGGAAACTTCATTACTTTCATTGCTCTTGCTGTAGTAAATGAAAGTGTGTCTGTTGAAGGGAACCCTTCTGATGGGAAATTCTCTGGCTATACAGATCTTCAAGAAGCCTACGATAAACTTTGCAAAGTTGCTGCAAAAGATGTCATGAATGTTGAATTAGGCTTAAAGAAAATTGCATCTCTTGAGCTTGAAAAAAAAAATCTGCTTGTGAATCTGTTTGATGCTAATGAACTTTTGAACAATGTGAAAACTGAGAATATGCTTTTAATTGATAAAATTAAGAATTTGAAACTTGATTTATCTGTTGCTAGATCTGCTAGTTCTAAACTTGATCATATGCTGAATGTTCAAAAGTCTCCTTCTGACAAATATGGATTAGGTTTTGTTGAAAGCATCTCTGTGTCTGCACCCCATTTCACAAACTTTGTTCTTTCTTCTTCCACTGAACCCCCTGTGAGTGAGGTTGTGACTGAGACTGTTAAACCTGTAGAGGTCACACTTCATAGGAAGATTAGGGTTGATCTGAAAGAGTCTAAACCTAAGGAGTCTACCCTTTCTAAGGACAAGTTGCATGGTAAGCTTGCTTGGATTTGTCATTTTTGTGGAAAGTCTGGACACATTCGTCCAAACTGTTACAAACTGTAAGCTGCTAAGAGAGCAAACAAACCAAAAGTACCTGTGCCTCAAGTACAAGATCCTATGGTACTTATTGGTGAATTGGTGAAAGCTCTAAACCTTTATTCCAATCCTAGAGTTGAAAATCATTCCCATGTGAATAAGAACTCCAATGCTCGTGGTGCATCTAAAAAGTTTTGGATGCAAAAGACTCGATCTAATTGAGTCTTTCTGACATGGTCCTTGTGCTTCATTGCTCTACTCTTTGTGACCATTGTTCTTTAGTTTTTTTTTTTTTTTTTTTTTTTTTTTTTTTTTTTGCTTTTAGGATTTGCATTGCATAACATTCATGCATTTCATTATAAGACTATTTTTGTTTCTTCTTTTCAAAAAAAAAAAAGAAAAAAGAAAAAAGGGAAGCAAATTGTGTTTTGTGTTTATTTTCTTGGTTTTGATAACGAGGTTGGTCAATTTATTTTCACATAACATGTCTATGTACTTTGTTTAGCTTTGATGAGCTTATTTATTGTACTTTACTAGTTGAAGTTTTGTAGTGCATGTTATGTGGGAAAGATGTTTATGGTTTTTGATCACTTTGTCTTGATCTTGAAGTCACATCTTTGACTGTCAAACTTGAACTTTCTGAGAAATGCATAAATAACTATCTCACCACTATTCACTAGCAAATCATGAACACCTTAGTGCATATCGTAAGATTTTGTGCTCAAGAAAGTGAAGCACATACACAAAAAGAACATAAGGTGTACCCTCGATTTAAATGCTTAAAATTGGTGTGTACATTATTGGACTTAATGTTAAATCAAACAACTAAAATTGGTGTGTACATTATCCCGACTATTTTAATAAGTTTCTGATCAATTAAAATTTGTGTGTACAATATGGGGCAAATCAAGAAACTTACATGATTACAAGCTTATGTTCTAGGAGATGTGGGAGTTATATGATGTAACTCGTTAGGTGATAGTCTCTTTCAAATTCTATGTGATGAATTTTGTAGACTTTGTGTTTGATTTCTATTCGCATATCACCTCACATGTATCTTAAACTTTTGCTAATTGCACACACTACACAAGTTATCCCTTGCTAAACAGTGTACATATTATTGTGTGTGTTTTTGGTTTGACCAACCAAGTTTGAAAATTCCTTGAGTTTTATGCTAAACATATTTGTCGCTTAAGAATTTAAGAGAATGGATTGAAAATTTTATTGTTGGGAAAACTGGGTTCAAAACTTGTGTTTTTGAAAGACATTTCCTCTCATACTCATGCATATTCTTTTAAAAATTCAATGCTTTGAGGAGTTTCTGCACAAAAATTGCTTTGTTTTTCAAAAATTTGTTTTTTCCAGAATTTCAATCGATCGAATCTGTTCTTTGATCAATCGAAATTGCGATTAAAAGTTTTGGTCAGCAGCTGTCTATTTCGATCGATCGAACCTATGTTTCGATCGATCGAACCTAAATTTCAATCAATCAAAAATTGTATTGAGAGTTTTTTTTAAAGATTGATTTTGACATTTTTAAACCACTTTTTCAAAAAGTTTTCAAACCTCTCTCTCTCCATATGACTCGTTCAAGGCTCC
The DNA here is from genome assembly GCA_023621385.1 of Quercus gilva. NCBI lineage: Eukaryota > Viridiplantae > Streptophyta > Magnoliopsida > Fagales > Fagaceae > Quercus > Quercus gilva. The sequence goes on from CM042477.1 coordinate 98,268,083, forward strand.
AATCCCATTTTTTATCGTTTTTTATCATTCTTTTTGCAAGGTTTCTCTCTCCAAAGGCCGGTAAGACACTTATACCCTTCCTTTTGAGTTTATTTTCAAGTTTCATGCATTTTTCATGCATTTTAATTGGGAATTTCGAACCTATGCATATTTGGGGTTTTTGTTGATTTAAGCCAAATTTGTTGAAATTGATCAATGGGTTTTTGTTGGGGGATGATATAAACATGATCTATAAGGTTTAATTTGATCAATTTGTTGAATTTTGAGAAATTGAAAATTCTAGGGCATGTATTTACCCGAATTGGGGATTTTGTTCAAATTGAGTTTAATTGATGCAATTGGCTTGTTGGATTGATGTAATTGATCATTATAATCTGTATTCTAACTTGTGTGATGATCAATTGGTCAATTTTTTACAAATTGATCAAGTGGTTTTTTCTAATTTTGGGGTTTTTATTAGAAACTCTATGTTCAAGCCAATTTTGTGAATTTAAACTTAAATTGACCTTATTCTCACTGCATTAGAGCATGCATCATGACATTTAACTGTTCATGCATCATATAGATTGTTATTTCTATATTGTTTTGTGCTAACTTGCAGTCTGCCCTTGGTTTTTTTCTTTTTTTCTTTTTGGTTCTGTCCTTGTGTCTTGTCCTTACCCTAGCATCATGCCTAGGAAGACTAGAGCCCATAGGACATCCTCCTCTTCTTCTGCTCCTTCCCCTCGAGCGATTTGTTTCCGAGTGAGAAAAATCGTGAGCTGTATGAGACGCTAAACCTTAGGAGAAAAATTTGGGCTGAGCATAAGGTGTTATTAGATGAGCTTGATCCAACCATTAGGGCTAACTTTGAGCGTAGGGGCTAGTTACCTTGGTTGGATATTGGTCCTCCACCTCCAACTACCCTAATTAGAGAGTTTTATTCGAACATCTCTATCAACATCTATGATTCCAACACTTTAGTAAAGAGTTGGATACAAGGTGTAGAGTTCACCATTACTCCTAGAGTCGTGGCTGATGCTCTTGGGGTACCATTGGTCCAGCACCCTATCTATACCTATGATGTGTCCCCTCCCTTGGACGACATCATGTCTTACATCACTGGGTCTTCTATCCAGTGGGGTTCTGATCCTCGGATCACGACTGCTGAGCTTACTAAATTACACTATCTTTTCTTTAGGATAGCGTGTCATTCTTTATGGCCTATCACTCATCTGCACACCATTCTTTTGGAGTGTTGTGCATTTTTGTTCGCTCTTGTTACGGATGCTCCTATTTCTTTTCCTCATCTGTTTCTTCGTTCTTTGAACGAAGTGTATAGGAGTTCTTCTACCGCTCATGCTCTTGTTCATCCTATTTTCATTCATAAGATTTTGTTATTTTTAGGGTTAGATGACTTCTCCGCTTCTAAGCCCGTACACATTATTGCTCCCATAGGTACCTCCCTTCTTAGGCAGAGGGCTGCTCATATGAGAGAAAGCTCTAAACGCCCTAGAGTTGAGCCTTCTGGTATCGCACCCCTTCCTTCTTCTACAGGTACTACTACTGGTGAGGCGTCTATTGATCATGCTGGTGCTGGTGCTATTGATGTTCCTCCGCCATCTACTTCGGATGATTTTGACATTCGTCGTACGTTGGAGACTGTCTTGACCGTTTAGGTGGCTTAGGGTCAAATTTTGGTAGACATGCTTGATGAGCTTCATGCTTGGCGAGCAAACTTGGCACATCTTCGACGTTCATCTTTGCCACCTCCTTTTGATGATGGACTTTAATTGTCCTTTGGCATTCCATCACAAAAAGGGAGAGTACATTTTTGGATACTTGTAGAGGATTTTTTTTGTAGTTAGGGGGAGTTTTTTATGTTTTGGAGCTTGTGGAGTTATTTAGATTGTATCTAGGTGCTTCATTGTGTATTTACATTTATTGGCTCTTGATGTGTTTTTTTTTTTTTTTTTTGGGCTATTCATGATAGGGGGAGATACATTTATTGTTTTATATGTTTCTTGTTTCATTGCTTATTGATTTATATTTATGAGTTATCCATTGATATATGTCTTTAATTTGTGTTGTGTGAAATTAAGAATTTATTTTGTTTTACTTGTATTTTTCACACATGCGTTTTGTTTAAGTGTTTTAGGAAATATACAAGTTGATTCAATTAAGCTGCTGTCTAGACTTGCAACTGATGGATGGTAGTTAGGATTGGATTTGTTGTAATGAGCAATTTTTTGTAAAAGGGCTTTTCTTTGTAAACTTTGAGCATTTAGTTGTGTTTTATCATGGATTGCCAAAGGGGGAGTTTGTTAGGTTCTAAAGACTTAGGAACTAATGTATTTAGAACTCTAATGTGTAATGTTGGCAAACCATGATCAAAACAATTGTTAGTCTTGTTTAGACTTGCTCAAAGTGTGTGCGTTGTATGTAAAGTTGGAATCGAGTGGCTGCAGAAGTATTAGTTACTTTCGACCTGTCTCGATCGATCAAAGCTTAGACTCGATCGATCAAATATCGGGCAGAATTTTTTTTTTGTAGAATTCCAACTCAGCCCTAGCTCATAAAACGTTTAGGATTTTATGTTTTGCCTTAGGTATATAAGGCAAACTCTAGCCACGTTTTTAAGTTGCTTACATTGCTGTTTGTGTGAATCTCTTGTGAGATCTGAGAGGTGCTTGCCTTCACACAAGCTGAGGATTATTAAGAAGGAGATTTCTTCAAGAACTTGATGATCATTCAGTTGTTGCCATAAGAGCTTAAAGATACACAAGCGGGAGTGCTTGTACTTGCTGGAGAATTCAAGGAAGAAGGAGTTCGTGGTCTCAGAGCTTGCACATGGTCGTATCAGTAAGTTTTCTACTGGTGGGTAGCAATAGGATGTTAGTGGTCTAAGTCGCTATTGTACAAACTTCGATTCTTTCATAGTGGATTCATGTTTACCTTAAGGATACCTAAGTTAAATCATCCTCATGTTTTTTATCGGTTTGGTTTTCTTGGGTAATCATATCTTTGTGTTATTTATTTTCTGCACTTTACATTGATATAATTATATGATTGTGTTAACCTAAAACTGCATAATTTGACTAAGTAATAACTTGGCTTGTTAACAAGGTTAATCTAGTTGTGTTTTAAGGGGTCTAAAAACAAACACTATCATCATCTAAATGTCAATAGAAATCAAAAGTCAGTTAGAGAGAGAAGAAAAGATCAACTTTGGGGATCTCTCTACCCTTCAACTAGGCATAGTAGCCATAGTCACAATCACCATCACGTAAGGTTGAAGACTAGGGAAGTATCTGTTCATGTTAAGGGTGGGTCTCAAAGATCTAGGAGCTCGAGACACCTTCAATTAAGTAAGGTAAAAAATGCTCGAAAAGATGCTGGGATTTTCAAGAGGAGAAGGCGTAGATGATCATAATATGACTAGGGATACTGTTTGATTTGTGGCAGTCTTTGAAATTGCAGTGCTTACACAATATTTGACTTAACAAGGTGAGAATTACAAGGTTAACCCTCCCTCCTTGGATTGGTTTTGTGATTTTGTATATAGCCTAAAGGCACAACAAGGTGGGTGGGCCGAAAGGTTGACTAGTTGAGCAGAAGGAACATTATTACACATCATCATTATGGAAATTGGTGCTTCATAGTTCATAGAGATTCCCTTAATGGATGTAATCATTTAGGCATATTTATTAGCTTTTGATTTTGTATATAGCCTAAAGGCACGACAAGGTGGGTGGGCCTAAAGGTTGACTAGTTGAGCAGAAAGAACATTATTACACATCATCATTATGGAAATTGGTGCTTCATAGTTCATAGAGATTCCCTTAATGGATGCAATCATTTAGGCATATTTATTAGCTTCTGATTCACAACCAAGAACATATTTTCTGTGACTATATATTCATTTGTTACAGCTTGCAAGTGAGATGAGGTACATATGTGTTTGAAGTTTGTACTATAGCCTTTTAAACTCAACTATGTACCACTATTGATCCCTTTTTTCACTCAACTTTATTTGTATGTCATTTCTATTTTGTTAGTTCTCTTTTATGCTTTTTTAACTATAAAGACCAAGCTAGTTGGGGTGGGAAAGGGGAAAATAATTCTTTTTCTGGTCTTGTTATTTGTTTATTATCTTAGTTTATTCACTAATGCAACATTATATATGTTTAATAGTGATTATTTAGAGGTTCAATTCTTTCCTTCAATTCGGCACAAATTAGTCTTTTAGGCTGACATTTCATGTTCGCTATCTTCATATGTTATAATGGGTTAATTTTTCAATACTTGTGGATTCAAATGTCATGTACCAAATGCATACAACGACAGAATAAAGACACATTCATGCCAATAACTTGCTAAATTTCTTACGCATATATATATGAGGCACATTAGAGCAGGATAATGCAGGAGGATCCGTTTATTCTATTTTGGTAGAAATGCTAATAAGTAGGAGGTATCTTAAGAACATGTTTGAGTTGATGCTGTAACCATTTGCTCCATGGTAACCCCAGCATTGCACATGTTAGCAATTGCTCGCAAGTATTGCATCCCATATTTGGATAATGATCCAATTGCTCGCCAGTCATTGTACGCAGTTTTTAATAAAGCCTTGTTTCATGCAGGAAATTAGGAGGTGTGGGCTTACAGTTGCAGTGGTAGGATACCGAACATGATGATGACATTCCAGTACTCCTCAAGGCGTACACAACTCTAAAATTTGATGGCCACATTTTTTTTTTTTTTTAATTGATAAGTAAGAAAAAATTTATTGAACAAGGACACTTCATGCAAAAAGCATGAAGTAACAGAAAACCATGATTTGATATTGAAACTCTCTTATCGAACCTTATCCTCTTCTTAGTTTAGGCTATTAATTATCCTTTGGTTCTAGCACAACTGTCAGGAAGCTCAATAAAGTGGCGATACACCCCATGTTCAATCATAAAGCATTAAGAGCATCTCTAGCAGTTTAGACAAATTTTTATCTGTTTAGAGAGTAAACAGTACATTTTACATTTTGCCTATTCACTTTTTCAAATATACTTTTCAACATACTCTTTATCTCATTCTCTATCTCATTTAAATATTATTTTTTCATTCATTATTTATTATTTTTTTAATAACTACACATCTTTTAACATTTTTTTATTCAACACCTTGATTATTATAATAGAAAAAAAGATTTGAAGAATGAACAGTAGCTCATCAAACCTAATGAGCTACTGTTCATTAGCAAAAAAAAAAAAAAAACAGGATATAGCTAGTCCCCTGGAGCATGAACATTAGCTTATTTTGTGGGTTTGCTCTCTAAAGTAGAGAGCATCTTGTGTTTAGCTAGTCCCCTGGAGATGCTCTAAGAATGGTATCATTGTCGTCAAGTTAATGGGCCGCAACATTGGTAAGTTTCATTAATTTGAATAGCTATTTTAATTGAACAAAGAGTTGGTTTTCTATGTTGTGGTCATGTGGAGTTAAAATTTGAACTTTTGGAGATCCCTAATTTTGATCAGAATGGGTTGTGTTATTTAGAAGTTTCTACACAATGATAATTTGAAGATTTGAAATTTGTTTAAAAAATATTATTCTTTTCTGTAGGAAAATCGGAGGACTACCATTAAAGTTGTTGTGGCTTGATTTCCTAAAATCATTGACAATGTCACATCTATTGGAACTCTAGTACTCTCTATGCTTTAATTGATTTGTTAACTGCAGGTCAAATCTAACTCATCTGAATATAATCTCTATTTGGTATTAGAAATAGCATAAGACTAGAAGATACAAACCATTTATGAGGAAGGACGATCAAGATCAATCTCAAAGAAAACAGCCCATTCGGTTGGTCATGGATTCAGCTGTGGAAAGAAATAAGCATGAGCCTGAATCTTCCAGTCCAAAAGGAAAGTTATGAGAGATTGACTCTCAAAATATGGTACATGATATGTTTTTCCCGTAACTCCTGTTTTGTTTGTTCAATTGACAAAAGCATTCTTATTTTTTCTTATACTATGCATGAAAATCTTTGGTAGCTCTATTTTGTGACATGAATTGGTACTATCTATGCTGGGTTACTTTTATGCTCCTCATTGTGCTTAGGAAGTAATAAATTGCTTCATTTCTATTGATTTTGATGTTTGTTAGTTTAGATAAACTTAGAATAAGTTTAGGGAAAGGCATCCAGTTGTTAATTAGAGGGCTTTGGTTTGTTTTTCTATTGCTATTTGCAAGCATGCCTTCATTTGTTGGCTAACTCTTATGGATAGACTTCCCACTCCTGACAGGGTTGGTAAATGGGTATAAGTCTGACCTAGTATGTGTGTTCTACAAGAGAAAGCAAGAGTCCAGAGATCGCATATTCCTATGACTGTTCCTCTAATAAAAGGCTATAGCAATAGGTGTTAAGGTTTTGTTTAGTCTGCAAGCAACTGAATGATTGGAGTTCAGTGTTTTGCTGAGGTATTCATTCCTTGAAAGTAAATGTTTCAGAGCTATTGTATGCAAGTTGGCTTAGGCTGCCTTCATTAATCAAATATGGTGTCAAACAATGCTAATGTTCACAAGGGAGTCATTTATAGGAAAGAAAAGATCTTGTGTTTAGTAAAAAATGACATTAGACGCCGTTAGTGTAGCTTACAGGGTTCCAGAACTCAGTACAAAATAGAGCCATTTTGGCTACAGGGGTATATTAGTGTCTGTTTTAGAGTAGATAGATGTGTTGATTGTTTTTGTGTTTTGCAGTAGTTTGTGTTGTGTCAGGGTTGAACTATTTTGTGATATATTTGCTTCTTTTTTTTTTTTTTTTTTTTTTATTTATCTCAGTCGTAAAAATTTTAAAAAAAAATTATTTTAACTATTTTTTTTGATTGCTCAGATGATATGTCTCATCCATCACTTCTTTATTGGTTAGAATTTCAAATTCCATTTACATGTTATAACTCCTTGAAATAGAGATTAAAATCTTAAAATTGATTTCTTTTTTAGAACATTTTCGTTGTTGTCTATTGCAATATTATGCCATCTTTAAACTTCTTACTTCTAATTGATGCTTGTTAACTTGAATAATCCCTGAATGGAAGACGTTGGGCTTCTGATCCCCTACTCCTTTCCAAATCTGCCTCCAACAAATGCGTGTGCAAAACTCCACTCAAATTTCATGCAAGGTTGATAGAAGATGCCCATAAAAACTGACAATGGCAAACAGAATGGCGAGGCACTCATACCAGATGTTTGGATGCGGCAAATCAAAGATCAGCTCATCAAAGCTTATTTATTTCTCCCTGCCAAAAGAAACAATACCCACATATAAAGGAAGTTTGGCAAGAACTTGGGGATATAAGCAAAGATCCTAAATAGCCAATTGTAGGGGTCTTTTCGTTGTGCGTTGGGCTGGGCTGCCTACCGCAGTAGTAGGCCCGAGTATTCCGTGTAAGGGAGTTGAAACCAGTCCAATTACAACTCAATTTGTCCAGCTTGTGCGCAAACGTTGAGTCCAAGTCTAAGGGAAGATGCAGCAAAGTGGGCTTATCCTTTGTTTTTGCCGCAGAAGACTTTTCTCCAGTTTCTGCTGCAGGATTGACGTTTCTGCCGCAGAAGAAACTTTTCTCCGATTTCTGCCACAGGTTTGACTTTTCTGCTGTGCAGCAAAACTTTCTGCTATGCAGTGAAACTATCTGCTCTGCAATAAAGCTTTCTGCTGTGCAGTAAAGCTTCCTGCCGTAAAGCCTCCTGCAGTAAAGCCTTCTGCTGTGCAATAGAGCTGTCTGCTGTACATTAAAGTTTTCTGCTGTGCTTTAAAGCTTTCTACCGTGTGAATGACTACTCTTCATTTTTTTAGCAGAAATACTTTTCCACTTCCTACACATAAACAAATCTAAAACCCAAAGAAAATACCCATCAAACAAAAATTAGTTTAAATGGGTTAGCATATTCTCAAACATGTACACATATTCGTAAATAAAGATATATGTATATATATACTTATGGCAGGATAATGATTAGTTTGTGTCAAAAGTAGAACACTTATTAACAAATAAAGAAGAAAGCTTCAACAGGAAATGTTTAACTTGTATAATAGTGTAAGGTGGTGGGCCTGGATCGGAATATTCGGCTGCTTCCTGCCGTACTAGGCCCAAGTTGTTTCTGAGTAAAGGAGTCAGGACCGGCCCAATTGGAACACACCTTGGCCCGGCTTGTGCGCATACCACACCACGTCTACTAAAGTCTGTTTATAAACTCACAGCAGACAAAGTCACTGTTAAGAGGTTATGGCAGGCAGATATAATATAGATAATGTAAAAAAAGTACGGTCGCTATTTCTGCCACAATAAGTAAAGTAAATGACTTAAAAGGCCTCACGTTCAAAGAATAAAACTTAAACAAGGGGTAGAACGGGGTTAGCAGAATCAAAGGAATGGGTGGGTCTGCCACACCAAGTGTTACCACGGGGCTCTAACCAGGAAAGGAAAAACTGCTCCCTTAACGCAAGTAACTTCAGAGGAGAAATTAGTTGCTTTGAGAGGACAACCCTAAATGGTGTGTGTCCGAGCATAAACCGTTTGCCTCTAATAGAGAGCAAGGCTATTGAGGGAGAGAGGAAGGTAACCCATTTGGGTGCATGCCTGCCATAAAAACACTCTGTTTTTCTTTCTTCTTCCTTCTCTGTTCTTTTGCTTATCTTTTCTTTCTTTTTCTTTCTTAGAATTCTTTTCTCTTCTCTTTCTTTTTTTTTTTTTCCTTCTCTTTCCTTTCTTTTTTTCCTCTGTGTCCTCCCTCTTTTGTACACAGCCACGGGTCTCTTATATAGAGCCTACCGTGACCGGTTTCACTCTTCTTGCCCCTAAATGGCCCTTGTCTGATATGGAAGCCTTTTGCCGACCACTTACTGAGTCAATGGTTCTGACTACCACCATTGACCTGTGGCTTTCAGACAATGAAGGTTCCTTTTCTACTCGTCCAGTGTGCACCCTTTCCCTCTCGGTCTCTCATGGTATGCACCTAGTGGTTCTTACCCACCCTTGTCTCTTTTGGGTGGCATGTCATCCCAACAGGACTGTGCCCACGGAAAGAGCCTGAGCAAGAACCACAAGAATGGTTTTCCACTCCTCTCCCCACCGCCAGACCGTGCCCTCACCCATGACCTCACCCTTTCCCATAGTGGCTGAGTACAGGCTGGTGATGCCTGGGTCATACGCGTGCTTTAGCTTCTTGTTGTTTCATACGTTTGCCGAGATCTGAGAATGGGTGCGCATATCCTGCCGTGTGCTTTTTGGCTTCTTCTCGTGTGGATTGCATCTCCGATAGGTCAATGTTTATGACTTGTCCCTTTCTTGGGAGGTTGGGCCTTGTTGGATCATTGGGCCTCCCTGCTTCGTGGCTTGGCATTTCCTGCCATACCAGATTTCTGTTCTTGCTGTTTAATTTAATCCTGCTGGGCCCTTTTGGGCCTGCCGTGTGTTTTCTTCTCAGTAACCTAGTATACTTACTAGGCCTTTGGGTACAGATTTGTAAAAATGGGCATCAACACCAATGAAGTAAGTTTTTTGCTTATTAATATTGCCAATGACTAAATCTTCTCTTATGGTTGTCATTAATGACTTAGATCACGAATGAGGGTCATTAAGCTAGTTGCACAAAGTTATAAGCATGGAAAATGGTGTTGTGCACTATGGTGTTGAGCTTTATAGCAACGATGACTTCAAAAATTGGGTTTTAGTTTCATCATTTGAAGCCTTAATGTCTCCATTTCCTCCTCATCATTAGGCATTCATTGAAGGTTTGCCTTTTCCTAACTTGAACATCTATCCGATCTTTCTTTGGAAATTCATTGCCCATAGTGTTTGCTGAGATTGTGCTTGTGTAGAGTCAGCCACTTATTTGAAAAGTACCTGAAACTAAACCATATAAAACTTTGGGTTTTGGCACTTATGTGCTGAGATTGTTTCCTGTTAGCCTTTTCATATTATCTAAAGTAGAACAATATAAATAGTGGCAGCCCAAGCTAGTTCATACAACTACTCCCCACTACAACAGTATTTCTTTACAACAACTCCAGCAATTATTAATCAAACTGTTGCCAAATCCTTCTAGAGAAGGAGCATTCACATTGAAAGAACAAATGCTCCTTGATTTCCGTACAATTGTTGCAGAGACTAGAGTTTCATCTTTGTATCCTCACCTAATTAATATATCAATCTTTGCTCATAAGTATGTTTTTCTTTTTTCTATCCTTTGTCCGGAATCATTGATTTTGTTTGTAAAAACTAATCCAGTTTAAATCTATTGGAGAGGCACAGTTTTATATTGGTGAAAATTTTTGAGCAAGGATGCAGTTCAGATAGCCATGTCTTACATTCTAATGCAAGATATATTTGGTAAGGTCCATTGGCTGCTATGCTTGATAAGTTAGAATAACAAAGCTCCCTTCCTCTCTGCCCTATATCGTTTACCTTGTTAATAAATTTCTATACTAAGTTCATAGATTGCAACTATGCTAAACGATGAGGTACTATTCAACATTGTGAATGTAGCCTGTCATGGACGTGAAGAAGAAATGAGGTCAACCAGTGAAACATGAATTGGAAACTAGGCAATTGGCGTTATGCGTATCTATAAGTACCACTTTCCATATCTTTTTTGTTTGAATGTGAGTGACTGGTTTTCAGGTTTATCACTATAGGGGCAGGTGGTGGTTTCTAAAGTGATAGAAAAATTTGTTTGTACAAGTGCATGATTTTGTTAAATTTTATTTTCTGATAATTAATGACCTAAGATAATATTGCTGGTGAGAGAAGTGTTAATGTGTTAATAATGTTCAATCATCCAGTGGTATATGAATGCTTTGGTTCATCATCCCTTGGTGATTCTCCAAACAATTTGGGAGGCTATTAGCTATATGATGACATAGGGCAATCAACCAGCCATTATTTTTACCGGTACTTGAGCTGTTGGTACCTTATTAATCAATACTATAAATGCTGGGTTACTTTTATGCTCCTCATTGTGCTTAGGAAGTATTGAATTGATTCTTTTCTATTGATTTTGAAGTTTGTTAATGTAGATCAACTTGGAATAAGATTAGGGAAAAGCATTCAGTTATTGATTGAAGGGGTTGGCTTTGTTTTCAGTTGCTATTTGCAAGCAATAACTTCATTTCTTCGCTAATTGTCATGATAAACTTCCCACTCTTGACATGGCTGGTAAATGAGAATACAATTCTGCTCTCATTTGTGTGTTCTGTAGGAGATATCTAGAGTCTAGGCAAGCAGTTGAATGACTGGAATTCTGTCTTATGTTGAAATATTCATTCCTTGAAAGTCATAACTATTGTTTGCAAGTTAGCTTGGGTTGCCTTCATTTATCATATATTGCTTCAAGGCAATACTAGAGTTCGCAAGGTGTCCAAAATAGTAATTTTTGACTGATGGGGTATATTAGTTTCTGTTTTAGTGTAAAAGTGTTATTGTTTGTGTGTTCTGCAGTGTTTTGTTGTTTGTGTTGTGTTCTTGTTTAGAGGAGCCACATTGTTTGTTTCTATGTTCTGCAGCAATTTGTTGTTTTTGTTGTGTCAAGGTTGAACTGTTTTGTGATTTCTTTGCTTGATTTGTTAGATCATCAGGGGTTCTTTATTTTTCCCAGCCAGAAGAAACCATCCCCATGTTACAAGGAATTTTGGAAAGAACTTGGGATATGAACAAAGATTCTAAACTGCCAATGAAGTTAGTCTTTCCTTTTTGCATATTAATATTGCCATTGACTAAATCTTCTCTAATTGTCCTTCAAGAATCGACCTGATGCTTTATTTCGTTCTATATTTGGCATATAATTGTTAAAACTTCTATATTTCACAGCATTTGTATGTTGATTGTGGTTGTCATTCTCGACTCAAATCAGAGATGAGGATCATTAAGCTAGTCGCACAAATTTATAAGCATGGGAAATGGTGTTGTGCACTATGGTGGTGAGTTTTATAGTGATGATGACTTGAAAAGTTGGGCTTTAGTTTCATCATTTGAAGCCTTAATGTCTCCATTTTCTCCTCATCATTAGGCAAACATTGAAAGTTTTCCTTTTTCTGATTTGACATCTATTTGTGCTGACTATGTGCACAAACCTTAAGTTCTTAGCTATTCAATCTTTCTTTTGCAGTTCATTGCCCATAGTGTTTGCTGAAATTGTCCTCAAGCAACCACTTATTTGCAAAGTACCTGAAATTGAACCATATGAAACTTTGGGGTTTTGGTACTGCATATCTCATCCAACACAGGTAGCTATTGTTCTTTTCTCATTGCCTTTTCATATTATCTTCTTTCCTTGGAAGAAATTTTCTCGAGACAAAAATCTAGGATGTTATGTATCAAGGAAGGGGATAATAACACCAAGTTTTTTCACAAAATGGCTAACTCCCATAGAAGGTTTAATCATTTGAGGACCTTGGAGGTGGATGGGGTGGTTTTTGAGGAGGAATTCGAGCTAAATAATCAAGTAGTACAATTTTATAAAAATTTGTACAAGGAGACTGAAGGGTGGACGCTTTTTGTGGAGGGTTTGGAATTTGATCGTATAGGGGATATGGAGAGGGTTTGGCTTGAAAGGAAGTTTGAGAGTGAGGAGATTCTTCAAGTTGTAAGTGACTTGGAAGGGGACAAAACTCCAGGTCCGGATGGGTTTACTATGGCATTATATCATCATTGTTGGAAAGTAGTGGAGAAAGACGTCCTAGCGGTCTTTGAAGAGTTTTTTCATCATTGTAAGTTTGAAAAATCCCTTAATGCTACCTTCCTTGCATTAATTTCTAAAAAGAATGATGCCTTTAATATTAGAGACTTCTGCCTTATTAGCTTGGTGGGGAGTGTGTATAAAATCTTGGCTAAAGTTTTGGCAAATCGTTTAAGAGTGGTTTTAGATCAGTTAATCTCTAAGACTCAGAATAGCTTTGTGGGTGGGAGACAAATCCTTGACTCGGTTCTTATTGTGAATGAGTGTATGGATAGCTGACGGAAGAGTAGGGTTCCTGGAGTCATTTGTAAGCTTGATATTAAAAAAGCCTATGATCATGTGAATTGGGAGGCTTTGCTGTATTTGTTGAATAGAATGGGCTTTGGAGTGAAGTGGTGTAAGTGGATCCGTACTTGCATATCCACAATTCAATTCTATGTTTTGATTAATGGGTCTCCAGCTAATTTCTTTGGTAACTTAAGGGGTTTAAGACAAGGGGATCCGCTATCTCCTATGTTGTTTTTGATCATGATGGAGGTGTTTAGTAGGATGTTGAGAAGAGTGGAGTGAGCTGGTTTGATCCGTGGTTTTAAAGTTGAGGGTAGGACGGGTGGTAGGGAATGTGTTTCACACTTATTGTTTGCAGACGATACTATCCTATTTTGTGATGCAGATTTGGAGTAAATTCTTCATATTTGGTTGTTGTTACTTAGTTTTCAGGTGATAACAGGTTTGAAGGTCAATGTGCACAAGAGTGAAATGGTTTCAATAAGGGAGGTTGTTGATGTGCATGTACTAGCAGAAATTTTGGGCTGCAGAGTTGGATCTTTGCCTATGTCTTATCTTGGTATGCTGTTGGGGGCTTCTCATAATTCCCCTTCAATTTGGAATCCAATTTTGGAAAACATTGAGCAGAAATTAGCCAGATGGAAGAAGTTGTAGTTGTCTAAGGGGGGTCGATTGATGTTACTCAAGAGTACGCTATCTAGTCTTCCTACTTATTTTCTATCGTTATTCACAATTCCTACTCATGTGGCTAATAAAATTGAAAAGTTGCAAAAGGACTTTCTTTGGGGTGATAGTAAGACCCATCTAGTAGGTTGGGATAAAGTTTGTGCGCCTTTAGCCAATGGCGGCTTAGGAATAAGGAAACTTATTACTTTTAATAAAGCCTTATTGGGGAAATGGTTATGGCGGTTTGGAAAGGAGGAGGATTAGTTATGGAGGAGGGTGGTAGCTTTAAAATTTGGGGAAGATTGGGGGGGATGGACCTCAAAGCTGGATAGGGGAGTTCATGGGTGTGGTTTGTGGAGAAGTATTCGCATGGGATGGGAGGACTTCAGCAAAAATTGTCAGTTTGTTGTTGGGTTGGGGAATAGAGTGAGGTTTTGGCAGGATGGGTGGTATGGGAATCAACCTTTACAATTGGCTTTCCCAAGGTTGTATGGTATTGCCATTGATAAAGAGGTTTCTGTAGAAGCTTCTTTGTCTAGGCAAGGGGCGGAGGAGAGAAGAATTTGGAATGTTTGTTTTATTAGAGAATTTTTTTATTGGGAATTGGATGAAGGGCTACATTTCCTTCGTTTATTGGGAGCTAATACTCCTCCAATAGATGTTGGAGACTAGATGAGATGGAAGTTGAAGCCTAATGGGGAATTTGACATCTGGTCATTTTATAACAAATTAAGGGATTCTCCCTCAATTGTCTTTCCTTGGAAAGCTATGGAGAGCAAAGGCCCCTAGGCAATTTTCTTTCTTTGTTTGGTGTGCAGCTTGGAATAAAATCCTAACGGGTGATAACTTGAGATTTAGGAGATTGGATTTTATGGACTGGTGCATTATGTGCCGTCACTGTGGAGAGATGGAAGACCACTTACTTCTTCATTGTGAGATGGCTTATCGGTTATGGACCTTTGTCTTTATAACTTTTGGCTTGTCTTGGGTTATTCCTAGATCGATACCAAATTTGCTTTTTGGCTGGTGGAATTGGTTGGGGAAGCACTCGTCTCAGATTTGGAATTTAGTTCCGTTAGGCATCCTATGGTGTGTTTGGAAGAAGCGGAATCGGCAGACTTTTGAGGATTTGGATATCACCGATGATCAGTTGCTTGCTTCTTTTAGTGGGACTCTTTTTGATTGGTCTAGGGCATGGGGACTCACGACTAGTGACTCTCTCCCTTCTTTTCTTAGCTTCCTTTCTCTTTTGTAATTTTTCTGTTGTTTGGTTTTCTTTTTTGTTTTTGTTCTGTTTTCTTCTTCTTGTATTTTCTAGGTTTGCTCTTTGTTTTTCATGCATAGAGTAGCCTTTCGTATATATATCATTCTTACTTATCAAAAAAAAATAGTAGAACAATTTAATATGGCTGCCCAGGCTAGTTCATACAAAATGGCTTTGAAGATATTCGCTCTCAATAACTACACTCCCCACTACAACAATATTTCTTTACAACAACTCCACCGCTTATTAATCAAACACAAAAAACACAAAGGTTCATCTTTGTATCCTTACCTGATTAATATGTCAAGCTTTGCTCATAAGTATGTTTTGCTATTTCCTTTTTGCATATTAATACCTATTATAGTATTACAACTTTAGTCCTCTTAATTCATGAGTAATTAACTTGAACTTTCTCTGCATTCTCAACTTCTAGTTTAATTATTTGCTATGGAAAAATGATCCAGCCTTGGCTAGCCTTTTTCTTTTCTTTTGTTTTATCTACCCCAAAAAATTGGCAGATATGCATATGGATATATTGAGCTTATTAACGGTCGGAAGTCATATAGCCATACAGTCTACCTTTCTAGAGCATCAAGCAGCTAAATGATTGTGTCCGTCTATTTGCCTAC
This sequence comes from Quercus gilva, assembly GCA_023621385.1. Classification (NCBI taxonomy): domain Eukaryota; kingdom Viridiplantae; phylum Streptophyta; class Magnoliopsida; order Fagales; family Fagaceae; genus Quercus; species Quercus gilva. Next base: position 98,283,641 of record CM042477.1, read on the forward strand.
CTTCAAGCTTTGCAAGTAACAAAACAACTTTTCTAGAGATGCATACACCTCCCATTGTAGTCTTTTAAAGCTGGTCAGATTGTAGATTGTGCAGCCACTTCTTTCATACTCATGGCCTGGGTACCTAACCATTAGTATTGCACAACTGCATTGTACAATCGCTAGGGATTGCACATTTTTATTTACATTAGTATGCCATTCTCATAATATTTTTAAAGTATTTTTCATGTGTATTATTTTCATACTAAGTTACATTGTATTTCTACAAAATTTAATGCAACACAAGTGCTAAATGTCTCTTTTAGATTTCTACTGCCTATTGTTTCCATGCTTTGGAAACCTAAAGATTTTCTAGCTGATTGCTAAATGGGGAACAATACACAATATATGTTCCAATCAGAGTCCACTCACATAGGCTTATTTTATGCAGTAATCTTCCAATCAAAAGTACGAGTTGACATTTGAACATAGCCATTAGTAGAGGAAAGTCAATTAAATTTGAAACAAGAGGTATATAAAAAGTCATGTTTCTTTAGCAATTTTATGAAACAAAGTCTAACAAAATACATAGCTACAATTAACACTGAATAAACTGTCTATTACACGTGGAACGAGAACTCGGAGACAAGGTCACTTTGCAAGAAATAGAAGTGGTATCAACTAAAACATAACAAAAGAGAAATGTCATTTTTTTTAAATTTAATTTTTCAAAAAAAATTATTTGTTTAATTTAAGGAATGTATATATTTAGTTATTTACCCTAAGGTCACCACTTTTTTTTTTTTGGGCAAATGAATTACTTTCTTAGCAAAGTATTAAATAACTGTTAATTTTTTTTTTTTTTTTTTTTTGAGAATAAATAACTGTTAGTTAATACCCTCTTCCTGTGTGTTTCTCTTTTAAAAAAATTTCAATTAATGCCCCTTTTTCACAAGGCCCAAGATGGATAAGCCCAGTTATTATGGCCCATTATTATATTATTTTTTTAATATTGTGGCCCAAATCCATGTAAAATTGGCAAACTTCTAGTGGTTTGTTTTTGGACTCAAAGTTCATATAAAGTAATATTTTCTACAATATTCAAAATTCTTTACTCTATTCCTTATTGAGAATTTGCTACATCTGGTGGGTGGGGAACCAAAATACAAAAAGAGTCTATAAGAGCTTACATGTGCAAATTATTAATGTTGTTTACTAGAAAAGGGAAATATAAGTGTAGTTTGCATGCATTGTCAATTGATAGAATCATTTTGGTTTCAAACTAAAAGTTTCCATTGGAGTTGCAACAATTAACATAATCAAATTGCTCATAAATATTGTTTTTTCTATTTTCTCCCCTTCTTTTGTCCTGAATCCCTAACCTTGTTTTTAAAATTTTGCAGTCTAAACCTATTGGAGAAGTACATTTTATACTGGTGAAAATTGTTAAGCAGGGCTGCTCCCCAGAAAGCCTTGTCTTACAATTTGGCACAAGATAGCTAATTGATGAAGCTCCACAGGCAAAGCTCAATAACAAAGCTCCCTTTTTTATTCATCCTGAATCATTGACCTTGTTTATAAAACTCTATTCTCAGTTCATGGATGCAACAAAAACTGATAGATGATGCTCCATTCAACATGATGAATGTAGCATGTCATGGATGTCAAGCAGTTATGCATGAACAAGAAACTAAGCAATTGCCTTTATGTGTATCTATAAATTATTCTTTCCAAATTTTTATTTTAAATGCGAATGACGTTTATCTCCATCCAAGCAGATGCTTGTGTTTGTGGCAAAATTGATTTGTATAAGCAGAATAATTTTGTTAAATTTCACTTTTCTGACGATTAATGTCCTGAAATAGTTTTTTTCTTTTTTTTGATTGTATTGCAGCTGAAAGAAGTGTTAGTATTAATAATCATCAATAAGCAAGTTGCATGGTTCATGTTTGTTGTGCTTTTGTGTGGACTTGCAAGCTTGTACAACTAAAATTCAAGTGTTGTTGGTGCCGCTTCCCATAAGATTTAGATAGGGACCAGTCAGCATGGTTGATGAGAAATTGATGCCCTTCAATTTTATTTTGTCATTGTGATCACTCGGCCCCAGCATGCTTTTGTTGTAGATGTATGTGAAAAGAACATTAGTGCATAACTAAGTGAAATAATCATGTCACCTCTGCCTAGCTTTAATGGTTACGAGTAATTAGGCAATAAGGGTTGTCCATTACCAAAAGCAAAACATCCAGCACTATACTAAAGCTCAAAGCGATAAGAATTTTGGTCCATCACCATCAGTGAGTGGATACAATACAACAACAGGTAGCATCCTGTGGGGAAGACCTTTTGTCGCATTCTTTTGCAGTCTGGTCACATCACAGGCCTATTTTTAAATTATTTCACATTTGTACAAAGGAGTAGGAGCCACATTTTTATTTTATTTTATTTATTGTAGAGATTAATCAGTCAACAACAATAATATCAAATGGATTTTATCAAATGAATTTTACTAATATATGTCTTAAAGCTACATAATAATTAATTTATTTTTAAAAATAAATTTTAAAAATTAAAAAATATTAAAATTTTTTTTTAATTTTTAATAAAATATTTTGAAAAATGTTTGGTTTACATGGTCACTGTCATACTCATTTTTACCAACTGATAGCTATCAAGTATGGTACTCTTGCCTTTTGTCTCTACTTTTCTCTTCTTCTTTTTTTTGGTAAAGAACTCTACTTTTCTCACTCAATTATTTAGAGCTCCTCTGTAAAGACATTAGTAGCACAGCCAATCTGTACTTTCTAGTGATAAGTAATTTCAACCTCTATTGTTTTTGGTCATGCCAATCCATTATAAAATCTATAGTTGTTTGTTATCATATGTAGGTGATGAATTTTGGTAATAAATTTAATTAGAATCTTATAAGACGTACTGATTTTTAAGATTTGTGATTTCTAGTCTTTAATGAAAATGTGCCTATTTAGTGAAAATACTCCCATTGAACGTAAAGGTATTTACTGAATGAAAATGTTACTTATTGAATGAAAAGTTGCCTATCAATCAAAAATGAAAAATGAAAAAGCACAACTTTTTAATGTTTTAAAATATATACGTGACATTAATTTATGTAATCATATAACACAATGAAAAGTGGCCAGTAAAAAATCAAACGTTTCGCTTTTATATTACATAGATGTATGTTTAAAAAGACATTAGAGTATAGTTAAGTGAATAATCATGGCAGCTCTGCCAAGATTCAATGATGCACTAGTATATGACTAAGGCAAATGTTAACAAGCACTTAGCGGTGCTTGTTAATGTTGCACTAATATGAATTCTATTTGATAAAAAAAATTTAATAAAAAAAATATATAAAATTGGACTCATAATTTATTTTAATATTTTTTCCTTTCTGTAAAATTGATCACACAACTTAAAAACTACAAAAATATAATATGAAGCTGCAATATAGCTGAAAAAAAGGTAAAAATAATTGCAGTTAACAGGCACAATAAACACAACCTATGACTAATTAGGTTATCCATTACTATAACTGAGCTCAAGGCGATAAGAATATTTATGGGTCCATTATTGGTCCATCACCATCAGTGAGTTACAATACAGCAACAGGTAACATCCTATAGGGAAGACCTTTTGTCAAGTTATGGACTTTTGTTACATACTTTTCCAGTCTAGTCACATCATCGGTCTATTTTTAAATTATTTCACATTTGTCCAAAGGAGTAGGGGCCACATTTTTTTTTTTTTTTTTTTTTTTTGATTTGCACAATTTTTTTGTATGTATTGTAGTAGCAGAGATAATCAGTTAGCAGCAATAATAACAATTCATCCGGGTCCTAAGTTTTCTTGGTCACTCATTTTCACCCATTGACAGCTATCAAGCATATTGCGTTATAAGTGACACTGTCTTTAGATAAAGAAACAAAAAAAAAAAAAAAAAAATTCACTCAAATCCACAAGATTATAAACACCAAGAAGTCGGTTTACTTCCCCCAATATTTGATACCAAAAATTTTGAATAAGCATAATCTTTTTTAAAGGACACTGTTTGTATAATTTATATTACCCTATGCTCATATTGCTTAGTGGCAAATTTAGTTTCAAAAGTATGTAAATTGCTTGGTTTATGAGAAATTGCTTAGTGGCAAATTTTGATGGGGACCTGTCAGCTGTCACGGATGTCACGAAGAAACAATAATGTCAAGCATTGACACATGAACAAGAAACTATGCAATTGCCTTTTTATGTGTATTAGTGTAAATTACTCTTTCCAAATTTTTATTTGAATGTGAATGACTGGATATCACGTTTATCGCTATCCGAGCATATGCTTGTGTTTGTGGCAAATTTGATTTGTGTTAAATATCACTTTTCTGATGATTAATATCCTAAGATAGTATTGCATCTGAAAGAAGTGTTAGCATTAATAATCTTCAATAAGCAAGTTGCTTGTTTTATGTTTGTTGTGCTTTTGTATGGACTTGCAAGCTTGAACAACTAAAATTCAAGTGTTGTTGGTGCCGCCTCCCATAAGATTTAGATAGGGACCAGTCAGCTTGGTTGATGAGAAATTGATGCCCTTCAATTTTAATTTGTCATTGTGTCCTAGAACTAGAACTAGGAGCATGGTCCCACTGCTTTGTAGAGATACAGTGAATAAAGCCCCTGCCCAGCATGCTTTTATTATAAACTAGTCACGGATGTGGGTGATGCAGAGAAAAATTTGATATAAATATATTTTATTGGATAATTATTGAATTAATATATTAGATTATATATTTTTAAAAGTCAATTTGTTATTTAAAATTATGTTTTATATTAGAAGTTTTTTTGTGGTGTAACAACTAACAAATTAAATATATTTTGTAGTTGGGTATTATATATAATGAGATATGTATGAAAATACAATGCAATAATTTTTTATAAAAAAAAAAATTACAATGGGAGAACTATTAGATCAAGTTCAAATCATGTATACTTTGTTCATTACTATACAGATGTACACAATTCAACACTTATAGGTATATTTTTTCTCAAAACATAGATCCATGTCTCTTTGTTTTACACAATTGAAACTAAGTGAAAAAGTATATAAAGATAACTATGCAATAAATCATATATCATAAAGTAGAAATATAAAATAAAATAAAATGTAAAGAACAAACTTTATTTCATTATATGAACATATGAACAAATTCTGCAATATATAACTCTTCAAATTCATAAACCACATGATTACTTAGATTTTATAATAAAATAAGACAAATCCATCCATCATGACATTGTAGTATAGTCTATATATAATTATATAAAAATTACATTTTGTTGATCATGTTTCATAAACCAAAAGTACCGTCTATACATCTAATGAAATCTTTAAAGGCTAAAGGCTTTGTAGCTGAATTGGCACCTCCCCATGCATAAAGTGCTTGGAGGTCTAGGAGGGAAATGGTTCAAGCTGCAGGGTTAGCGACATATTATAATTATTTCTCAAAAAAAAAAATCTTTAAAGAGTAACACATGGGAATTCTTAATTTGAGAGAGAGAGAGAGAGAGAGAGAGAGAGAGAGAGAGAGAGAGAGAGAGAGAGAGAGAGAGAGAGAGAGATTAATAACATAATGATGTTCTAGAGTAAATTATATTTTGTCTTATTCTTTTTTTGGCTTTTTCCTTAAAGATAATCAACTAAACAAAGTAAAAACTTACCAAGAAAACTCAAATTAGCTACAAATTTAATGGTGGAGATGCCTATTATTTGTAATAAAATGAACAAAATAAAAATCACAAACAGATTTGAGAAAGATGCATAAGATTTCTAAAAGAAATTTTACCAAACACATGGGATGTAACAATAACAAAATTACTACACTGAATATTTTTTGACTTTTTGACACTCTACAAATAAGTACAAAAAATGTTCATTATCAATATATTTCATATCAACATTAGGAATTTTCACAACAATAATAGGCCAAATAAAACTGCATTAGCAATTCTAAGTCAACTAAAAATAACAAAAGTTAATATGATTGAAAAATTCGGAAAGGAAAACAATAAAATCACTTCAAAAAATGCAAGAATACTAAAAAGAGAGGAAAAAAAAAAGGATCAATTTTGATTGTACGTTTTGTTTACCTCAATGGTCTTCCTATTGTTGCCATAACTTTGAAAGTTTCTAACAAAAATAACTGATTTCTTAAAATGGTGAAAACTAAAGCATAATTGAAAAATATGGAATATGGAAAACAATTAGTATTATGCTAATTTTTGTTGTTGTAGATGATGGGTGATTATATCTAGAATGTGCATTGGTATATATAACATTGTAAAACTTAAATAAATAATCAATGTAAGAGAGAGAGAGAGAGAGAGAGAGAGAGAGTTAAGGTTGTGAAAAACTGAAATTTTGGAAGAAGAAACACTATAATGGTAGATAAACAAAAAGACACTTAAGACATCTCTGGACTGGAGATTTGGGTGCAAAAGTTTGGTTTGGATACTTGAAATGTTAATTTTATTCACTAAAAAGATAATGAATTATTCAATTTTAATAATTACTTAAAATTAGAAAGAAGAAAATGAAAAGTTGAAATCATTTTTTTTAGAAGAAAGTTGAAATCATTTTGGGTAGCTGAATAGTCAAATATTTGTATCTAATGAATAATAATATTTGTACATGATCTGTATTTAATTATTTTATATAAAAAAATTAAAAAATTATAAAGAGAAAAATGATCATAACTCTTCAAATTTGATATACCAACAGGTGTCTATTGAAAAGTCATAACCCTTCATATTGGATATATCAAAAGGTAGCTATTAACTGAAAATGTGCCTATTTAATGAAAATATGTCTATTGAATGAAAATGTGTTTATTAAATGAAAAGTTGCCTATTAATTGAAAATGAAAATTGAATGCACAACTTTTTGACGTTTTTAAATGTATATATGACATTAATTTATATAGTCACATGACACAATAAGAAGTGGTCAACAAAAAATCAAATATTTTGCTTTTATATTACATAAATGTATGTTAAAAAAAAGACATTAGAGCATAATTAAGTGAATAATCGTGGCAGAGATTCACATCAAGTGCAATATCTAAGGTATTGCACCTAGTGCAATATCTAATTAATGACTGAAATTGAAAGTTGAAAAAGTAACTTTTAATCTCAGCTATTAAATAAAATATATTAAAAAAGAGTTAAAAAATTAAAGTAAAAAAGTAAAAAATAAATTTTAAAAATAGTAAAAAAAAATGAAGATATTGCACCAAATGCAATAACCTAAGAATTGCACTGATGTGAATCCTCGTGGCTGCTCTGCCTAGATTCAGTGGTTCCAGCACTAGTATATGACTAGTTAGGCAATAAGATTATCCATTACTATAACTGAGCTCAAGGCGATAAGAATATTAATGGGTTCATTATTGGTCCATCACCATCAGTGAGTTTCAAATTACGATACAACAACAGGTAACATCCTGTGGGAAAGGCCTTTTGTCAAGTTGTGGACTTTTGTTACATACTTTTGCAGTCTAATCACATCACCGGCCTATTTTTAAATTATTTCACATTTGTCCAAAGGAGTAGGGGCCACATTTTTTTTTTTTGGTGAAGACATTTTTTTGTATTACAGTTGCAGAGATAATCAGTCAGCAGCAATAATAACAATTGATCCGGGTCCTCCTAAGAATCTTGAAAGTGAGTTTTCTGGGTCACTCGTTTTCACCCAGTGACAGCTATCAAAGCATAGTACATTTTCCTTTTGTATAAGGACATTAGTAGCACAGCCAATCTGTATTTTCTAGTGACAAGTAGTTTCAACCTCTATTAATTTATAAAATCTATAGTTGTTTGTTATCCTATATTGGTGATGAATTTGATTATGAAAAATATAGTAGGTGATGAATTTTGGTAATAAATTTATTTAGAATCCTAATAAGATGTACTTATTTTTAAGATTTGTGATTTCTGGTTTAGTTCCCCTAAATATATTTGTATATTTGTATATTACATTACTGCCCTTTGCTCATATTATTATGGTGTACAGTACATGTGAAGTAGTCTCTAAAGTATGTAAATTGCTTGGGTTAGCGGCAAATTTAGGCAGGGACTTGTCAGCTTTGTTCATGAGAAATTGATGTCCTTCAATTTTAATTTGTCATTCATGAGAAGCCACACTCATCTAACTAGTTAATCATGATTTTCATCTTTTAAATACCAAGAAACAACCTGAACACTTTATACCATTTTACACATGAAATAGAAATTAAGTAATTGCCTTTATGTGTATTTGTACATGTAAATTATTCTTTTCAAATTTCTATTTGAATGTGAATGACTGGATATCACGTTCATCGTTACAAAGCAGATGCTTGTGCTTGTGGCAAAATTGATTTGTTTAAGCAGGATGCTTTTGTTAAATTTCACTTTTCTCATCATTAATATCCTAAGATAGTATTGCAGCTGAAAGAAGTGTTGGTATTAATAATCTTCAATAAGTGTTGGAATATTTTCGTAAAATTATTATATATGTACTTTTAAATGGTCTTTTAAAGGAAAGAATATAATTATTTACAGTTAATAGCCATATTAACTTACCTTTTATTAGCTGTTGAAAAAAAATTCAGATCCTCTAAATTTCTTAAGATACTCTACAAAATAAATTTATTTAAATCTTAGCCTATCTTTAAACACATAATGCATAGTCTATGCCAAATAGTAATTGTCACCAATATTAGCTAAATAATTACTATTAGTTTATCGTTGATAACTTGATATATTACAATAAATTTCCATAGCCATTTACTAGTGAGTCTGCTAGTCAAAAGGAAAGTTAATTCTAATATCTATTGAATTAAACATGATTTTAATACGGAAGGTTGTTTTACTAGTCTATATTAGGCCAATATGTACGGCCAAAATGGATAGAGATAGTAAGAGGAAAAAGGGCCGGTTTTATCTTCTCACCATTACATGCATCAACAAATATTTGCATTACATTATCTAGGGGTGTCAATTCGGATTAACGTGTCGGGTTCGTGTCGTGTCAAGGTAGGAGTATTCGACTAAATGGCTCAACCCTAACCCGACCCATTTAATAATCGTGTTATAATCCTTCAACCCTAACCTGACTTGTTAATAAGGTGGGTTGACCTGACCCAACCCATTTGACACGCTTAATAAACAAGTCATGTTAGGTTGACACAAATGTAACACAACTCATTTCAACCTTCATAATATTAAATATAACATTTATCTAGAAATAATTTTTTTTATATCCTAAAAAGCATTGCATACACTTCAAGTCTTTAACCCACATTCAAAATAATATAGTTCAACAAAAATATAACATTCATCTAGAAATAAGTTCTTTACATTCCAAAAGAAGTGCATACACTTCAACCCAAATTCAAAATAACAAAGTTTAACAAAAATAAAATAACATAGTTCAACAAAAATATAATATCTTTGGAACTCGCCAAATGCTAAGTATCAATATTAAAAGAATTTGAGCAAACAGTAAACTAATCCTAACTGTAGGGTAAAAATTTGTTGGGCCAGGCACCAACACTCTATATGATGAGCCCACCAAATTTCCCATAATAAATTTGTAGAGAATGGGCTGAACAACTGGGCTAATGGTGGATTTAGCAACGGTCCGGATGAAGAAAAACCAATAATAAAGAAATGGGTTGAGTCAAGCCTTCAACGGGATCAATCTCTATAGTCCGAAGAGGTTTTTTTATTTAAAGGCTTAGTGAATACAAATTCTCTCCCCCTTCTCTGTGATACTTGTTTCCCTTATATATACACCCTTTTCCCATCTTCACCGCACACTTGTCCTTCATCTAGACATCCACTTGAGTACCAGTCACATCAGCCGTTTGCTTTAACTTGCTGTGAGTGGTGGTGGGTGAAGACGCACTGTTCAGGTGTCTTCTCCACATAAATGCGGCCAGGAAAGTTGCTGCAGTGCATTAAATGTGGCGGTGGCAGCTTTATTGGCAAGACATTTCATGATAGTTACGCAGTTAGACATGTCCGAAGATCAGCCCTGGCAGGGAGATCTTTAGCATGTCTACTCGATCAAGCTCTGGGCGGCTCCGTTGGGTAGGGTCTCTTCGGCCCAACCAGGTTGTCTTCGGACAGACCGTTTGTTCCCTATGGGCTGCGCTTCCCCCAGGGTGGCATAGCATCGATACATTTAACCTCTTCGGACAGAGAGTCGTATTTGAACTGGGCCTCAGGCCCATCATGTGGCGTCGGGCTTTCTCACCCACACTAACTATGACCATGATTATCATCCATAAATTCTTTGTTGATGTCTAAATTCATAACATCTTCCACAAGCTCATCCAATTTCATTTGTGCAAGTTCTATGCAAAAAAAAAAAAAGTATTAGTAGTTTTAGGGTCTGTAAAGTTTCAATTTCCAATTATATCCCTTGTAAGTTTTTGTAATTACTCAATTTTCTTTTTAAATTTAAAATATATATTGGATATAAAAGATATTTGACAAATCTAAAATAAAATAAATATTTATTTATTATACGAGTTAAACGAGTTGTGTTAATAGGTTATTTCGAGTTGACACAAATAAATTGGCGTGTCAAACGTGTCTATTGCGGGTTATGCGGGTTGACCCGCTTATAACACATTTCTTATCGTGTCGCTTTCAGGTCGACCTGTTTACGACCTAAACCTATTAAGGCCCAACCCTAACCCGAAAAAACACGTGTCGTGTTTGCAGGTTGAGTCGAACATTGACACCCCTAACATTATCCTCTTCTTTTATGAAAAAAAATATATATTCCCACTATATTATATTTTAGATAAAAAAAAAGTATTATAGACAATTTCTTATCCTACAAGTTGATATGGGACATAATTTTCAAATCAATTTCAGTAATTTGTTATATTTGGTATTTTTATGTAATTTTTGTTATTTTAGGTTTATGGCATTTATTTGCTTATTTTGAGGTGCTTTTAATATGATTTTTAGGTCAAATTCGGTTTCTGTTATGGTTAGGTATTAATTAGGAGTAATTTTAAAATATATTTTATTATCTGTTAAGTTTTACAAGAGCTCCTTAAATAGAACCCTAAGTTTTTTTAACAATTATTCAATCAATAAAATTCAGACTTTTTGTCTCTCTATTTTCTGGTGGATCTCACACCATTTCTCCTTATGGATTCAAGGACCCTTGTGAATTAAAGGAACTCTCGTCGATTCGAGGTTATTTTCAAAAGAAAATGTGTTTTGTTTCTTGTTTTCTAGAAATAGACGTGTTTTGTTTCTTGACGCTTCCATATCTCGCATCACAAGCGGTGTATGCTTGTTATGATAATCGGCAAGTTTGCTACACTGTTGTATCTTGGGGGCAAGCACGCAAAATTGCTAGTCTACCATACCAAAATTCTTGTTGACGGCATGTATCATCTCAAGAGAGCAATCTAGTTCATGCCTCAACTTCCTATATAAAAACTCATGGAATTAACAATACTAATTTGTATATAATGTTAAGAGATATGTTGAAGTGCTAAATAGGTAATTTCTTAACTCTATTCTCTAATTTTAAGGTGAACTCTAATTTCTGTGAAATATTATTATTTAAATAATAATTTGAGGGTTATATAAATTTAATTTACTCATTAGTCATTGTTCTTAGGCAATAAGAGTTGTCCATTACTAAAAGAAAAACATCCCACAAATCCACACTTTAAGAAAGAAGTATACCCTGTTATAAGTGTATACTTCCTCCCATTTATAATTGTGTGGGTCCCATCAGCTATGAGTGCGAAAAAATATACACCCGTAACGGGGCGTATTTTTCCCACTATAAGAACATTGGCCTGTCGCCATCAGTGAGTGGCTACAATATGATAACAGGTAACATCATCAGCGTGGACCCTACTCACTAGCCGGTAGAAATCACACACATCTATATGTGCAGATGATCAGTGATATATATAGGGAGACCCCAGGTCTTTTAATTGTCTTCTTCCCTTATTTCACATGCACATGATTTATTTGATGGCAAAGATTTTCCATAAAAGTTGTCCCTACATAACACCTATTAGATAGGGACCTGTTAGCTTTAATTGGTTCATGAGAAATTGATGCCCTTCAAGTTTTAATTTGTCATTCATGAGAAATCAAACTCATCGTTAATCATATTGAGTGGCCGAGTTAACTTATTCTTTGGAAGGAATATTCAAACTCTAAAATTCTCACTTGATATACTAAAAAGCATAAATTGACTTAAAAATTATTGGCAGATAAATTAAATTTAAAATTGATCATATAAGACCACTTGAAGAGAAGAGTTCTTAAATGACCATAACAAAATGTTACGGCATTTTTATAGCAAGTGAAGTCTCAATCTACCATAGATCAACATAAAATAAAATAAGATTATATTGAGATACACCACAGCTCAAAACAAAAATGTTTTAAAAATATAATGAGATTTTTTTGTATTACTAGATTTCCTCATTGGTTAGTTAAGTAAGTGGCAAGGAACCAAAAATAAAATAAAAAATGGCATAGAGCTTTCAATCAATTAAAGCCAACGTGTGCATTTCAATTAGCTCAATTGGTAAAATCTTTGATAATTGAATAAGAAATTTGGAGTTCAATCTCCCTTTATACCAAAAACCGATTAGTGTTTTAATTTGATAATAAAAAGCTATCATCAGGAGCGGACGTCATAAGTTGAAGCTCTCTAAAAAAAATAATAATAATAAAGTCAATGTGCAGCTCGTTGGCTTGGAATTTGAAACATTGTCTTTGCCCCCCACCTCACTATAACTTATACTTGTGAAGTGACCATCACGCTAATGATATACGGTCGATGAACCTTGCCATTAGTGATACCAAGAGGAACTTTTTGCCTAAAGAAAAGTTTGGCTAAAATATAAAGTTGGTCTCTGAATTTTACCAAAAAATCTTGTTTCTTTGCTAAACTAAAAAAAAAATAATAACTATTAAAAATGTTTCACTTTTTGTTCTTAAATTTTTATAAAAAAAAATTAATATTTTTTTATTTCTAAATTATTACAAATTTTATTTTTCCTAGTTTTACTTCTAAACTATTAATTTTTTTAATATTTTTTTAACAAACTTTAGGAGGAAAAAGACTTTATAAAGATTGAAAAAAAAAAAAAACCTTTTAATAAAGTTTAGAGTATTCACAACAGATGTTGCAAAAAAAAATCATTTTGACACACTAAAAGCCTACTTTATTATTTTACCACATCATTTTACAATATCTCATTTATCAGATGTTCTATCATTTAATTCTATACATTAAAATAATATTTACTACACATTAAAATAACACATTAAAAAGAAAAAGAAAGAGAGAAAGTCAAAAAATATGAGAGAGAATGAATAATTTTTTTTTTTTTTTTGGTTAGCATTCTCGTCCATACTGTTGCAAAATGCAACGGTACTGTTCATATGTGGCAAAAATTATGAGATTTGTAACATCTGATAAATGGAGTTTTTTGGTGTTTAGTGTGCCAAATATATGACATTTGGTACATTTAGCACATCTAGTATGGATGCTCGTCAGTACTTTTGCTCTTTGGCTCTAGTTTTTTCACTCAATTATTTTGAGCCTCTCTACAGCCTTTAGTAGCACTAGCACAACCACTACTTTTAATAAAGGAATCCAAAGTTGTCCTAATAATGGAACTCATCAAACAAAAAAAAAAAAAAAAAATTTGTTGGATAACAGTGAAGTCAATCAGAAAACCCCAATTCAATGTACAATGTCCTAGTAATGGAACTCATCAAACAATTTTTTTGCATAAGATTTATTGTAACAACCCCAGCTCAACCATGCGGTATTGTCTGCTTTGGCTTCATTAGGCCTCATGGCTTTGCTTCTCCCTTTTAGCACAAAGGAAGGGAAAACGCCTTGTTACAATGAAGAGTGGCATCCCTCCTTATGGACCAAGCTTAGAACATTCACTTAAGCGATATGGAACTCAGCTTTTGTTAGGCCTCCAAACAATATCTATACAATTAGAGTGTGGTCATTACAAATGGTATCAAAACTATGCCTCAACAAGAAGTGTGGGTCCCACACGCGAGGACTTGTATGCTCATAAGGGGGGTGAATTATGAATGACCAAAGGGAGAAGCAATCCTGCTAAGTCCCACATCCCTTAGAAAAGCACATCGGGATGTGCTAGAGTGATTTCCCTTTTAATTTATAAAGGTCTTTTCTCTACTCTATGGTGCAGCTTGAAATTTTGAAGCTTTGGTTTTCATTTTCTAGTGTGTTTTTTTTTAGCATTTCTCTCTCAATTTCAAATTTCTGTCAAGCTGAGCAATTGAATAATTGAATATCTAGTAAGTGAATATCAAAATCTCAAATATCCTAGCCGTTGAAGCAATTGAATATCCAGTAAAAAAATAATTTCAATGCAGATTTAAAATATCAATAAGAGCAAGACCTTACTGAAGATTCACTTATATTTCACCTGTACTGGTAACTAGTAAGGGTGGCAAATGGGCGGGTTGGGTCATAAATGGGTTGGGTCTTAAATGGGTTGGGTGTGTAATTATCCATTTAACCATTTATGACCCATTTATATATAAATTAATTATCCATTACCCGCCCAACCCATTTACTTAGTAACCCGCCCAATTAACCAAAATAAATAAATAACTTGTTACTAAATTTTCCCATTAAGTTAGCAACTACAAAATTTCTCATTAACCAAACAGGACCCTTGGAAAATCGGATTAAAATTTTTTAGCTTTATAACAACAGCAACCACTTCATTTTCATTTATTTTCCCAAACTTTCTCACAAACCAAACAGAACTTCTTCTCACCCAGACCAAACAGAACTTCTCCTCACCCTTGAAACGGCACCGTCACGTTCCTCTGCCTCTTTTTGATAGTCGACGTCCTACATGGCACTATCGGAGCTGGTAAATTCGGAACCCCAGAGCAAGACTTCAATGAGCTCCGCGACCATCTCTGCTCTCGTGGGCGGCGCGTGGAGCCCCACTGCGTCCTCGAAGAAGCCTAACTCGAAACCGAGTTCGATAACCAGTCCAACAACTACGCCACTTTCAACATCACCAAGATCCTCATTGACGATGAACTCGATGAGAAACCCGACCCGAACAAACCCTACTCTCTCGGCCCCAAAATCTCCGATTGGGATGAGCAAAGATCCGATCAGGCTGAATAAACCCCGAGTCTTGCTCGTTACCGATTCATCTCCAAAACCTTGCGAAAACCCGGTCGGAGATCACTACCTGTTGAAAGCGATCAAGAAGAAGATCGATTATTGTAGGTTTCACTACCTGAAATCGAGTTTCTATGGTGGATGGACAGTGATGCGGAGACTGTGGTTGTCAGAGATGGAGCAGATGTAGTGGGATTTCTTTTCTGTTAAAGTGTTTGGTTACGGAGAAAATCTAAGGGAAAGTGAGATGAGGGCTGAAATCTGAATGTTTGGGTTTTGAAATATAGAGGATATACTATTTATTTAGTTTTAGAATTTAGAAGGGTTTAGTGAGTTTATTTAATTTTAAATTTTAGATGGGTTTAGTGGGTATTAGTGGATTTATGCAGTTAGACCTATCTAATTAAATAACCAAATGAGTCTTTATCCATTTAACCCAAACACTTAAATGGGTTGGGTTAAGACTTATCCAAATAAGATAAGTAATGAGCGAGTTCATAAATATGGATAAAAATTACCACCCCTATTGGTAAGGAAAGATTTACAAATTTTAGAATTTGAAAGGGATTACGAATTGGAAGAACATAAAGGACTACGAATAGGAAATTCATTTGGTCACATTTGCTTTCTTGGTGAATCATGTGTTTACAATTATTTTCGTCTTCTTGTGTCGGCAGAATCATGTTTGTCAAATTTACCTTGGTGAAATGTTTTCACTTTTTGTCAACTGTGGACTTCTGTCACATACTTTTAAAGTTTAGTCATTGGTTAGTTAAGTGAGTCCGTGAGTGGCGAGGAACCAAAAATAAAAAAATGGCATAGAGCCTTCAATCAATTAAAGCCAACGTGCAACTTGATGGCTTGGAATTTGGAAGTAGCCAGCCACGACAAATTTCCACTACATAATGGTCTTCGATTATTGTGAAAAAAAAGTTTTGCCTTAGCGTTCAAAAAAAAAAAAAAACATAAAATATGATACTTTTTACTGAGAAAAGATTTTCCAAATCCAAACCATCATTGGTACTTTCGTTTTTTTACTCTACTTTTGGCATGACTGATTATTATGAGGCCCTCTTTAGATTACTCATAGACTTTAGTAGCACAGCCAATCTGCATTTTCTAGTATGTACGTGGTTTCTCCTTTCATCAACAAGTTAGATGGTTTTAAAAACTTAAATGATTAAAATATTGAAAAAAGAACCTACGGTTTTTACGGTTAAAACACTGGGTTTTATGGTTTTTATAGAACCACTTGAAGTTCCAGTTCCTGTTTCCTCTTTGACAGTCTGCTACTGATTTTGGTCATGCCTTTCATTAAAAAATCTATAATTGTTTGTTATTACAGGTGATGAATTTCGGTAATTAATTTAATTGGAATCTTAATAAGAAGTTCTTATTTACAAGATTTGTGATTTATTCTCTGTAAATAATTTTTATATAATATATATTAAAAAAAAAAAAAAAAACTCAAACCCACAAGATTATAAACACCAAGACTACTTCAGTTTAATTCCCCTAAATTTGATAGCTAAAATTGTGAATATGCACAATCCTTTTATGAAGGACATGGTTTGTATATTTTATATTACCCTTTGCTCGTAATAAGTAATATATAACGGTGTATTGTATATGTTAAAGTGATTTCAAAGGTCCGTAAATTGCTTGGGTTAGAAGAAAAATTCTGTATAAGCAGATGACTTCTAAGATAATATTTTCGATGTGTTAATAATTATTAATCTTCTCCAGCTAACTGTAAGTAAAGCTTGCTTAATATATATCATAATATCAATAAGTTCACTTTGAGAAGCAGTTGTTAATTCAAGTCTCATGTTTGTCAGTCTTTTGTCCGGACCTGTAACCAAATCATCATAGCTTAAATTAAATGACTAGTGCAACTAAAATTGAAGTGTTGTTTGTTGGTCCGGCTTCATTCCCTGTTCTTGTGTGGACCTGCCGCTTTCTCTATGTTCATGAAAATTAATGCCCTTCAAATTTGTACAATTGTCTGTTTCTGTTGCCTAGAAGCATGTTGCACGTTTTTGTGGGGAAACACTTTTCTAGAAGAGAATTAGAGAAAGCACATTAGCCATGGCCCATGACTTCTTTTCCTGCAATGGTGCATAATTCATAAATAGGCATTTATCCAGTGCTGCATTGATATAAAAAATAATCATGATATTGATCATTATAAATATTATAAATTAGTAACATCAAATACTACGCTTCTATTTTAATATAATAAATATATAAATTGTGCATGATTATAATAAATATTTGATACCAAAATTTATGAATATGCATAATATTTTTTGAAGGAAACTGTTTGTATATTTGATATGGACAAAGTTTAGTTATAAAATTGTTTGTAACCTTATACTACAACTTTACTCAATATTTTTTTATTAGAGGTTAATTTTGACAAATTTATCATTAAATTACATCTTCTTCTTATATCCTCTATACTTACAAAATTTCAAGAAAATTAAAGATCACTATCTATGTTATCAATAAATTTTTTTAATTACAAATTTTTGTAATTTAAAATTATGTATAAAATATAAGTTTATAAATCATATAGTAAATAATATCCAATTGACACAAAATTTGACATGTATATTAACATTATTTTATTGAGTTAGTTTATAGTCAAACTTTGTCCATTTAAAATTACCCTTTGCTCATATTATAACGGTGTACAGTATATGTCAAGTGGTTTCAAAAGTATGTAGATTGCTTGGTTTAGTGGCAAAATTGTGGATAATATTGCCCAATTGTTAATAATCTTCACCTAGAGAGCTTGTTTAATATCATATCAATGAGTTCACTTTGAGAAGAATTGTTTTAATATTTAAATTTTCATGTTTGTAGCTGTTTTGTGTGGACCTGTAAAAAAATCATCATAGCTTAAATGGTTAGTGCAACTAAAATTTAAGTGTTGTTGCTCCTGCTTCCCTGTTCGATCTTGTGTGGACCAACAACACTTTTTTTTTTTTTTTTTTAGTAGTAATGGTTTTGTTCAGCAGAATATGAACTGCTTGGAAGTTGGAACCTATGAGTCTATGAACATGATAAGCCATCCTCATTCCACAATACACACTGTAAAATATAAATTCTAATTAAAATTGACATGGATATTACCATCACATTGGAATACGTCATGGCCCACATATTCTTAAGATTTTGTTAACAGATATTCCACATTTTTTAGTAAACTATTATAGTAAAATTTTTAATTATCAAAAAAGAAAAAAAAAATCAAGTGTAATATACCAATGTTTTCCTTTTACTCGAATAAATAAAGACCAATAATAACATTTAAGATGACGTTCCATTTTACCGAGAGCATATATAATATCCTTCGTAAAGACAGAAATTATCTTAATAAATAAATATTAAATGTTTGGGTAAATTCCACAACATTAAACATACTAAAACCTACCGATTTAGTCCTCAAAAGACGATTTTGACCCTAACTGTCTCCGTTCCTTTCCCCTTCTCTCTTCTCTCTCTCTTTCTCAGATCTCTCTCTCAAAACCCACCGCCCAACAAACCCATATCACCCACAGCCACTAGAAAAGCCACTGACCACCATTCATATCACCCATTTCTCTCTCTCTTCTCACTTTGCTCCTTATTTTTTGTCATTCGCATTCAGTTTCTTTATTGTATTCTCAACTTATAACTTTCAGTCTCCATTAACTATGGATGGTGTACTACTGTCACTCGTTACTGATCTCTTGAAGCAGTTGGGTTCATTCGCAGCCCAGCAGGCTCTACAGGAGCTACAGTTGCTTGTTGGAGTTGATGATGAACTCCAAAATCTTCAATTCAATTTCAAAATGGTCCAGGCGATGCTCAACAAGTTCGAGGAAAGACGACTGAGGGATGACGCTGTGAAGCTTTGGTATGATAAGCTCGAAGATGCATACTACATGATGGATGACGTGTTGGACACCTGGAACACTGCAAAGCTCAAATTACAAATTCAGAATGAAGAAGAAGGAGAAAAAGGTGCTCATAGTAACGCTCCTGCCCCCCTTGAGAAAAAAATGAAGAAGGTATGGTCCTTCTTCCCCTCTCCATCATGTTGCTTTCGTCAAGTTGACAATGTTTCTGTTCGTCATGAGGTTGGTCACAAGATAAAAGAACTGAATGAAACATTAGCTAATATTCTCAAAGGCAAACAGGAGTTTGGGGTTGACTTGAATAGTCAACCTGGAAGAGTTGAAAGACTAGAAATTACGTCCATTGTGGATGTTTCTAAAATAGTTGGCCGTAACGAGTACAAGGATGATCCACTCAACAACCTATTAGGCGTGGGTAGTCAACAACAAAGCAATCCTCTTATCATCTCCTTAGTGGGTATAGGCGGTATAGGAAAATCAACTCTTGCCAAACTCGCCTATAATCATCCAAAAGTAATAGCTCATTTTGATAAAATAATGTGGGTTAGTGTTTCTGATCCTTTCAATGAGTGCAATGTTGCCAAAGCAATCATCCAAGAGCTTGACCCTAAACATGAATCCCTCAAAAATTCCACTACTATATTGCAACCTCTATTGTGTATAGTTTGTAATTTGATTAAGGACAAAAAGTTCTTTCTTGTCTTTGATGATGTGTGGGCTAAAGACTTCCCAAAAGAGTCTAAAAAGTGGGAGCCTTTCAAAGATGTTCTCATATATGGTGCCCAAGGTAGTAGAATTCTAGTCACCACACGTAATGAGGAAGTTGCGCACATGATGGGGAGCGCCAAAACCCACATAATCAACTTAGGGAATTTATCTGTTGATGATTGTTGGTTGATTATTAGGAAAATAGCATTTTTTGATGAAAATATAGATCAACATAAGGATCTTGAACCCCTAGGTAGACAACTAGCAGATAAATGCCAAGGCTTGCCACTTGCTGCAAATCTTTTAGGGAGTTACATGCGCAACAAGAGAAGAAAAGAACAGTGGGTGAAGGTTTTGGAAAGTAGTTTGTGGGATTTAGAAAATGTTGAAAAAGGCCTTTTAGGACCATTGTTGTTGAGTTATTATGAATTGTCCTCAGTAGAGAAACAATGTTTCTTATTTTGTGTTGTCTTCCCAAAAGATCATGTCATTAATAGATTTGAGTTAATCATCCATTGGATGGCACAAGGATATATCAACTCAAAAGGAAATATGGAGATGGAAGACATAGCGGAAGAGTACTTTGAAAAATTAGCCATGCGCTCTTTTTTCCAAGATTTTGAGAAAGATGAGAATGATGGTAGAATTAAAAGTTGCAAAATGCATGATATTGTGCATGACTTTGCACAGAAAATGACAGAAGATGTATGCTTCACAATTAAAGGTGATGAAGAGGTTGAGAAAGACTTTAAGAGGGCTCGCCAGTTGTCATTAATGGTTGAAGAAACATTTCCTGAGTTTGTTTATGAAGCAAAAAATCTACGCTTTCTCTATTTATATTTTATGTCTTCTCAGATTGTCCAATCCAAGTTATTCAACCATTTGACATGCCTACATACATTACATTTGAAAGGTCGGTACATTTTGGAACTTTCAAATGAGGTGGAAAAATTGATACATTTAAGATACCTCAAGTTATCAGACTTGACGATAAAAGAATTGCCTGAAAGTATATGTAATTTATGTAATTTACAAAGTTTAGATGTTAGTGAGTGTTCGGTACTTGATAAATTACCGCAGGGGATAGGTAAACTAATTAATTTAAGACACCTCCTGTTTATTGAAGATGTTGATGAAATTAGAATAAAATCATTTCCAAAGGGAATTGGGAGATTAACTTGTCTTAAAACATTACAATACTTTCCTGTAGGTAAGGGTGAAGAAATATGTAAACTGGGAGAATTAGAACATTTGAACCACATTCGAGGGAAACTTCAAATAGTAGGGTTGAGTAATGTGGTAGATCTTGGTGCGATCGAGAATACATTGAAGAAGAAGGACCTCCGTTATTTGGGGCTATTTTTTAACACATTAGAGGAAATGAAAGGCGAATTTGAAAAGGAAGAGGAAGAGACAGAGGAAGAAAGAAGAAGAAAAATGGAGAAAGATGTAGCCATTCTAAATGCCTTAGAGCCACCGTCCTGCTTGGAACTTTTAGAAATTCGTTTTTGTAAGGGCACCACAATGTCTCCTAATTGGATGATGTCCAAATTAACCTATTTGAAAAGGCTTATTATCAGATACTGCCCAAACCTAGAGCAGTTGCCTCCTTTGGGGAAGCTGCCGTTGCTCGAAGAATTAGAAATACGGAACGCTCCAATGATTCGAAAGGTGGGAGATGAATTTTTGGGAATAGACATAGAAGAAGAAGAATTATCAGAATCATCCAAAAACAATAACAACAAAGACATCATCATATTCCCAAACCTTAAATCTCTCATACTTACAAGATTGGGGGAGTGGGAAGAATGGACTGGGATGGGAGGAACAATAGAAGAAGAAGAAAAAGATAATAGTGCTAATGCTTTTGTTACTAATAATACTCCAAAAAATAAAATAATGCCACTTCTTCATTCCTTGGAAATTTGGCGGTGCAACAATCTAAAGTCTCTGCCAGACTACCTGCGTAATACTCCATTACAGGAATTGGAAATCTATGAATGTGAAATTCTCGAGCAGCGTTGCGAAAGAGGGATAGGAGATTACTGGCCCAACATTTCTCACATTCCAAACATCCAAATTGATTATAAATATGTGCAAAAAGACGGTCAACTTCAAGACAGCGTTGATTTAGAGGTAACTCTTCTTTTCTTGCAAAACTATCCTATCAAATATATAAATACTAATACATATATGGATTTGTGCAAATAGATGCAGCTAATTAACTTCTATATTTATCCCATAAAAAACAATTAGTAATACCAACCATGTCCCTTGATAAATTTTCCCAATATCACAAACACGCTACCGCCACCAAATCATTCTATTTGTTTGGGTTGTGATCCCTGTTGCTCTAATCTCTCAGTGGTGTGGGTTCTATTATATTTTATTTTTCTTGTTCATTTTTTTGTTTAATAGTATTATATGGGTCATTGTGGGTTTTGTTCATTTTGGGTTATTTAAACTACTGAGAAGTAGATGATTTCTACTTCTCAGTAGTGTTTGATGAAAAAGAAGATGTGATTTTGCCTGTATCTGATGAAGTATGCAGAAGAGTTGCGGTTCCAAGAGGCTCTTATGGGCTCTCTCTACTTCTCAGCAGTGTTTGATGAAAAAGAAGATGTGATTTTGCCTGTATCTGATGAGAGGTATGTAGAAGAGTTGCAGTTCCAAGAGGCTCTTATGGCCTCTGCGATCACTTCCAAATTGGCCAACAATAAAGCCTTAACCTTATTGCCATTTCTGTCATCGCCAACGCCAACAATACAAGCAATTCTTCCAACCCCGGAACCAGAGCTAGCAAAAGAAGCTGGAGAATCATCATATAGCTTATGTGAGATTTGTGTGGAAAGGAAAGATAGTGACCAGATGTTCAAAACTGAGACCTGTGTTCACTCATTTTGCTCTGATTGCATTGGCAAACATGTTGCCACAAAGATCCAAGAGAGCATAACCGTTGTTACTTGCCCTGGATTGGACTGCAAGGGTGTCATAGAACTCGATGATTGCAGGGCAATGCTTCCAAAAGACGTGTTGGACAGGTGGGACGAGGCTCTATGCTTCCGAAACACTGATGATGTGGTTGAGGTGGACAAGATTGAGGGCAGTAATCATGAGAAAGATGATGGGGCTGGGTTTGAGGCGGATGAAAAAGTGGAAGTAAACATTGATGAAGGGGATTTTTAAATCTGGACAGTACAGGGCAGTTGGCATGCACAGAAGAAGACAGATACATTATGATGAGACTGGGTAGTAAGAGCAGGGTGTCGAAGAAGACAATGAATGAGGAGGTCAGATTCCCTTTTAAATTGCTCAATCATTACCTTTAAATCTACGTTTATATTGCTACTTTATGCCTCTTATTTCTAGTTACCTTTAATATTTCTATCTTCGATTAATTGCTCGAATTCCATTGTGTGTTTAGATTAGTGATTATACTAGATAAAACCATTTTAACTTTTTTATTGATTGATTGATTTCAATAAATTTTTGTTTTTAGCTGCAAGTAGAGTTTTTTCGAATGATGATGGCTAGAGCAAAGAGAGATATAAAGCCTCTGTTTATGAAAATCTCTCCAAGTTTTTTTCCTAAAATAAGATGTTCTTCTTGTAATATCTTTTTTTTCTTGATTTCAATTCCGTGTTTTTATTGGCTTGCTTGTTATTTGAGCTATATATTATTTGTTATTTTTTATTTGATTTATTACTAATTCATGTGATTAATCTTAACCAACTTGATAAAAATATGTTTTTGCATTTGCCATTTTGGTGAAAAAAAAAAAAAAACCCTAAATACATTCCTACTATTCCATGTCAATGTCAATATTGTCTCCCTTATTCAGGTGATTCAGGTTGAACCTGTTTCACTTTTCTCCTTGCTATTCTTTACTTTTATCTCAAACAAACTTAAGCGTCTTTAAATGATCATCATTGTTCAATCCAGGATGCTGGCTGGGGCACACCCATCAAGTAATTATGCTGCCCAGGTCAATTATGTTCTCATTGACTTTATTCTTTTTGAAGTGTTTCCCTGCATTAATTCTTCTTAATCAAATCTACCAATTTTAAAGAGAATCAATGTTTCTTGAATTAGCTTCACCAAATTCTTGTAATTTTATGAAAGATTCATAGCAATGTACGTTTCCCTTGTTAGCTGAGATGTGGAGTGTTGCTTGATGGTGGAGTCACCATTTTATCTTGAAGGAGCTAGCGGACTGTTTGAATTTATTGTGAAAAGAAAAAGAAAATGGGCACATGGTTATAGTAATTGTTGAAGTTACAAAACTTATTCTAGAAAGAATGCATACAAAAGACTAGCAGGACATGAGTATGCAGATATCTCAGGGGATTTAGGTATGGATGCTAGGATGTAAGTCTTGCTTTGGAGTTAACTGTGTTGTTTGCCATGCCTGGAGATTGTGAACATCTCAGTTTTGAAATATAGCAAGGAAAGAACTTGGAGAGGATTATTTGTGCAGCGACTATTTCTAACTTTAAGGACTGCCTATTATTTCCTTCATTTTGCTTTCTAACATGGTGCTAGGGACGTTAATGTAATTTCAACTACTTGAGTTGACCCTTTTCAGTTTAGTAAATGGTAAACGTAGCACTAGAACATGACAGTTCCTTCATTTAGGAATTGTCAGCCTCTATACAAGATACAAACTTAAGAACCATTGATTTGGTTATAGGTAAATCATGTGGCAGTTTACATGGTTTTTTTTTTTTTTTTTTTTCAAAGAAACCTTTAAGGTCCCTAACACTTTTTTTAGTTGTGTAGCAGATTGAGTTATTTTTTGCTTTCTCGATTTGATAAATAACGGTTTTGGTGCATTGTGAAGAACATGGTCAGGGCAGGTGTTACGCAATGATATAAAAGTTGTTTTTGGGTGCTAAGATTAAAAAAAAAAAAAAAAAAAAAAAAAGATTTAATGGAAAATCTTTACACCCATAATCCTGGGCTAAAAATAATATAACAGCACAACATTGAGTAGCAGATTGAGTTAATTTATTCTTTCTTGATTTGATAAATAATGATTTTGGTGCATTGGGGAGAACATGGTCAGAGCAGAGATTACGCTATGATATAAAAGTTGTTTTTGGGTGCTGAGATTTAAAAAAAGAAAAAAAAAATAAAGTCAATGGAAAATCCCCACACACATTATCCTGAGCTGAAAATAATATAAAAGCAAGGTGTTGAGAGTAGTTTGTAAAAAATTAGTATATCATTTATTGTAATATGATTTATTTAGCAAGTTGGTTTGGTGGGGTGCCTATCAGGAAAGGTGTTCAACATGAAGTAAAGGGGGAACCACCCGTAACTTGAGCAATTAATTTTGTATTGGTCTTTGTGGAGTTTCTTTATTTTGGATATTTTGAATAATGCGACATAAATCTTATGCTTTTCTTTTAGGCATGCACATGGATTGATGATGATCAAGACAATGAATCCGGGCAAGAAATCAATGACAAAGATTTTGAGGTTGAGGTATACAAGACTGAGGCCAGTAGTGATGAAGAAGATGGGACTAAGCATAAGGACTTATCAAAAAAGAAGATTGGACTAAGCATAAGGTGGATGGAAAAGTGGAAGTAGACAAGATTTAGTGAGTTGACCAGTACAGAACGATTGACATACACAAAAGTAGACAGATACATATTATGAGCTTGGGTAGTAAGGGCAAGGTGTTGAAGAGGACGGAGGCTTTAAAGAGGAAGGATGAGGTGAAATTCCTTGATTACTTTCATGATCATCATTTTCAATCTGTGATTATTGCTACTTTGTGCCACCTATTATTTCTGGTTACCGTTAATATTTCTATCTTGGATCAATTTTCTGAATCCCATTGTGTTTAGATTAATGATTATAGTTGTTAAAACTATATTATAATTTTATTGATTGGTTTTATTGAATTATTGCATGTTTGTGTGTAAGTGATCATGAAGTTTAGTTACAAGTAGAGTTTTTATAAATGATGATAGTAAGAGATATAAAGCCTCTGTTATTGAAGTTTGGGGTGACTTTAACTCTCCCTTTTTTGAGGATTTATTTGACTCTCACCTTAGAACCAGAACGATCAATCCCTCCCAGCTGCCTTCCTTGCCACTCTTTGGGTTTGTGTTCTTTCCTTGAGATAGATATGATCATTATAAAATAGAGATGAAAATGATTTCCAGTCATAATTTTTGTAACGCCTTGTTTGATGCTGGAAATTAGGTGTAGGCTTGCAGTTGCAGCGGTTGGAATACTGAAGACAATTGACAATGACATTCCAGTACTCCTCAAGGCATACACAACTCTAAAATCTGATGCTCATGCATATCTCCTGATACAAAACCATGATTTGATATTGAGCCTCTTATATTGGATGTCATCCTCTTCCTAGTGTGAGATATAAATTATCCTTTGGTTGCAACACTACTGTTCGAAGTCTCAAGAAATACAACATGCAACCCATGTTCAATCGTAATGTATTAAGAATGGTACCTGTGTTGTCAAGTTAATGGGCTACTACAGTGGTAAGCTTCATTCATCTAAATTGCTATTTTAACTTAACAAAGAGTTAACACTTGAGAAATTATTGGATTGATCTGAACATGTACTTCCTGTTGAAAAGACAGTTCCTGATGGTTGGATTGTAATCTTGTATTGATTGTGAATCTTAAGCAATTAATTATGAGTCAGAGCATTGGTTCTCTATGTTGTCGTCATGTGGAGTTAAGATTTGAGTTTTTTGATATCTCTAAGTTCAAGTGGACTGGGCTAAGTGATATTAATAAGTTTCTACACAATGATAATTTGTGTAGAAGATCACTCTTCTCCGTAGGAAATATGGAGGACTACCCCCAAAGTTGTTTTCATTGGACTTCTAAAATCATTGACAATGTCACTTTAATTGGAACTCTGGTGCTCTCTATGCTTCAAATGATTGTGAACTAAGTCACATCTAGTTCATCTTAAGATAATCTCAATCCAGTTGTCACTTATGATTCAGATCAGAGACAAGTCCTCTGGATTTTACAAATAGCAAAAGACTAGGAGATTAACACAAACCGCTTGCTATGGATGAGGAAGAAAGATCAAGATCAATCTCAAAGAGAAACCCATCTGGGGGGTCACAGTCACAGATTAACACTACTAGTCATGGTACATGATCTACTTTTCCCTAAACAACTTGTGTTTTGTTCATTCAATTGACAAATGCATCCTTATTTTCTATTCATTTTGATATTTGTTAATGTAGATCATTTGGAATAATATTAGGTAAATGCATTCTGCATAAATTTGATTTCGCTTATTAATTTATGTTTTAATATTACATCAATATGGGCCTTGTGGATTTTCCTGATTTTTTGTATTTAGGCCAATCTGACATAACTCATTATGTGCTATTCTTTAAGGATTTTGGGTATCAGTAAGATGAGAACCAGAGTTTTTAATAACAATGGTGATAGAAGAGAAATTTAAAAGCCTCTATTCTTGTGGATGCTTAAGGTGGTTTGGCTCTCTCTTTTTTATTTCATTTCTCCACCCTTGTCTCAGAATGAAAACAATTAAACCACCCTGCCATATACGTCTCCAAACTCTTCGGGTTTGTGTTTTTTCTTATTCCAAATCTTCTTATTTTAATTGATCTGTTTCTGCTTTCAAGTCCATGTTTTCATCATACCCTGCATATTACTTGCTCAGTGGAGAATTTAAATGGTGAAACACCTCTGGAATGGGTTAATTCATTGCACTGTTTCTGTTGCAGTTGAATAATATTCAAATTGTTGGATCTGAAAGCCCATTCAAATTTTAAATTTATATATTCTAATTTCACTATATAGTTATTGTTAACTATATATAGTATTTCTGTTAGAATAATCACAATCAATCTTTTAATCTTATTAGTTGTCACTTCAATTTTTTAAAATGAAAATTATAATGTTCAAATGGAGTGAACGCTGATTTTTTTTAATTTCTCTTATTTTTGTGATATTTTTTTAATAGTATTGATGAAATTGCTTTGTTTGGTTGTTGATGAATGGATATTTTTTTCACATATAAATTAACTGATTTATTATCCCAAACCTGCTTGGTAAAATAATCCTGTCAACTGAACTTCATTATTTGTATTGCTAAATGTGAACTGAAATTTTTTTTGAAATTGGAAATCTATTTCCTCTCACTTTCCCTTTTATTCAATAATGTTGATGCATGATGTATATATAAACTAATCTCAGAGACTGTTGCAAAGTATAATCTGTTAGGCAAGGAATCATGAATAAAGTTTATTGGAGGATTTTCATTATATGCATGTCCTGGTTCTTTAATGACCCGCCTAAGTTTACATTTTTAATTATAATAAAAAAAAAATTATATTTGCACATCACCTACCAGCTAAAGCAATTGTATATTGTCGTTAGAAATCTCCTTATTTGACTTTTCATTTTTGAGCATACAGTTAAGGCTTGATGGCTTCAGCATATATTATGAGTGACATATTAACTTTGGTGTAATTGAGAGCCCCACCCCCTAACGAAATCTTTAGTGGTACAGAAAACCACAATAGAGAGATTCTGATAACTTTCAAAATTATATTAGTGACTTCCAAGCTCGCACCACAATTTCTGTGTGCCCAGCTGCAATGAAATTGCGAGATTGTCTATAACACCTTGCTAGTACTCACTACTCAAATTCTGTAACACTTAAAGCCTTCTAGTATTTAAATTCTTTAACACTACATGGGAAAATTTGTAGGGAAGGTTTTGGTGTTTGGGAGTGGCATTTTCTGGGCGGTGATTTGACCTTTACAAGCTAGCCTACTATAAAGCAGCAAGCAGATTGTTCGAAACTATTCCCAAAGTATTGAGAAAAGATGTGTTGGCCAAGGATGAAGCAGAAAGTCAGAAACCTCGTTGGCTATTAATGGTGCTATAAAGTTTTTCCTTTAATATTTAAATCTTTCATTTGTAACTTTTTTCACTAATTCTTTTTGGTCTTGTTCTCTTTAATATTTTGAAAATTAAGGCTCCCATTTTTTTTTTTCCTAATCATCTAGTTTGAAAGTTATTGAGTTATATACTTGCTCGGAGGTGACCACTAGGAGAGAAGAAGAAATCACAAATACCTTGGATACTCTTCTATAGTAAGGTATATTCTGATATTTCATTTTAATCTTCTGTCTATTTTCCTTTCTATTTTCTCCATCCATAATATTTAATTTTCTTTTGGAATGAAATGGACATACCTGAAATAGAAGTGAATATATAGAAAAAATTGAGGCATTAAAGTCTTATTCTGCTCTTCAGTTGTAATTCACCTATAAGTATCTTTATATTCTTTTTCTTCTTGTGATGCTGTTATATTTGCTTTATAATCCAAGGTCAGTAACTTCTATTTCCAACCTTTATGGACCTAGGAATGTTTTGGTCTCATTCCAGAACATCATGCAATAATGTTCCAATCTAATTCAGCCACATTTAATCTAAACATACAGAAGGCTGTATGTACTAAAAGCCTGTTAACCCTTCCAAGATGCAGAAAGAAGTTTAACCTGGAATGCTGGTTCTTTAGCATTCCATCTAGTTTGATAACTACAAAAGGCAACTAGGTAATTTTTCAGGAACACCTTTAGTTAGCCTTCCATCTAAAATTTGAATGCTTAACACCTTAGGTGTTTTTATTATTATTTTTTTAAATAAATTATTTAGAAGAATTCGGGGAAGCCCTCATAGCTCAAATCTATACTTGTTAATCATATAGTCAAAATGTTATAGGATTAGATACTTGCCATGTATCAAGTTTCTAAATCTATCTAATGCTTGTTCTTTGTCTTAGAGCAGAACGTATTTCTCGATATGGAAGAGTTCAAAGCATGGGAGGCAGCTGCCATTAGGGATGAAGATATCATGAATACTTTGGCTTCGTTAATTGGATTAGGTAGCCATCACACAATATGTACATCCAGAACAACATTCTTGGAAGTGAAGTACTGAATTTCTTATTGGTTTATTGTGACTTCATTGCTGTCTAACGTCAATCATGTCTCACTCAAAGAGTTCCCTCCATTGTTTATTTCCTTCAAGAAGTACTCTATCTCTCTTCCTCCATCCTCCTATGTCTTAGGAAAAGTTTGTTTTTCCATACTCTTCCTCCCTTTTCCTTCACAATGTGGTGGTGGTATTACTTCTAATTGATGCTTGTTACCGTTAATAACCCCCATCCAGCACAAGAAACAATTCCCACTTTACAATTCCCTTATTGCCATTATTGTCATCGCCAACGCCAACAATACAAGAAATTCTTCCAATCCCGGAACCAAAGCCAGCAAAAGAAGCTGGAGAATCATCATATAGCTTCTGTGAGATTTGTGTGGAAAGGAAAGATAGTGACCAGATGTTCAAAACTGAGAGTTGTGTTCACTCATTTTGCTCTGATTGCATTGGCAAACATGTTGCCACAAAGATCCAAGAGAGCATAACCGTTGTTACTTGCCCTGGATTGGACTGCAAGGGTGTCATAGAACTCGATGCTTGCAGGGCAGTGCTTCCGAAAGACGTGTTGGACAGGTGGGACGAGGCTCTAAGCTTCCGAAACACTGATGATGTGGTTGAGTTGGACAAGATTGAGGGCAGTAATCATGAGAGATGATGGGGCTGGGTTTGAGGCAGATGAACAAGTGGAAGTAAACATTGATGAAGGGGATTTTTTGTGCAGTTGACATGCACAAAAAAAGACAGATAAATTCTGATGAGACTGGGTAGTAAGAGCATGGTGTTGAAGAAGACAATGAACGAGGAGGTCAGATTCCCTTTTAAATTGCTCAGACATTACCTTTAAATCTGTGTTTATATTGCTACCTGATGCCTCTTATTTCTAGTTATCTTTAATATTTCTATCTTCAATTAATTGCTTGAATTCCATTGTGTGTTTAGATCAGTGATTATACTAGATAAAACTTTATAAACTTTTTATTGATTGATTTCAAAAATTTTTGTGTGTGCATATGTGGGATCATTAATTTTTAGCTACAGGTAGAGTTTTTTGGAATGATGATGGGGAGAGCAAGGAGAGATATAAAGCCTTTGTTTATGAAACTCTCTCCAAGTTTTTTCCTAATATAAGATGTTCTTCTTGTAATATTTTTTTTGTTCTTGATTTCAATTCCATGTTTTTATTGGCTTGCTTGTTATTTGAGCTATATATTATTTGTTATTTTTTCTTTGATTTATTACTAATTCATGTGATTAATCTTAACCATCTTGATAAAAATATGTTTTTGCATTTGCCATTTTGGTGAAATAAAAAAAAAAATTAAACCCTACATACATTCCTACTATTCCATGTCAATGTCAATATTGTCTCCCTTATTCAGGTGATTCAGTTTGAACCTCTTTCACTTTCTCCTTGCTATTCTTTACTTTTATCTCAAACAAACGTAAGCGTCTTTAAATGATCATCATTGTTCAATCTAGGATGTTGGCTGGGCACATCCATCAAGGAATTATGCTGCCCAGGTCAATTCTGTTCTCATTGACTTTATTCTTTTTGAAGTGTTTCCCTGCATTAATTCTTCTTGATCAAATCTGCCAATTTTAAAGAGAATCAATCTTTCTTGAATTAGCTTCACCAAATTCTTGTAGATTAGAAAATTTTATGAAAGATTCATAGCAATGTACATTTCCCTTGTTAGCTGACATGTGGAGTGGTGCTTGATTGTGGAGTCACCATTTTATCTTGAAGGAGCTAGTGGACTGTTTGAATTTATTGTGAAAAGACAAAGAAAATGGGCACATGGTTATAATAATTGTTGAAGTTACAAAACTTCTTCTTGAAATAATGCATACAAAAGAGTAGCAGGACATGACTATGCGGATATCTCAGGGGATTTAGGTAGGGATGCTAGGATTTAAGTCTTGCTTTGGTGTTAACTGTGTTGTTTTCCATGCCTGGAAATTGTGAACATCTCAGTTTTGAAATATAGTAAGGAAAGAACTTGGAGAGGATCATTTGTGTAGCGACTAATTCTAACTTTAAGGACTACCTATTATTTCCTTCATTTTGCTTTCTGACATGGTGCTAGAGATGTTACTGTAATTTCAATTGCTTGAGTTGCCCCTTTTCAGTTTAGTAAATGGTAAACGTAGCACTAGAACATGACAGTTCCTTCATTTAGGAATTGTCAGCCTCTATACAAGATGCAAACTTAAGAACCATTGATTTTTGGTTATAGGTAAATCATGTGGCAGTTGACATTTTTTTTTTTTCCAGTGAAACCTTTAAGGTCCCTGACACTTTTTATAGTTGTGTAGCAGATTGAGTTGTTTTTTGCTTTCTTGATTTGATAAATAACAATTTTGGTGCATTGTGAAGAACATGATCAGAGCAGGGGTTATTCAATGATATAAAAGTTGTTTTTGGGTGTTAAGATTTAAAAATTAAAAAAAAAAAACATTAAACGGAAAACCCCTACACCCATTATCCTGAGCTAAAAATAAAATAAGAGCAAGGTATTGAGATTAGTTTGTAGAAAAATAGTATTTGATTAAATCTAATATGGTTTATTTAGCAAGTTGGGCTGGTGGAGTGCCTATCAGGAAAGATGTTCAACATGAAGTAAAGGGGGAACCACCTGTAACCTCCATCAAGTTGGCCTTCTGGTGTGCCTATTAAGGAAATTGTGGGTTGCAACAGCATAAAGAAAAAGATACAAGAATTGTTGTTTGTGTAGATTCTATTTTTTTTTTTTTTTTCATATAAAAGTTCATTCAAGGGAAATGGTTTCAGAAAGACATTGTACAGGAGGTCAAAGAAAAACTTGATTATTGTAGTGTAATTGAATATGGTTTAGGATCAGTTAATATTGTATGGGTCTTTATGGAGTTTCTTTATTTTGGCTATTTAGAATAATGTGACATAAATCTTATACTTTTCTTTTAGGCATGCATTTGGATTGATGATGATCAAGATAATGAATCCGGGCAAGAAATCAATGACAAAGATTATGTGGTTAAGGTATACAAGATTGAGGACATTAGTGATGAAGAAGATGGGATGAAGCATAAGGACTTGTCAAAAGAGAAGATTGGACTAAGTATAAGGTGGATGAAGAAGTGTAATAGACAATGATAAGAAGGTTTTTTGCGGAGTTTAACAGAAAAGGGCGATTGACATACACAGAGGAAGACAGAGACTTTAAAGACGAACGATGAGGTGAAATTCCTTGATTACTTGCATGATCATCATTTTCAGTCTGTGTTTATTGCTACTTTGTCCCTATTATTTTTGGTTACTTTTAATATTTATATCTTGGATCAATTTTTTAAATCTAATTGTGTTTAGATTAATGATTATAGTTGTTAAAACTATATTAACATTTTATTGATTGGTTTTATTGAACTTTTGCGTGTTCGTGTGTCAGGGAGTATGAAGTTTAGTTACAAGTAGAGTTTTTATAAATGATGATAGCGAGGGATAAGAAGTCTCTGTTATCGAAGCTTGGGTTGACTTTAACTCTGCCTTTTTTAAGATTTATTTGACTCTCCCCTTAGAACCAGAAGGATCAATCCCTCCCGGCTGCCTTCCTTGCCACTCTTTGGGTTTGTGTTCTTTCCTTGAGATAGATACGATCATTATAAAGTAGAGATGAAAATGATTTCAAGTCATGGTACATGTTTTTTTTGAATGCCCTGTTTGATGCAGGAAATTAGGAGGCGTGGCTTACAGTTGCAGCGGTAGGAATACTGAAGACAAGTGACAATGACATTCCAGTACTCCTCGAGGCGTACACAACTCTAAAATCTGATGGACATGTATATCTCCTGATAGAAAACCATGATTACACTACTGTCCAGAGGCTCAAGAAATAATTCATGCATCCCATGTTCAATCGTAATGTATTAAGAATGATACCTGTGTTGTCAAGTTAATGGGCTGCTACAGTGGTAAGCTTCATTCATCTAAAGAGCTATTTTAACATTACGAAGAGTTAACACTTGAGAAATTATTGGATTGATCTGAACATGTACTTCCTGTTGCAAAGAAAGCTATTTTAAGATTTATTTTTATTTTTTCATATAAAAGTCCATTCAAGGGGAATGGTTTCGGAAAAACATTGTGCATGAGGTCAAAGAAAAACATGATTACTGTAGTGTAATTGAATGTGGTTTAGCATCAGTTAATATTGTGTGGGTCTATGTGGAGTTTCTTTATTTTGGCCATTTAGAATAATGTGACATAAATCTTATGCTTTTCTTTTAGGCATGGATGTGGATTAATGATGATCAAGACAGTGAACAAGAAATCAATGACAAAAATTAGGTGGTTGAGGTATACAAGATTGAGGATAGCAGTGATTAAGAAGATGGGACTAAGCATAAGGACTTATCAATTGGACTAAGTATACGCTGGATGAAGAAGTGGAAGTAGACAATGATGAAAGTGTGATTTGCGAAGCTGAACCGTACAGGGCGATTGACATACACAGAAGAAGACATATACATATT
Source organism: Quercus gilva (assembly GCA_023621385.1). Taxonomy (NCBI): domain Eukaryota; kingdom Viridiplantae; phylum Streptophyta; class Magnoliopsida; order Fagales; family Fagaceae; genus Quercus; species Quercus gilva. The sequence continues at coordinate 98,317,963 of CM042477.1, forward strand.
ATGGGACAAGGTAGTAAGAGGAGGGTGTTGAAGCAAACAGAGACTTTAAAAAGATGAAATGATGAGGTGAAATTCCTTGATAATTTTTCATGATCATCATTTTCAATCAGTGTTTATTGCTACTTTGTGCCTATTATTTCTGGTTACGGTTAATATTTCTATCTTGGAACAATTTTTTGAATCCAATTGTGTTTCCATTAATGATTATAGTCGTTAAAATTTAAAACTATATTAGCATTTTATTGATTGGTTTTTTTTGAATTTTTGTGTGTTTGTGTCAGGGATCATGAATTTTAGATACAAGTGGAGGGTTTTTGAATGATGATAGTAAGAGAGAAGAGGGATCTAAAGCCTCTGTTAACTCTCCCTTTTGCAGCATTTCTTTGATTATTGCCTTAGAACCAGAAGGATCACTCCCTCTCTTGCCACTCTTAGGGTTTGTGCTCTATCCTTGAGATGGAAATGATCATTATAAAATAGAAATGGAAAAGATTGCCAGTCATTGTATGCAGTTTTTAATAAAGCCCTGTTTCATGCAGGAAATTAGGAGGTGTGGGCTTACATTTGTAGTGGTAGGATACCGAACACAATTGATGATGACATTCCAGTACTCCTCAAGGCGTACACAACTCTAAAGTTTGATGGCCACATTTTTTATTTTTTGATAAGTAAGGGTTATGTGTTATTTAGAATTTTCTACACAATGACAATTTGAAGATTTGAAATTTGTGTAAAAAAGATTAGTCTTTTCTGTAGGAAATTTGGAGGACTACCATTAAAGTTGTTGTGGCTTGATTTCCTAAAATCATTGACAATGCCACATCAATTGGAACTCCAGTACTCTCTATGCTTTAATTGATTTGTTAACTGCTGGTCAAATCTAACTCATCTGAATATAATCTCAATCTGGTATTAGAAACAGCATAAGACTTGAAGACACAAACCATTTATGAGGAAGGAAGATCAAGATCAATCTCAAAGAAAACAACCCATTTGGCTGGTCATGGATTCAACTGTGGAAAGAAATAAGCATGAGCTGGAATCTTCCAGTCCAAAAGGAAAGTTATGAGAGATTGACTCTCAAAATATGGTACATGATATATTTTTCCCGTAACTCCTGTTTTGTTTGTTCAATTGACAAAAGCATTCTTATTTTTTCTTATACTATGCATGAAATTCTTTGGTAGCTCTGTTTTGTGACATGAATTGGTACTATCTATGCTGGGTTACTTTTATGCTCCTCATTGTGCTTAGGAAGTAATAAATTGCTGCATTTCTGTTGATTTTGATGTTTGTTAGTTTAGATAAACTTGGAATAAGATTAGGGAAAGGCATCTAGTGGTTAATTAGAGGGCTTTGGTTTGTTTTTCTGCTACTATTTGCAAGCATGCCTTCATTTGTTGGCTAACTCTTATGGATAGACTTCCCACTCCTGATAGGGTTGGTAAACGGGGATAAATCTAACCTAGTATGTGTGTTCTACAGGAGAAAGCAAGAGTCCAGAGATCACATATTCCTATGACTGTTCCTCTAATAAAAGGCTATAGCAATAGGTGTTAAGGTTTTGTTTAGTCTGCAAGCAACTGAATGATTGGAGTTCAGTGTTTTGCTGGGGTATTCATTCCTTAAAGTAAATGTTTCAGAACTATTGTTTGCAAGTTGGCTTGGGCTGCCTTCATTAATCATATATGGTGTCAAGGCAATGCTAATGTTCACGAGGGAGTCATTTATAGCAAAGAGAAGATCCTGTGTTTAGTTAAAAATGACGTTAGACATCGTTAGTGTAGTTTATGGGGTTTCAGAACTCAGTACAAAATAGAGCCATTTTGGTTGTAGGGGTATATTAGTGTCTGTTTTAGAGTAGATAGATGTGTTGATTGTTTGTGTTTTTGTGTTAGGGTTGAATTATTTTGTGATATATTTGCTTGGTTTTTTTATTTTTTTTATTTTTAAATTTATCTCAATTGTAAAAATTAAAAAAAAAATATAATATATTTTAACTATATTTTTTGATTGCTCAGGTGATGTCTCATCCATCACTTCTTTATTGGTTAGAATTTCAAATTCCTTTTTACATGTTATAACTCCTTGAAATAGAGATTAAAATCTTAAAATTGATTTCTTTTTGAGAACATTTTCGTTGTTGTCTCTTGCAATATTATGCCATCTTTAAACTTCTTACTTCTAATTGATGCCTGTTAACTTGAGTAATCCCTGTATGGAAGATGTTGGGCTTCTGATCCCTTACTCCTTTGCAAAACTGCCTCCAACAAATGCTTGTGCAAAACTCCACTCAAATTTCATGCAAGGTTGATATAAGATGCCCATAGAAATTGACAATGGCAAACAGAATGGTGAGGCAGCTATACCAGATGCTTCGATGTGGCAAATCAAAGATCATCTCATCAAAGCTTATTTGTTTCTCCCTGCTAAAAGAAACAACACCCACATATAAAGGAAGTTTGGCAAGAACTTGGGGATATAAGCAAAGATCCTAAATAGCCAATGAAGTAAGTCTTTCTTTTTTGCATATTAATATTGCCAATGACTAAATATTCTCTTATGGTTGTTATTAATGACTTAGATCACAGATGAGGATCATTAAGCTAGTTGCACAAAGTTATAAGCATGGAAAATGGTGTTGTGCACTATGGTGTTGAGCTTTATAGCGACGATGACTTCAAAAATTGGGTTTTAGTTTCATCATTTGAAGCCTTATTGTCTCCGTTTCCTCCTTGTCATTAGGCATTGATTGAAGATTTGCCTTTTCTAGACTTGAACATCTGATGTGCATGAAATATATATAATTAAATACTCACATATTTATATATTTAGCTTTACTTTTATGTTATTTTGTGACTGATTATGTAGTATCTTTGTGTTGCAGGTAACAAGGGCTTTACATGCAAAGTGGGGCTAGGCCAATTGAATCAAACCAACTTACATCCAGCCAGGCATGAATATTAAATTTAAGTCCAATTGGAGTAAAGAATCAAAGGAAATTTGCACCAAATCCAAGTCCAATTCGGATTAGGATTCCAGCCTGCATATCAGTTAGTATTTTTGGCATAACTTTCGGCTCAGATGTTCAATCGAGATGATTCAAGTTGGGCTGAAAAGTTAACTTAAAGGGCTACAACTTTGTAGTTTACCAGGAGCCCGAATTCTGAAGTAAAATGGGCCAAAATAGTCGGTTAAGTGAAGCCTAAAAATCTGGGATTTTCTCCAAACGGAAATTCAACTTGTAATAGGATTCCTTGACCTATTTAAAGGCTTTTTAGGGCAAAATTCAAGGAGGCTAGTGTTAGGGCTGAGATGCGAAACAAAAAATTGGAGCAAGAGGCAGTGCCGCATGTGGCTTCTCTGTAGCTTTTCTCCATGATAGCACTGTGACTATTTCTTTCTCTATTTTATTTGTCTAGTTTAATGTTTAGTATTTTATTCTTTTGTTTTATTTCAATTACCATGAATGACTAAATTTATAATTAAGGTTGAGGATGAAACCTTATTAAAGATTATCAGTAATATTTATGTGATTTGATTTTTTTCACAATAGCTGTACTTTAATGATTTAAATTGTTCTTGCTTCATATCAATTGACTAAGATGAGATTCTAGATATGAGTTCAATCACGTTTTTCTCATGATTTAGGATTTGTCTTAATTAATTGAATGCTTGGTTTATTAATTCTTGATTATAAAATTGGATATTGTTTGTGATTTGTCTGTCAATGGATACAATTTATGATTTGATTTTTAGAATTTGATATATCTTGTGATTTGTTTGGCTACGGATACAATTGATGATTTGATTTTATACTTAAGAAGCGAAGAAGAACATGCTTTAGATTTTTAAACACAAGTTTTAATGATGATATTTTCCATGATAGCAAGATTGATTTCTAGATTATCATGTAGTGAGTTGGGAAAAATTAATGATCATAAATATATGCTGATATGATTTACAAGGCGGATTCCAAAACCTTAATTCCATTCCCTTGATTGTTTACATCTTTTTATTGCTTTATATTATATCTTTGCTTAGTTTAATTAGTTTCTTAATATTTTTAATTGCAAACAACCAATTTTTATTAAACTAGATTAGGATTAATTTGGTTAAGGTTTAATTAATTTTCCTACGTTCATTCAAGTCCTTGTGGGTTCGACCTCGTTCTTGTCAAACTATACTTCGGTACGGTTCGTACACTTGCGAGTATTTTAAAATTTAACAAGTTTTTGGCGCCGTTGCCGGGGACTTGGTTAGGAAAATAAATTAGGTCTTAATTGAATTTTTCCTTCTACTAGTTGTAGTTAAATTTTTTTTAATTAAAAAAAAAAACAAAAAAAATAAAATTTATTTCTTTGTGCTTGGTGTATGAGAACTTGGATACGTGATAAAGAAAATCGTCTTGTTAGTTTTGATTATTCATCCAGAATGGGAGAAACAGGAGATGATTCAAAAACCCTTAGAGAGTTGTTCTCACCCATAACCACCAACCCTCCATCTTGCATAGTATTGCTTGCAACCACTGCTGCACATTTTGAGTTGAAGCCACAGATAATCCACCTTCTTCCTACTTTTCATGGATTGGATAGAGAAGATCCTTATATGCATGTAAAGGATTTTCTTGAGATTTGTGCTACTCGTAAGTTCCAGAATTTCACTGATGACTCTGTTCGCTTGCGTTTATTCCCTTTTTCCTTGAAGGATAAGGCAAAAGCATGGCTTAATTCTTTGTCACCTGGATCTATCACTTCATGAGAACTATTGGTCACAAAATTCCTCTCTAAATTTTTCCCAATGGCCAAGACCAATGCTTTGAGGAGAGAAATTGCAGATTTTTATTAGGATGAACAAGAGAAATTTTATGAGTGTTGGGAGAGATTTAAGGACTTGATCTTAAAGTGTCCCCATCATGGTTTTGAAACATGGAGACTAGTACAATATTTTTATAATGGTTTGACTCAGACAAATCGTAACATGATTGAGTCCATGAATGGTGGTGGATTTTTGAGTCTTGTAGATGATGAGGCATACAAATTTCTTGAGAATTTTTCTGAAAGTTCACAACAATGGGATTTTTCCAACCATAAAGAGAGATCTGCCCCTGCAATTAAGAAAGGAGGATTGTATGAAGTCAGTGAAGATTTAGACATAAAAGCTAGGTTGGACAATCTCACTTGTAAGGTTGAGGCTTTAGCTTTAGGAAGAGGGATGAATTCTGTTAATCAAGTTCAAAGTGAAACATGCTCTATTTGTGCAAGTCCTATGCATACAACACAAATGTGTCATTCCATAGCTGGGTACCCTGATTTTTATACTGAGCAAGCAAATGCACTGAATAATTATGGAAAACCATTTACTAGTCCATTTTCAGAGACATACAATCCAAATTGGAGGAACCATCCTAATTTCTCATGGAGGCAAAATCAGCCTCCCACAAATGTAGGTGGACAACAAGTGCATCAACAAAGTCAATTTCGTCCACCTACTCAAGCATATCCTCCCATTCCTCAATCAACACCTCAGTTTGTAGCACCACCAAGACAACAACCATCTTTGGAAGAGTCTCTCAAAACTTTCATGCAATCAACTAGCCAAGCCATTCAAGAGATGAAAAGTTCCACCCATTTGAATACTTAAGCTATTTCAAAGTTGGAAAATCAAGTTGGCCAGTTAGCAACCCAAGTTGGAGAGAGGGAAAAAGGAAAGTTTCCTAGTCAACCTATACCTAACCCAAAAGGACAGTATGCCATCAATGGTTTTTCTAGTTCTACTCATGGACAAGAACATGTTCAATCTATTACTACCCTTAGGTCTGGTAAGCAAGTTGATAATCAAGTGAAGATGCCAGAAGTAGAGGATGATGAAAATATTATGTTAAAGGAAAAAGGAATTCATAGTTCACATGATGATCATGGAGAAAAGAAGGACAACCCACCCGCCACTCCAATTCAAGATCTTAGTTCTCCCCTTGATAAGAGGTTTGTTCCTAAAGCTCCATTTCCTCAAAGGTTAATCAGTCCTCAGAAAAGTGCACAATTTGGAGATATTTTAGAGGTTTTTAAGCAAGTGCAAATAAATATTCCATTTCTTGATGCAATTCAGCAAGTTCCTGCTTATGCTAAGTTTCTAAAAGATCTTGTGACAACGAAGAGAAAGACAAATGTCCCTAAAAAGGCATTTTTGACAGAACAAGTTAGTTCAATCATTCAGAATAAATATCCAGTGAAATGTAAGGACCCTGGATCTCCTACAATTTCATGCAAGATTGGGGACCGTCTCATTGAGCGAGCTTTGCTAGATTTGGGGGCAAGTGTGAACCTAATGCCATATTCAGTTTATTTGCAGTTAGGTTTGGAGGAGTTGAAACCCACAACCATGACACTTCAATTAGCTGATAGGTCTGTGAAGATCCCTAGAGGTATTATTGAGGATGTGCTGATTAAGGTGGATGCATTCTATTTTCCTGTTGATTTTATTGTGCTAGACACTGAGCCTGCTCTAAATGCTAGTACACAAATCTATGTCATTTTGGGTCGCCCTTTCTTAGCCACATCCAATGCTTTGATCAATTGTCGGAGTGGTGTGATGAAGATTTCTTTTGGGAATATGACTGTTGAGCTTAATATCTTTGACATAAGTAAGCAAGTACTAGACAATGAGGATATATGTGAAGTTAACATGATTAGGAGCCTAGTCCATGATACTTTCCTACAATCAAGTTGTGAGGATCCCCTAAAGGCTTGCTTAACCTGTGTTGATTGCAATTTGGATACTGAAAAATCAATTAAGGAGATCAATGCATTGTTGGATTCTATTCCTCTCTTAAGTATTGATAGCTGGTAGCCAAAAGTGGTCCCTTTTCCACTTCCTTCACCCCCACTTCCATCTATTGTAGAACCACCAAAGTTGGATGACTTTTGGGAACACCAATTGATAAGTATACTTCAAGAGCATAAGGAAGCTATAGGTTGGAAAATTGCTGATATTAAGGGTATTAGTGCTTCTGTGGTTATGCAAAGAATTCACTTGGAAGACATTGCAAAAGCTTCTCAACATGTTTTTGACCCAGGTAAGTTACAATATCATTGGACTAGTCCATTCATAATATGCATTATTTATCTCCATGGTGTTGTTGAGGTTTGGATGGTCCTGTTTATCAGGATTTATCTCCAGTTGTGTTAAATCTTTTTGCAAAAAAAAAAAAAAAAATCTTTTTCTTGTTTATTTTCTGCTTTTAGATTAATATTTGTGTTTATTTTCTTGTTTAGTCTTATATTATTTTGTTCTAGCTGATATTTGACAGAAATTAAAATTTACAATAATCAGCTTGATCAAGGTACGTCTCCTTATTCTCCTTACCTTACTTGTTTCTACTTGGTTCTCATGTTGCATATTAATATTTTGCTCTCTTTTCGTTCAAGACATCTATTTGAAAGGATCATTTTTAACATTGAGGACAATGTTTGGTTTAGGTTTGGGGGGGATGTCTATAGATTTCTATGTTTTGTTTTGTTTAGTTGTTTAAAAAAAAAAAAAAAAAAAAAATTTCTTTTGCCTAGCTTGAGGTTTATGTTTTGAGTTCGTTATACTACTATTGATTAAAGAATTTCATTGCTTTCATACTCAATTCATTGCACATGCACGTAGCCACTCAGACACAACTTGTTGTTGAAGGATAAAAGTGATTAGAAAATCTTGATGATAAAAATGTGGAGACTGTAACCCCTGTGAGTTTTGAGCCAATCATTATTTTTGGAGGGTTGTTTATTGTTTCTAATCTTAAAGTTCATTTGGAAGTGCACAACATATTTCCCTTGTAGTAGTCTCATTATTCTTTCTTTTGGCCAAGAAAAAAAAAATGATTTTATGCCACACTTGAATCTTTTGAAGTCATTGATGTTGAATGAACTATACTAGTCTTTGAGAGATGAGATTAGGCCATTTTTGTCTACTTTGAGCCATATATATGTTTTCTTTTTTGATACATTATCACTAGTCACCCCGTTGAGCCTTTTAATTAGCCTTTCTTTCTTAGAGCCCTTATCCATAGTGTTTCAGGATGGAATTTGATTAGTTTGTTTCAATATGGTGATTTGTGCGAGAATTCAAAGAAAAAAAAAGTGTAAAAAAAAAAAGAAGAAAATAAAAAGGGTTCTCATCAAATTTTGAGAAGTGAAATGGAAGGAAGGAGTACTGCTCTGAAGAAGAAGAGGTGAAAAAAAAATATAGTGAATGGAAATTCCAAAAAGAGCTGACATTCCAATTAATCTTGAAAACACTTCTTATATTTACCTTCACCCATATTTATTTCATTCCATTTTTTTTTACCCTACATTACGTCATAATAAAGTCCTTATTTGATCTTGAAGATTGTGTAGTTCAGATATTGATATGACTGAAAAAAAAAAATAAAATTGTGGTATAAATTCTTTTTGGCGTCCTTTCATGAGACTACTTGTTCTTTTTTGGTTAAGCGTTTTTCAAGTGATTTATATGTGAGATGTTTGATTTTGCTTACATTATTTTGCTCTCATATGTTGTTGAGAGTGTTACACCCCATTTCAGAGTGATTTCATTTGTTGAGTGATAACACCGGAAAGATTTGAGTTGAAGCATACTTTCAAATAGAGATTCGAGTCAAGTTTATTCTAAAACTAAGAGTATGTTTGGGTTGGCTACCACTTTTCACTCACATTGAGTTTTGATGGCATGAGAAATTTCTTTAGCATTTGTAGTGTTTTTGAACTTGAACTAATCCTCTTTGCAAAAGGCAATTGAAAAAAAAAAAAAATTTTTTTTTCTTTGTTTTGTTTTTTTTTTTTTAGTATTCTTTTTCAGAATTTTGTGGGTATATTCCCTGCAAACCCTCACGAGACTACAACTCGTCCACTAGTGTAAACTAGGGGTTTAAAGGCTTGTTGCATACGCTAAATGCAATCGAAAATTCCAGCAAAAGTGGATTAGTTAGGATTTCCTTTTTCTTTAATTTCTTTGTTTTGTTTTACTCTTTATCTGTTTTGCTCGAGGACTAGCAAATTATAGGTTTGGGGTATTTGATGTGCATGAAATATATATAATTAAATACTCACATATTTACATATTTAGCTTTACTTTTATGTTATTTTGTGACTGATTATGTAATATCTTTGTGTTGCAGGTAACAAGGGCTTTACATGCAAAGTGGGGTTAGGCCAATTGAATCAAACCAACTTACATCCAGCCAGGTATGAATATTAAATTTAAGTCCAATTGGAGTAAGGAATCAAAGGAAATTTGCACCAAATCCAAGTCCAATTCGGATTAGGATTCCAGCCTGCACATCAGTTAGTATTTTTGGCATAACTTTCGGCTCAGATGTTCAATCGAGATGATTCAAGTTGGGCTGGAAAGTTAACTTAAAGGGCTACAACTTTGTAGTTTACCAGGAGCCCGAATTCTGAAGTTAAATGGGCCAAAATAGTCGGTTAAGTGAAGCCTAAAAATCTGGGATTTTCTCCAAACGGGAATTCAACTTGTAATAGGATTCCTTGACCTATTTAAAGGCTTTTTAGGGCAAAATTCAAGGAGGCTAGTGCTAGGGCTGAGATGCAAAACAGAAAATTGGAGCAAGAGGCAGTGCCGCATGTGGCTTCTCTGTGGCTTCTCTGTAGCTTTTCTCCATGATAACACTGTGACTATTTCTTTCTCTATTTTATTTGTCTAGTTTAATGTTTAGTATTTTATTCTTTTGTTTTATTTCAATTACCATGAGTGGCTAAATTTATAATTAGGGTTGAGGATGAAACCTTGTTAAAGATTATCAGTAATATTTATGTGATTTGATTTTTCCCACAATAGCTGTACTTTAATGATTTAAATTGTTCTTGCTTCATATCAATTGACTAAGATGAGATTCTAGATATGAGTTCAATCACGTTTTTCTCATGATTTAGGATTTGTCTTAATTAATTGAATGCTTGGTTTATTAATTCTTGATTATAAAATTGGATATTGTTTGTGATTTATCTGTCAATGGATACAATTTATGATTTGATTTTTAGAATTGGATATATCTTGTGATTTGTTTGGCTACGGATACAATTGATGATTTGATTTTATACTTAAGAAGCGAAGAAGAACATGCTTTAGATTTTTAAACACAAGTTTTAATGATGATATTTTCCATGATAGCAAGATTGATTTCTAGATTATCATGTAGTGAGTTGGGAAAAATTAATGATCATAAATATATGCTGATATGATTTACAAGGCGGATTCCAAAACCTTAATTCCATTCCCTTGATTGTTTACATCTTTTTATTGCTTTATATTATATCTTTGCTTAATTTAATTATTTTCTTAATATTTTTAATTGCAAACAACCAATTTTTATTAAACTAAATTAGGATTAATTTGGTTAAGGTTTAATTAATTTTCCTACGTTCATTCAAGTTCCTGTGGGTTCGACCTCGTTCTTGTCAAACTATACTTCGGTACGGTTCGTACACTTACGAGTATTTTAAAATTTCACAACAACATCTATCTGATCTTTCTTTGGAAATTCATTGCCCATAGTGTTTGCTGAGATTGTGCTTTTGCAGAGTCAGCCACTTATTTGCAAAGTGCCTGAAACTGAACCATATAAAACTTTGGGTTTTGGCACTTATGTGCTGAGATTGTTTCCTGTTATCCTTTTCATATTATCTAAAGTAGAACAATATAAATCGTGGCAGCCTAGGCTAGTTCATACAACTACTCCCCACTACAACAGTATTTCTTTACAACAACTCCATCAATTATTAATCAAACTGTTGCCAAATCCTTCTAGAGAAGGGGCATTCACATTGAAAGAACAAATGCTCCTTGCTTTCCGTACAATTGTTACAGAAACTAGAGTTTCATCTTTGTATCCTCACCTAATTAACATGTCAAACTTTGCTCGTAAGTACGTTTTTCTATTTTCTATCCTTTGTCCAGAAACATTGATCTTGTTTGTAAAAACTAATGCAGTTTAAATCTATTGGAGAAGCACAGTTTTATATTGGTGAAAATTTTTGAGCAAGGATGCACCTCAAATAGCCATGTCTTACATTCTGGTGCAAGATATATTTGTAAGCTCCATTGGCTGCAAAGCTTGATACGTTAGAATAACAAAGCTCCCTTCCTCTCCACCTTATATCGTTTACCTTGTTAATAAATTTCTATACTAAGTACACAGATTGCAACTATGCTGAGTGATGAGTTCAACATTGTGAATGTAGCATGTCATGGATGTGAAGAAGAAATAAGGTCAACCAATGACACATGAATTGGAAACTAGGCAATTGGCGTTATGTGTATCTATAAGTACCATTTTCCATATCTTTTTTGTTTGAATGTGAATGACTGGTTTTCAGGTTTATCACTATAGGGGCAGGTGGTGGTTTTTAAAGTGACAGAAAATTTGTTTGTACAAGTGCATGATTTTGTTAAATTTCATTTTTCTGATAATTAATGACCTAAGATAATATTCAAGGTGAGAGAAGTGCTAATGTGTTAATAATGTTCAATCATCCAGTGGTATATTAATGCTTTGGTTCATCATCCCTTGGTGATTCTCCAAACAATTTGGGAGGCTATTAACTATATGATGACATGGGGCAATCAATCAACCATTATTTTTACTGTTACTAGAGCTGTTGGCACCTTATTAATCAATACTATAAATGCTGGGTTACTTTTACACTCCTCATTGTGCTCAGGAAGTATTGAATTGATTCTTTTCTATTGATTTTGAAGTTTGTTAATGTAGATCAACTTGGAATAAGATTAGGGAAAAGCATTCATTTGTTCATTGGAGGGGTTGGCTTTGTTTTCAGCTGCTATTTGCAAGCAATACCTTCATTGCTTGGCTAATTGTCATAATAAACTTCCCACTCCTGACATGGCTGGTAAATGAGGATGCAATTCTGATCTCATTTGTGTGTTTTGTAGGAGATGTCTAGAGTTTAAGCAAGCAGTTGAATGACTGGAATTCTGTCTTATGCTGAAATATTCATTCCTTGAAAGTTATAACTATTGTTTGCAAGTTAGCTTGGGCTGCCTTCATTTATCATATATGGCTTCAAGGCAATACTATAGTTCGCAAGGTGTGCAAAATAGTAATTTTTGGCTTATGGGCTATATCAGTTTCCGTTTTAGTGTAAAAGTGTTATTGTTTGTGCGTTCTGTAGTGTTTTGCTGTTTGTGTTGTGTTCTTGTTTAGAGGAGTCACGTTGGTTGTTTCTATGTTTTGCAGCAATCTGTTGTTTTTGTTGTGTCAAGGTTGAACTGTTTTGTGATATCTTTGCTTGATTTGTTAGATCAGCGGGGCTTTTTTATTTCTCCCAGCCAGAAGAAACAATCACCATATTACAAGGAATTTTGGAAAGAACTTGGGATATAAACAAAGATTCTAAACTGCCAATGAAGTTAGTCTTTCCTTTTTGCATATTAATATTTCCACTGACTAAATCTTCTCTAATTGTCCTTCAAGAGTCGATCTGATGTTTTATTTCGTTCTATATTTGGCACATAATTGTTTAAACTTCTATATTTCACAGCATTTGTATGTTAATTGTGGTTGTCATTCTCGACTCAAATCACAGATGAGGATCATTAAACTAGTTGCACAAATTTATAAGCATGGGAAATGGTGTTGTGCACTATGGTGGTGAGTTTAATAGTGATGATGACTTGAAAAGTTGGGCTTTAGTTTCATCATTTGAAGCCTTAATGTCTCCGTTTCCTCCTCATCATCGGGCAAACATTGAAGGTTTTCCTTTTTCTGAGTTGAACATCTATTTGTGGTGACTATGTGCACAAAACATATGTTCTTAGCTATCCAATCTTTCTTTTGCAGTTCATTGCCCATATTGTTTGCTGAAATTGTCCTTAGCAACCACTTATTTGCAAAGTACCTGAAATTGAAGCATATGAAACTTTGGGGTTTTGGTACTGCATATCTCATCAAATACAGGTAGCTATTATTCTTTTCTCATAGCCTTTTCATATTATCTATAGTAGAACAATATAAGTATGGCTGCCCAGGCTAGTTCATAGAAAATGGCTTTGAAGATATTCCCTCTCAATAACTACACTCCCCACTACAACAATATTTCTTTACAACAACTCCAGCGCCTATTAAACAAACACAAAAAACACAGAGTTTCATCTTTGTATCCTCACCTGATTAATATGTCAAGCTTTGCTCATAAGTATGTTTTTCTATTTTCTATTCTTTGTCCTAGATCATTGACCTTGTTTGTAAAAATTAATGCAGTTAAAACCTATTGGAGAAGCACAATTATATATTGGTGAAAATTGTTAAGCAAGGATGCACCTCAGATAGCCATGTCTTACATTCTGGTGCAAGATATATTTGATAAGCTCCATTGGTTGCAAAGCTTCATATGTTAGAATAACAAAGCTCCCTTCCTCTTTTCCCTATATTATTTACCTTGTCTATAAATTTTTATACCAAGTTCATAGATGCAACTATGCTGAGCGATGAGGCTCCACTCAGAATTGTGAATGTAGCTTGTCATGGATGTCAAGATGAAATGAGGTCAACAAGTGATACGCATGAACTGGAAACTAGGCAATTGGTGTTATGCATATCTGTAAGTATCACTTTCCCTACCTTTTTTGTTTGAATGTTAATGACTGGTTATTAGGTTTATCATTCAATATAGGGGCAGGTGGTGGTGTCCAAAGTAGCAGAAAGATTTGTTTGTACAAGTGCATGATTTTGTTAAATTTCATTTTTCTGATCATTAATGACCTAAGATAATATTGCAGGCGAGAGAAGTGCTAGTGTGTTAATAATGTTCAATCAGCCAGTGGTACGTGAATGCTTTGGTTCATCATTCCTGGGTGATTCTCCAAACAATTTGGGAGGCTATTAGCTATCTGATGACATGGGGCATTCAATCAGCCATTATTCTTACCGGTACTTGTATATAAACCGTATTTGTATTTCAAAGAAAAAAAAAAAAGAAATAATTTGTCTGGCCTCTTGATTTTATAGTTTAAAATCGTTGTTAAATTTACTTCAAAGGAAGTTTTATTTGTCTTTTCATGTACATCTCATAACAAGAAGACAAGCCCATGGTTGTCTTACATGTTCCTGTGCCGTGTTGGTGTACAGGCCTGAAGATGAATTGAACATTAATAAGTAGTCTTCAATTTCTTGAAGCAATGAATGATCATTGAAAAGGATGGAACTATATTTTGTGACTTGTAAGACTGGCCACAATTGCACTAGCCACCTTTTTGGGTGTTGCAACGACCTAGACCCCCCAGGGGTTCAAATAAACCCCTGAACAAGCAATAAAAAATATAAAATAGAATCCTTTTTAAAAAAAATTTGGTTGTTTTTTTGACCCCTTAAAATAAATATTAAAACACTTGGCCATAATTTTTTAAAGGTCCACTTGAAATAAGCTTGAATATGATCCTCTTAATAATATTTAGGACTTTCTTAAACATTATCTTTAAATCTATATTTATATTTCTACATTATGCCTCTTATTTCTAGTTACCATTAATATTTCTATCTTGGATTAATTAACAGAATCCCATTGTGTGTATTAATGACTATAGTCGTAAAAACTATTTCGACTTTCTGTTGATTGATTTCATTAAATTTTTGTGTTTGCATGTGTGGGATCACTAATGTTTAGCTACAAGTATTGTTTCTTCGAATGATGATGGCGGCGAGAATGATTACCAGTTATAGTACATGCGGAGTTTGTGTGTTGATTCTGACTGGGGTACATCCATCTTGTAATTACCATTTTGGCTTCAACTTAAATTCATAAATGTAGCTATGCTAGCAATGAGACTCCGTTCAACATCGTGAATGTATCATGTCATGGATGTCAAGAAGAAATAAGGTCAACCAGTGACACATGAATAGGAAACTATGCAATGGGCATTATGCATATCTTAAGTACCTCTTTCCATATATTTTCATGTTTGATTGTTAATGACTGGTTATAAGGTTTATCATCATAGGGACTAGTATTGATTTCCAATATTGTAACAACAAAATTTATATATACAAGTATATATTACAAGTATTTAGGTCTTGAACCCACAACCTACCTCTCTATTATATTACAAACAAATTCTTTCATGCTTCAGCTTGTGGTGGTCTCTTAAAGCAAATTCTTTTCTACTACATCTCCATTATATTAACAGTTTCTTCTTTCTTTTTCTCCCCATTTTTGGGGTCTTTTTTTTGGGTTTGTCTACTTTCTTTTCATTCCTATGGCATAAATATATTGGTAGATGGTGTAAATATAGTTCTCAATGTTACTTTAATGAGCTCATGTCTACAACATATTTCATTTTAATTCTTCTTTGATGTTTTTGGGCTTAATTATTCACCTTTGGTTTTTTTGCAGGTTAAATCATCCATGGCCTGCAACTGAAATGGGTTGGTGTCTGTTATACAATTTGAAGGATATGATTGCACAGACGCATTAAACATTGGACTTTCGATGTATATGGTTGTAGTATGAATGGATTTATCTTCTATATTTGTATTTGGTTATTGTACATTGGACTTTTGAGTAAAGTTCAATTAACATATGCTATTAAGTCGGTATGTCATTGCACAAATCATACGGAAATTTGGCTGCTGACTTAATATCCAGCTGGCAATCTTACTTTGTTTTACTGCATTCTTGTGATAGAATTGGTTTAAGGAAAGTCTAGAAGTTGGGAAGAGGGTCCTTTTATTTATGTTTTAAAATGTAATCTAGGAAAGAACATATCTGTGTATAATTGTCTTCTGCATTTGCAGTGTAGAGGCACAAAGTAGAGAATATTAAACCAGACTTCTTATTGATGGCTGTGAAGGCTTTAGTTACACAACTAGGTTTGATATTAGGTGTTTGTTCACAGAGACAAAAAGATAGGGGTAATTGTCCAAATAGTTATTTGTTTTAAATTTTAATAATGTTTCTTTCTGTTACAGCACTAAGTTTTGTTATATGTGATTCCAGGCCAATAAAATAACACCATCTGAGATGGGGAGAAGCTGTACCATGGCTCTTGGCAGTGTCAATTTGAGTAAAAATCGCTATTCAGATGTCATACCATGTATATGTCGTTTCCAAATAATGATGCTCATATCTTTATATTCACATACTAGGTTTAAAGGGAAAATATAAGAGTGACCAGATTACTGTATTTTTGTTGATTTCAGTTGACAAGAATAGGGTTGTTCTTAAGTCATGTAAGGATTACAGACCGGAAGCAAGGGGCTACATCAATGCGAGCCTCATCACGGTAGAAATTAATAATATATTGTTTAGTTGGTAATGCCTGTTAGGAGTTTATATGGAGTTTGGATGTTCTTGGTTTGACCCTTCAATATGTCTCTTAATTGTAGACTTCTTCCTCCAAAAACATTTCTCAGTTTATTGCCACAAACTTATTTTTGTCATTCGCATTCTATTTCTTTATTGTATTCTCAACTTATAACTTTCAGTCTCCATTAATTATGGCTGATGCACTACTGTCACTAGCTACTGATCTCTTGAAGCAGTTGGGTTCAATCGCTGTTCAGCAAACTCAACAAGAGATAAACTTGATTGTTGGCGTTGATGAAGAAATCGAAAAACTTTCTAACAGTTTCAAAATCGTCCAGGCGATGCTCAATGATGCTGAGGAGAGACAGTGGACGGAAGCGGCTATGAAGCTTTGGTTAGATTAGCTCAAAGACGTGTACTACATGATGGATGACGTGTTGGACGAGTGGAACACTGCAAAGATCAAATCAAAAATTCAAAAAGAAGAAGAAAGAGCTGTTACTAATAACAATCCTGCTGCCCTGAAGAAGAAGAATAAGAAGAAGGTACCATGCTCATTCTTCCCCCCTCTCTCATGCTATTTTGGTCTAGTAGATAACCTTTATCTGCGTCATGAGATTGGTCACCAGATGGAAAACCTGAAACAAACATTCCTACTAGTCCATGCTAATGTCAATATTGTCTCCCTTATTCAGGAGATTCAGTTCGAACCTCTTTCACTTTTCTCCTTGCTTTTCTTTACTTCTATCTCAAACAAACTTAAGCGTCTATAAATGATCATCATCGGTCAATTCAGGTTGCTTACTGGGGCACATCCATCAAGTAATTTTGCTGCCCAGGTCAATTACTCTTCTCATTGACTTTATTCTTTTTGAAGTGTTTCCCTTCATTAATTCTTCTTGATCAAATCTGCCAATTTTAAAGAGAAACAATCTTTCTTGAATTAGCTTTCACCAAATTCTTGTAGGTTATAAAATTTTATGAAAGATTCATAGCAATGTATGTTTCCCTTGTTAGCTGAGATGTGGAGTGTTGCTTGATTGCAGAGTCACCATTTTATCTTGAAGGAGCTATTGGACTGTTTGAATTTATTGTGAAAAGAGAAAGAAAATGGGCACATGGTTATGGTAATTGTCAAAGTTACGAAACTTCTTCTTGAAAGAATGCATACAAAAGACTAGCAGGACATGAGTATGTGGATATCTCAGGGGATTTAGGAATGGATGCTAGGATATAAGTCTTGCTTTGGAGTTAACTGTGTTGTTTGTCATGCCTGGAAATTGTGAACATCTCAGTTTTGAAATATAGTAAGGAAAGAACTTGGAGAGGATCATTTGTGTAGCGACTAATTCTTACTTTAAGGACTGCCTATTATTTCTTTCATTTTGCTTTCTGACATGGTGCTAGAGATGTTAAGGTAATTTCAATTGCTTGAGTTCCCCCTTTTCAGTTTAGTAAATGGTAAACATAGCACTAGAACATGACAGTTCCTTCATTTAGGAATTGTCAACCTCTATACAAGATGCAAACTTAAGAACCATTGATGTGGTTATAGGTAAATCATGTGGCAGTTTACAGCTTTTTTTTTTTTTTTTTTTTTTTTTTTCCAGTGAAATCTTTAAGGTCCAAACACTTTTTTTAGTTGGGTATTGAGTTATTGTTTGCTTTCTTGATTTGATGAATAATTATTTTGGTGCATTGTGAAGAACATGGTCAGAGCAGGGGTTACGCAATGATATAAAAGTTGTTTTTGGGTGCTAAGATTTAAAAATTTTTAAAAAGAAAAGAAAAGATTTAGTGGAAAATCTCTACACCCAATATCCTGAGCTAAAAATAATATAAAATCAAGGCATTGAGAGTAGTTTGTAGAAAACTAGTATTTGATTAAATGTAATATGGTTTATTTAGCAAGTTGGTCTGGTGGAGTGCCTATTAGGAAAGATGTTCAACATGAAGTAAAGGGGGAACCGCCTGTAACCTGAGCAATATTTTGAAGATGAAAACTTCGTCAAACATGGTGAGGTTTATCCATCAAGTTGGCCTTCAGGTGTGCCTATTAAGGAAATTGTGGGTTGCATCAGCATAGAGAAAAAGAACTATGAATTGTTGTTTATGTAGATTTTTTTTTTTTTTTTCCCATATGAAAGTTCATTCAAGGGAAATGGTTTCAGAAAGACATTGTACATGAGGACAAAGAAAAACATGATTATTGTAGTGTAATTGAATATGGTTTAGGATCGGTTAATATTGTATGGGTCTTTATGGAGTTTCTTTATTTTGGCTATTTAGAATAATGTGACATAAATCTTATGCTTTTCTTCTAGGCATGCATGTGGATTGATGATGATCAAGATAATGAATCTGAGCAAGAAATCAATGACAAAGATTATGTGGTTAAGGTATACAAGATTGAGGACATTAGTGATGAAGAAGGTGGGACTAAGGATAAGGACTTATCAAAAAAGAAGATTGGACTAAGTATAAGAAGGTTTTTTGCGGAGCTGAACAGAATAGGGTGATTGACATACACAGAAGAAGACAGAGACTTTAAAGACGAATGATGAGGTGAAATTCCTTGATTACTTGCATGGTCATCATTTTCAATCTGTGTTTATTGCTACTTTGTCCATATTATTTCTAGTTACCTTTAATATTTATATCTAATTGTGTTTAGATTAATGATTATATTTGTTAAAACTATATTAACATTTTATTGATCGATTTTATTGAATTTTTGCATGTTCATGTGTCAGGGATCATGAAGTTTAGTTACACGTAGAGTTTTTATAAATGATGATAGTGGGGGATATGAAGCCTTTGTTATTGAAGTTTGGATTGACATTAACTCTCCCTTTTTTAGGATTTATTTGACTCTCCCCTTAGAACCAGAAGGATCAATCCCTCCCTGCTGCCTTCCTTGCCACTCTTTGCGTTTGTGTTCTTTCCTTGAGATAGATACGATCATTATAAAATAGAGAAGAAAATGATTTCGAGTCATAGTATGTGGTTTTTTGAACGCCCTGTTTGATGCAGGAAATTAGGAGGTGTGGGCTTACAGTTGCAGCGGTAGGAATACTGAAGACAATTGACAATGGCATTCCAATACTCCTAGAGGCATACACAACTCTAAAATCTGATGGTCATGTATATCTCCTGATACAGAACCATGATTTGATATTGAGGCTCTTACATTGGATGTCATCCTCTTCCTAGTGTAGGTTATAAATTATCCTTTGGTTGCGACACTACTGTTCGGAGGCTCAAGAAATAATTCATGCAACCCATGTTCAATCGTAATGTATTAAGAATGATACCTGTGTTGTCAAGTTAATGGGCTGCTACAATGGTAAGCTTCATTCATCTAAAGAGCTATTTTAACATATCAAAGAGTTAACACTTGAGAAATTATTGGATTGATTTGAACATGTACTTCCTGTTGCAAAGAAAGCTATTTTAAGATTTATTTTTATTTTTTTCATATAAAAGTTCCTTCAAGGGAAATGGTTTCGGAAAAACATTGTACATGAGGTCAAAGAAAAACATGATTACTGTAGTGTAATTGAATATGGTTTAGGATCAGTTAATATTGTATGGGTCTATGTGGAGTTCCTTTATTTTGGCCATTTAGAATAATGACATAAATCTTATGCTTTTCTTTTAGGCTTGGATGTGGATTAATGATGATCAAGACAGTGAATCTAACTATGACAAAGATTAGGTGGTTGAGGTATACAAGATTGAGGATAGCATTGATTAAGAAGATGGGACTTTGCATAAGGACTTATCAATTGGACTAAGTATAAGGCGGATGAAGAAGTGGAAGTAGACAATGATGAAAACGTGATTTGCGAAGTTGAACAGTATAGGGCGATTGACATACATAGAAGAAGACAGATACATATTATGGGACAGGGTAGTAAGAGGAGGGTGTTGAAGCAGACAGAGACTTTAAAAAATAAAAAGACAAAATGATGAGGTGAAATTCCTTGATTATTTTTCACGGTCATCATTTTCAATCAATGTTTATTGCTACTTTGTGCCTATTATTTCTGGTCACGGTTAATATTTCTATCTTGCATCAATTTTTTGAATCCAATTGTGTTTCGATTAATGATTATAGTTGTTAAAATTTAAAACTATATTAGCATTTTAATGATTGGTTTTATTGAATTTTTGTGTGTTTGTGTGTCAGGGATCATGAATTTTCGATACAAGTGGAGGTTTTTTGAATGATGATAGTGAGAGAGAAGAGGGATCTAAAGCCTCTGTTAACTCTCCCTTTTGTAGCATTTCTTTGACTACTACTTTAAAACCAGAAGGATCACTCCCTCTTTTGCCACTCTTAGGGTTTGTGCTCTATCCTTGAGATGGAAATGATCATTAAAAAAGTAGAAATGGAAAAGATTGCTAGCCATTGTACGCCATTTTTAATAAAGCCCTGTTTCATGTAGGAAATTAGGAGGTGTGGGCTTACAGTTGCAGTGGTAGGATATTGAACACAATTGATGATGACATTCCTGTACTCCTCAAGGCGTACACAACTCTAAAATTTGATGGCCACATTTTTTTTTTTTTTGATAAGTAGAAAAAAATTTATTGAACATGGCCACTTCATGCAAAAAGCATGAAGTAACAGAAAACCATGATTTGATATTGAAACTCTCTTATCCGAGCTTATCCCTTTCCTAGTTTAGGTTATTAATTATTCTTTGGTTCTGGCACTACTGTCAGGAAGCTCAATAAAGTGGTCATACACCCCATGTTCAATCATAAAGCATTAAGAATGGTATCATTGTCGTCAAGTTAATGGGCCGCAACACTGGTAAGTTTCATTAATTTGAATAGCTATTTTAACTGAACAAAGAGTTAGTTTTCTATGTTGTGGTCATGTGGAGTGAAATTTTTAATTTTTGGAGATCCCTAATTTTGATCAGAATGGGTTATGTGTTATTTAGAAGTTTCTACACAATGATAATTTGAAGATTTGAAATTTGTTTAAAAAAGATTATTCTTTTCTGTAGGTAATTTGGAGGACTACCATTAAAGTTGTTGTGGCTTGATTTCCTAAAATCATTGGCTGGTCACGGATTCAACTGTGGAAAGAAATAAGCATGAGCTTGAATCTTCCAGTCCAAAAGGAAAGTTATGACAAATTGACTCTCAAAATATGGTACGTGGTATATATTTCCCGTAACTCCTGTTTTGTTTGTTCAATTGACAAAAGCATTCTTATTGTTTCTTATGCAATGCATGAAAGTCTTTGGTAGCTCTGTTTTGTGACATGAATTGGTACAATCTATGCTGGGTTACTTTTATGCTCCTCATTGTGCTTAGGAAGTGATAAATTGCTGCATTTCTGTTGATTTTGATGTTTGTTAGTTTAGTTAAACTTGGAATAAGATTAGGGAAAGGCATCCAGTTTTTAATTAGAGGGCTTTGGTTTGTTTTTCTGCTGCTATTTGCAATCATGCCTTCATTTGTTGGCTAACTCTTATGGATAGACTTCCCACTCCTGACAGGGTTGGTAAATAGGGATAAGTCTGACCTAGTATGCGTGTTCTACAAGAGAAAGCAAGAGTCCAGAGATCACATATTCCTGTGACTGTTCCTCTGATAAAAGGCTATAGCAATAGGTGTTAAGGTTTTGTTTAGTCTGCAAGCAACTGAATGATTGGAGTTCAGTGTTTTGCTGAGGTATTCATTCCTTGAAAGTAAATGTTTCAGAACTATTTTTTGCAAGTTGGCTTGGGCTGCCTTCATTAATCATATATGATGTCAAGGCAATGCTAATGTTCACAAGGGAGTCATTTATAACAAAGAGACGATCCTGTGTTTAGTAAAAAATGACATTAGACGTCGTTAGTGTAGTTTACGGGGTTCCAGAACTCAGTACAAAATAGAGCCATTTGGCTGCAGGGGTATCTTAGTGTCTGTTTTAGAGTAGATAGATGTGTTGATTGTTTTTGTGTTTTGCAGTAGTTTGCTGTTTATGTTGTGTTAGGGTTGAATTATTTTGTGATATATTTGCTTGGTTTTTTTTATTTTTTTATAATTTATCTCAGTTATAAAAATTAAAAAAAAAAAATATTTTCACTATTTTTTTTTAATTGCTTAGATGATATGTCTCATCCATCACTTCTTTATTGGTTAGAATTTCAAATTCCTTTTTAGATGTTATAACTCCTTGAAATAGAGATTAAAATCTTAAAATTGATTTCTTTTGAGAACATTTTTGTTGTTGTCTATTGCAATATTATGCCATCTTTAAACTTCTTACTTCTAATGGATGCATGTTAACTTGAATAATCCCTGTATGGAAGACGTTGGGCTTCTGATCCCCTACTTCATGCAAGGTTGATAGAAAGAGCCCATAGAAACTGACAATGGCAAACAGAATAGAG
The DNA here is from genome assembly GCA_023621385.1 of Quercus gilva. Lineage (NCBI taxonomy): Eukaryota > Viridiplantae > Streptophyta > Magnoliopsida > Fagales > Fagaceae > Quercus > Quercus gilva. Next base: position 98,340,689 of record CM042477.1, read on the forward strand.
AGGCAGCTATACCATATGCTTGGGTGCGGCAAATCAAAGATCAGCTCATCAGGGCTTATTTATTTCTCCTTGCCAAAAGAAACAATCCCCACATATAAAGGAAGTTTGGCAAGAACTTAGGGATATAAGCAAAGATCCTAAACAGCCAATGAAGTAAGGCTTTCTTTTTTGCATATTAATGATGCCAATGACTCAGATCACAGATGAGGATCATTAAGCTAGTTGCACAAAATTATTTGCATGGAAAATGGTGTTGTGCACTATGGTGTTGAGCTTTATAGCGACGATGACTTCAAAAACTAGGTTTTATTTTCATCATTTAAAGCCTTAATGTCTCTGTTTCCTCCTCATCATTAGGCATTCATTGAAGGTTTGCCTTTTCATGACTTGAACATCTATCCAATCTTTCTTTCGAAATTCATTGCCCATAGTGTTTGCTAAGATTGTGCTTGTGCAGAGTTAGCCACTTATTTGCAAAGTACCTGAAACTGAACCATATAAAACTTTGGGTTTTGGCACTTATGTGCTGAGATTGTTTTTTGTTAGCCTTTTCATATTATCTAAAGTAGAACAATATAAATAGTGGCAGCCCAGGCTAGTTCGTACAACTACTCCCCACTACAACAGTATTTCTTTACAACAACTCCTGCAATTATTAATCAAATTGTTGCCAAATCCTTCTAGAGAAGGAGCATTCACATTGAAAGAACAAATGCTCCTTGCTTTCCATACAACTCTTGCAGAAACTAGAGTTTCATCTTTGTATCCTCACCTAATTTATATGTCAAACTTTGCTCATAAGTACATTTTTCTATTTTCTATCCTTTGTCCAGAATCATTGATCTTGTTTGTAAAAACTAATGCAGTTTAAACCTATTGGAGAAGTACAGTTTTATATTGGTGAAAATTGTTGAGCAAGGATGCACCTCAAATAGCCATGTCTTACATTCTGGTGCAAGATATATATGGTAACCTCCATTGGCTGCAAAGCTTGATTCGTTAGAATAACAAAGCTCCCTTCCTTTGCCCTATATCATTTACCTTGTTAATAAATTTCTATACTAAGTCCATAGATTGCAACTATGCTGAGCGATGAGGTACTATTCAACATTGTGAATGTAGCATGTCATGGATGTCAAGAAGAAGTAAGGTCAACCAGTGACAAATGAATTGGAAACTAGGCAATTGGCATTATGCATATCTGTAAGTACCACTTTCCATATCTTTTTTGTTTGAATGTGAATGACTGGTTTTCAGGTTTATCACTATAGTAGCAGGTGGTGGTTTCTAAAGTTATAGAAAAATTTGTCTGTACAACTGCATGATTTTGTTAAATTTCATTTTTCTGATAATTAATGACCTAAGATAATATTGCAGGTGAGAGAATTGCCAGTGTGTTAATAATGTTCAATCAGCCAGTGGTATATGAATGCTTTGGTTCATCATCCCTGGGTGATTCTCCAAACAATTTGGGAGGCTATTAGCTATATGATGACACGGGGCATTCAGTCAACCATTATTCTTACTGGTACTAGAGCTGCTGGCACCTTATTAATTAGTACTATAAATGCTGGGTTACTTTTATGCTCCTTATCATGCTTAGGAAGTATTAAATTGATGCTTTTCTATTGATTTTGAAGTTTGTTAATGTAGATCAACTTGGAATAAGATTAGGGAAAAGCATTCATTTCTTGGCTAACTGTCATGGATAAACTTCCCACTCTTGACATGGCAGGTAAATGAGGATACAATTCTAATCTCATTTGTGTGTTTTGTAGGAGATATTTAAAGTCCAGGCAAGCAGTTGAATGACTGGAATTCTGTCTTATGCTGAAATATTCATTCCTTGAAAGTCATAAACATTGTTTGCAAGTTAGCTTGGGCTGCCTTCATTTATCATATATGGCTTTAAGGCAATGCTAGAGTTTGCGAGGTGTGCAAAATAGTAATTTTTGGCTGATGGGGCATATCAGTTTCTGTTTTAGTGTAAAAGTATTATTGTTTGTGTGTTCTGCAGTGGTTTGCTGTTTATGTTGTGTTCTTGTTTAAAGTAGCCATGTTGGTTGTTTCTATGTTCAGCTGCAATTTGTTGTGTCAAGGTTGAACTGTTTTGTGATATCTTTTGCTTGATTTGTCTTGAATTTATCTCATTAATATTGCCATTGACTAAATCTTCTCTAATTGTCCTTCAAGAATCGATTTGCTACTTTATTTTGTTCCATATTTGGAACATAATTGTTTAAACTTCTTCTGTCTTTCATGGCATTTATATGTTAATTGTGGTTGTCATTCTCTACTCAAATCACAGATGAGGATCATTAAGCTAGTTGCACGAAGTTATAAGCATGGAAAATGTTGTTGTGCACTATGGTGTTGAGTTTTATAGTGATGATGACTTGAAAATTTGGGCTTTTGTTTCATCATTTGAAGCCTTAATGTCTCTGTTTCCTCCTTGTCATCAGGAAAACATTGAAGGTTTTCCATTTTCTGATTTGAACATCTATTTGTGGTGACTCTGCACAAAACATATTTTCTTAGCTATTCAATCTTTCTTTTGCGGTTCATTGCCCATAGTGTTTGCTGAGATTGTCCTCAGGCAACCACTTATTTGCAAAATACCTGAAATTGAACCATATGAAACTTTGGGATTTTGGTACTGCATATCTCATCAAATATACGTAGCTATTGTTCTTTTCTGTTATCCTTCTCATATTATCTATAGTAGAACAATATAAATATGGCAGCCCAGGCTAGTTCATACAAAATGGCTTTGAAGATATTCCCTCTCAATAACTACACTCCCCACTACAACAATATTTCTTTACAACAACTCCAGCGCTTATTAATCAACCACAAAAAACACAAAGTTTCATATTTGTATCATCACCTGATTAATATGTCAAGCTTTGCTCATAAGTATGTTTTTCTATTTTCTATCCTTTGTCCAGGATCATTGACCTTGTTTGTAAAAATTAATGCAGTTAAATCCTATTGCAGAAGCACAGTTTTATATTGGTGAAAATTGTTAAGCAAGGATGCACCTCAGATAGCCATCCTCAGATAGCCATGTCTTACATTCTAGTGCGAGATATATTTAATAAGCTCCATTGGTTGCAAAGCTTCATATGTTAGAATAACAAAGCTCCCTTCCTCTCTGCCCTATGTCATTTACCTTGTCTATAAATTTTTATACCAAGTTCATAGATGCAACTATGCTAAGCGATGAGGCTCTATTCAGCATTGTGAATGTAGCTTGTCATGGATGTCAAGATGAAATGAGGTTGACGAGTGATACACATGAATTGGAAACTAGGCAATTGGTGTTATGCATATCTGTAAGTACCACTTTCCCTATCTTTTTTGTTTGAATGCTAATGACTAGTTATTAAGTTTATCATTCACTATAGCGGCAGGTGGTGGTTTCTAAAGTAACAGAAAAAATTGTATGTATAAGTGCATGATTTTTTTAAATTTCATTTTTCTGATCATTAATGACGTAAGATAATATTACAGGTGAGAGAAGTGTTAGTGTGTTAATAATGTTCAATCAGCCAGTGTGGTATCATTCTTGGCTGATTCTCCGAAAAATTTGGGAGGCACTTAGCTATCTGATGACATGGGGCATTCAATCAGCCATTATTCTTACCAGTACTTGAGCTTTTGGCGCCTTATTAGAGTTGGGTCAGTGTAAGGCAAGCAGGGACTTGTGCGCTCTGACAAAGGATCTTGACAGTTTACACTTCCCCTTCAGAGTTCTCACATTTTTTTCTAGTTCAACATCAAGCGTTGAAATTGGTCAGCTTACCGATTGTGCACCCACATCTTTTATACTCATGGCCTGAAGTAGTAAAGCAGCACATCAAAATATATAAAGGAAAATCTAATTAGGGATTGTACATTGTATTTACATTTTTTATGCCAATCTCTTACTATTTTTAAAGTATTTTTCATGGGTATCATTTTCATAACTAAGATACACTATTTATACAAAATTTATCGCAACACGAAGAGTAATACTGATCTACAGCTTCATTTTTAAGCACACCCTGAACGTGTGTTGATAATCTCTTTCAGATTCCTATAGCCCTATAGTTGTTTCATTTCGTCACACCCTGAACGAGTTAATTGTCTCCTTTAGATTTCTATAGCCTATTGCTTCCATGCTTTAAAAATCTTGAGATCCTAAAGATTTTCTAGCTGATTACTGAATAGGGAACAATACACATTTTATAGCCCATCCAGGGTCTACGCACCACAGGCTGACTTAATGCAGTAATCTTCTAATCGAAAGTAAGAATTCATATCAGAAGAGAACCATTAATAGAGAAAGTTAATTGCAAGTGAAACCAACAGTATACAAAAATTCATGTATGTTTAGGAACATTATGAAATGAAGTCCAACAAGATGCACGGCTAAAATTACACTGAACTGTCTATTTTCACATGGGAACAAGAGCTTCAAAGTAGAAGCTGAAATTATTGAAGAGAATTGAGTAGTGAGTAGTAACATTTATAGTCAACCACAGTCCAGAATATAACAACGCGGGATTTGTTTGCTGGATTAAATAAGAAGGCATCGTATTTGTATATAAACTAGGGGTGGCAAAGTAAGCTCAAGCCCAAACTCATTTTTCCCTCAAACTCACCAACTCTAATTGAACCCAAACCCATCCAATTATTAATTTGGTTAAATGGACATTAACCCAATTAGACCAAGTGATTATTAGATTTTAACTAAAAACTCATCGAGACCATTTAACCCAAAAACAATATACTCAGATTCAACCCCAACCCTTCCCATTGAAAAAAAAAAAAAAAAAAAAAAGAAACCGCTCAGATGTTTCAGTGTTTTCATTTTCTTTTATTTTCTCGGCCTCTAAACACTTCTCTCTATCCTCTCGATTTCTCTCTCTAGCTCTTACAGAAAACAATGAGGCACAACAAACACATTTCTCTTAGCAATCCGATCTACATTTAGCAAATCAAAAGCACGAAAATTCAAACCTGCAAGTTTCAGCGACATGTGGATCGGTGTCGCCCAAGGCTTCGATCTGGATCTTAAGCCCTTTTCATAGCAAGCGATTGAGCAATCCACCTGTCCAAGCATCGAAAATGTGTCGCTGAGTTGCATGTGATCGGAAAACACCGCGAGCGCATGATTGACGGCTCTAGGAGGATCCGGAACCTAAATGGCCAACTCCAAAACCGGAATTGCCTCCTCGAACCGCCCTAAACTCGAGTAGAATGCCGCCAAAACGTGAAGGCTCATCGCCAAGTCTAGACTCGGCTCGTCGTCATCTCCACCGGAGCACCACTCGAACATGTACTTTTTGACTTGATAGTTTTCACATTATATCTCAAACACCATTACTGGGTTTGATTTTTTTTTTTTTTTTTTTTTAATTTGGGTAATTTAAGAATGGAGTAATTGATAAGGATGCGTTCATTTTTCTCTTTTTCAGAAGAATTTCTATTTGTTTCAAGGATAGTTGCTTTTGAAATTCCAGGAAAGTTTTGAGCTTGAAATGACATTTCTTTGTATTTGTTGCACTATTTGGTTGCCAAGAAAGTGAGAGAAAATAGAAAAAAAAAGAAAATATTTTTTTATTTGGATATTTAATATAATTGTTGAAGTGGATGTGCTTATGTGGAATTTTTTAATCCCAAGAATGGAGACTAGGGAGAGTGGAAAAGGGAGTCTAAGAAAGTGTTGGGGTTTTCACTTTAATGGCATTTTGGTAATTTTGATAATTGGGTAATTGGATGAGTTGGGGTTTATCCATAATAATTGGGTTGGATTGGATTTGGATTAAAAATAATTAGTTAAATGAGTTTTAATGGGTAAATAGGTTTTATATATCTAACCCAATTATGCTCACCCCAAACCTACCCATTTCACACCCCTATTATAAACTGTATTTGTATCTCAAAGAAAATAATAATAATAATAATAATAATAATAATTTTTCTGGTCGAGAAATTTACTTCAAAGGAAGTTTAATTTATAGCGGTTGATGTACATCTCATAACAAGAAGACAAGCACACGGTTGCTTGTGCCGTGGTGTGGTGTACACGCCTGAAGATGAATAGAACATTAATAAGTATCTTCAATTTCTTGAAGCAATGATCATGAAAAATGATGGAATCTACCAGGAGCTCTCGCCTCCACCTGTAGGTAGATTGTCTTAGTTGTACTTTGTTTTATTTCTATGAACATTGCAGTTTATCTTTTTTTTTTGGTTCCTGAACATTGCAGTTTATCAAAAAAAACCTTTTGGACATTGCAATAACTTGGACCCATATAATAATATAGTTTTTTTTCTAAAAAAAATATATGTCACGAGTCACGAACCATTGGCTCCACTCCTGAATTGGCAATAAAAAAGATTAAATATAATATTTATTTTTTATTTTTGTTTTGACCCCTTAAAATAAATATTAAAACACCTGACCATAATATTTTTAAATCCCACCAGAAATAAATTTAAATATGCTCCTCTTAACAATATTTGGGACTTTTTAAACAAAAAAAAAAAAAAAAACTGATAACAAAAGTAGAAATTTGTTAATCCAACAACAAAAGTAAAAATTTGTTAATCTTAAAATTTAGAAAAAGGTAAGATCTTAAAAAATTTGAAATAAATCAATCAAATGAGAGATAAGTGGATGAATGATTGATTTGCTATGAACATTAAAAAGATGTAACTCATAAGATTGATAATGAAGATGCAACAATTTTAAAATAATAAATCTTGTGTGGAACCAAGCTCCCTAGGCCTGAGGGACCATCAAGGCCCAACAGGACCTTACATTCTTAGCATGCTTGGAGGGCGGCATTTAGATCTTGTCCACCCGCGCGGGCTGTCCGAACCTACATCATCTCCCGAGGATACTTCCCCGAGAAGTGGAGTTATGCCCGGGGAATTAACGACCGAACAATTGCGACCAGGAATTGCATCTGCCTAGAGTCCCAGAGTGGGAACCAATTCCAAGGCCACTCCCACCTAAACACCCACTTATAACCAACTGCATTGGACCCCCAAACGCATTAACATCAGAGACAATCATCACTATCCCACTGGCTCCTAACTATAAATACAAGGAGCTTGTGAGAGGAGAGGGGTTGTTGAAAAAACGGGGGGGAAGAAGGAGGAAAGGGAGAGAGCTAGTAGGAAAAAGAAGTGGAAAAAGGGTCTTCATTGGTCTCAGCACAAGGACGACCCAGTGTAGGAAATCCGGGCCCACTACACAAATAAATTGTAAACCCAAGCGAATTTAGCCACAGCAGTCTCGTGTTTGGCTTACACAAATCTCGTATAAAAAAATTGTAAAACTTTATATATTGGGGTTTTTGTTTTTGTTTGTTTTTTTTTTTTTTTTTTTTTGTTTTTTTGTTTTTTTTTTTTTTTTTGTGTGATGTAGATACATTCAAGTTATATTTTGTTTTAGATTTTATATAATATATATTTTTATTGACCTCCTAGAAAATAATCCTAGAGACGCCATTGCGACCTAAACCATAAGATACATATTTTGAGCATTCTGAAAATTGATCTTTTCCTACTTTAAATTGTTATACATGAGTTTAATAATAAAAAAAAAAAATAAAAAAAAATAAACATGAAATAAAATAATTATACATACTAAGAGTTTTGTAGTTTAATTGATTGACACTTCCTGATACTTCTAAGACATCAATGTTTAAATCTCCTCTTCTCTATTGTAACAATCAAATTATCAAAAAAAAAAAAAAAAATCACAAATTTAGGTTCAAATCCTCTGCCCAAATATTTAATTATAAAAAAAGGTCATTACACCAGTTAATGACTAATTTAAAACTATAAATAACTTATTTTCCTGGCATTAATTAAAATCCTTTGATTCTATCCTAAGAATTTATCTTGGCAATGACTTGTTATCAATTTCAAACAGACAAACATAGACCCAATTTTGTTTGGGCTGGGCTCAAAAAATTGTCACATGAACGGACAAGCTACGCAAATTTCATTTCTTTGAAAAAAATAAAAATAAAAATAAAACTATTTTATTCCAATTGCATGGTTACGCTCTCATGAAATGGTTCAAAGCTTGCACCAACACTACTTTAACTAGAAGCATAAAATAATATGATCACTTACATAAATGTACACATTTTTTTTTAACAGTATGGGCAAACTTTCATCTCTTAATACATCACAGAGCATCCAACAAAGCTTGAGCTTAACAAACATCAGAAGCAATGTTTATAGTAAAAATGTCCATTATTTTTTAACAGCATCCAAAGAGCTTGAAGTTGCTAACGCATGAGAAGGTCATTTGGCTTTCACTTTTTTCTTTCTTCCTTATTCTTTGCATTATCTCTGTGTGTATGATTGTGCTTTTCTTTGTGTAACCAAAGCGTTAATATTGTGTTTAGACAAGAGGCAACGCTTATACTCTTATTCCTTACCTAAATGTTTCTTTCTTAACGGCACCCAAAAAAGGTCTAGACAAGATTATCTCTTTTCTAGAGATCAATTGGTCCTCTTGTGGATGGAACATGGATATATTAATTCAAGGGAAAATATAGAAATGAAAATCATAGCAAAAGAATACTTTGAAAATTTAGCTATACACTCTTTCTTCCAAGATTTTGAAAAAGATAAGTATAATGGTGATATAAAAAAGGTGCAAAATGCAAGATTTTGAAGAAGATTCATCTCCACCATTTGAAACTAAATTTTTTCAAGCTTTTTTTTTTTTTTTTTTTTGGTGATGTAAATATATTCAAGTTATATTTTGTTTTAGATTTTATATAATATATATTTTTATTGACCCCCTAGAAAATAATCCTAGAGATTCCATTGCGACCCAAACCGTAAGATACATATTTTCTTGCTTTAAATTGTTATACATGAGTTTCTCCACACAAAAAAAATAATAAAATAAAATAAAATAATTATACATACTAATAGTTTTGTAGTTTAATTGATTGACACATCCTGATGTTTTCAAGACATCAAGGTTTAAATCTCCTCTTCTCCATTATAACAATCAAATTATCAAAATAAAATAAAATAAAAAATCACAAATCTAGTTTCAAATCCTCCGCCCAAATATTTAATTATAAAAAAAGGTCATTACACAAGTTAATGACTAATTTAAAACTATAAATAACATATTTTCCTGGCATTAATTAAAATCCTTTGATTCTATCCCAAGAATTTATCTTGGCAATGACTTGTTATCAATTTCAAACAGATAAACATAGACCCAATTTTGTTTGGGCTGGGCTCAAAAATTGTCACATGAATGGACAAGCTACGCAAATTTCATTTCTTTGAAAAAAATAAAAATAAAAATAAAACTATTTTAATCCAATTGCATGGTTATGCTCTCATGAAATGGTTCAAAGCTTGCACCAACATTACTTTAATTAAAAGCATAAGATAATATGATCACTTACATAAATGTACACTTTTTTTTTAACAGTATGGGCAAACTTTCATCTCTTGATGCATCACAGAGCATCCAACAAAGCTTGAGCTTAACAAACATCAAAAGCAATGTTTATAGTAAATATGTCCATTATTTTTTAACAGCATCCAAAAAGCTTGAAGCTGCTAACACATGAGAAGGTCATTTGGCGTTCACTTTTTCTCTTTTCTTCCTTATTCTTTGCATTATCTTTGTGTGTATGATTGCGCTTTTCTTTGTGTAAACAAAGTGTAAATATTGTGTTTAGACAAGAAGCAACGCTTATACTCTTAATTCCTTACCTAAATGTTTCTTTCTTAACAGCACCCAAAAAAGGTTTAGACAAGATTATCTCTTTTCTTGAGATCAATTGGTCCTCCTATGGATGGCACATGGTTATATTAATTCAAGGGAAAAATATAGAAATGGAAATCATACACTTTTTCTTCTAAGATTTTGAAAAAGATAAGTATAATGGTGATATAAAAAGGTGCAAAATGCAATAATGCAAGATGCAAGATTTTGAAGAAGATTCATCACCGCCATTTGGAACTAAATTTTGGCAAAGTAGGTGAACTGGTGAAGGGGAAGCAGGGACAGAACCAGAGCTGAAGGTTTAGAGGGGCAAAGTTTGGACTAAAAAAAAAAAAAAAAATGTTGCAACTTCAAGAATAATTTTTTTTAGGGGTCAATTTAATATTTTATCATCTATTTGGGTCAACAATTCAAATTGAATTGTTGAGATTGGGTATGTTTTTAAGACCGTTCTTTGGCCTCATGTTCTATCATAGTCTCTTGCCACATTAGCTAGGTATTTCAAAGCCCAACTCACACTCGGTTTTTCTTTTGAATGCTACTTGACACTTGGTTTGACAAATTCTATCCACTTTACGATTTGTTTGTTATCGTTAACTAACTTTCGTAACTCAAAAAGACAATAAACATCACCGATAATGTTCCAAACAACATTCCTCCACTATGGTCATCAATGGATTTAACGAATATCAAGATAGTGAAAGAATAAACATCAAGCATAGGAGTAGCCTTCGTGCAAAGCAGAGGAGTAGACTACAAGGGGGGATGGGAGAATTTTTGTCTAATATTTTGGTCATTAAGAGAGAGAATTTAGGCTAATTTTGATTTTGAGAATCCAGAAATAGCAGTATGAGAACTTGATTTGGGTTAAAATTAAAAAGCTTGTTTTTAATTGCTTTTGTTTTGTGTCATTCAATTGCTCTGTTCCTTTTATATACAAGCAGAGCTATTCATTCAATGAGAAATTTCTCTCTCATCTTCATCTCCAAGTTTATCTTCTGATATGAGATAGCAAATCATAACATAGCTCCATCTCTAGCCAGGAGTGAGCTGATAATGAGAAAGAAGAGACTAATGGTGATTTTTTTTTTCCAAATATCAATTAAATATATCCTAATATTCTAATTGATTTTTTTTTTCTATCTGGTTTCTAGGCATTCATATTCTTTACTTGTTTATTTATAATTCTCATAAATTTGATTTTTATTTTTATTTTTGGCTGTGATTCTTTTGGGTTGTCTAATCTCTTATTCTATTTAATTTTTTTTTTTACTTGTTCATTTATAATTTTATGGTTTAATATTATATGGGTCTTTGTGGGTTTACATCATTTTGGGTATTTAGACTCTTAGAGGGCGTTTGGATTGCGCGTTGCGCGTCCACGTTTCCTCAATCCGCGTTTTCCCTTCTTTTTTTTTTTTTTTTTTTTTTTTGGACCGCATTATTTGACTTTGAGAGACAAAAAAAAAAAAAAAATACTGTGCATAAATATGCACATCGTGCGTGTACTGTTTATCTACTGTTTATATAATAAAAAATATTAAAAATAGATCCGACGATATTATCCACAATTTTAAAATTTATTTTACTATAGTGTTTTTAGTTTTCAGTTTCAACAACAATAATCCAAACCAACCTTAATCTAACCTAACTCTTTTACTTTTCTTTTAAAATGGACGATGGTCAAGATTAAAGGCAATGAATCTGGGCAAGAAATCAATTGGAAGTACACATTGATGAGAGTGGGTAGTAAAAGCTTGAAGAGGGCCGAGATTTTAAAGACGAAGGACGAGGTGAGATTCCCCTTTTCACTTGCATGAACATTACCTTTTAATATCTGTTTGTATTGCCACTTTATGCCTCTTATTTCTGGTCACCACTAATATTTCTATTTTGGATTAATTGTTTGAATCCCATTGTGTGTTTAGATTAGTGATTATAGTCGTTAAAACTAGATTATCTTTTTATTTGAGTATTATTGAATTTTTTTTTTTTTTTGGTGCTTGTGTGCGATCATTAAATTTTTGCTACAAGTAAACTTTTTTGAATCATGATGGTGATAGAGATGAGGGATATAGAGCCGTTGTTATTGCAAGTTTGGGGTGACCATAAGCCTTTGAACCAGAAGGATCTGTCCCTCCCTGCTGCCTCCCTAATCCCTCCAATCATGGATATTCAAATTGTAATATTTTCCTGGTGTTGATTTCAATTCCATGTTTTGATTGGCTTACTCAGTTGTTATTTTGAGCTATATATTGTAATTTTTTCTTTGATTTATCACTAAATCATGTGATTACTGTTAGCAGTCTATATAAAAAATGTTTTTGCATTTTTCATTTTGGTCAAATAGAAAAATTGAATCCTAAATATTTTCCTACTATTCCATGTCAATATCTATATTTGTCTCCCTTATCCAAGTCTTTCAGTTCGAACCTCATTCACTTTTCTCCTTCGTTCTCTTTACTTCTCATCTTTAGCAATCCAGGACGCTGACTGGGCACATCCATCTAGTAATTCGGCTGCCCAGGTCAATTAGTGTTATCATTCAAAGATATTCTCTTTCTTTTTTTCTTTTTCTTTTTTTTAAGTGTTTCCATTGATTAATTCTTCTTAATCAAATCAGCCAAATTGTAAAGAGAAACATTGTTTCTTGAATTAGCTCCACCAAACTCTTGTAGGTCAGAAGCTTTTTAATGCAAGATTCATAGCAATGTATGTTACCCTTGTTAGCTGAGATGTGGAGTGGAGTCACCCTTTTATCTTGAAGGAGCTGATTAACTATTTGAATTCATTGTGATCTAGCTATTTGTGAGTTACATGAATGTGCCTGTGGTTTGCGTATCTGTATCCCCTTTTGTGAGTGCAATTCTGAAATTATGCATCTCGCAATATTAAACATGCCCATAATTGTCCATCAGACAGAGCTCCACTCTATTATGTCAAGAAATTGAACTGACCTTTACAAATAGTATATGGCATGATTTTGTTAAAATTATTTCTTTAAACATAGCTTGATTGACCTCTTCATCGAATCTCTTATTCATTGACCTCTTTATTTTGGGTATTTGGAACAATCTGACATAATTCATATGCTTTTCTTTTAGGCATGCATGTAGATGGATGATGATCAAGACAAAGAATTCAGCCAAGAAATCAATGGCGAAAATGATGTGGTTGAGGTATCCAAGATTGAGGACAGTACTGATGAAGAAAATGGGACTAAGCGTAAGGATTTATCAAACAAGAAGATGGGACTAAGAATAAGGTGGATGAAGAAGTAGAAGTTGGCAACGATGAGGGAAATTCACAGAGCTGGACAGTACAGGCCAATTGACATGCACTGAAGAAGAGGGATACATATTTTGAGAGTGGGTAGTGACAGCAAGGTGTTGAAGATGACAGAGACTTTAAAGAAGGAGGAGGTGAGATTCATTGTTTAGTTGCATGAACATTACCTTTAAATCTCTTATCTCTACTTACCGTGTATATTTTTATCTCGGATTAATTGTTTGAATCCCATTGTGTCTTTAGATTAATGATTATTGTTGTTAAAACTATATTAGTTTTTTGTTGATGGGTTTTATTGAATTTTTGTGTTAGGTATCATGAATTTTAGCTTCAAGTAGAGTTCTTTTGAATGATGATACTGATAGTGAGAGAGAAGTGAGATATAAAGCCTTGTTGATTGAAGTTTGATGTGACTTTAACTCTCCATTTTTAGGATTTCTTTGACTCTCACCTCAGAACCAGAATGATCAATTTCTCCCTGCTGTCTCCCAAGCCAGTCTTCGGGTTTGTGTTCTTTACATGTATTAAATTCTCTCATTGTAATACTTTTCCTGTATTGGTTTCAATTCCTAGTTTTGATGATATGGTGCCTATAACTTGATCAAGGCAGTGATTATAATTTAAATGGTGGAAAATCTCTGCAAAAAGATGTACTTGCTATCACAGTGACAACATCCAATCCTGCTGTATCGTTTCTATTGGAGCTAACAATGATGTATGTGTAGTTGGATCTTAAATTTCATTCAAACACGATAAATTGTTTAATATTATAATTGTCAATTCATTTTGTTTAAATGAAAACATTTACATACAGGTGGATCGAACGTTGCTTCTTCTTTTTCTTTCTTTTTTTGTTTAATCTCTCTTATATTTGTCATATTATTTGATTGTGGTTCATGAAATTGCTCAATCTGTTTGTTGATTTAGCATAGTGTTTTTTTTTTTTTAATGACTTCTAGGCAGTCTCATGTCAATCTTTTCTCTCTCAAGGAGTTCCCTCCGTTTTTCCCACCTTAAAGATATAGGTAATTACAAAACACAAGACAAACAGAAGTGCTCTATCCCTCTTCCTCCCCCCTCCTCTGTCCAAGATAAAGTATGTTACTTCTAATTGATGCTTATTATCCATCCACAAGAAACAATTCTCACTTTACAAGGGAGTTCCAAGGGTGAGCACTTGGACATACGAACATGGATTCTGAACTTCCAAGGAAGTATTTGTTCCCTTTGTACATTTTAATGCTGCCCCAAATTTGTCCTCCAAATATTGCTTTGATGCCTTATTAGGTTCTGTATTTGGCATGCTGTTAGTCAGTTTTGTTCTATCTTTCTCTCCATTAATCTTTTGAATTATAGTTTTTTTTTTTTTTTGGTTTTATTAATTTTTTTTTGATAGATTTTTTAGTGTTTCAAATTGTAGGGTAGAAAAAAATTGGGTTTGAGAAAATTTGTTTAAAATTTAAAAGTATAATTTTCAAAATCTATATACTTTTTAATGATACACAAAATGTTATAAATAAATTCTATTAAGGAATGAATATTTTTGCTAACTTACCTTTTGAATTCCTTAGAAAATTTTCATTGTTTTCATTTTGGTATGATAGAAATTATATATATTATATTTGTGGTTGTTCCTATAATTAATGAAAATATGATTATGAAAAACATTATTTTTTATTAAATTAGTATAAATTACAAAAAAATAAATTTAATGAGACCATTCTAAAATAAATTGTTACGCACAAGCCGGTGACTAGTTAAATAATAATATGTAAGAATTTTTTAGCATCTCATAAGCACTAAGCAAATATGCTTACATAAATTCATATGTTTGAGTATGTGTGGGTTTCTATGAGAAAGTCCTCTTGCTTCCATACCTAGGAAAAAAATTGACACGAAACTTTCCACTAATTACATTTATTAGACTATTCTGCAATGTAGTATGAAAGTTCCTCTTGGGTGCTTAGCAAAAAAAAAAAAGTTCCTCTTGGGTAGGGGCACTCACATTGAAAGAACAAATTCTCCTTACTTTTCATACAACTCTTGCCAAAAACACAGAATTTCATCTTTGTATACTCACCTGATTAATTAATATGTTAAGCTGTTCTCATAAGTATGTTTTTATATTTTCTATCCTTTGTCCGGAATCATTAATCTAGTTTGTAAAACTTGTGCAGCGTACGCCTATTGGAGAAATACAGTTTTATATTGGTGAAAATTGTTGAGCAAGGATACACATCAATATGAATAAAGCAAGTAATTAAAATCCCAATTATAATTTATTAGTTAGTAGGGGTGTTAAAAAATGACAAGATAACCTTGGCACTATAGTTAGGTCCTTTTTGATAATTTGCATCCAAAACAACAATTTTAGACCAATGTTATCCATATGCTTCACTGTAATTTTAAAAATAAACAACGTGCCTTTTTTATATTCTCACCAAATTCTTATTTTTAATTATAAAAATTAGGTTAAAATGCAAAAGTCACTCTCTATGTTTCACCAAAATTCATTTCAGTTCTCTAACTTTCAAATTTATTCAATTAAGGCTTTTTTTTTTTTTTCAACTTTTGTTATATGTTATGGTTAATTTTCTAATTTTTTAAAATTTTCTTCAATTTTTCTAATTAAAAATTTTCGTTTTCAAAAAATCTTAACAAAAGTTGACGAAAATGTCTTAATTGAATAAATATGAAACTTAGAGGATTGAAATAAACAAAAACAAAATTAAATGACTCAAATGAATTTTGAAAAAACTTAAGAGGATTTATTTTACATTTTTGCTTAAAAATTATGTTTTCAAAACGTAATTTCTAAAGTTATTTTTCTTTTAAAACACAGTTCTAAAACAGCTACCCCAAAATGGAGCCGTAGTGCTGTATGAGGGCCATTCAAATAATTGATTCATCATGTGCTATTGCTAGCTCATGAAAATCCATCAAGTCTTGCATGCAGACAAACTTAAATCAAAGAGTGGGCCATGTAAAACAATGAAGAGCAACTAAGATCTTCACGTGCACTGCGATGAAGCCTTGCTGGGTCCACTGTTGCGGCTGGGTTTTAAACAGTGTTCATTAACGGCATTAGCTTGGCTAGGAGTAGGAGTGGCGCAAATTGATATCCCAACCGAAATCGTATCCTTTTTAATGTGCCATGTATGTGGTGCAATTTCCATCTCCCACTCCAAATCTACCTTTCAAAATAGGTTTATTTATTTATTTATTTTTTTTACTTAAAAAAAAAAAGAAAAATATTATTTCATATTGGGTTAAAATTGTAAAATTATATTTCAGTAATGTTGTCACGGTGTATAGTGAGGGTGTAATAATCATTACAAAAAATGAAAAAGCACATGGAAACAATAATTTTAACATGGTCTGGCCTGACGGCCCCTACGCCACAATGGAATTTTCTTGCCAATTTCTTTGCCAGTTACATCTTTAATATTACAGGAGAAATTACACTTTACTACTCTAAACTATACCTCATGTTACATTTTGCACCTTAAACTTTTCGAATGAACGTTTTGCACAATAAATTATGACTTTTGTTACACTTTGCACCATACTATTAAGTTTGCTATTAACTTGGATGAAAATTCAAAATTTAGGATGCAAAGTATAATAAGGAATATAGTTTAGGGTGGTAAAGTGTAATTTTTCATTGATATTAAACACTTGATTTTATAATGTATACTAGGAAACCATAAGCTCCAAATTCTAGAAATTAGAAGTGCTTTTTTTTTCTTCAATTTTGAGGTGAAGTGTCATTTTTTCCAATCTTAAGGAAGAGAAGTATAATTACTTAAAAGATGTACCCGCTGTTGTAATTGATGTAACCATAATTGTCTCAACTGAAAGAGCAGTTGCTGACCCAGACAAAGTTGAAGGATCAAGGTTCCACCTATTGTACAATAATTTGTGCAGGCTGGAAATGTGGCTGGTCTTAAATAAGAGATTCACCTACCTCAGTTATTGATGCAACCACAAAAGTCTCTACCGAAAGGGTAATTGATTGCCTAGACAAAGTTGAGGGAGGTCTCACCATCTATTGCTAAAATCCGTAGAGGCTGAAATGTGGATTGTTTTAAATAAAAGATAAAATTAAGTTACAAAAATAGTTGTAGCTTAAAGCTACAATCTTACTCAATATTCTTTTATTATAAGTAAATTTTGATAAATTCACTATTAGATTATATTTTTTCTTATATCCTCCATGCTTGCAAAATTTTTAAAAAACTAAAGATAAAAAACTATGTTATCAATAAATTATTTAAAAGCTAAAATACAAAACTAACCCTCTAACTTTTTTCAGATTTCATTTCAATCCTCTAACTTTACTTTCCTTCATTTCAGTCCTCTAAGTTTCATTTTTTTTTTTTTTTATAGAAAAAAAGTTTCAACCTATAGCGTTTGTTCCTAATAATAGCTTTTTATTATCATCAGACCAAGATACCAATTAGTTTTTAGTGTAGGCGGGGATTGAACCTCAGGTCTCTTATATAACCATCAGAAATTTTACCAATTGCATTAACTAGAACCCACAAGTTTCAGATTTATTCAATTAAGGTCTTTCCGTTAACTTTTGTTAAAATTTTTTGGAAAAAAAAATATGGAAAATATTTTTCAATCATTAATTGAATTTTTTTTTTAATTTAAAAAATTTGTAGTTTAAAATTATGCATAAAATATAAGTTTATAAATTGTATAGTAAATAATATCTGATTGACAAAAAATTTAACATGTGCATTACGAGCTTGAAGAACATGAAATTCAACGATTAGATTTTCAAAATATGTAGTAATTTATATTTTATTAAGTAAGGTTGTAGCCTTAGGTTACAACTAATTATGTAACTAAACTTTGTCCATAGATAAAAGGTACACTCACAGTTGTAATCGATGCAACCATCACGTTTAAATGGAAAGAGTAGTCAATAGCCTAGACATAATTGAACGAGGTCTCATCTGTTTCTAAAAACTAGCAAAGGACCACCCGACGTGGGGATAATATTATAAATTGCCATGTAAAAAAATTATATAGAATATTCAAATTATTAACCTATGAAAAATTATTAACGTGGAGATAATATGAACCTGTTTTTACTATTATTATTATTATTATGTAGAGAAGAATGCAAAAAATGTGAGTTAAAAGGCTAAATGAAAAATTACATTAACAAAGTGTCATATGACAGAATCTCATGGTTTTTCACATGAGATTTCTACTCTCTTATATGCCTTTTCTTAATAAAAAATAACCAAATACATTATATATATATGTATGTATGTATGTATGTATGTATGTATGTATATTATTGCACATCTCTAAATAATTAATATGTGTATTTAATCCATAAACGCATTTACTGAACTAATATCTTGACATCAATGTAATCTTTCTTAAGGTCGAAGCTTAAATGAAAAATGTGTTGCTTGGCAAAAATGGCTATGAAGCTTTTCCCCTTCCATTAACTTCCCACTACAACAATATTTCTTTCCAACAACTCCAGGGGGTTTATCAATCAAATTGGTGACAAATCCTCCTAGAGTATTAGGAGCATTCATATTGAAAGAACAAATGCTCCTTGATTTTCATAAAACTCTTGCCGAAAACACAGAATTTCAAAAGTATTTTTTCCTATTTGCTATCCTTTGTCCTGAATTATTGATCTAGTTTGTATTTTAAAACTCACGCAGTCTACACCTATTAGAAAAGCACAGTTTTATATTGGTGAAAATTGTTTAGCAAGGATACACATAAGAATGAATAAAGCAAAGGAATAAAGCAAGCAATTAAAATATAATGTAATGGTTAGTATGGATGTTATCAATGCAAATTTTAATATTGATTTCATTGAAAAATAACAAGATAACTGTAGCAGTATAGTTAGGTCTTTTTTGGTAATTTGCACTTGAAACAACAATTTTAGACCAATGTTATCTATGAAAAAAAAAAATACATTTTTTCACATTTTTACCAAATACTTAGTTATGATTTCAAAAATCATGTTTTCAAAATACACATTTATTCTAAAATTATTATTTTTGGAAAACGTACTTTTTAAAACAGCTATCCTAATTAAACAGACCCCGTATGAGGGCCATTCAAATAATTGACTCCATCAAATGGTAGCTTATGAAAATCCATCAAGCCTTGCATGCATTGAAACAGTGGAAGAGGTGACGTGCGTTAGTTGACCCATCAGACTACAAGGTAAACGAACCCACCACGTTAAAATAGCCGCATGACATACAGCAAAGATGATTTTTGGTTGTACCTGGTGTAATACCATTACACCAGGTATTGCACCTAATGTGAATTCCAAATATCAGTAAAGCGTGTCAGCAAATTGGTCCGACTTTTCTTCTCCATCAATACACAAATATGCAACCACTTGGAATAGGAGCAACTCGCAGAGAGATGAATCTAACGTGCACGTGGCCCATGCACATTCAAGCTTAGTAAACTAAAAATATGAAAAGTAATAATGATAGTTTACTGACTTTTTCATACTTTTATTGTTGCTTTGCTTGATTATTTAGAAATGAAATGTGGGCACCACCCATGCACATTCAAGCTTGTTCAGGTGGGGATAGCGTCACGTGAAAAACAACTAATTAAGAAGACCTGAGATCTTCATGTGCACTGCGATGAAGGCTTGGGTCCACTGTTGCGGTTGCGCTTTAAATAAATTGTTGTAGACAAGGGATCAGATCTAATTGGCTATGATACCATTGTAAATTTGTAATGATACAACCCTAATGGTCTCAACCGAAACCGAAACAGCAGTTGATGACAGCCATGAAAAAGTTGAAGGAGCCTAGCTAAGAGGTCCCATCGATTGCTAAAAATCTGAGAAGGCTGAAAATGTGGCTTGTTTGAAATAAAAGATATACCCACTGTTGTAATTGACGTAACCATGCATAATAATAGTCTCAATTGAGTTTCTACCTCAAAAGAGTCACTGGAAGGTTCGATAGTCACTTAGTTGATGCCCTATACAAAGTTGAAGGAGGTTCCATCTATTGCAGAAAAGTCTGTGAAAGGCGCTGGGATGTGGCTTGACTTAATAAGATATTCACCCACCATTGTTATTGATGCAACCACATTAATAGTCTCAACCGAAAGAGTAGTGGATGGCCAAGACAAAGTTGAAGGAGGTATTATCTATTGCTAAATTCACCAGTCTAAAGTTTAATCCGAAAGATAGCAGTCAATAGCCTAGACAAAATTGAACGAAAAGCCTCATCTATTTCTAAAAATTAATTAAGGCTGAAAATGTAGTTTGTTGACTTTGTTCGTTCAATAAAATAAATGTGGCTTGATTAATTTCATTTCGTGTGAAATTTGTTGAGTGATTGTGTGATTGAAAGAGAGAAAAAAGTGGTTCAAAGTGATATCCCAATTACTAAAAAAGTTCTACTTGATGGGTCGGTTTTGGCAACAATCCTTTTTTTTTATTTTTTAAATGTCATTTGCTACGAGTTTTAAGCGGTCAATTATTCATTGTAAATTCACGGGATTATGTTTGTCTAAATCAAAGATTGAGCCATTTGTTCTATCCGCTATAATGTATATATGAATTATTAATAATTGCTGCTTCAGGTTCGAGAGTGTAATTTACATTATGAGAAATTATTATATATATTCGGTGAAAAAATAGGTAGGCAAATTTGTTTATTCTTCAAACAATGATAAAATTTAGAGAAATTATTGAAAATACTCTTAACAGGGGCATAGCCAGGGGGTCAAGGGGGGGCAGCTGTCGCCCTTGGCCTGTCGAAAAAAAAAACCCTTAGTTTCATAGCTAATACTTACTAAAAACCCCAATCTATTTTTTTTTCTTTTGATAGAAATAGCAATCTAGATCAAAGATATTCGAACAAAGTTTCTCTCCAAACTAGTTTGAAAAGAAACTTTTCAAACTTCTCATATATCTTTTTTTTTGGTATGAATTTTGAAAATCTAACCATTAAATTTCATGTTCCTTGTGTTTTTAACATGCATATCAAATTTCGTTCAAATTAGATATTGTTTATTATTCTATCATTAAACTTATTTTTTATACACAATTTTAGATCATAAAAATTTGAAATTTTAACATTTGTTTGATGAGATAGCAATTGATTTTTGATTTTCTTGAAATTTACATGCATGAAAAATATAATAAAAACATTCAATCTGACAGTTAGATTTTCAAAATTTACACTAAATATAGAGATATATGAGAAGTTTTTAAAGTTTCTCTCCAAACTAATTTGGAGAGAAACTTTGTTCAAGATCTTGCTTATCCTGTGAGGAATTTCATCTAACCAAAAGTTCTAATCAATCACACTTAATGATAATTTAGCCAACTAAAACTCCACTCTATTTCTTTAGTCTTGAAATAGAGCATAACTCTACCTTCTAAGTGAACAAATAAGTAACCACAAGTCCTTTACTAGTATGCCTTACACATAAATTTTAATGTTTCCCTATTGTATTTTAGCAAAAAGACCCTGATGAATCCCTTCAAAAATGCAGTCTTGCATACTGACATGGAAAGCAAAGTGCATCACTTGGAAAGCTACAATCCATTATGAATCCAGATAAAACTCCTATGTACTTAACTATTATAATATTTGACTTTTTTTTTTTCTTTTGTTAACTTGCATATATCATATACAAATTTTGTCTCCCCTCAACTCAAATCATAGAGAAAATTTTTAACAATACAAACTTCGGAATCTACAATAAAACAAACACATATAAACTTAATATAATATATGTATTAGTTTTGTAAAATGCACTTCATAATCAAGGGATTTTTCTTTTGATTTTGGTTTTGCCCAGAGAGAGAAAGAGAGTTTACAGAAATTTTTATTAAATTTGAACTTGACAGGTATCCCTCTAATATGTTGACACATACTCATTTTACCACATGCTTATTTGTACTTTTAAAAATAATGTTTTCAAAACTCACATTTATTCTAAAATCATTTAAAACATTGAAAAGGTGACGTGTTTGTTGAACCACCATGTTAAAATGGCTGTTTGGTTGGTGAGATTCCGATGCATAGACTCACACATGTATGACATACAACAAAGATGATTTTTGGGAGCAAATTGGTCTGACGTTTCTTCTCCATCAATACACAGAATGCAACCACTTGGAATAGGAGCAACTCACAGAGTGACGAGTCAACATTGCCTATTGCTTTGCTTGGTTATTAGTGCGGGCACGTACGACCCACATTCAAGCTTGTGCAAGTGGGGATAGCGTCACGTGAAAAACAACTAGCGAAGAAGAACTGAGATCTTCATGTGCACTGCAACGAAGGCTTGGGTCCACTTGCGGTTGGGTTTTAGATAAACTGTAGTTAATGGCAGTATTATATGGTTAGGACTTAGGAGTGGGTTTGATGGAAGATTTAATTTGTAGACAACACAGCTCGGATCTAGTTGGCTATGATTTCATGTAAAAGTTGTTGAGTAATTGAAAGAGAGAAAAGAGCGATACAGAGTGATCTACCAACCGAAATCGCATCCTTTTTAATTTGTCATGTATTTAGTGCAAATTAACCCCATCACTCACTCTATATCTACCTTTCAAAATTTAGATTAAAAAAAAAAAAAAACCAAGGGTGTAGATTCATCTCTAATATTAAATATTTGATCTTACAATGAATCCAATGTAATGTTTATACACAAGAGAACCCTAAGCTAACTTCGGACTTGTACATATATATATATATATATATGATCGACCTACAATTTGTTTGAGTCTCTTGACCATAATATATCTAACATGACTTGTTTTAATAATTGATACACTTATCATTGTAATTGGTGCAAGAATAAGTCTAGAAACACAACATTAGCCATAAATTTTTACACTATTTGTTGGAGTGACAAGTTGTAAGTGATGGAAATAAGAATAATGTTAGTAGTGGGTCTATGTAAAAGCAATTGTCCACCACTCTAAACCTATAACTTCTACAAATTGAGACAAAGTTGTGTCGACCATAGTATCTCAATCCAAAAAGTAGTTGATGGCAAAGTCAAAATCTAAACAATGTTGTTTAGACCCTTAGTATGACTTAACTGCTAATTTTAATAAGTTTAACAAATTACCTAATTGAGAAGTTACTTAGTCCATGTTCAAGTACAATAATATTCATGGATAAATAGTAAAGGAAGTAAACCATAAATAAACCCATACATAGACCAGCATTTATTGACAGAGTGAAAAAACGAAAGGTAAAATCACTTGAAGGCTAAAAATGGGAGTGAATTGGAGGGTTAAATTTCAAGGGTCTGGCTTACTTCCAGCACTTTTTTTAATTGAACATCTTTTTTTGTTTTAAATAATATTGGCAAATGGTAATAAGTTTTAATCTTCACATTTTATTTAGTTAGTGGGTGGTATGACAATTTCTCATCAAAAGAAAATGAGATTCCAATTAAAAAGTACTGGAAGTATGCTAAACTCATATTAGAGGAGATCATTTCCCATCAAATTCACTATCAAGGTTTTTACGGTATAGATTATACTCACTAGACTTCCAATACAATTAAGTAGATAAACACTGTACTCGAATTGAATCCTTTCATACCTTCCAATTTTTATTTAGGTATAAGACATGTGGCATTTGAAAGTCAAATAAATGCTACATTTGGCTAACAATGGGAGTGAATTGAAGGATTAAATTGGAGGGGATCTTTTCCCATCAAATTCACTATGAAGGTTTTTGCGGTATAGAGTATACTCACTAGGCTTCCAATACAAGTATATAGACACCGTACTCTACCTCTCCACTCCTAATAGTAACTGTAGACTTCAATCTTGTTCCTTTGTAGACAATTGATTCTATAAGTCAATATCTATTGACTTGCAATACTAATCTCTTAGTCACTCCAAGGCTTCTTGAAAATGTGATTACATCTCTATGGTTTGAACAACACTTCCAACACAATGAAGGTAATCTAATATGTTTTGAACACTCAACCTCTCAGGGATGTTCAATTGGATGGAGTTGAAAGACAAATTTTGTTAGGTTCTATAACTTTAGGAATTAATGTATTAGAACTTCATTATGTAATGTGTTGGCAAACCATGATTAAAACATAGAGTCTAGGTTTAGGCTTGCTCCAAGTGTGATTATTTGTAAAATTGGAATCGAGTGATTGTAGAAATTATTGGACTAATTTTGCAAGGTTCGATTGATCAAACCACATGCAGAAGTATTTTTCTGTAGATTTTCCAATTCAGCCTAAGCCCGTTTGACGAGTAGGGTTAAGTGTTTTACTTTAAATATAAAAGGAAAAACCCTAGCAACATTTTAAAAGTAGTCTGTGGACTTGGAGCTATGTAAGTTTTCTACTCGAGGTAGTAATAGGATGTTAGTGGTCTAAGTTCTATTGTAAAAACTTCAATTCTTTCATAATGGATTTGTTTTACCTTGAGGATAGCTAAGTTAAATCCTCCCTAGGTTTTTTACCGGTTTGGTTTTCCTGGGTTATCATATCGTGTGTTTTTTATATTTCCGCATTATTTACATGATATGATTTGAATTTGTTAGCCTAGAATTGAATAATTTATCTAAGTAATTACTATGCTAAATAACTAGGTTAAACAACTTGTGTTTAAGTGGTCTAAAAACGTACAAATTTTGCTCTCTCAAGGTTTGTGTTGATGTTTCAAATGACGTCATTCTTCTCACGAAATTGAGGTTGAACCATGGTTTAAATATAAGTAGAGTTTAGGCTTGAGGTGGTTACACAAATCTTGGAATTTTCATAATAGAGTTTCAATTGACCGAGTGTCTAACAGGACTCTATTGAGAGTATATGTCTAAGTTTGCATGATCAAAGCTTGATCTCACTCAACCAAGTTCTTCATTTTTGCAAGGTAAACAGAAGCTTTAACTTTCAACCCTTATCTATATCATAAACTATATATAATAGCAGAAGTTGAGAGAAAGTTAATTCCTACAATTAAGGAGGTGTTGCCATGTAGGAAACGGGCTATCTAAAATTTAGCCACGTTTAAGTTAAAAAGTGATAAATTACATTGTTTGGTAACGCTTCAACACCATTTAAATGTAATAAATTATAATTTTTCACTACATTAAAACACTGTTTAGGAGCCCTATTGGTATAAAAGGAAACTAACCGCTTAAAAAAAAAAATTTGATTGTTACACGGAGATAGAAATAGAGAGGCAATGAGACCTAGAGAAAGAAATAGAGAAAGAGGCATCTCAGGCCAGTATCACCATTAGACTTTGACCACCAAAATTCTTGCTTCCCTTAACCGACGATGCACTGTTACAGAGTGAATTTTCTTTTTTTGCTTTATAAATTATGAAAAACAAAATACAAATTATAATTAATGGAAAATTTAATAAAATTATAGATTTTTTTTTTCTTCTAAATGACATATGTCGGGGAGGGAGAAAGGAGCCCTTGACAAGATCAGCCTGAGGAGTAATTAGACCCAATTGTTTATCAAACTAGGCCTAGCCCAATCAAGTCAACCTAGATACTCAGCGGATTAGAAAAACCGAGGGTCGTGGCCTGCCCGAGGAGGCTGAGGAACAGTTGTCCCTCGGGGGACAGAAAGTAGGCTACAAGAGCTATGATATTGGAAGCCAAGGAGGATCATGGTGACGTACGAACAAAAGAGGGAGGAAACTTCCAGATTAAGCATCCATCACCTTTGCATTAAATGCCCTTCATCCACTTAGCGGCAGAATGACCTCTGAACAGTGCCCTCACTGCCTGTATCCTACTCTACCACCACCAGCAAGACAGTGATGGGATAAGTATCTAAAGAAAGATAAGCAACCCTCCAAGTGGAAGGTTAGGATGCAATTCAAATGGCTATAAAAGGAAGGGAGATCACACTTGAAGGGAGATCAGAAAAAAAAAAGTTAAGAGAGAGAGAGAGAGAGAGAGAGAGAGAGAGCTACACAAAAAGTTGTGCCATTCCTTAAGTGCAAGTGTTCCTCGGCCAACCTGAGGAGAGAATTATATAAAGAATCTTCTTCTTCTTGTTCAATGAAAGTTAAACCTACATAGAAATTGAACATGGCTACAGAAGAAGCTACACTACTTAAAACCATGGGAGATAAGTACAGGTCTTTCTTGTATGATGAAGCAGACGATATTGAATGGAGACATGGTGGGCCTCCAGCATATGATGACGTTAACAAGCTCTTCGAAGATGGCAGGACTAAGGTGGAAATTAATTAAATCAAGATATATATATATATATATATGTATATATATATTTTTTTCTTCTTCTCTCTAGTTAATAGCTTATCTTGTTACTTGTATTGCAGGAATGGCCTAAAGGGTCACTAGAAGAAATAGTGCAAAATGCTGTGAAGTCCTGGGAGATGGAGCTCTCACACAAGACTCGCTTGAAGGACTTCAAGACAATCAACCCTGAGAAATTCAAGCTCTTCGTTAATGGTAATAAAGATAAATTTCGAGTCATATTTAAAGCCCCCACTTACTTTTCTAATATTAATTTCTTTTATCTAATTCATAAATAAATATAACCAAAAAGAAAAATGATTTGTAAATTAATTTCCATAGATCATGATCTACTATGTACATGTGACCTGAAAAAAATCTAGAGATGCAACTTTTATCATAATTTTGATGTAACTGATTATGAGCAGTAAATAAAAAGTAATAGATTCATGTAATGAATTCATGTGAAAATAATAAATAATCTATCACAATCTATTAGATTAGAGTTGTGGCATAAAAGTTATGGTAGAGAAGAACCATTTGACCGTGATGTTCAAGGCTGTGACAAAAAATTAAAGACAGCTAGCATGACTTATTAATTAATTACGCCATATCTTTCATGATGAGCTAATAATAACAATAATAGGTGGTGAATTTTGGTGACACAGGAAAAGAGGGGTTATCAGGAGAAGAAACTCTAAGAATTGGGAGCTACAATGCGTTGTTGAAGAATTCACTGCCAAAGGAGTTTCAGTACTACAAAGCAGAGGAAGAGAGCTTTGAATCATCTCATGATGTATTTCGATCGGCTTTGCCTCGTGGGTTTGCATGGGAAGTACTTAGCGTTTATACTGGACCTCCTGAAATTGTTTTCAAGTTTAGACACTGGGGTTTCTTCGAGGGACCCTTCAAAGGACATGCTCCTACCGGAGAGGTCGTTCAATTTTATGGATTGGCTACTCTCAAGGTATATATTTCATATACTGGCCCAAGAAAATAAATAAATCAGGCTTTCATCTAAGATTAGATTTTTCATTCAACTGGTAATAATAAGAGTTCATACTTATAATTATATATATTGATTAGTGTTATAAGCAATACATTTTAATAATAATTGATTCAAAACAAAATTTAAGTAGTAAGTTGTTATAGAGTTTTATTTGAACTCACCATTTATATTACTTTTTCATCTACCGTTTAATTTATTATTAACAACTTAACACTTTTTACTTTTTTTTTTTTTTTTTTTGAAAATGACTTAACGCTTTAACTTTGTTGTGAAATTCTTCTTAAAAAAAATACATTTGTTATGAAATTGTCATATCCGTAGCGTTATTTAATTATATTATATTATAATATGCGATATTGCTTAATAGAATACATATTTTTGCAAGGTTTCCTAGTACTATAAGGGAAAAAGAATATTAAAGACAAGGAATTGGTGGTAATCTAATGTTGTAAAATTAGTATGCAGTTGAAAGTTCAACCTTATAATTGTATTGATCCCACTATTTAGTATTTACTCGCCCACCAAATTGTTGTGGATAAAGTTCCTCAGCGTCATTCGAAAAATATATAAAAAATAAAAAAAAAATCTTATAAAAAAAATCAAAATAAAAACACTTATGATTGTTTCGTTAAACTATAGTATAAATCATCCATTTCTTTTACTTTTCAAAAACCCATCACATCAATAATTATAAAATTTTCTTATAAAAAAATATAATTATAAAAAATGTGGTAGAAAATTGTGTCCCCTTTTTCATTACTTCTTATGGTTGAATTTAAAGGCTCAAATGAATTTAAATGTAGTCGCATACTTCAAAAGTCAAGTTGATTGTATCTCTTTTTATTTTTTTTAACCCACCCAAATTCAGATTTAATTCTTGAAATTTAAAAAAATGGGAAGAAATTTGGGAGAAATCCAAATCAAACTCACAACAATTTTTCTTAAAAGGAACCTACAACAGATTTTAACAATCAAAAGTATAATTTACTTTTTAAATAATAATAATAATAATAAAACGTTTAGACTACGTAGTTTTTCCGTGGTCGGTTAGCCACCATGTTTTGTTTTTTGTTTTTTCTGCATGTGCTAACTGCTGGAGTAGTTTGTTAGCTCAAAAATAAGTATCAATAACAATAAAAATTTTCTCTACCAATTTACCAGCAAGTAAGTAAATTTTTTCAGATTCAAATATTTAGTAAGTTCTGGATAGTTCAATTTATAAAATCTTTTGTTTTTTAATAAAAAATTTGAGATTTGGGGTTCGCATACACCAAATATCAATTTGTTTCTTGTGCTAATAATAAAAAATAATTATCATGAAGTGAACAAGCTAAAATATTATTGATATGATATATTAAAAAAAAATGTATCTTTTTGGGGAAAAGTATATACTCCTATAACCTCTTTTTATAGAAAATTTTTTTGTAAACACTAAACAATATGCCGGACTTTTTTAAATAAATTAGTTAAATAATAGAAGTAACTTCGTCGGCCTTGGAATTTGCAAGGCCTAAACTAATTAAAATCATTTGCTGGTTAATTACTAAATACATCCCTGTATAGGTTGACGAATCTCTGAGGTTAGAAGAGGTGGAGGTGTACTATGACCCAGCAGAGCTATTTGGAGGCCTTCTAAAGGGGCAACCTGCAGCCACTGAAAGCTCGACTGCTACCCATAAATGCCCATTTTCCAAATAAAATTATATGTTCATTTTTTATTTATTTATTTATTTTATTATTTATTTAAATTTTTTTTTTTGGGACAGAAAGCACAGCTGCTGCCCATCGCTGCCTATTTTCCAAATAAAATTATATCTATATTTTACCTAGGTAAGAGTATCCACAGTAGTGGAGCAATACTTTTAGCGATTTAGCACCACAAAAAGTTATTTTATCTATTTTACTTACACACATGCTGCAGCTGTGAATTTATTTTAGCTTTTAATACAATAAAATAATATAAACATCACAATAAAATAATATAACCATACAATAAAATAATATATCCCACTCCTAAAAAAACATACACACCACCGGCCACAACCACCTTTACCATCAGCCATAGCCACAACCACAGCCACAACCACCACCAACAACACCACCACCACCACCACCACTACCACCAGTCCATAGCAGGAAAAAAAAAAAAAAAAAAAACTCAAATCTCCAATTTTTTTCCTCAACCCAAACCAAACAAAATAAAAAATCATGAGAAACCCACCCGATTGGAGAGCAAGCACTCCGATCGACAGCGTGGGTCTGAGGCGGAAGGCGGCGTGAGTCTGAGGTTGATTGGCAACAACACCCACACCCACCACCATGAAACCCACCCAAGACCTAGCCACAGTCCACTGATGCTAACGAACCCAGCCACCCACCGACGCCGATCTACCCACACAACCACAACCACAACCACAACCACAACCACCACCACACCACAGCCCATAGTAGAAAAAAAAAAAAAACCAAGTAAGGGTGAAATGGGTTGGCGGCATGGATCGGTGGCAGGGTCGCGGCGTGAGCTGGTGGCATGGGTCGGCAGCGTGGGGGTGGGCTGGCAACGGTGAGAGGAATTTCAGAGAGAGCTGAGAGAATTGAGAGAGAGAGAGAGAGAGAGAGAGGTGAGAGTTGAGAGAGATCAGAGTTGAGAGAGAGAGAGAAGTAATATTTTAATGGGGGCAGGAATAAAAAATTAATTTTTTTTTTAGCTCTAAGCTACAGTGCACATCTATTTATAGAT
Organism: Quercus gilva; assembly: GCA_023621385.1. Taxonomy (NCBI): domain Eukaryota; kingdom Viridiplantae; phylum Streptophyta; class Magnoliopsida; order Fagales; family Fagaceae; genus Quercus; species Quercus gilva. The sequence goes on from CM042477.1 coordinate 98,370,742, forward strand.
GTGCACTGTAGCAAGTCATCTAAAAAAAATAAGTATAGCTCCACTGCTGGAGCAAGTTTTTTGTGTGTGAGGAGCTAAAATATACAAATATGGCTTTTTAGCATCACTGCTATGAGTGCTCTAATGTAATACTCTATCTTGTCATTTCTCCTCTTTCATGCTTTTGTTGTACCAAGCATGCTTGTCTTTTGTATGTACATTTCCAAATAAAATTGTATGTACATTTTACTTAAGTAATTCTCTATTTTGTCAATTCCTTCCCATCTTTCATGCCTTTGTTGTACTCTACAAGCTTATCGTCTGTAACCTTTTTTTTAGAGAGATTCAACACATGGTGCTCATTCTGAATAACAACTCTTTTATGATCAGAGCTCTTTTATTATTAGACCAAAACACTAGTTAGTTTTTGATGTAGGTAGGGATTAAACTATCAGAAATTTTACCAGTTGAGCTAACTAGAACTCGTTCATCTTCTGTAACCTTGTTATGCAGCAGTTTGCATTTTATTTTTAATACATTGAGAGTTGGGAGTGAGGGGAACGAAAATATCATAAAGTACTGGTCAAACTACAAAACTCTTGACAATATGCATTTATTTATGACAATAAATTATATCTCAATACTTCAACAATATGTCACATATGTTCCCTATTGTTTGAGGCCTACAATGATAAATTTAATGAGATATTGCTTATATCTAAATATCAATTAAATAATAATTGTGGGGGGCGTTTGAAAAAAAATACCAAAAAGGCCTGCACTGAAGTATTTGGGCTTTGGTATTAGGCCCACAACAATTTATTTGTAGAGATGGGTGCGGCGGACTAACTTATGGGCTCCTAATCTAAGGGCTAAAGTTAACTTATGGGCTCCTAATCTATAGGTATAGTGGTGTTTTCTTATAAACGTTGCTATAGGCACTAAAAAAACACCACTATAGTGTTTGTTTTTCAGCCCAAAGTCGAGTTTGCCAAACTCGACTTTCAAAAACAGTCCAGCTTACTAAATAACTTTAAATGCATGCCACGTGCCTAATTTTTTCCCCAAAATATACTGTTTCGCAATTTTTGCCGGGTTTATAAGGGGCAAAAAAGTAATTAAATCAATTAAAACAAAACCTATTCAGATACCCAGCCTCTCCTCTTAGCCCTCCTCCTTCTTCTTCTTCTACTTCACACTTCCGCAATCTAAAACCAATAACAACAACAACAGTTTCGGCTGCATTAATACCACCACCGGTAGCAGCAACAGCAGCGTCGAACCTTGTTGGTGGAAACCACAGCCAAATGGATCAGAGACTGAGGCCTCGACCATGCTGTGGAGAAGGAGAAGCACTTAAAACCCCTTCTCAACCTCAAGAACTTGCTCATATCCGAGCCTTCAAACTCTGCACCCATCTCCATCATCACCCAGAAACGTGACTCCCTCCAAATCCCATTCCGCTCCATTGATTTAATCCCCAAATACCTTTCTGTTTTCGATGAGTTCCTTCCTGGCGGAGTCGGAGTTTTGCCCCACGTTCGCCTCACTTATGAGGCGTTAAACCTCGACGCCGAACAACGCTTGGTTTATTAGAGCGATGCTTATAAAAAGCAGACTACTGATCGCCTTTTGAAGCTCTTAATGATATCAAAAATCAACAAAATCCCACTTAGCATCATTGATTGTTTGAAATGGGATTTGGGTCTTCCTAATAATTATGAAAAAAAACCATTGTTTCAGAGTTCCCTGACTATTTTCGAGTCGTAGGTGGCAAAAACAGAGATGAAGATGGTATTTTGAAGTTGGTTTGTTGGAGTGATGAGCTTGCAGTTTCGGTTATGGAAAAGAAGGGTTCTATTGCATTCCCTATGCAATTCTTGAGAGGTTTTGAGACGGATAAGAAGTCGAAGAAGTGGGAAGATAAGTGGGAGAAGTTGCCTTACATTTCTCCATATGAAGATGCTTCTCATCTTCTACCAAATAGTGATGAATCGGATAAGTGGACGGTTGCAGTTTTGCATGAGTTGCTTCATATTCTTGTGCCAAAGAAGACTGAGAGCAATAATTTGCTGTTGCTTGGAGAGTATTTGGGGCTTCAGTCGAGGTTTAAGAGAGCTTTGCTTCAGCGTCCGGGTATATTTTATATGTCCACTAAGATTGGAACCTACACTGTGGTTTTGAAGGAGGGTTACAAGAGGGGTTTGCTAGTTGAGGATCATCCATGGATGCAAATGAGGATTCAATATATTCATCTCATGAACATGGTGAAGGAAGATGGTAAACCGGTTAGCATGCTGGGTGGAAGTAATGAAAAGAAGAAGCAGACAGTTATTGATGAAAAAGAGAAAGGATAGGAAGATGAAAGTGGGGAAGAATATGAAGGGGCGTTGTCTGATTCATCTGATGCTGAGGTCGAGGATGCTAGTGACGATGAGTATGATGATGACGAAGATGAAAACAAGAGTCAGAGAGGTGTTCGAAAAAATGTTGCAGATAATAAAGGAAGAAAAGATTGGAAAATGAATTCGGATGTGAAGGGGCCTTCTAGAAAATCTGAAATCGAAAGGGAAGCTGGAAAAAGACCTCGAAATTCGAAGGAAGAATTTCCATCAAGAACAAAGATGCATGATGGGAATAATGCCTTGGTGAGTTCACGTGAGAGGTCAAGTGTACCTAAACGCAGAGGGAGGTTATTGCCAGGCAAGAGGACTTCTACATCGTGATGATTTTGACAACTTGCTGCAACAACATATACGTAGGTTTGCTTCATGTTAACTATTGTAAACAACTTCTAAGTTGTTTACAATGTAATTGCATCTTTGTTGTTGTTGTGCATGTGCTGTCTCTAAAAGGGGACCAGACCCTTTTGCCATAACCTAATAAACCCTAGAGCTAGGACCAGCAAGTACTTTACTGTTTAGTCTTTTACCTGGTGCATATGATTAGGTGGGAAGAAAGGGATTTGGAAAGGTTGGTTGCATCAATGAAGCAGAGTTTTTTTTTTTTTGGGTTTAGTTTGCAGGAATTTTGTTGTATTCTTTAGCCTAAGGTTCACACTTCACTGTCCTCGGTTTCTGTAGTTTGCCTAGCTTTGTCTTGTTTGTTCTCTATTAATAATATCCGTTACTAATTCATCCAAAAAAAAAAAAAAATTAAGCTAAGATTAACTGCATTATTTAGTCATTCTTAATATAACATTTTTTCATTATAAATATACATTCTAATTCTTGAAATTGTAGGAGCAGTCATGCTTGCTATTAATGTCCTGTGAACTATTGTGTTCTTCAATCTTCTTCTACATCTATCTTATTGAGCAACAAAAAAACCCATTGGCACTCCTTGCTCCTAGACTTCTATTGGTTGCCTCTATGGCCCTGATGGTTGTTTGTGTTTTGTTCGTTTATCTTTTTCATAAGAGTCAAAGTGGATTGAATTTCAGTTTTTTATTTGAATTGCAATCATTCACAAGGAGTAAAAATTGAATTGCAATTTATACACTTATTTATTAGGTCCTGAACCCACAACCTACCTCTCCATTATATTACAAGCAAATTCTTTCTGCTTTCTCCATTATATTAACAGTTTCTTCTTTCTTTGTCTCCCTTTTTTGGGGGTCTTTTTTTTGGGTTTGTCTACTTTCTTTTCATTCCTATGGCATAAATATATTGGTAGATGGTGTAAATATAGTTCTCAATGTTACTTGAATGAGTTCATGTCTACAACATATTTCATTTTAATTCGTCTTTGATGTTTTTGGGCTTATTTATTCACCTTTGGTTTTTTTGCAGGTGAAATCATCCATGGTCTGCAACTGGAATGGGTCGGTGTCTGTTATACAATTTGAAGGATATGATTGCACTGACTCATTAAACATTGGACTTACGATGTATTTGGTTGTAGTATGAATGGATTTATCTTCTATATTTGTATTTGGTTATAGTACATTGGACTTTTGAGTCAAGTTCAATTAACATATGTTATTAAGATTGTACGTCATTGCACAAATCATACTAAAATTTGGCTGCTGACTTAATATCCAGCTGGCAATCTTACTTTGTTTTACTGTGTTCTTGTGATAGAATTTGTTTAAGGAAAGTCCGGAAGTTGGGAAGAGGGTCCTTTTATTTATTTTTTAAAATGTAATCTAGGAAAGAACATATCTGTGTATAATTATCTTCTGCATTTGCAGTGTAGAGGCACAAAGTAGAGAATATTAAACCAGACTTCTTATTGATGGCTGTGAAGGCTTCAGTTACACAACTAGGTTTTTTTTAACTTTTAATAATGTTTCTTTCTTTTACAATACTAAGTTTTGTTATATATGATTCCAGGCCAATAGGATAACACCATCTGAGATGAGGAGAAGCTGTACCGGGGCTCTTGACAGTGTCAATTTGAGCAAAAATCGCTATTCAGATGTCATACCATGTATATGTCGTTTTCAAATAATGTTGCTCATATCTTTATATTCACATACTAGGTTTGAAGGGCAACTATAAGAGTGACTAGATTACTGTGTTTTTGTTGATTTCAGTTGACAAGAATAGGGTTGTTCTTAACTAGTGTAAGGATTACAGACCAGTAGCAAGGGGCTACATCAATGCGAGCTTCATCACGGTAGAAACTAATAAAATAATGTTTAGTTGGTAATGCCTGTTAGGAGTTTATATGGAGTTTGGATGTTCTTGGTTTGACCCTTCAATATGTCTCTTAATTGTAGACTTCTTCCTCTAAAAACATTTCTCAATTTATTGCCACACAAGGTCCATTGCCACAAACTTACGAGGATTTCTGGGAGATGGTAATGCAGTACCATTGCCTTGTGGTTGTGATGTTGACTAGGTTAGTCCACAATTACAAGGTACTTCACTGTGTAGAGTTTAAGGTAATTTTTGTAATTTCCAGGTTTTGTTATTAGTGGGACTGGGATTCTTGATATTTGGATAAGTAGTCCATCAAAAAGGTTTCAAAGTTTTAATTGGATATGTAAATTATTGTTTCAAATGAAGATCTTTCAAAATTAGATCTTGTTTTCTCATCCAATCCATATCCGTTGCAACTAAATAAATTTTGCTATGAAATATTATATATCATATGAAGGATTGGTAACGTCAACTGTGTTAGTTGCTGGGTGTATTTACAATGAAAATGGGAACGGTGAAAGAGTTAGATCTTGTTCTTGCTAAATGCAAACTCTTAAATTCATTAAAGAGTTTCACAGAACAAACATGTAGTGATATATTTTTTATTGATTTTATTACACATGGGAGGCCAATTTAAAGGCTCCAAAAACTTATTTTTCAAGTAGAAATATTCATAAAAATATCATAGAAAACTCTCCACCACTTGAGCTAGTCACCTAGCCCCTTCCTTCTAAAAGACTATCAATCTCATTAAACCCTTACTCTGCTGTATCAACCAGGCCCCATTGATGTTACCTCCGTTTCTGAACACTAACTCAAATGTTTTCTACTTTATGTGGAGGATTTGTCAATCCCCTATCCCATCACATTACCTTAGGCTTCTCTTCCAATCTTTAGCATCTACATCCCCATTTGAACTATGCTCATTCAAAAGGTACCATTTTCTGACCTATGATGCACAACTTTCTCTGAACCTATTAATTGCGCAAATAGAGGCAAGCAAGCATCTTTTGGTTAATTTACACCTGAAGAATCCTTTGTAAGTTTTCCAATGAACATATTGATGTTATTAATTTTGAGGTGGCTAAATATAACTTTACATATCTTATTTCATTCTTAATTTTCAGATGCTTTTCTGAATTTAAATTTTATTCGCAGATGGTAAAATGTGGAGATTTTTTCCAAGCTGAAGATGGTCCCAGGGAGTTTGGTAATATACATATAGTCACTAAATGGAAAAAAACTACTAACACTTCAATAGTGTTGCGCCATTTGGAGGTGAAATATAAAGAGGTTAGATGAGTTTTTTAAAAGAATGCTAACATAATGCAATTGACACTTTAAGGACTGTTTAGGCATGCCATATAGGGGAACAATGTGGTGAACTATCAGCATGGCCAGAGATTATTTTGCAAGAATGAGAATGCAGACATTACACACATACTCTCACGCATGCATGCACGCACATGTGCTACCCTAGTAAAGGGAATATATACAAGACAAAGAAGGAACAACTGCTTTTACTCCAAAACTATGGGAGTTTCCCTTCCTCTGTACACACACTGCATAAGACATAAATCCACAGGCTTCCAAAATTTAATGCTTGCTTCTCTCATAAGTTTCTTTTTTGTATGGTTAGATAGAGCATATCTATTATGTACTTAATCCAAGGTTGTACCGTGGTGCAATGGTAAGTACCCTCCATCACAGTGATGTGTCCAAGTTCGAGTTTGAAAATCAACCTTTCTAAAAATTGGGGTAAGGCTGCTTACCAATTACCTCTCCTAGAACTCCTAAAAGTTGGACCCTAGTGCATTGGTATGCCCTTTTTAGTTATTGTAGTTAATCTCTCCAAAAAGGATTTCTTATTTCAGCCTTATGGAGGGACATTGTTTCAGATGTAATGCATGGTGCTTATTTAGAGAAAAGGCCAATGAGCTTGAGCCCTGGCAGCTCCTCCCCTTAAAAGTTTTAGGTGGAGGATTAGGTCAATGGATTCAAGGCCCGTTGGGTGCATTTGTCACTTATCCAAAAAAAAAAAAAAAAAAATTAGAAACAAGTATATTGATATTTTAGTTATGCTTGATCGTGCAACTTTACAGTGAGGGAGAGTTTATTTTACTATGAGAGTATGTCATTTATAGAATAAGGATTTTTGAAACAACTGGGGATTGCTGAAGCTATTATGTTTGAAGTTAGTGATTGAGTTTTGTTTCTACAAGAAAATAATGTTTAAAGAATATAGAGGAGAGGAGAGAGGTTTCTGGCAGTTGGAAGTGAAAGTAGCTTCATTGTAGAAGTGACTTGGAGCTTTGTTGCTAAAGAGAACATGCTTACTTGTAAAATTTGGAAAGAGAGTGAAGTTTGGAGACTTATAGATCTTTTGACAGTTGGTGAAAATGGAATATATTACTATATTAGTTGGAAATAAAATTGTAGACCCCTTGCTTGAAGGTTCATGGTTGAGACAAAAACCTTTACATCTCATACCTACTATGCATTTAATAGCAAACCATTTGAGAAGGTAAACAATTTATGAAAGCTTTTTGTGTTGGGTATGGAGATGAGAGTGAAAATTGTGTATTTAAAAGTGATAGTATGAGTATGTGGGATTTAGACCACCTTTAAAAGGTTTTAAATTTTATTATGTTGTTATCCATTTCAAAGAGTGAAAGATTGCTTTTTGAAGGAAGAACTGGTGAAGGCACTAGGATAGCAGTTGGTGGCAAGGCCAATTGGCGATTGCCTCTTAGAGCATCTCCAACCGGAAATGCTATCCTATCTCATTATACCATCTCAAAAAGCTACTTTATCAATTATAGCATAGCATTTTACAATACACCCAGCATCCCAAAACTCTATTATTTTACCATTTTATTAAAATAATATTTTTGTTTATTTCTTTATTATTTCTTTTCAATGGCATTTCTTTTTCAAATTCAACTATTTTCAAATTCAACTATTCCAGGGAAATTTTCAACAACCTGTGAGTTTTTTTTTTTTTTTTTTTTTTCCAATTTATTTCCAACTATTTCAACAACCTGGAAGTATATTTTTTTTTTCAATTTATTTCTAACTATTTCAACAACCTGGATGTATTTTTTATTTCAATTTCTTTCCAACTATTTCAACAACCTGCTAATTTTTTTTTAGAAAGAACCTGCCAAATACCAATGTACTCAAATTTGCCAACTTTAAAAATCCACATACATATATATTCCATCAAACCTGCCAAATATCAATATAAAATCCACATACATATTTATAGATGCATCCTATTAAATATTCATGTATTCAACATGTCAATTTTAATGATCCACATACACACATATATATAGAACCTGCCAATTTGATCTTTTTTTTTAGAAAGAACCTGTCAAATATCAATTTACTCAAACTTGCTAACTTTAAAAATCCACATACATACATATATATACAACCTGTCAAATATCAATGTACTCAACCTGCCAACTTAAAAAATCTACATACATATATATACATACAACCTGTCAAATATCAATGTATTCAACCTGCCAATTTTTAAAATTCACATATACACATATACATGCAACCTGCCAAATAGAAAAATGTACCCAACATACCAACTTTTATAATCCACATACATATATATATAGATACAATCCACATACATAACTATCAATGTTGTCTTTAAAAGACTCGTACATATATCAAATTACAATAAAACCCCACATGCATATATCAAATTACAACAAAACCCCACATGCATAACTCACACACTTTTAAGTTCCTACAACTCCCCTTGTAATTGCCATAAATGCTCAATAAGGTCTAATTGGAGTTGATCATGAATTCCACGGTCTCGAATACATTGATGGGTTTCAATGAATTCTGTAAATTCATTTGTGTGCTCTCGCGACAGTTGTATACTAGGACTGTCATCAATTTGCTCATAATCTACTTCCACCGCTTCATTTACATCTCGCTCATCCTCAACGATCATGTTATGAAGAATTACACATGCTTTCATGATGTCTTGGAGCGTTTCACTATAGAAAAATCTTGCAGGTCCACGCACAATTGCAAATCTTGCTTGAAGCACTCCAAATGCACGCTCTACATCCTTTCTATTCGCCTCTTGGGCTTTTGCAAATAATTTTCTTTTATGTCCTTGTGGAGATGGAATTGTTTTAACAAATGTTGACCACTTCGGATATATGCCATCAGCAAGGTAGTATCCCATTGTATACTCATGGCCATTGATTGAGTAATTAACTGCAGGAGCACGTCCTTGTTCAAGCTCAGAAAATATAGGAGACCGTTCTAATACATTAATATCATTATTTGACCCAGGTAACCCAAAAAAGGCATGTCATATCCAAAGATCAAATGATGCCACTGCTTCCAAAACAATGGTTGGCTCACGAATGTGACCAGAGTACTGACCTTTCCATGCAGTCGGACAATTTTTCCATTTCCAATGCATGCAATCAATGCTCCCTAGCATCCCTAGAAATCCACGTCTTTCCCCATTAACTAAAAGTCTAGCAATGTCTTCGTTGTTTGGGGACCTCAAGTATTCCTTGGAGAAAATATCAACCACCGCTTTAACAAATTTTTTCAGACTTTCTATTGCAGTGGATTCTCCAATCCGTACATATTCATCCATAAAATCAGTTGACACTCCATACGCAAGCATCCTAAGTGCAGCTGTTATCTTTTGAAGAGAAGATAAACCGAGCCTTTGGGCATTATCTCTTTTTTGGATAAAGTACGATTCATAAGTTTCTACCTTCGATTGAATACGGAGAAAAAGAGACCGACTCATCCGAAATCTTCTTCGAAATAAATGAGGAGGATATACTGGAGTGTCAGCAAAGTAGTCGAGATAAAGTCTTTTATGGCCTGCCAAACGATCACGTTCGATATACCGACGACGTTTACGTTGTGATGTAGAACCCTTAAGAATTCGCCTCATTATCTCATCCTCGTCTGAGTTGTCAAAAAGCAATTTGCGAAGCCTAGAGCGACCCATAGTGACAACCTTGAAGACAACAGTGTTAGGAAATTATCACTATTATTGCAAAGCAAGCAGAGATTACATTATGGAAAGGGAACAAGTAGATATATTATTCGATAAACCTCATACTAGACAATGACCCCTTAAACTATTACTCATTATTAAATTAATATCTACAAAAGCAATAATGGTCCCAACCAGAGGATTTAATTATCTCCACTCTATTCTTTGTAATGCATATCTCCCTCTCTACATGTTCGTGTGTTTGTGCTGTGGACTTAGTGCCTCTTCTAAGTTGGAGAGTAATTGTCAATAACATACAAGCATTCAGAAGGTGTAATCTGACTGATTGTAAGATAAATATTATTTCAGTGCTTGACAAACAAAAGCAGTACATGGCCAGTCATACAATTGGAGAAAAGGAAAACAAAATAGGGTTATGGAAAACAATTGCCCCTTTTAACATTCTCAGTCGCTTATGTTTAAAATGGGAACCACCAAAGCGAATCTTTTCATGCACCTAATTTTGTCAAGTTGTGTATGATGCACAGTACTTGACCACACATAATCCCTTATGGTTGGCCGCCTTATGGTGTTCTTATAATCTTCTGGCCGTGGGATCAAGCAAAACAAGTGTGTCTCCAGTGGAGGGCAATGCCATTCTAGTTCTTCTCTTCCTTTCTGCCAACTGCATCTTTAAGATTAAGTTGACCTCTCATTTAAGCCCACTCTTATTTGAACATGCGCCCACTGAAACAAAACCAGGATAATGTTTCTGCATGGGCATTGGAATGCACCACTGAATTGATAAGTTTAGCCAAAGATTACTATATATATGGGCATTGGTGATACATTCTTAAAAAGTTTAACACTTTGACCCCTTTGATTAAAAAAAAAAAAAAAAAAGGGGCAGCCCCACTCCCAGCTTAAAGAAACAAACCAAAAATTGGTGATACATTCTTAAAAAGTTTAACACTTTGACCCCTTTGATTAAAAAAAAAAAAAAAACAGGGCAGCCCCACTCCCAGCTTAAAGAAACAAACCAAAAATAAGGGATAAAGCTCCTTGACATGCCTAAGTCCTAACCTCATATTATTTTTTTTCTTAGTTTTTGCATTGTATCATGTTTTTTACCCGTTTATTCTTTACCTATTTCACTATATATTCACAGCACTTGCCTTTCTTGCTTATCTCATAAATAACTTATCCCATAAATTAATGATGAAATGCCGGTATCTCTTAACTTTTTTACAATTTCAAAATCTGAATTTTTGTTATAAACTTAAATTTTAAATACTTAGAAGGATATAGAAATAAATGTTGAATTTTACATATTTTAAGAAGCAATCAGACAGTAAGACGTATATACAACTTCCTGTATAAAACTAGATGGGCATTAATCTCTTCTTTCAACTGTTAGTAACTATAAATTGGTTATTTTTGTTTCTTTCTTTTAACAATATAAAACATACACTTGTAATTACAATAGTACATGAGAGAATTCAACCATATAAATGGCCAAAAAGAGCAAAGGATTCCTGTTAAGAGGCTATAGTCTTTAAGGCTTTTTTGTTTTTGGTTTTTTCAATAGAGAGCTTTAGGCATAATATAAGTGGCCTTGGGCGTAGACCTATGCTGGTCCTGTAATTTTTAATATCATAATTAAGGAAACATTTTCTTGACCAATGAATTTCTTCTCTTTGACATGATCAAACCAGTCTTGGGAGAACATTGAACTTAGTTTCACTATGAAGAAATCTGTATTGTTGCCTAGGTATGTGAGCTGAAGAGTAAGGGTTGTAACAATGATTTTTAAACTTCAGGTGGCCTTAGACCTAGAATATCAAAATGAAATAAAAACATTTTATTGACCGATTTATTGGCAGAAACATATACAATGTATTGTGGTTATTCCCAGCCAAAAAATTAAACAGCTCTTATACAACTTTTTCTCACAACTTAATAAGACAGCAAGTTTTGAGTGGTGAACAGTTGCTTTAATATAAACTCACCAAGATAAGCCACTACCAAAACAAAGTTGAAACAAAATATGTTTTACATATGCCAAACCCCAACCCATATATAATTTACTACCAAAACAAAGTTGAAACAAAATATGTTTTACATATGCCAAACCCCAACCCATATATAATTTACTACCAAAATATAGTTATGACAAAGACATCAACTCCTTGGGTCAAACTATTTACTCTAACTGTTGCCTTGCAAGGATTTGATCCTTGAGATTTTCAAAATATTTTCTTTCTTTGGCATTCATACCACTTGTATCCATAGTCATTATTTTTCCCTCCTCCCTAATAGCTTCAAGACGAAGCCTTTCCTTTTCAATATCAACTCTTTGCGCCTCCCTAATAGTTTCAAGACGAAGCCTTTCCTGTTCAATATCAGCTCTTTGTGCATCCACTCGAACCCTATCCGCTTTGATGCGAAGAGCCTCTCTATCTTGTTCATGTGATTCCTGAAGATATTCCAATTTTTTCGCTAAATAATCATTAAAACCCTTATCACCATCTGCTCTCTTTCTCTTAGCCTTTTCGGCTTTTCTGCCAATTGGTCTCTCTACCTCCATTGTGTCATCAGCATTACTATCAATTTGATCATTTGAACTAGGAGTTTGAGGGAGCCCTTTTGATCTTTCCTTCGGCATACTCCACTTTGGTTGGTTCTTCAACACAACCCAACAATGTTCAAATGCAAAAGCTATTTTTTTGCCATTTGGTGGAGTTGGTGTAATTTTATATAGTTCCTTTGCATCTTTCAACTAGATTTAAAAAAATAAAAAACAAATAATTAGTGTCTTGAAACTATTCAGAAATTAATATTTTGACACCATAAAGTTCAATTTATACCTTGTCCTCATAAGTCCCACCACTTTTATTTAGGGCTTCAACTTTAGCCATGAACCCAGCAAACCTACTTGTCTCCCTATTAATATTTCCCCATCGACTTTGGAGGGAGGTAGCAGAACGTGTGGTTCCGCAAGTGTTGTTCTCACAAAAGTATTGCCAAATTTTCTCCCACAATGTTTCAAGCTTTTGGTCAGTACCTTGCACGGCATCCATGCTAGTGTTAAGCCATGCAGAGACGAGGAGGTTGTCCTCATCTACACTAAAGTTGCTACCACGTTTTGTTGGATTAGGGGTGACAATTTCAACTTCCGGACAAGACGCTTGGATGGGCATTGAAGTATTTTGAGCCCCACTAAAAAATGGTGCCAAAAATTCATCATCATCCATTTGTGAGATATTAGCATATCGTGTTCTCTCTTCTTGTGTACCCATCCTTTTTAAATAAGGAACTTAAAACAGTTAGTGTTCAAGTATTTGTGGTAAGTGATTACTACAATTAGAAATACAAACTTAACCAAATCTACAAGTGTTCAAAGCCATCACATATTATAACTGAAAATATACTCTCTGCAAACACAGCCCATACAGCAGCAAATATAACTCAAAATATACTCTCTGAAAAAATATACTCTCTGCAAACACAGCCAATACAGCAGCAAATATAACTCAAAATATACTCATTGCAAAAATATACTCTCTGCAAACACAGCTCATACATGGCCAACGTGTACAAATAGAAATCATATAAATCCATAGAGTTGAACACAAAAAAAACCACTGATACAACCTTTGCATACAACATATTAATTTGTTGAAGAAAAAATCAGTAAACAAGAACACTGATTATCTAATAAAATTGGGATTTTGATAAAATTGGGATTTTGGTAATTGAAGTTGAACCTGAGCAACTTTCTGAAGATGCTAATCCGACAGCGAGCGAAAACCCCTCGTGATGAAGCTGAATCCCACCTCTGCAAACAACAACAGCAATTCTTAGATCAAAATCCAAACACAAACACAAGCTGAAAGATGACTTTTTCTTGCAGAAAGAGAAAAGAAACACAAACACAAACACAAAAATGGGAACATGTATCAAAACCCACCTAGTAAATTGCTTTGATCAAAACCCACCGACGGAGCTTCGTTTGAGATTTTGCAAACAAAATCTTAATCCAAACCCACAAACACGTGAGAAGCCTTGAGAATCTCGGTTTGAAGAAAGAATGATGGAGTGAAAAGGTAAATGGGTTTCTAGAGGGTCGGGTTTGTGAGATGAGTGAATGGGTAAAATTGATTTGGAGATGGGTGAGGGATCCGGCAGAGGCTTGGTGATTCGAAGAGAAAAGTGAGGCTTGGTGATGGGTGAGGGTGATGGAGTGAAAAGTTAAATCGGTATCATTTGGAGTTGGGTTTATGAGATGAGCGAATCGGTAAACGGATTTGGAGATGGGTATCGGCAGAGGCAGAGGCTTGGTGATTTGGACAGCGGCTTGGTGATCGGAGAGAAAAACGAGGCTTTGTGACAGCGGCGGTGATCGGAGAGAAAGACGATGCTTTGTGACAGCGGCTTGGTGATCGGAGAGAAAGAAAGAAGCTTGATGGCGCGAGAGAAAGGGAAGCTCTGATGGCGCGAGAGAGAAACAGGGTCCGGACTGTAGCAAGAGAGAGAAGGGATTAAAATACACTTAAATGGATTTGGCATAGCGCTACAGTACCATCTCACAAATGAGATGGTACTGTAGCGCTATGCCAAAAAAATTTGGCCACTGATGGTTTTGGCTATCCGGTTGCTGGCTCATTTTGGGCTTGTCATGCCAAATGAGCTTTACATTTGGCATTTGACAAGCCCATTGTTGATGCTCTTAAGTCTTACCTTTAGCTGTTAGGGTTGTGGGGCTGATGCAACAAGTGTGGTGTTGAAAATATTGATTGGGGTGAATTTGAAATAAGTTCTTATGCTCTATTATCCTTTTAATCTCTTGAAATGGAGGTAATGAATATTAGAAATGTAGGCCAATTTGGTTGGTGATGAGTATATAAATTGATAATATGCCTTGGCTTGTACATTCAAGGCCCTTGTGGTGATTTTCACACCATAAAATTGCATTTCTTGAGGGTAGATAGATCTTACATTATGTTTTCATTGCTTATGAATATTGAGGCTTAGAAGTAGGCACCATGGGTAAATCTGCAAGTTAGATGCAATACAGACTTTTTAGTTTGAGTCAAGTTATCCTAACATATGTAATTAAGTCGGTACGCCATTGTACAAATCATACTGAAATTTGGCTGCTAACTTAATATCTAGCTGGCAACCTTACATTGTTTTACTTTTAAATATCTTTAGCCTTGTGTGGATGTTGACTGCAATCTTGTGATAGAATTGGTTTAAGGAAAGTCTAGACTCTAGAAGTTCGGAAGAAGGTCCTTTATATATATATATATATATAAATGTAATCTAGGAAAGAACATATTTGTGTAAAATTGTCTTCCGCATTTGCAGGTTGAAAGCACAAATTAGAGAAATATTAAACCAGAATTCGTATTGACAGGTGTCAAGGTTTTAGTTACACAACTTGATGTTTTTCCCTTCCTGGGTTGCTTGATCATTGTACTTTGGTTTCTTGATGTTTTTGCCTCTTTTGTACATTTCCTATGTACGGGGCTGTGTTCTTTCAATAAACTTTTTATGTTACTTATCAAAAAAAAAAAAAAAAAGGTTTTAGTTACACAACTAGGTTTGATATTGGGTACCTGTTCGCAGAGACAGAAAGATGGGGGTATTTGTGGATATTAGGTAAGATTTTCCTTAAAAAGTTAGATTGAAAATTTGTAGATACAGATTTGGCGAGGATGAGAAGGGGAAAGGGGCGCTACCAAAGGAGGTGGGTGCTAGAAAAAAATAATTAAATATGATGTTGCATCTCAAAATATGCAATAGGAGTTGAATAGTTCGTCAGGAGAGGTCATGCATCCAGTGTGTGTCTTACTTCCATTGAAGCTTTAAAGAATTGGAAGTCTTAGGTTTGAAAATATTTTATTGTTTAAATTGTAATTTATGGCCCACCTTTTGCTATGGAAATGGGGGGAAAATGGGCACTTGCCCCTTATTTACAAACTATACAGCAAAATGTCATTGTTTTGAAACTATTTAACAAAATGCTTCTGTTTTTAAAAGTCGATTTTAACAAAATCAAGTTACAGGTGAAACTCGACATTAGCAATGTCGAGTTTTATGCATATTTTGCCACTTAAATTTTTTTGAAAATTTAAGTGGAACTTGACATTGCTAATGTTGAGTTACACTTAAAAAGATACACATAACTTGATTTTGAGGATATCGAATTTTACACAGAATTCGATTTTGTTAAAATAAAGTTTGTAAAATAGGGACATTGTGCTAAATAGTTTCAAAACGGGAGCATTTTACTGCATAATTTTAAAATTAGGCACAAATGCCCATTTTCCCCATGGAAATGTGTCAAATCACACTTTCCTCATGAGGAGGAACCCATGTCTTTTCTACATATCCAGTATCCTAAATGGCCTAATCATAGGGTTCCAAAGGACACAATTGCTGTGCGTGAAATTTTGAAAAGAATATACCTTGTACCACCCAATCTTGGTCCAGTTGTGGTGCACTGCAGGTTCAGCTCATCAGCTCTTGTTTATGCATCTAAATATGCAATGATGATGCTATGTAAATCATTTGTACACATGTCTAAGACTCTCTCTCACAGTGCAGGTATTGGGAGAACAGGAACATATTGCGCAATTCATAACACAATTCAGAGAATCCTAGCTGGAGACATTTTTGCTTTAAATCTTGTTAATACCATAACCATGTTCAGGTCTCAAAGAATTGGAATGGTCCAAACACCGGTATAGTTACTAATTTTTCTAATAATTTGTTACAAATTTTCATGGTAATCTCATATTATGTAATCCTTTGTTAGACTTTTCTGTTGGCCCCCTAAACTGATTTCTCACTTGATGGCTCAACCTCAAGAATTTGTGGTTTTTCCCAAATATTGGACTATGGAGTTGTGCCACTAAACCTGGACGCCGAACAACGCTTGGTTTATCAGAGCAATACTTACAAGAAGCAGACTGCTGATCACCTTTTGAAGCTCTTAATGTTATCAAAAACCAACAAAATCCCACTTAGCATCATTGAATGCTTGAAATGGGATTTGGGTCTTCCTCATAATTATGAAAAGACCATAGTTCCAGTGTTCCCTGACTATTTTCAAGTCGTAGGTGGCGGAAATAGAGATGAAGATGGTGTTTTGGAGTTGGTTTGTTGGAGTGATGAGCTTGCAATTTCGGTTATGGAAAAGAAGGGTTTTATTGCATTCCCTATGCAATTCTCGAGAGGTTTTGAGATGGATAAGAAGTCGAAGAAGTGGGAAGATGAGTGGCAGAAGTTGCCTTACATTTCTCCATATGAAGATGCTTCTCATCTTCTGCCAAATAGTGATGAATCGGATAAGTGGACGGTTGCAGTTCTGCATGTGTTGCTTCATATTCTTGTGCCAAAGAAGACTGAGAGGGATAATTTTCTGTTGCTTGGAGAGTATTTGGGGCTTTGGTCGAGGTTTAAGAGAGCATTGCTTCAGCATCCGGGTATATTTTATATGTCCACTAAGATTGGAACCTACACTGTGGTTTTGAAGGAGGGTTACAAGAGGTGTTTGCTAGTTGAGGATCATCCATGGATGCAAATGAGGAATTGGTATATTCACCTCATGAACATGGTGCTTGTTGGAAATTTAGACCCCTTAAACCACAATTAGATTGGTTAGCCTAGATTAATTAGCCAAGTTGTTACTTAGTCAAATTAAATAATTCTAGGTTAAAACAATCAAACAATCATATCAAGAATATATAGCAGCGGAATAATAAATAACACAAGATATGATCACCCAGGAAAACCAAACCGGTAAAAAACCTGGGGAGGATTTTACCCACCGATCCTCAAGGCAAAACGGAATCCACTAAGAAAGAATTGAAGTTGTTACAAAAGGACTTACAAGCTACCCCGCTTGACTTCCTAATGCTACCCACCAGTAGTAACTTCCTGACACGACCACGCGCAGGCTCCGAATCCACGGACTACTTCTTTCTTTGTATTCCTTCAATCAGGTACAAGCTCCTCGCTTGTTTATCTTTAAGTTCCAATGGTTGCAACCTTGTTGATCATCAAGATGTAGATAATATATCTTCCTTGAAAACCCTAAGTTTATGTGAAGGAAAGCTCCTCAAGGATCTCACAAGAGATTCACATAAATAGCAAATATGAGCAACAAAGACTTAGAGAGGTTTGGTACAAAACCCTAATAAAAAGAGGCACAAGAGGCACTCTAATCTCTCTCTCTAAAAGTCTCAAAAACGTTCTAGGGTTTTCCTTATATATAGGAGTGTTTTACTTGGACCCCAAGACGTTTAAATAGAGTTTGGGCTGAACTGGAACTCTGCAGAAAAATAAATCTGTACGTGGTTCGATCGATCGAGTCTAATTTTCGATCGATCGAGGCTTACAGATTTAGTCTAATAAATTCTGCAATCACTCGATTCCAATTTTACAAATAAACATACTTTGAGCAAGCCTAAACCTAGACTAAATGTTTTGATCATGGTTTGCCAACAAAATACAAATTGAAGTTCTAATACATTAATTCCTAATTTCTTAGAACCCAACAATCTCCCCCTTTGGCAATCCATGACAAAACACATCACAAACATGAAATGCTCAAAGTTACAAATAGCCCAATACAAAGATAATGCTCATAAACCAAATTCAATCCTAACTACTATCCATCAGTTGCAAGTATAGACAGCAGCTCAATTGAATCAACCTGTATATTTCCTGAAACACTAAACAAACGCATAAACGCATGTGTGACAGAAAAACAGTAAATCAACAAATAAATTCTTGACTTCACAAAATACAAAACAAAGACATATATCATGAATAACTCATAAATATAAATCAATGAGCAGTGAACAAGAAACAGAAATAAAAACATAAGTAAACTAACTCTCCCCCTAAGTTAGATACAACAAAAAGTTTTTATTTCAACTCCCCCTAAACAAGACAAACATGATTCCCATAAATCAATAATTTCTCCCCCTTTTTGTCACGTATTGACAAAGACAACTCATACAAAGAGTAAACAGTCAACACACGCAACAAAGGATAAGAGAAAACAGAGAATCAAGGGGAACACAAAACAATTCAACTCTATAGAAAATAGAGACAGCTCCCCCTATGAACAACACAGGTTAAAAAAAACTTTTCTCCCCCTATAAAAATAGGAAAAACAAAACAAGTTGTGAGAAAAACAGTTTTGGGGAAAAATAAAGGGGGTGGGGGAAAATCACCAGCAGGATCAGGAACATCCTCACCAGCAGAGCCAAAGTTAAAAACACACAAACCATAGTTAAAAACTAAGGTGAGGATACACATGAAGAAAAAATATTCTCTCTTTCAATAAAATGCAAACATGGCATTATGTGACCCATAAACAGTTGCATGAGTAGAGAAAATATTTGCACATTGATTATCCATCATATCTCTTAAGAAAAAAATTTTCTACAGTTCACACATAAAAAAAAAAAATGGCATATACTAGAAAGTACATAGCTCAAAAATTAATCAATCAATTTTTTGATCAAGTTGAGTACCCAATGTAGCAAAGTGTATGCATGCTATGTGTGAAAACAATGAGAGATATGACTGCAAAACTGCAAGATGGATACAAAAATCAATGCAATGCATGTGAATCCTAAACTTAAAAGATGCAAGACAACATATGTCATGATGCATGCTCTAATGCAGTAAAAAATTAAGTTCAATTGAGATTAAATTGACAAAATTGGCTCGAGCAGGGAATTTCTACCAAAAAACCCAAAAATTGAAAACCACTTGTTGAAATTTTTAAACAAATTGATGAATTTAGAATTACTAAACACAGCACATAGAGTATAATGCCTAATTTCATCAAAACAACAAACCAATTTCATCAAATTCAACTCAATTTCACAAAAGCCCCAATTTGGATCAAGAACAAACCCTTTTTAAAAAAGCTTCTCCACGATCTTCGATCGATCGAAAATTACATTCAATCGATCGAATGACACAGTCATTTTGAGACAATTGAGAGCACTTTTTCGATCGATCGAAAATCAGAATGGATCGATCGAACTGGGCAGAGGCTCACAAAATTTTTGAGAAAGAACACAGTTTTGAAAAACACAAACCTAATTTTGAAAACAACTCCTCAAAGCATTTGAACAACGAATACAAAATGCATGAGTATGAGATGGAATGCTTTTTCAAAAACCCAAATTTTAATCCCAGTTCTTCCAAAATCAAGATTTTCAATCAATTTGTCCTTAAAGCGCAAACATTAAACACATTTTGCATTAAAATCAAGGAACTTTTAATCTTGGATGGCCACAACAAAATCACACACAATATAATGTACCAAGTTTAACAAAGAGTAACTTGTGTAGTGTGTGCAACTAGCAAAAACTTGAGATACATGTGAGGTGATATGTGAATAGAAATCAATCACAAAGTCTACACAATTCATCACATAGAATTTAAAAGAGACTATCACCTAAAGAGTTACATCCTATAACTCCCACATCTCCTAGAACAAAAGCTTGCAATCATGTAAGTTTCTTGCATTATTGCCTCTTATTTATATGAATTGGCATTCAGCCTAATAGTACACACCGGTTTGAATTAAGTGAATTGGCATCAAGCCTAATAGTACATACCAGTTTTAATTTTAATTGAGGCTACACCTTATGTTCTTTTTGTGCATGTGCTACACTTTCTTGAGCACAAAATCTTATGATATGCACTAAGGTGTTCATGATTGGCTAGTGAACAGTGGTGAGATGGTTATTTATGCCTTTCTCAAAAGGATCAAGTCCGACAGTCAAATAACATGTGACTTCAAGATCAAGACAAAGTGATAAACACCATAAACATCTTTCCCACACAACATGCAC
Source organism: Quercus gilva (assembly GCA_023621385.1). Lineage (NCBI taxonomy): Eukaryota > Viridiplantae > Streptophyta > Magnoliopsida > Fagales > Fagaceae > Quercus > Quercus gilva. The sequence continues at coordinate 98,391,261 of CM042477.1, forward strand.
TACAAAGCTTTAACTAGTAAAGTGCAATGAATAAGCTCATCCAAGCTAAACAAGGTACATAAACATGTTATGTAAAAATAATATAGCCAATCCTTGATTATAAATCCAAGATCTATAATACAAAACACAAAAATCTTTTTTTGTTTTAACAAACGTTATAACCACTTGTTGAGATTTTGAAAAAATTTATGACCAAAAACAAAAAATCACATTGTGCTAAATGAACAATGCAAATGCAATGCATGACAGAGCTTAACTAAGCTAGAGAGAGTACACAAACAAGAAACATCAATTTCTTAATTAACCCTTGAGTACAAGTCAAACTAGTACATACTCACACAAAATCAGAAATAGCTTAGTACAAACTATTCAAGTTTCACCACAATGTCAAGCATGTTCTAAATCAAAAGAGAGATATCATAACCCATGTAATCCTCAAGAAAAATAAAACAAGACACAAAATAAAATATTTTTGTCTTTTTGAAAATTTTTCAATGTTTTTGGATTTTTTTTTTTAATAAAAAAAACTTAAAAAAAACAAAACAACCAAAAACAGAAACAAGACATGTCCACAAACAATAGAAAGAATTAAAACAGGGACAAGTCAGCAACACTCACCTTGGAGAATCTTTTCTCACCCATCTAGCACGAGTCTTCGGCTTTGTAGGTGAAAATCCATGTGAAGCAGAGTGTATTTGAGGGATTACACCAATCTTCTGAAACAGACTAAAATCCTGCAAATTCCTTTCACAAGCCAACAAGCTTAAATTTTTCAAAAGCATATGAAACAATTTATATGGACTTATGGCAGGAGAAATATCATCACATATCCTAGATTGACATACAGAATGCTTAGATTTCAATTTATGACAATTAGGACGAATGTGACCACGGACACCACAAAAGTGACAAACAGGAACAAATTTAGGAACATCAGTATTCCTAACAGCAAGTCTAGTCTTAGATTTCAGTTTTTGCCTCAACAAAGAACAATTTGGTCTAATATGACCAACAACACCACAATGGTGACAAGTAGGCACAAAAACAAATTTGTTATGCTCTCTAACAATAGGTTTAGACATAGGTTTAGAAACTCCAGCGTCTACATCAGAACTTTTACCTTTGTCTAACCTAGCAAAATAAACCTTTTCTTTATCATTCCTTTTGAAAGGAGGGATATAAACTTTCTCAGTTTTAGGCTTAAGAGAAACAGAAACACTTCTGTTATCATCAGCAGGCTTGGTACTAGTCAAATTTTCAATTTTAAACTTAGATTCAACTAACTTTTGTTCCAAACTTTTCATCTTCTCATCTTGAGAGGAAATTTGATTTCTCAAAAACTCATTCTTTTTATTAGATTCATCTAATCTAACAAGTAATTCCTCTTTTTCAAGATTAGCCAATTTTAACTCTTCTTTAAATTTCTTAGAAATTTTCAAAGATTTAGATAATTCCTTACGAAGAGTTTCAAAAGCATCAAAAAAATCAACAGAAACAACAGTGTCCTTTTTATTCAAAACAACACAGGCATCAATAAAATCAGCAGAAGCATGAGCAGAAAGACACTTCAAATTATCCATGACAACAGGGGTCAAGGATCAGCTCTTAAATCAAAAGATCTACAACAAGAAGAGCTACCTGCTCTGATACCACTTGTTGGAAATTTAGACCCCTTAAACCACAATTAGATTGGTTAGCCTAGATTAATTAGCCAAGTTGTTACTTAGTCAAATTAAACAATTCTAGGTTAAAACAATCAAACAATCATATCAAGAATATATAGCAGCGGAATAATAAATAACACAAGATATGATCACCCAGGAAAACCAAACCGGTAAAAAACCTGGGGAGGATTTTACCTACCGATCCTCAAGGCAAAACGGAATCCACTAAGAAAGAATTGAAGTTGTTACAAAAGGACTTACAAGCTACCCCGCTTGACTTCCTAATGCTACCCACCAGTAGTAACTTCCTGACACGACCACGCGCAGGCTCTGAATCCACGGACTACTTCTTTCTTTGTATTCCTTCAATCAGGTACAAGCTCCTCGCTTGTTTATCTTTAAGTTCCAATGGTTGCAACCTTGTTGATCATCAAGATGTAGATAATATATCTTCCTTGAAAACCCTAAGTTTATGTGAAGGAAAGCTCCTCAAGGATCTCACAAGAGATTCACATAAACAGCAAATATGAGCAACAAAGACTTAGAGAGGTTTGGTACAAAACCCTAATAAAAAGAGGCACAAGAGGCACTCTAATCTCTCTCTCTAAAAGTCTCAAAAACGTTCTAGGGTTTTCCTTATATATAGGAGTGTTTTACTTGGACCCCAAGACGTTTAAATAGAGTTTGGGCTGAACTGGAACTCTGCAGAAAAATAAATCTGTACGTGGTTCGATCGATCGAGTCTAATTTTTGATTGATCGAGGCTTACAGATTTAGTCCAATAAATTCTGCAATCACTCGATTCCAATTTTACAAATAAACATACTTTGAGCAAGCCTAAACCTAGACTAAATGTTTTGATCATGGTTTGCCAACAAAATACAAATTGAAGTTCTAATACATTAATTCCTAATTTCTTAGAACCCAACAGTGAAGGAAGATGGTGTTCGAAAAAATGTTGCAGGGAATAGAGGAAGAAAAGCTAGGAAAATGAATTTGGATGTGAAGGGGCTTTCTAGAAAATCTGAGTATGATGATGATAAAGATGGAAACAAGAGTCAGAAAGGCATTCCAGTACTCCTTGAGGCATACACAACTCTAAAATCTGATGGACCAATGGTCATGTATATCTCCTGATACAAAACCACGATTTGATATTGAGACTTTTATATTGGATATCATCCTCTTCCTAATGTAGGTTATAAATTATCCTTTGGTTGTAACACTACTGTCCGGAGGCTCAAGAAATAATTCATGTATGTTCAATCGTAATGTATTAAGAATGGTACCTGTGTTGTCAAGTTAATGGGCTGCTACAGTGGTAAGCTTCATTCATTTAAAAAGCTATTTTATCAGAACATAGAGTTAACACTTGAAAAATGATTGGACTGATCTGGACATGTATTTTATGTTGAAAAGAAAGTTCCTGATGGTTGAGTTGTAATCTTGCATTCATTGTGTATCTTAAGCAATTAATTATGACTCAAAGAATTGTACTTTCAAAATCTGCAGAGTGTAAAGGGTAATGAGAACCGATCCATGGCCAACATATATTGTTAGATATTTTTTATGGGCATAGTGATCCTAGAAGTTGCAGTAGAGTTCAGGTTTAATACTACAATAAATTTTTACCACTAATTCTTAACAAAATGGTCTTGTGCTATTTTTTTTTTCTCGTGTACCTACATTTTGTTTATTATTGCAAGCTGAACTCAAAACTATATTCCTTATGGGTAAGCATATCTTGCTTAAGAGGGAGTGGTCATATGGCACATATGAGACTGTCTAAAGCACACAGGATCACATCCTATAGTAAATATGTTTTCATTGCCATTAATAAGTTTTAAGATTTAGCCTATGTAGTTGTCTTCACCTTGCGAACAGCTCCAATTTATTTCTTTGATAATTATTTTTTTTTATGCATCTCAAGAGTTTATTCATTCAGAGTAGCAGGAGCTCAAGGACTTCAGTGGTTTGTAAGGTATTGCAATTTGATTTAGCATTATTTTTGGTTTTCTATGTTACGGTCACATGGAGTTAAAATTTGAGATTTTTGAGATCCCTAATTTAATCTGTTTGGCACTTATGATTCAGATCAAAGACAGGTCCTCTAGATTTTACAAATAGCATAAGCCTAGCAGATTAACACGAAAAACTTGCAATGGATGATGAAGAAAGATCAAGATCAATCTCAAAGAGAAAACCCCATCTAGGTGGTCACAGATTAACACTACTAGTCATGGTACTTGATATAATTTTCCCTTGTGTTTTGTTTGTTCAATTGACAAATGAGTCCCTATTTTTGCTCCTTATTGTAAATGAATTGCTGTTTTTCTATTCATTTTGTTAATGTAGGTCAATTTGGAAGAAGATTAGGTAAAATATTCCAGTTGTTGATTGATGGTGTTTGGTTTGGATTTGTATTGCTATTCCTAAGCATTCCTTCATTTGTTGGTAACATTCATGCATAGAATTCTCCCTCATGAAAGGGTTGCTAAATGGGGATACAATTGTGATCTCGTTTGTGTGTACTGCAAGAGAAAGCTGGCGTCAATGTTGGGCTGCGTAAGATGGGTATCTATCTCAAATATAACCATTAGTTTATTAAAAATTAATTGTTCTTACAATGTCCTATAATCTGATGTGGAGAAACATGTTGTGTTGGGTCCTAAGAAATTAGGAATTAATGTATTAGAACTTCAATTTGTATTTTGTTGCCAAACCATGATCAAAACAATATGTTTAGTCTTGTTTAGGCTTGCTCAAAGTATGTTTATTTGTAAAATTGGAATCGAGTGATTGCAGAATTTATTGGACTAAATCTGTAAGTCTCGATCGATCGAAAATTAGACTCGATCGATCGAACCACGTACAGATTTATTTTTCTGCAGAGTTCCAGTTCAGCCCAAACACTATTTAAACGTCTTGGGGTTCAAGTAAAACACTCCTATATATAAGGGAAACCCTAGAACGTTTTTGAGACTTTTGTAGAGAGAGATTAGAGTGCCTCTTGTGCCTCCTTTTGTTAGGGTTTTGTATCCAAACCTCTCTAAGTCTTTGTTGCTCATATTTGCTGTTTATGTGAATCTCTTGTGAGATCTTTGAGGAGCTTTTCTTCACATAAACTTAGGGTTTTCAAGGAAGATATATTATCTACATCTTGATGATTAGCAAGGTTGCAACCATTGGAACTTAAAGATAAACAAGCGGAGAGCTTGTAGCTGATTGAAGGAATACAAAGAAAGAAGTAGTCCGTGGATTCGAAGCTTGCGCGTGGTCGTGTCAGGAAGTTTTACTGGTGGGTAGCATTAGGAAGTCAAGCGGGGAGCTTGTAAGTCCTTTTGTAAGAACTTCAATTCTTTCTTAGTGGATTCCGTTTTGCCTTGAGGATCGGTGGGTCAAATCCTCCCCAGGTTTTTCCGTGTGGTTTCCTGGGTGATCATATCTTGTGTTCTTTATTATTTTCGCTGTTTTACATGTTTTATATGCATGATATGATTATTTGATTATTTTAACCTAGAATTGATTAATTTGACTAAGTAACAACTTGGCTAATTAACTAGGCTACACAATCTGGTTGTGTTAAGGGGTCTAAAATTTCCAACAAGTGGTATCAGAGCGGGTAGCTCTCTTGTTTTAGATCTTTTGATCTAAGAGCTGATCCTTGATCCCTGTTGTCATGGATAATTTGAAGTGTCTTTCTGATCATGTTTCTGCTCATGCTTCTGCTGATTTTGTTGATGCCTGTGATGTTTTGAATAAAAAGGACATTATTGTTTCTGCTGATTTTTTTGATGCTTTTGAAACTCTTCGTAAGGAATTATCTAAATCTTTGAAAATTTCTAAGAGATTCAAAGAAGAGTTAAAATTGGCTAATCTTGAAAAAGAGGAATTGCTTGTTAGATTAGATGAATCTAATAAAAAGAAAGAATTTTTAAGAAATCAAATTTCCTCTTAAGATGAGAAGATGAAAAGCTTGGAACAAGAATTAGTTGAATCTAAAGCTAAAATTGAAAATTTGACTAGTTCTAAGCCTGCTGATGATAACAGAAGTGTTTCTGTTTCTCTTAAGCCTAAAACTGAGAAAGTTTATATCCCTCCTTTCAAGAGGAATAATAAAGAAAAGGCTTATTGTGTTAGGTTAGACAAAGGTAAAAGTTTTGATGTAGACGCTGAAGTTTCTAAACCTAAGTCTAAACCTACTGTTAGAGAGCATATTAAATCTGTTTTTGTGCCTACCTGTCACCTTTGTGGTGTTGTTGGTCATATTAGACCAAATTGTTCTTTGTTGAGGCAAAAACTGAAATCTGAGACTAGACATGCTGTTAGGAATACTGATGTTCCTAAATTTGTTCTTGTTTGTCACTTTTGTGGTGTCCGTGGTCACATTCGTCTTAATTGTCATAAATTGAAACCTAAGCATTCTGTATGTCAATCTAGGATATGTGATGATATTTTTCATGCCATAAGTCCATATAAATTGTTTCATATTCTTTTGAAGAATTTGAGCTTGTTGGCTTGTGAAAGGAATTTGCAGGATTTCAGTCTCTCTCAGAAGATTGGTGTAATTCCTCAAATACATTCTGCTTCTCATGGATTTTCACCTACAAAGCCGAAGACTTGTGCTATATGGGTGAGAAAAGATCCTTTAAGGTGAGTGTTGCTGACTTGTCCCTGTTTTAATTCTTTCTATTGTTTGAGGACATGTCTTGTTTCTGTTTTTGGTTGTTTTGTTTTTTTTCTAGGTTTTTTTTTTAATAAAAAAAAAAATCCAAAAACATTGAAAATTTTCAAAAAGACAAAAATATTTTATTTTGTGTCTTGTTTTATTTTTCTTGAGGATTACATGAGTTTTAATATCTCTTTTGATTTAGAACATGCTTGACATTGTGGTGAAACTTGAATAGCATGTGTTTTAAGTGTGCTAAGCTATTTTTTACTTTATGTACTAGTTTGTACATGTACTCAAGGGTTAATTAAGAAATTGATATTTCTTATTTGTGTACCCTCTATAGCTTAGTTAAGCACTGTCATGCATTGCATTTGCATTGATCATTTAGCACAATGTATGTTTTTTGTTTTTGGTCATAAATTTTTTTCAAAATCTCAACAAGTGGTTATAACATTTGTTAAAACCAAAAAGATTTTTGTGTTTTGTATTATAGATCTTGGATTTATAATCAAGGATTGGCCATATTATCTTACATAACAAGTTTATGTACCTTGTTTAGCTTTGATGAGCTTATATACTGCACTTGACTAGTTGAAACTTTGTAGTGCATGTTGTGTGGGAAAAATGTGTGTGGTTTTTAATCACTTTGTCTTAATCTTGAAGTCACATGTTCTTTGACTGTTAGACTTGATCCTTTTGAGAAAGGCATAAATAACCATCTCACCACTGTTCACTAGCCAATCATGAACACCTTAGTGCATATCATAAGATTTTGTGTACTTGTAGCACATGCACAAAAAGAACATAAGGTGTAGTCTCAATTAAATTAAAACTGGTGTGTACTATTAGGCTTGATGCCAATTCACTTAATTCAAACCGGTGTGTACTATTAGGCTGAATGCCAATTCATATAAATAAAAGGCAAAAATGCAAGAAACTTACATGATTGCAAGCTTTTGTTCTAGGAGATGTGGGAGTTATAGGATGTAACTCTTTAGGTGATAGTCTCTTTCAAATTCTATTTGATGAATTTTGTAGACTTTGTGTTTGATTTCTATTCACATATCACCTCACATATATCTCAAGTTTTTGCTAGTTGCACACATTACACAAATTACTCTTTGCTAAACTTGGTACATTATATTGTGTATGATTTTGTTGTGGCCATCCAAGATTAAAAGTTCCTTGATTTTAATGCAAAATGTATTTCAAGTTTGAAAAATTTGAAAATATCTTGAGATTTGTGCACAAAATATTTGTTGCTTAAGAAAATTCAATGGGAGAATGATCAAAACTTGTTTTTTGAGAAAATTGGGTTTAAAATTTGGGTTTTTTGAAAAAGCATTCCATCTCATACTCATGCATTTTGTTTTCGTTGTTTAATGCTTTGAGTAGTTGTTTTCAAAATTAGGTTTGTGTTTTTCAAAATTGTGTTTTTTCTCAAAAATTTTGTGAGCCTCTGCCCAGTTCGATCGATCCATTCTAATTTTTGATCGATCGAAAAGTGCTTTAATTTGTTTAAAAATGACTGTTTCATTCGATCGATCGAATGTATTTTTCGATCAATCGAAAGTCACGAATCAGGTTTTTAAAAAGGGTTTGTTCTTGATCCGAATTGGGGCTTTTGTGAAATTGAGTTGAATTTGATGAAATTGGCTTGTTGTTTTGATGAAATTAGGCATTATACTCTATGTGCTATGTTTAGTAATGCGAAATTCATCAATTTGTTTAAAAAATTCAACAAGTGGTTTTCAATTTTGGGGTTTTTGTTAGAAACTCCGTGCTCAAGCCAATTTTGCCTATTTGATCTCAATTGAACTTAGTTTTACTGCATTAGAGCATGCATCATGACATATTTTGTCTTGCATCTTTTATGTTTAAGATTCACATGCATTGCATTGATTTCTATATCCATCTTGCAGTTTTGCAATTATATCTCTCATTGTTTTCACACATAACATGCATACACTTTGCTACATTGGGTACTCAACTTGATCAAGAAAATTGATCGATTAATTTTTGAGCTATGTATTTTCTAGTATATGCTATTTCTTATGTGTGAACTGCAGAAAACATTTTTTTTAAGAGATATGATGGATAATCAATGTGCAAATATTTTCTCTACTCATGCAATTGTTTATGGGTCACATAATGCCATGTTTGCATTTTATTGAAAGAGAGAATATTTTTTCTTCATGTGTATCCTCACCTTAGTTTTTAACTTTGGTTTGTGTGTTTTTAACTTTGGTCCTGCTGGTGAGGATGTTCCTGATCCTGCTGGTGCTGCTGTTCCCCACCCCTTTTATTTTTCCCCAAAACTTTGTGTTTTTTTTTTTCCTATTTTTATAGGGGGAGAAAAGTTTTTTTTAACCTGTGTTGTTCATAGTGGGAGTTGTCTCTATTTTCTATAGAGTTGAATTGTTTTGTGTCTCCTTGATTCTCTATTTTCTCTTATCCTTTATTGCGTATGTTGACTGTTTACTCTTTATTTGAGTGTCTTTGTCAATACGTGACAAAAAGGGGGAGAAATTATTGATTTTTGGGAATCATGTTTGTCTTGTTTAGGGGGAGTTGAAATTATTTTTGAAAGGAGAGAATATAAATAAAAACTTTTTGTTGTATCTAACTTAGGAGGAGAGTTAGTTTACTTATGTTTTTATTTCTGTTTCTTGTTCACTGCTCATTGATTTATATTTATGAGTTATTCATGATATATGTCTTTGTTTTGTATTTTGTGAAGTCAAGAATTTATTTGTTGATTTACTGTTTTTCTGTCACACATGCGTTTATGCGTTTGTTGAGTGTTTCAGGAAATATACAGGTTGATTCAATTGAGCTGCTGTCTACACTTGCAATTGATGGATAGTAGTTAAGATTGGATTTGTTGTTATGAGCATTATCTTTGTATTGGGCTATTTGTAACTTTGAGCATTTCATGTTTGTGATGTGTTTTGTCACGGATTGCCAAAGGGGGGGATTGTTGGGTTCTAAGAAATTAGGAATTAATGTATTAGAACTTCAATTTGTATTTTGTTGCCAAACCATGATCAAAACAATATGTTTAGTCTTGTTTAGGCTTGCTCAAAGTATGTTTATTTGTAAAATTGGAATCGAGTGATTGCAGAATTTATTGGACTAAATCTGTAAGTCTCGATCGATCGAAAATTAGACTCGATCGATCAAACCACGTACAGATTTATTTTTCTGCAGAGTTCCAGTTCAGTCCAAACACTATTTAAACGTCTTGGGGTTCAAGTAAAACACTCCTATATATAAGGGAAACCCTAGAACGTTTTTGAGACTTTTGTAGAGAGAGATTAGAGTGCCTCTTGTGCCTCCTTTTGTTAGGGTTTTGTATCCAAACCTCTCTAAGTCTTTGTTGCTCATATTTGCTGTTTATGTGAATCTCTTGTGAGATCTTTGAGGAGCTTTTCTTCACATAAACTTAGGGTTTTCAAGGAAGATATATTATCTACATCTTGATGATCAACAAGGTTGCAACCATTGGAACTTAAAGATAAACAAGCGGGGAGCTTGTAGTTGATTGAAGGAATACAGAGAAAGAAGTAGTTCGTGGATTCGGAGCCTGCGCATGGTCGTGTCAGGAAGTTTTACTGGTGGGTAGCATTAGGAAGTCAAGCGGGGAGCTTGTAAGTCCTTTTGTAAGAACTTCAATTCTTTCTTAGTGGATTCCGTTTTGCCTTGAGGATCGGTGGGTCAAATCCTCCCCAGGTTTTTCCGTGTGGTTTCTTGGGTGATCATATCTTGTGTTCTTTATTATTTCCGCTGCTTTACATGTTTTATATGCATGATATGATTATTTGATTGTTTTAACCTAGAATTGATTAATTTGACTAAGCAACAACTTGGCTAATTAACTAGGCTACGCAATCTGGTTGTGTTAAGGGGTCTAAAATTTCCAACATGTTGGACTGCGCAAAACACCCAAAACTCATGTTGGAGATATAAAGTTTCCTGGAACATAGTGATTAACATTAATGTTGTTTATAGTTTCCTTGCATTTTAAACTTACTTTTTTTTTTTTTGGGGTCATTTTCTTGAATATTATCGTGTTAGGCTCTCATTTATGTCTAAAGAGATATTCATGTATTTGGAGAAGTCTAAAATCGATATAGGAGGAAAATTTACAGTTCCTTCCTCTGTCCCTTGTCCTACAAATTGATGGGCAAAGGATAAGCCTTTGTTTGCTTGTTTTGCAGATCCTAATTACATGATCTGTGTTGTTCTGAGCAATGCATCTGAAAAGTGTATTCAACCTTCCTTGCACACAGGGTTATTCATGGTTCAGTGGCAGGGTATATGGATTCACAGTTCAGCCTATTAATGGGAGACATGATTATATTCCATTATATTTAAGTTTCTTCTTGGTTGGAAGTTTTTTATCTTCCTCACTCATTCTAGCTATCTCTGTGAGCTATATGTATGTGTTTGTGGGTTTGCACATGTATATACCCTTTGTGTGAGATTATGCTTCTTGCTACATTATACATGTCCACAATGGCCAATTAAACAAATGTCCATTCATTCAACCTTTAAATATTTGGCCTGCTTTACACATAGCTTGTTGCACCTATTGATCTGGAAACATGATCAATGAACCTGTAAGCAAGTTTGTATTCAAAATTTCATTAGATGATAGATGAGTTCATTCAACTGGGGCAGGAGCATATTGGTTTTATGATTGGCAACTAGCGATTAATATAATATGGACTTGTTTGCTCATTTTGTGTGTGCTGAGTATGCAATTGAGAAATAGTGAGAAACAAAGCTAGGGTCATGATAAGTGACATGATGTGGGCAAAACTATAGTCTTCAACCAATCGGTTGAGTTTCTTGAAGACTTGGTCCATGCAGAGTCCTTGATCAGGGATAGAAAGAAGGGATGTACCACAAATTTTATCAATAAATAGGCAAAACCATTTGGAAGCAACATGACCTATGCATATATGAGTTCCTAAAGATGTCACGAGGAAATAGAAAGGAAGAGCCACCAACTCTTAGATTGGAACAACCATATTAGAAGAAAAAATGGCTGAATAAAGTGACTAGCAACACTGTCCAATTAGAGTAGCTGTTAATTTGATGTTTTGTGTGTTATTGTATCCCTTTGTTTTTTCCTGAATGTTGATAGTTGATACTAATTATGTCATGTCCTCTGAAATCTTGCAGTTTTCTCTAGCATTGCTGATTCATAAGATTTTTGTGTGAGATTGTCCTATGTAGATGGGGCCTACTTGAGCTTCTTGACACAATACTTTTGAAAAGAACCACAGTATATTATTTTGAATATATAAGAAATCTGAGTCTGCGTGCTTATCTTTTGAAAAAGGCCTTGAGCATCCGTATATACCTTGGAAAATTTTGTCATTTTCTAGTGCTTCCTCTATAAAACCTTTTCTTATAATTATTGACTGTTGCCCTTAATCAAATATGCCTCTTCCAAGAGAAAACCCCATTCCTTTGCTCTGAAGGCTACAAAAGCAATTCCATTTGTTAAGACTCCGATAAATAATGATACAAGTCAACCTCCTTATCCTTAAAGCCATTCCCAATATGTACATTGTCACAAAGTAGATATTTACCCCAAAATTTCAGAATATGGATCACTTGCTTATGTTGTGATGAAACCTCTTCCAATGTCACTCACAGCATTAGTCTTTAGGTGATACTCTAGTCTAGTATCAATGATCTTTTGTCATTTAACCCTTAAATTTTCAACAGATTGTTGAGAAACAATGAGATTCTGTAGTTGATTATGTGACGCATTCTGAATGGGCTGTTCGTTCTTTCCTTTTTGGGATTTATTCAAAACAGGTGGCTTTAAACAAGTAGGAATGTTGTTTTAGCAAGGAGTTTTGTGACTCGGTAAAATCATCTCCACAAACCTTTTTCCACTATTCCTTGTAATGACATTTAATCCAACCTCCAAAATTGATGGAGCTTGCTGCTTTGATTTTAAATGAGGATGCCGGTCCATCTAGATCTTGGCCTCCAAGGTGTCCCATTACCAAAGTTTAGTTTAATTAGACAATTTAATATTGGCTCATTTCAGTTTTTTTTTTCTTCTAAAAAGAAAAAAAAAAAAAACTTTTTCTCACTCATGTACTCTTGGGTTGGACTATGCATAGGTAAAAGATGCAAAAATTTTAGTTTGTTTACACACATGTCAACTCTAATCAATCTCTTCAGGATTTATAGCCACCCCAACATTTTGACTCTTTGAGACCAAAGCTTTTGTTGTTGATGATGATAAGTGTTCTAGGAGTACAATAAATGTGAGCTCCATTTTCTTACATGATAGTAATTGAAATATATGGTAGGACTTATTATTCTTGTGGAATACTATAAATGCATGCATCCTTTTCTTATTTGATAGTGATTAAGTTTATGGTGGGGTCTACTATTCATGAGTGATGGGAAGTTCCAAGAGTACTAAATAGAATAAATTGCAAATTACACCTTTAAAGTTTGAGAGTGTTTGAATTTTACACCGTAAAATTTGAGAATTTAGGGGGGATAAAATTCAAACACCTCCATACACTTAGTCGATTTGTTCCAAAACTAACCTGGAGTGAGCTTTCTATTGTCTTTATAAGTCATTCAACTTCACCTTTAGAGATATTTTAAGATAATGGGTCTACTGTGAGGTCTCTCCCATCTAATTATTTTGCTACAAAGTTACAGTTTTCTCTCTCCCACATTTTTTTTATGAGATTGATAAATTGTAATGATACTTTAATGGATTAATTGTTCTAATATGATGTTGGATTTGTCTAAAAGGGATGCTATCCTGAATTTTTATGGTCTTTGAAAGGATAATGAATTCTTTGAAGCGGTCTAGTTTGAGACAAAAAGTAATACCATCCCCCCTTTTTTTTTCCTCACCATCCATTAGTATCATTCCTTTGCTTATAAAAACTTTTTATTTTTTGGATGATAATTTAATGGTTGGGGATTACGGATTTGAACCTTAAATGTCTATTTTGAAAACGTAAAAATATGTCAACCAATTGAGTTAGAAGACTCTTGGCCTTTGTTTGTAACCCGGCCCTCAATTTGCAGTCCAATAAATCTATGCCACATCGTGATAATAGTCTCCTTTCCTTTTTGTTTTAAACAGGGCCCATTTACCCATGGCCTTCACAAAATTTTCTTATCACAAGGAAATATGTTAAACAACACATATCACATTAATTAATCTTCCTATTAAGTCTGTTTGCAATAGAAAACTAGAAGGAAACATTTTTTTTAATTGCCAATTTAAAAAGTCCTTTTCAAACCCAAAATATAAAAAGTAAAAAAGAACACAGTTTTATTTATTTGTGGTCTTTATAAAAAGAAAATATATAAATAAAATTATCAGAGAGTCGGAAATCAAATTAGACTCAGGTTAAACAGGCCCAAATTCAGCCCAACGCCCATTCCCAGCCCTCTTTGCTATGGTCCAATGGAGGTAGTATCAATTATATGGGCTTTTCAATGGGAGATGACTGTGGACTTCTTCCACAATTGGGGGTGTCATCAGTAAAGCTGCTAATGGCATCGGAGGCGTTATTGCAATTAAGAGTATCTTTGGCGCATCATGCGAGTAAGAATACTTTCATGCGAGTAAGACTTATCTTTCTGCTACAATGAATCAACTAAGTTGTAAAGTTGAAGGAAGTTCAGCAGACATTAAGATTGGTTTCAATTCCATTCTATTTGCATTTTCCCCTTGTGTTCATTCTTGATTGGCACAATTGATTACTGATGTAATGCTGCAAGCTCTGGGGCAACCATCTTCATCCTGAGCTAATTATTTGTGAAAACTAAAAATAGAAATTAATTATATATTGAATGAATTGCTGCCCCTTGATTATATATAGTTCCTCTATCTCTCCATCTCTCTGTCTTTTTGAGGATAAGTTATTGTCCATATTTTAATTATCTGCAAGCAGCCATAGAACTGATCTTTAGCCAATTCTCTGTCTCATTGAACTAAAATCATGCAAGCTTTCTTTTCACTTCTTTTTCCCCCAGTTGAAAGCAGTCACTGCACGGGTTTTTTCTGGTTTGAGTAACCTATCCAATTTCAGTTCTGACAGCCACCCTATGGTCGGCCAAAAAATTTAAGGATTTTATTTATTTATAATTCTGTGGTCTAGCAGATGTCATTTTGTGCTTGAATCTAAAAGAACATGGTGTCGCGTTACTGAGAGACAGTATTGGCTGAAAAAAAAATACTTTATAGACTTCTTGCTGAGAATCATATTTAGTGAACAAATGTGACTATTTTATTGTCAAAGAGTATAAATTTTTTTTTTTGTCTCTTAAAAGTGGGATTTAAATGAATATTTGAACTGAAGGCCATTTAATTCCACAAGCAATCAGTTGATTCATAATTGGACAATTATCATGGACCCTGAGGAGGAGACAAAAGGATACTTTGGGGTATTGGTTCTGTTGAACTTCTTCAAGTCAAGAAAACCTTTAATAGTTGTTTTAAATGTGGCTAAGATGTATGAACATAAACTTTTGTCGCCTCAGATATGTTTCGGATCTTCATGTTTCACCCACTGCAATTGTGGATGATGTAACTTCATCATGCATCCATGGTCATAGTTATGGGTTTTTATGCTTTCATCTGTTTTGACTTTGATCTGCAGGGGAGTTTGTTCAGGACCATGGGATGTAGTATGTTTCATTGAGCATTTATGTGTCTCCCATCTAGTGAAACTATTAATGATCTTGGTCCTTTGCTACATAAGAAATTCCTCTTTCCCGAGTTTTCTCGATTTTTTGCTCTTTCCCCTGAGTTGCGAATGATTAGCCTTACAAACATCATATGAGCTGATGGACTTTAGAGTCCACCTTTCCTTTTCTTTGATGTACACAGTTCAACTACTTGATAGGGTTGTACTAGACAATTTCTCTCAGGGTTGCTAATTTTTTTGTCTGAATTTAAATTTGTCATTTGTTCCTCTTTTTTTTTTTTTTTTTTTTTGATAATCTATTTTTTAGAAGAAGCCAAGGGAAACATATTACAATGTTTATTCTTATGTCCCCACATGTGGTCTATATCTGCATTTATGCACTCACACATACATAAATTAAAGATAGCACTCTCTTTATGGTCCTGCTATTCACTTTTAACTTCTAATCATATAAAGGATAGTGGAAAGCTAGTTTTGCATTTGTTTACTGTACCGGAAGTAATAGACTAATACATGCTTTTTTACCTTCTGTTGTATGGAAGTTATCCACATTAATGTTTTCTGCTCATGCCAAATAAGCTACTTGAAGCGCATTGTGCTAGCTCTTTCATGTATTTTTGAGAAAAATAAAGATGAATCCTTTCTGAGATTCTCCATCAGATTTATTACGTAAAAATTTAACAAATTATAAATGATTGCTTAGGCACTAAATTGCAGAAGATAAGGAATTATTGATTTTGTTTATATTTTGCTCTGCATAAATGTTATTGTTCTTTTATTTATTGTTCAAGTTGGGGATCTGCCAATGCATAGGAAGAAGCTTTTGTAAGATGTGTTGGGTAGCATGTGAGACATACTGGTTTGCTTTAGAAGACATTACCTGTTTCTTGTGGCAAAAGTTAAAGAACACCAAGAGGGTAAACCACCAGCGCAGGCACTGTTTTCAAGATGTTGAATTAGGGTACAGTTCAAGTGATGAAAGTGATTTTTCATATAACTATCATCATCTAAATGTCAGTAGAAAGTGAAAGTTAGCTAGAGAGAGAAGAAAAGATCAACTTCGGGGATCTCTCTACCCCTCAACTAGGCATAGTAGCCATAGTCACAATCACCATCACGTAAGGTTGAAGACTAGGGAAGTATCTGTTCATGTTAAGGGTGGGTCTCAAAGATCTAAGAGCTTGAGACACCTTCAATTAAGTAAGGTAAGAAATGCTTGAAAAGATGCTGGGATTTTCAAGAGGAGATGGCGTAGATGATCATAATATGACTGGAGATACTGTTTGATTTGTGGCAGTCTTTGAAATTGCAGTGCTTACACAATTTTTGACTTAACAAGGTAAGAATTACAAGGTCAACCATCCCTCCTTGGATTGGTTTTGTGATTTTGTATATAGCCTAAAGGCACAACAAGGTGGGTGGGCCTAAAGGTTGACTAGTTGAGCACAAAGAACATTATTACACATTATCATTATGGAAATTGGTGCTTCATAGTTCATAGAGATTCCCTTCACGGATGCAATCATTTAGGCATATTTATTAGTTTCTGATTCATAACCAAGAACATATTCTCTGTGTCATTTTATTCATTTGTTACAGCTTGCAAGTGAGATGAAGGTACATACGTGTTTGAAGTTTGTACTATAGCCCTTTAAACTCAACTATGTACCACTATTGATCCCTTTTTTCACTCAACTTTATTTATATGTCATTTCTATTTTGTTAGTTCTCTTTTATGCTTTTTTAACTATAAAGACCAAGCTAGTTGGGGTGGGAAAGGGGAAAATAATTCTTTTTCTGGTCTTGTTATTTTTTTATTATCTTAGTTTATTCACTAATGCAACATTATATATGTTTAATAGTGATTATTTAGAGGTTCAATTCTTTCCTTCAAATGATTCGTCACAAATTAGTCTTTTAGGCTGACTTGTCATGTTCACTATCTTCATATGTTATAATGGGTTAATTTTTCAATACTTGTGGATTCAAATGTCATATACCAAATGCATACAACCACAGAATAAAGACATATACATGCCAATAACTTGCTAAATTTCTTACGCATGTATATATGAGGCACATTAGAGCAGGATAATACAGGAGGATCCGTTTATTCTATTTTGGTAGAATAGCTTATAAGTAGGAGGTATCTTAAGAACATGTTTGAGTTGATGCTGTAACCATTTGCTCCATGGTAACCCCAGCATTGCACATGTTCTCGCAAGTATTGCGTCCCATATTTGGATAACGATCCACAATATTTCTCATATGTACTTACCTGTAGCATGAAAACAGTAAAATATTAAAATCAAAGTCATGAGGCTAGCAATTTATTTACACATGAAAGTAGGAAATAAGGACCTACAAGCATCTTAAAACAATTCCAATCATCCACAAATAGGTTGTCCACTTGGCCGAATAGTCTCCAACACTTTTGAGCTACTTCCATTTCCAAACAAAAGCTCTCCAATATGATTTATACTGTAGTCCACATGCTTCCTTAAAGAAATCTCATCATGCAGTTGCTTTTGAGCTTCAAGCTTTTCATGAGATCCTGCAGGGGCTTTATAGTACTGACAACAAGAAAAAAAAAAAAAAAAATTTGAAAGTGACTTCTATATATGTCAAGGACATGTGATTATTACTTTTGTTTAACGAAAAAAAAGACATGTAACTTAAAGAACCTATGAGAAATTAACAGTGACAAATGATTGAAAAAAAACCTTGCGCCAGAAATGAAGGAGATTCGCGTCACGTTGGTTAACAACCCTCTGAGTTGATGGTGAAGAAGCATATTCAACAGAAGTATCGTTATCATTTGCAGGATTTGTACCCATGTAAGAGTAGAGGCATTCATTACTTAGTTTTTTGTCTCCATATTGCTTTACATGAGAACCGAGAGGTGAAAAACCATCACCTTTTTCTGTTCTCCTTTGAACCTGTAATTGCAGCAACAAGATTTTAGTCGAATTGGTGATTGGTCAAGAGACAGCAATTAGAAGGTCTAAAAAGAAGATCTATTAGGAAAGCTCTTTATTTATTTTAATTTTTATCAGCATATTCAATGTATAATTAAAATCAGTCCACAATAATTGGCCTGTTTTCAGATTCAACAATGACATTTTTAACACGAGGTTTTGTAAAACATTCTCAAGATTTAATGTTTACCACTTCATATTGCTTCTGCAAAGTTTCCTTGCGCAGATCATGTTTGTCACTGCTCCAAGTTTTCAAGTTCCAAAAATTAGCCACATAGCGAAAAAATAAAAAATAGAAAGTGTCGGGTTTTAATATAAAATCATTAGAACTAATAGCACATTGGTTCAAGGCAATGTTTTCAGGGAGGTTATTAGAACACATTATTGTGATAATGATACAAAATATTTCATACCTATCCTCCAACCAGGAAATACTATATAAGTCTCCCAAACAAGTGTTATATTCCTATTCCACCTTAGGAGCTCTAGGTTCATCAGGCCAATATGTTGCATAACTAGCCTCAGTTGCATTTGATGCTGTAGTTGCATATATGTCCAAATTATCTGGAAGAAGGCCTTCAAAAATACTCCCAGACTCACAAGCTTCAAGGTAAAATACCTATGATTTTCATGTAGTATAAAAACCATTCTAAGTAATTGACCCCAAAATGATAAATACTAATCAAGCTAAAATTAGTCATTCTTGAAGGAATCACGATATGTCGATAACTTACCATGCTTTTGTAAGGTTTTTCTGCATGCTTCTTCTTCAACACATTGTTAAGATCATTGGCATAAACATATTCACCATTTGGCATCACTAACAAACAGTATGATCAATGATTTGGTCATTGGCCAAAAAAACCTTCAAATTATTGTATGGTAACTGGTTTAAAAATTTTACTTTAACTTTGTGAGAATAATCAAAATATTGTATTATTCAATCCAAATTTTGGTATATAATGGAAAATTACTAACCTAGTACCCCAGGACCTCCATGGTCGGTATAATATATGAAAATATGGTCATTTGTTCCGCTATCCACAACCTTACCACTACCACCAGTAAGGGCACTTTTGTTTCCAAGAATAACAGCATAGAAGTTGTTTACATTAACATGGTGTCCTGTATAATCCTACAAGAAGAAATATAAATCAAAGTCGAAAAAATATGGTTAAATGTTAATATATGTTATAACGAGCTCATAATTGAAAATTGTATCAAGTATAATAAAAAAGACCTTGGGCACTCCTTCATAAATATCATCACCATTTGGTTTGTTGATAATCACACCAGGCGTAAAGTTGTTTCTGTCAAATGCAATATCATCATACATGAAAACAATGATATTCTCATCTTTTAACCCACCTTTCTTCAATAATTGATATGCATGACATACATCAGCCTGCATTTCCAAAATTTAATAAAAATTACTGAGCTTTATTTTTTATTTTTTGGTGCTAATGAACAAAACTTAACTTTTTTTTGAGAAAAAAAAAAAATTAAATGTTCAATACAAGTATAAATAATTTTGTCAAATGTAAACCTGATGTCTATAATTTTCGTAGCCACTTGACCCGGCAATTAGAATCGCCCATCTCTTTCTACGGAAATTAGTGTTACAACTAGCATTATTACCAGAATCACCATTGAAATCCAGTACTTCTGATGGTAATTTGTATGCATATGTGACAGGCCTCAAGCTCTCATCAACAATCAAACATGAAAGTGCAAGTAGTATAAATGCAACACGCCCCCAACAAATCATTGTGGTTTAGACAACCTGTAAAGGACCATGTTTAGAAGCTGATATTTAAATAGAGTAGTAATAATTTTTGTTTGGTACTTATTCATAAAGCAAAAAGCAAAAAGGAAGAAGAAGAAGAAGAAATAAAAAATTTATTTATTTTTATATAAATAATTTTTTATATAAAATTGACATTTTATATAACTCTTATATCTTAATTATAACAAGATAAATGATACCACCAAGAGTACACTGATTAAGATTTTTTGTCAAATCAAAGTACAAATTAAGAATCATGTAGATTAAGTTTTCCCTCGTTTGCTCTCCTCTGGAAGGCCCACGATGGTGAAACCCTAGCCTTTCATAGGCCGCCGTTTTTTTTTTCCCTGTACTGGTGGAAACCTGGTTTTTTTCTTTTTCTTTTATCCTCTCCGCCTGCCTTCCTCCATCCTCTATTCCTTCCTCCACCTCACTACACCCCAATACCCATAACCATGGATGACCTTGCAGGGCAGTGTGCCCGTCTCTCCCTTCACGCAAAAGAACGCCAAACTATTCCCTTAACATCTGACATTGATAGCAACAGTAAAGTACTTGTAGCGAAACTCTTCACCAAGCGCCGAGTTAACGTCGAATCGCTGTCGCGCACACTCAAAAGCATGTGGAGATTTGCCCAGGACTTCGAAGTACGTGACCTTGCTTCAAATACCATTCTGCTTCTATTCACTCGAGAAGCCGATGCGCAAAACATTCTCTCGCAGGGACCTTGGACTTTTGACAAATACTTGATAGGCCTTTACCAGCCAAGCGCATCTGAATCGGTGGACGATGCAAAGTTCACTACCAGTTCCTTTTGGATTCAACTCCATAACCTCCCTCTCAACCGTATGACAACAGCAAACGCCATGGCTATTGGGAAGACTATTGGCCACGTCGAGCAAGTTGATGCCTCGCCGTCTGGAGAGTGCCGAGGATGCTACATCTGAGTCCGAATCCGTCTTACAATTGATCAACCTCTCTGCCGGGGACGCTACGTCGACCTGGGTGGCTCGGATCCCCATTGGATTTCCCTTCAATATGAACGTCTCCCCATCTTTTGCTACTGGTGCAGCATCTTGAATCATGACGAAAAGGAGTGCAAACTCTGGACTGATAGTGGTGAGTCTCTGCGGAAGGAAGAACAGCAATACGAACCATGGCTGCGGGCTTCTTCAGTCAACGTCCAACAACCACAAGTGGTTCGCACAAAATCTACACAAACTTCAAGCCAACCTAAGCCCCATCGACCCATCCCTTCACCATCTACGCGCCCTTCTCATCAAACCACAAACACGCAATACACACCATCTCCTCAAACAACAAACACGCCACACACACCATCAAACCCACCATCTGCCTCTCAACTTGCTGAACCCGTGGCCCACACAGCCTGTCCTGAATCCACTCCAACACATAAAGAAATCTTGTCTGACCCCAACTTATTTGAAGAGTTTATCACTAACCTTGACCATGACCTCCATCACCCTCCACCTTTAAAAACACCAACTCCATTTCCACAGCTGGCCCACACTCCAATGACAGACTTTAATGATCATTCTACGTACACCCCATCAACTGAACAAACTGACACTCTGCCCACTACCCACTCTAATGTCCCCTACCCCACACACACTCTTGACCCTATCCCATCAACTGAACAAACTGACACTCTGCCCACTACCCACCCTAATGTCCCCTACCCCACACACGCTCCTGACCCTCCTAAAGTCCCAGAAACCATCAACACAACCATGTACCACACTGAAACCGAAAAAGACAGTACTTTGCATGGTACTGTAGAATGTGAAACTTTGCATGCCACCATGCATAGCACTTCACAAGCTGAATTTCTACATGACCCTGTGCATGACTCTTCACAACCAGAACTTTTGCATGGCACAGTGCATGGCACCTGGCGTCACCTACGGCCACCCCGTGAAGCAAAGAACTCCACTACTTCTAGTGAAACTGTTTTGAAGTCTAAACGCAAACAACAGTCTCCACCCTCATCTGAGGACCCGCTCACTGATAAAAAACAGAAGCTATTGGACCTAGAAGCAAAATCATTGGGCAAGCTTATGGCAGAAAATTTGGGATCGGCGGTGGCTGCTTGGCAGCACCGCCGGGCACAATGAGTATCTTGAGTTGGAACTGTCGGGGGCTTGGGAACCCCCGAACAGTTAAAGCCCTTCAGAGGGCATGGAATAAAGAAGCTCCCATTTGTGTCTTCTTAATGGAGACAAAACTCACCACTGAGCAGTTAAATAATTTGAAACAAAGCTGGGACTATAACCAGGGCCTTGTGATCTCTAGTGTAGGTCTGAGTGGTGGACTTGCACTCCTTTGGAAACCGAATACCCAGGTACATATTCAGAATTCCTCTCGTTGGTTTATTGATGCCCATATTATTTGTGACACAACAGGTCTGAAATGGAGGCTTACTGGTTTCTACGGTCAGCCCGACACAAACAAACGTGAGGAAACATGGACCTTACTTGAATCTCTTAGCCATTCCAACACCTTACCATGGCTTTGCGTCGGGGATTTTAACGAGATCATCACTCGTAGTGAGAAGGTTGGCGGTTGTCAACGGCCAACAAGACAAATGGACCGCTTTCGCACCGCCATATCCCATTGTGGCTTCTTGGACTTAGGATACCGGGGCTCCCCTTTTACATGGTCACGCAATCACCCCATCGACGGCCCCACTCACATCCGTCTTGACCGTGCACTTGCCACTGCTGCCTGGAAATCACAATTTCCTGGCGCTTCTGTACAACATCTCCCAATGTCTACCTCCGATCATTCCATGATTGCGGTTCACTTACCTACTCTGAAATCACGACATAAACGTCACCAACCACCCTTTCGCTTTGAAGCAATGTGGCTTCGTGACTCACGCTGTGCTGAAGTTGTTGAAGAAGCTTGGATGGAAGGATTGTAGAAACCAGATGGGGCTCAAATTACAAATTGTCTTGACAGCTGCAGAGCTCATCTCTCTGCTTGGAATAAGCTTGAATTTGGACATGTGAAACGACAGATTGAAAGGCTGGAGAAATCACTACATCACTTGGAACAACACCCTGAGCGCAACTTTGAGCAAATTCAGGAAGTTCGCAGGTCACTCAATTATTGGCTTGATGCAGAGAACACAATGTGGCACCAACGATCTAGACATCTTTGGATTACTGATGGTGATCGAAACACATCTTTCTTCCACCAAAAAGCATCCAATCGAAAGGATCGGAACTCTATTAAGGGGCTCACTGATGAACAGGGCGTTTGGCAGGAGGATGATCATGTCATGGAGCAGATTGTTGTTGACTATTTCTCTACTATTTTTCAGACCGCAGGCCCTACTGACACCTCAGCCATCATTGAAGCAATTCAACCTGTTGTTACTCCTTCTATGCATCCTAAAAAATCTCCAGGTCCCGATGGTATGCCCCCCCTATTCTACCAACACTTTTGGTCATTATCTGGTGAATGTGTTACAAAAGCTATACTTGATTTTCTGAATTGTGGTGTCATTCCCCCCAAATTTAATGAAACCCATATTGTGCTGATTCCTAAAGTGAAAAATCCTACAACGGTTTCTCAATATAGACCAATTAGCCTGAGTAATGTCATTTCTAGGCTGGCCTCAAAAGTTCTTGCTAATAGGCTCAAATGTTTCCTACCTGATATCATTAGTGAAAATCAAAGTGCTTTTATGTCTACTCGCCTTATTACTGATAATGTGTTAGTTACTTTTGAAACTATGCATTACCTAAATCACAAAAAAAGTGGAAAACAAGGGGAGATGGCTCTCAAACTTGATATGAGTAAAGCTTTTGATAGAGTGGAATGGGGATGTCTACGGAATATTATGTTGAAGATGGGCTTCTCTGAAAGATGGGTGAATATTATGATGCTATGTGTTACCTCAGTTACATATTCCATTCGCCTTAATGGAAAACCCCGTGGCCTCATCACCCCTACAAGGGGTTTAAGGCAAGGGGATCCCATATCCCCATTTCTTTTCCTGTTTTGTGCAGAAGGTTTATCAGCTCTTCTTAAAAAGGCTGCGAGGAATGGAGAAATTACAGGTGTAGCAGCTTGCCCACATGGCCCAAGAATTTCACACCTCTTCTTTGCTGATGACAGTATTATCTTCTGTCAAGCAACAAGTGAGGAGTGCACCCGACTGGAAGATATTTTGGAGACTTATGAACACGCCTCTGGACAAAAGCTAAATAAGGAAAAAACTTCCTTATTCTTCAGCCACAATACGTCTCAAGATATTCGGGACAACATCAAGCTTCATTTTGGGGCAGAAGTTATAAAGCAGCATGAAACTTATCTCGGCCTACCTTCCCTGGTAGGTAGGTCCAAGAAAAACACCTTTCGGGCTTTGAAGGAACGGTTGGATCATAAGCTCTCAGGGTGGAAAGAGAAATTGCTCTCTCAAGCAGGAGAGGAGATCCTAATAAAAGCTGTGGCTCAAGCGGTTCCCACTTATACAATGAGTGTCTTCAAGCTCCCGGATACTCTCTGTGATGAATTGACAAGCATGGTTCGTAGTTTTTGGTGGGGGCAATCAAATGGCCGAACCAAGATGGCATGGCTAAGTTGGGAAAAGATGTGTGCACCCAAAAAAGAGGGAGGACTAGGCTTTCGGGATTTAAAATCTTTCAACCTGGCTCTCCTATCAAAGCAAGGCTAGCGCCTTCAAACCAACACACGCTCACTAGTATATCGTGTTCTCAAAGCTCGTTATTTCCCTAACTGTGACTTTCTCCATGCAGAGCTTGGACGCCAACCGTCATTTGCATGGCGTAGTATTATAGCAGCCCAACATATTGTGCGAGCGGGTCATCGTTGGCAGGTAGGAAATGGTGCCTCCATTCGTGTTTGGCAAGACCGCTGGATACCGAAACCAC
Organism: Quercus gilva; assembly: GCA_023621385.1. Taxonomy (NCBI): domain Eukaryota; kingdom Viridiplantae; phylum Streptophyta; class Magnoliopsida; order Fagales; family Fagaceae; genus Quercus; species Quercus gilva. The sequence goes on from CM042477.1 coordinate 98,415,997, forward strand.
CATCTTTTACCACAATCACCCAGCCGAATACACTCCACATGCACTCCATGGTTGCTATGTTGCTTGATGAAGTCACCGGGGAGTGGAAGGCAGACTTGGTCAAAAGGGTTTTTCTCCCAGATGAAGCTCAAACCATACTAAGCATTCCACGAAGCAATAAGCATGCAAATGACCGTATAATCTGGGCCTTCACGCCTAAGGGTATTTTCACAGTGAACAGTGCCTACAAGGTAGCTTTGGCTACTTCTCCATCTGCATCCATAGTGGGGCAATCAGACACCACAGCAAAAGAAACCTTCTGGCGCACTCTTTGGAGCCTTGACATTCCGAACAAGATAAAAAATTTTTCTTGGAGGGCATGTCGTAACATCCTTCAAACAAAAGTGAACCTACGTCATCGGGGAGTGTTGGAAAGTGCAACTTGTGAAGCTTGTGGTATAGCTGACGAAACAAGTGGTCACTTGTTTTGGGAGTGCACTAAGGCCCGTGAGGTTTGGTTAGCAACTGGGATACCTCTTGACACTCAGGGGGTCTGTTACAGGGAGTTTATTGATTTTATTTGGTATCTAATATTTGTCAAGCATGCAGGACGTGAGTTGTTGGAGCTCATCTTAAGCGTGGCTTGGTGCATGTGGTATAACCGAAATAAAACAAGGCTCGGGTCCACCAGACAAACCAGCCAGCAGGTCATTCACAAGGCACGGTCACTACTTGAGGAATTTCAGCAAGCTCATCTTTCACGGCCTCACTTCAAAGACCAGGCTGACCCTCGATGGGTCCCTCCCTTAAATCCCTGGTACAAAGTCAACTCGGATGCTGCGGTATTTTCGAGTCTCAAAACCATCGGGATTGGCGTTGTTATCCGTGACCATGAAGGATCTGTGATAGCAGCTCTTAGCAAGCACCTGCCTCTACCGCTTGGCCCCGTGGAAGCCGAGGCAAAGGCCATGGATGAGGCGGTCTTATTTGCATGGGATGTTGGCATCAGGGAAGCTATTTTCGAGACAGATTCAAGCGTGGTTTCAAAGCTATCGCTGGACACACCACTCCCCCGGTCTCCATAGTGGATATCACTGCTGGCACTTCTCTTCGGCTGCAGGACTTCAGACGTACAAAAATCCAACACGTGAGGCGGCAAGCAAATAAACCAGCGCACACCTTAGCTCATTATGCTAAAGGCGTTTTTGACTTTATGACATGGATAGAGGAATGTCCCCCTTTTATTGACTCATTTGTTTTTCAGGATGCTTTGTTTTTCTCTTCTTCTCATTATTAATAAAAGTTTTTGTCTTTCCTATCAAAAAAAAAAAAAAAAAAAAAAAGAATCATGTAGATTTAATAAATAAGTTGTGGAATCAATAGTGCCATGTAACTATATACAAATGTGTGGGTGTATATATAAATTAGCTTCTATAGCATTGATAAATGCACATAAATTTTTCTTAAGCCAAAAAAAAAAAAAAAAAAAAAAAAAAAAAAAAAATTCCAAATCATTTATTTTAAAAGTTGTACGACACAAATAACTTTTATAGTAATAATGAGATGTAGTTTAGATTTCAAGAGATAATTGCCCAGTTTAATTTTTTCACGATAAAATTAATTAGAGATTGGACAATGAACACGTTTTAACAACCAATATGAAGTTTCAAAAACCAAAGTTCCTCTTTTTTCCGAGAAGCACAACAGTATAACAATTATAATTTTTTTTTTTCTTAAATTTTTTGGAAAAATTATGGATAATTTCTATGTACGGGTAAGTGGAAATATTCATATTTCAAGACCGGGAATTCATACATGTTCCTCTAGTTTTAAACTATATATTTTATTTTGAGATATAAACTATAAATTTTTAATTCCATATTTTGGTGGACGTAAATATATGATTTTTTGAGTAAAATCTTCTTTCAACTATAGATTTAATAAATAAGTAGTGAAATCAATAGTGCCATGTAACTATATACAAATGTGTGGGTGTATATATAAATTAGCTTTTATAGCATTGATAAATGCACATAAATTTTTCTTAAGCTAAAAAAAAAAAAAAAAAAAAATTCCAAATCATTTATTTTAAAAATTGTACGACACAAATAACTTTTATAGTAATAATGAGATGTAGTTTACATTTCAAGAGATAATTGCCCTGTTTAATTTTTTCATGATAAAATTAATTAGAGATTGGACAATGAACACGTTTTAACAACCAATATGAAGTTTCAAAAACCAAAGTTCCTCTTTTTTCCGAGAAGCACAACAGTATAACAATAATAATTTTTTTTTCTTAAATTTTCTGGAAAAATTATGGATAATTTCTATGTACGGGTAAGTGGAAATATTCATATTTCAAGACTGGGAATTCATACATGTTCCTCTAGTTTTAAACTATATATTTTATTTTGAGATATAAACTATAAATTTTTAATTCCATATTTTGGTGGACGTAAATATATGATTTTTTGAGTAAAATCTTCTTTCAACTATAATATTCCAAGCCAAAGACTTTATAGCTGAATTGACATATCTCCATGTATAAAGTGCTTGAGAATTTAGGGGAAAAATGGTTTGAGCTTTGGAGGTTAGCAGCATGTTGTAATTAATCAAGCATTAATGCGTTTTTCATTCTCCAAAAAAAAAAAAAAAAAAAAACTATAATATTCCAAAATTCCCTAAAATAGCAATTTGAACACTTATTCAAAGATATAAAATAATGACAATAATAATGAGCTTATTTATGGATAATTATAAATTTGTGACTACCTCTAGAAATTAACAAAACAAATGCAAATAGGAAATAAATACGCATTTACTTACAATCTACATTACTAACAATATGTTTCTAAAAAAAAAACATTACCAACAATATCTTTTTTTTTTTTTTTTTGAGAAACAAACACGCACACGCACACAAGGGAGAGGGAAAGAAGTTCTAACACAAAGGCACACTACAACTCCACTCAAAAGTTATGGTAACTTTTAAGTTACCAACAATATCTTATAAAAGCCTTATAAATTAATATTGTAATTTAGAACAACTACTTGTTGTCATCTTCAACTTTCTTGACCTTGTTTCTCAAAAAAAGGAAAAAAAAAAAAATCTTGTCCTTATACTAGTGCATAATGCACGTTGTGATTTGGTATGCATTAATGAAGCAAAAAACATTAATCAAAACGATAATTTATGAATAATCGATTTTATGCAGCTTAAAATCCATGTGATTACTGAAACTGGGGAGAGAAAATAGAGAAAACAGGGGAATATGTGATTTGATGCTCAAATGCATTAATACAATCTTGGTTTGACCGTCTTTAATTAAGATTCCTTTATTTTTTTTCTTTCACTTCTTCAAAATTTGATTTGAATTGATTTTTTTGAGATCAACTTTTTTTTAAATCCAATTACACTACTCATCTAAATACTAATGGAAAATAAATATCATGAAGTACACCTGACTATAATGCCACGTGGTGAATATGTACGTCTTATACATCATATTGAAAGAAAAAAAAATATATTTAAAAAATTCATATATGGTGCCACTGAATGGGAAAAATTTTTCAATATTCGAAAAAATTAAAAACAATTATCAATATTTGGAATTTTAAAAATAATAAAATTAATCTATCTAATGAGTCAAGCCATCAATGTTTACGCCATTAATTTATCTATTATATTATTAAAGTCATCATTATTTATGTCCATTGTGAATTTGATTTGGTGGGCAACAAAATTTAGGATTGATAAAGATATATACCAAACACACACCCCACGCACACATACCCAAAAAAAAAAGGAGACAAATAGTTGAAGCGAAAGAAGAACCAAATAGATTATGTAATGATTTTGATGGTTATATTTAGTTTTTAGGTTTAAAGTCGAAGACTCGAAGCAAAGGAGTTCATGGAGGAGAGCAAGTTGAGGCAATGTTGGTGGTGTGACAATGGCTTGACTGCTTTCACCACTGAATCTTTCATGACAAAGTAGCAGTTTTACACTTGTCATGAAAGATTAAATTATTAATAATATTAATGAAATGATGTAAGAAAGAAAATTTCAAATTGATTGACGAAATGCCGTGATATTATTGGTCAATAAAATATTTGCACTTCATATGATTAGAAAGAAAAAAAAAAAATCTAAGAAAATCTCAATAGAATACCATCAAAACAAAGGAAATATTAGTATAATTTATAAGCTCTGATACTGAAATATTAGTATAATTTTTATCAGATACTGAAATATCATTTATAAGCTCTGATAGGCCAAGCATTGAACGGCTGTCCCCTACAGTCTATGATTTGACTGATTCAGGCCAAACATCTCGGCTTTCAACCAGCTCAGATCAAAGTTTTCAATCAATCCATTTAGATGCCAAGTTCAGTGACCTCAGTTTTCTGCATGATATCTCGTCATTTTCACAGGAGAGTGGTAGAACGTCATGCTCCTGGTCATCCCAAAATTTGGTAAAGACATTCTCTTCTTAAAAACAGCATTTCTTTGTAGAAACCATCTGACAAGTCATACCTAAATGGTTCCTTTAGTCGTACCTCTCTAGGAAATTTCCTAGTAGTTATGAAAAATGGAAGCAAGTGCCAGAATTCTGACTTCACATGAGTCTTAAACCTCCATATCCAACCCAAACTGATTTCACTGTAATTTATTCTTTAGACAGCTTCAACAAAATTATCCCTTAAACCTTTCTGTTTTCTCAAGTATTTTGTCCCCAGGATAAGCACTTTTTTTTTTTTTTTGCTTGATGCCTATCCAAGGTATACATTAGATCGAGCACAAAGACATAATGCAATGGCTACTTGTGAGATAGCAGAAGACGAACCATTTTCAGAGCATTCATTTCTTCTAAATTAAGACATTCAATTTTATTTCATATGATGCATTGCAATATCATTTGAAGTTCAACAAGGTTAAAAGAATTCAATAGCCTGCACCACATGATAGTACCTGCTCAATTTTTAAATATCAGAATTTCTCATTAAGATGGTACCATACATCCGTCATCCAGATAATTTCCACTTACGGATATTTAAAATGTGCAGGATGATGTGGAAGCGGAGATGAGGAGGCTGAAGCTGGAGCTGAAGCAAACAATGGACATGTACAGTACAGCATGCAAAGAAGCACTTACTGCAAAGCAAAAGGTATTTAAAAGACACATCTAATTTGTGCCTTCTCAAAATTAAAAGATAGTTTCTAAAGTTACAATTACCATAGGCATCGGAGCTGCATCATTGGAAACTTACAGAAGATCACAAGTTTGAAGAGGCAAAACACTCCGAGGAAGTTGCACTGGCAATAGCAGAGAAAGAGAGAGCTAGGTGGAAGGTAGCCATGGAAACCGCTGAAGCAGCAAAGAGGATTGCAGAGTTGGAATCACAAAAAAGAGCAAATGCAGAAATGAGAGCCCTCAAAGAAGCAGCGCAAGCTAGGGAGGTTTTGGAAAATCTAGCCCGAAGTGATCTCAAATACAGGAAATACACTATTGAGGAGATTGAGAAGGCAACAAATTTCTTTGCTGAATCTCAGAAGATTGGGGAAGGAGGTTATGGCCCTGTCTATAGGTGTTACCTTGATCATACACCAGTCGCAGTCAAGGTTTTACGTCCAGATGCTGCTCACGGGAGATCACAATTTCAGCAAGAGGTGCGTAACCAAGAATGTAGACTGCTTAACATACATGAATAAATCATATTTCATGCACTTGATTGTATTACACAACTAGGCACGCAAACAAAAAAAAAAGAAATAATTAGATAGCATACATCTAAAAATGAAAAAGCATGTGGATCCCAACATGGTTTTCCAATTTAAAGTAGCCACCCTATGAGGAATACATAAGTTTTTGTTGAATGGTACTCCTTTCAATTTCAAGGGGCCTTGCACATAGGCTTGACAGGATGGTTACAGACAAAAAGTTATTGTGCCAAATCCTGTAAGAGTCCTCTCAAGAGCTTTAAAACAAATATTTGGTTAAACATTTCATTTTCTTAAGCACTTCCTCCCGAACATGACATGCACATTACCAATAAAGAATGAGTTGCTTCTTACATTTTCCTTGATAACTCTAATGCAGACAGACATACTTAGCTGTATAAGACATCCCAATATGGTACTACTTCTAGGAGCCTCTCCCGAGTTTGGCATCCTAGTGTATGAATACATGGCTAATGGAAGCTTAGATGACTGTATCTTCCAGAAAGGACACACTCCACCACTCTCTTGGCAACTCAGGTTCCGAATTGCTGCAGAAATTGCCACTGGCCTACTCTTCCTCCATGAGACCAAGCCAGAGCCACTGGTGCACCGTGACCTCAAGCCAGGAAACATTTTGCTAGACCACAACTATGTCAGTAAGATTAGTGATGTTGGATTGGCCAGGCTCGTACCTGCTGTAGCTGAAAATGCAACACAGTACCACATGACCTCAACAGCTGGAACTTTCTGCTACATTGATCCAGAATATCAACAAACAGGAATGCTTGGTGTGAAGTCTGATATCTATTCCCTAGGAGTCATGCTTCTGCAGTTGATAACAGCCAAGCCACCAATGGGGTTGACTCACATTGTTGAACAGTCTATTGAGAACGGCACATTCACTGAGTTGCTGGACCCAGCTGTGCATGATTGGCCAGTCGAAGAAACCTTGTGCTTTGCAAAGCTTGCACTCAAATGTGCAGAACTCAGACGGAAAGATCGGCCAGATCTTTGCAATGAAGTTTTTCCAGAGCTCAGTAGATTGAGAGATACAGCTGAAGAAAAAATGAATCATGTGCACCCTTACGGCAGTTTTCATCCCTCGCCCAATCACAGCAACGCTTCAACACAACAGGTGAGTTCAAAACATGTAAATTATCAGGAACATTTATTTGCTTGCTAAATATAAATGATACCATTCACTATACTTGGCATTTGAATTACTGTTAAATCTTCTCCCAAATCAGTAAATAATTAACCACATAAGAGGCAAAAGAACTGATTTTTTTTTTCTTTTTGGGCTCATGGCAAAAATAAATTTACTAGCTACAAAATTGAATGGCCAAAGTTTAGCTACAAAATTGGTTGTAGTTTTAAGCTACACCCTTAGAGCATTCACATTAGATCATGTAAAATTTGTGTCTATTTTACACATAAAAACCTACTTTTTCTATTTTACACATTCACTTTTACAATACACCCACATCAGTTCATTTATTTTATCACCACTTCTATTTAAATAATTAATTTTTTCAATTATTTTATTATTTCTCAACTAACCTTTTTATACGCGCTTTATCTCTCTCTCTTTATCACTTTCCATTTTTTCTGATTCTATTTCTCTCGGTCTCCCTCTCAGTCTATCTCTCTATACCCATTTCTCTCCCTTTCGGTCTCCCTCTCAGTCTCTCTATACCGATCTCCCATTTCTCTCCCTCTCGGTCTCCCTCTCAGTCTATCTCTCTATACCCATCTCTCTCCCTCTCGGTCTAATCCACACTAGCTCTGATCACAAGCTCGATCCACAGCTCCGATCACAAGCTCCGATCCACAGCTGCACCGATCCACAGCTCCGATCTCCCTAACTCTGATCCACAAGCTCCGATCAAGCTCCGATCAAGCAAGACCCACGAGCTCCGGCAATCCAAATCCTTTCTTCACCGGCCAATCCACGCTCCACGCTTCACTGGCCGACCCATGAGCTCCGGCAACCCAGATCGTTCCGATAAGCACCGATATCTCTGTCCGTTTGGGTTTGTTTGTGTGTGGGTGTGTTTGTGTGTGGGTTTGTTTGGGTTAATTTTCATTTTCCATTGATTCTGGCGAGCTGGATGTTGGGGAAGAGAGGTAGGAGATAAGTGTCAGTTAGGGAGGAGGGAGAAAAAATTATTAAAAAATTAAATACACGAGCTACAGTGCCGTGTAAATTTAGACGGGTACTGTAGCTCGTTGATAAATTTTTATAAGTTTACATGATTTTGAAAGAACTGATATGGAGTGTTTTTTTGGTTCAAAATGTGTAAAAGTGATCAAAATGTGTATTCTACACATTTATACCAGAGCTGATGTGAATGCTCTTACCCAATATCTTTTTATTAGAGGTGAATTTTGACAAATCCACAATTGGGATCTATCTTCTTTTATACTCTCCATGCTTGCAAAATTTCTAAAATATTAAAGATCAATAGTTATGTCATCTATAAATTGTTTAAATTTTAAGTTTTTGAAATTTAAAATTATACACAAAATATAAGCTTATATATTATATAGTAAATGATATTCAATTGACACAAAATTTGACATATACAATTTAACGGTAAGATTTTCAAAATATGTAATAATGTTTATTTTATTAAGTAAGGTTGTAGCCTTAAACTACAACCAATTTTGTAGCTAAACTTTTTTCTTATTAAAGTAGTTTTTGCAGGATGTTATAAGCAATCCACTCCTTGAAAACTTATCAAGTACATCATCACTAGTAGAAAAATAATCAGGTATAGATTGATAAACACTTAAAGCAAAAAGTCCAACGATCAAAATCTAAAGATTGTTTTACTTGCAGGTAACTGAGTAATGCTGGCAGGTCAATTCAATTCAAGTTCCCTTGAGGCAGCATTGGAACAGAAAAATCCTTTTTAATTAGTTGAATTTTGTAATGATAAATTGAAATGTAATTCGAGGTTCCTTTCTTGGAATTTGATTCCCATCTTGATGGGGGTTTAGAAAGTGAAATTGGCATGCTAGTATGTAATTTATTTTTATTTTTATGTAAATATTATTGACAATAGAATTTTTTTTTTTTTTGGATTGACAATAGAACTATAGAAGTGCAATAGAGTGGATTTTTATTTTAATCCTAGCTGTGGATCTGTCCATTAAGCGTGATTATTTTTTTAAACTAATTTAATGAAGAGTAATGCATTTCATAATCATATTTATGGCAACATAATCATTTATTATTCCTTATTTATTTATAAATTTTCATACTTATCTCTTCTCCCCTAAAACATTCTCTACGTCCGCTATCTACCCTCCCTCATCTGTTCTTTCCTCCTATTCAACTCTCTGCCTGTTGAACTAGAACAAGTCTAGTACTACAACTTGTCGCACAACTTGTGCCACAACTTGCCCACCACAACTCGCCCATGTGGTGAGCTGTGTTTGGTGGAGGGGTGATGGTGAGCAAGTTGTGGTTGGTGGAGGGGTGATGGTGGGTCCATGTGGGGATACCCCTCTACCAATTACAACTCACCACATTGGCAAGTTATGACACAAGTTATAGCACTAGACTTATTTGTTGATCTAAAAATGATAACACATGCTCAGGAGAACAAAATTTTATTTCATAATATTGAAAAGTTGACAGTACACTACAAAAACACAAGTCACACTTGCTTAAACACACTCACAACACTTTATTTTTTCCTTTACACTTCTCCACCAATTGACCTTTTAAAAGACACACATCAACTCACATAAATATAGCTGCACACACCTAGACACCTACACACACAGGCTCTTGACTTTCTTTTCTTCACTTCACACACTTACACTTCACCTCACTTCACTTCACACTACTTCATTTCACCTCTCGCAAGTGGGAACCAAAGTTCCTATTTATATAAGCTGGAGGTCGGTTAAGTAACGGATTTTGAAGCTTCTAGCTTCATCTAATTTCTGCCAGTAGAGCTCTAGTAGTTCTAGGCCTTATTTTAATTTCCAGCCCATGACAACTTCTAGACTATTACAAAAATTAGCGGCTGAGTTTTACTTCTACATAGAAGTCTCTAGTGACATCTCATAGATAAATCTGAAAAAGGCATCATAGAGAAATTTCCAAAATGCAAGAGAATTTTCTAGAGAAAGAGAGAGGCGGTGCTTGATTTTTAACACTACGCTCATTTGCTCTCTCCTCCACTACCATGGCCAAAGGGTTCCACCATCTCCGGACTGCCATCGGCTACAAGGTTCCACCGTAACCAGCCACCGACTTTCTGCCTTTAATTAAATTTTTGGGAAGTTTTTCTTAACCCGGAAAAATCTAAAATTAGTGGCAGCCATTTCCATTTGTAAGTGAATGATTATATCAACAATTGAACATACAAGATATTTCTATAGGATCAAGTACCTAAACTTATTGGTGTTTTGGTCTGATGATAAAGAGCTGTCATCAGGAGCGGACCTCATAAGTTGAAACTCCCTCTCAAAAAAAAAAAAAAAACCCTAAACTTAACATAAATTACATGGTACAATGGCTAACAATGTCTCCTTTAAGCTTTTCTTCTACTCTTCTACTCTTCTTAGTTCTAAGTGCACTAATAACATGATCATAGCGAAAATTAAAGTGTGGTAATCTGAAGGCTTCTAGATTTTAATAATCAAAAAGTTTGTAGTTAACATATTTTGGAAAAGAACAGATGAGGTAGGGTAGATAGAGAATATAGAGAATATTTTTGGCAATAAGAGATAAGTATGAAAATTTATAAATAAAGAATAATAAATGAGATGGTGCTAAGAATAAATGATATTGTAATTAGCATTTATGGTGTAGAAAAATTGTTTTAGAATTACACTAATTATAACTTAAATCTATCTCTCTCTCTCTCTCTCTCTCTCTCTCTATATATATATATATATGAGATGGGTTCAAGTTACACCTGGTGTAACTCTAAAGAATTAGGGCATGTTTGGTAGACTGTAATAGACATTGTAATATAATAGATATTCCTATGGCATAACTATTTAGTTGTTTGGTTATGTTTTTATTACAATGAATAGTTATTCCTTATGAATAACTATTCTTCAAAATGAAGAATAACTATTTCTTATCAAAAGTACTGAATATCTATTCCTTCACCTTATGTAATAACTTTTTTAAAAAATTTCCTATAAAGCCATTAGTTGCCATATCTTCAAAAGGAAAGAAAATAAATTTTCCTTATTGTTAATTAGTAACTCTATTTTGAACACCTTAAAATAAGTGTATTTTAAGAAATTTGACTTAAAAATGATTTAATTATACTTTCTTTTTATACTCTACTAAATTGTGGATGCATATTCAGAATTCTATTCCTAAATGGTCACCAAACTAATGAATAGTAATACTTATTACATTCCGACTTAATGTATTCCTTGTAATACTTATTTCTATTCTCATGTAATGAAACATGCCCTTATACATTTTTTAAACCATTAAATTTAAGTAGATCCAATAGTAAAAAAAAAGACCCTCATTAATGCTAATATTCTAATTGATCTCATTTATTATACATTCTTTAATACATTTCATACTTATTTCCAAACCCAAATAACTTTATTCGGTTGACTCTTTCTCTCTCCACTGCACGTCTCTCTCTCTCTCTGCAAGTTTCTCTCTCTATCTCCCTCCACAGCTAGGTCGCCGACAGCAACAAAAAAAAAAAAAAAAAAAGCCACAGGCTGCCGTACTTTGTTGAATAACACAACTATTGCTGCTCTATATGCCTATAACTTTTAACATCATATATTGTTCTTCATCTTTTAATATTGTTCATGGAAGTTGCAAAGATATGATCTAATTCTCTAAGAGGTTGAACAGACGGAAATGTGTAACTCTTTAAAGTTATACCAGGTTTAACTTGAACCCATCTGAAACTATATATATATATATAGTTTCAGATGGGTTCAAGCTTGACTTGGTGTAACTTTACAAAAGTTACACCTTTTTTAGATTGTAGATTTTTAAGAAATCTAATGGTTAAAAAATCTCTATACTCAATGTCATATTTAAAATTAATTGCTGTCCATATTAGCTAATCTAATTAATTTGAGAGAATATTATATTATTTTCTTTGCTACTTTCTTTCTCTCTCCTAATTAACTCATCCCTAACCTTGCACAAGAGCCTATTCTCAACATTCTTGAGTTGCAAATTTTCTTTCTCATGGACTTATTCTTATCCGGTATTTACGTATTGATTAATTAATATGTGAGGCCATTTAGCAAATGATTATTTGGGTCTAGATTTAGGTTTCTTTATTTTGGATTCACAAATCTTGTGGTGGAATGTGAAAATCAATTGCAGGTGGATGCTCTTAATAAGAGAGATATTTATCTTAGTGAGGAAGAGTTACTGTTCAACGATCTTAGCCTCTTAGATATTGTTTTTATAAGGAGAAAAACAAATGAAACCAAATATGATCCTTAGAGATAAAATAAAATTATCAAATTGTAAAATTATAATAAGAATGAACTATCAAAATTTGATCTCTAGTGATTAGAATTTGTTTGTAATTCTTTCTCAAAAAAAAAAAAAAAAAAAAAAAAAAAAAAAAAAAAAAAAGAGAAAGAAAAGAATTTGTTTGTAATTCAAATTCTAATCCCTACCATAGGACAAGACAACAATAATGCTAGGAGAGTAGGAGTTCTTAGAATTTGTTTGTAATTCTTTCTCAAAAAAAATAAAAATAAAAAAAAAAAAGAAAGAAAAGAATTTGTTTGTAATTCAAATTCTAATCCCTACCATATGACAAGACAACAATAATGCTAGGAGAGTAGGAGTTCTTACCGTATTAAACCCCTTTCTCTCAACATTTAAGGAGCCAATATGTAGATATTCTTAGATTAGGATTATCTAAGCTTCATGTAATAGCAGATAAGAATAAGTCCATGAGAAAGAAAATCTGCAACTCAATAACATTGAGAATAGGAGCTTGTGCAAGGTTAGGGATAAATTAATTAGGAGAGAAAAAGAAAGTAGAAAAGAAAATAATATAATATTCTCTCAAACTAATTAGGTTAGCTAATATGGAAAACAATTAATTTTAAAGATAACATTGATTATAGTGATTTTTTTAACTATTAGATATCTTAGAAATTTATTGTCTAAAAACATGTGTAACTTTTGTAGAGTTACATCAAGTGTAACTTTTATATATATATATATATATATGAGTAATTCTACGGTACCCTTCCTTCCCCCCAAAAAAAGGTGGGTATGGTACCCATTAGTAGGTAACCTACTACACCAGGTTACTTTTTTTTCACATTTGACGGTTCCATTCTCACATTGTGCAGTTCCAACATCACATGTGACAGTTATTTTTTTACATTTTGTGGTTCTCTTAATTTTTTCTCATATTTAATAGTTCCATCTTCACATTGTGCAGTTCTAACATCACATGCGACAGTTTTTTTCTCACATTTGGTGGTTCCCTTACTTTTTTTTCTCACATTTGACGGTTTTATCCCCACATTGTGCGGTTCCAATATCACATATGACCGTTCTTTTATCACATTGAGTTGTTCCCTTACTTTTTTCTCACACTTGACGGTTCCATCCTCACATTGTGCAGTTCCAACATCACAAATGACAGTTCTTTTCTCACATTTGGTGATTCCCTTACTTTTTTCTCATATTTGGCGGTTCCATCCTCACATTGTGTAGTTTCAATATCACATATGACAGTTTTTTTCTCACATTTGGTGGTTCCTTTACTTTTTTTTTTCTCACATTTGACGGTTTCATCATCACATTGTGTAGTTTCAACATCACATATGACAGTTCTTTTGTTACATTGGGTGGTTCTCATACTTTTTTCTCACACTTGATGGTTCCATCACTTTGTGCAGTTCCAACATCACATGTGACAGTTCTTTTCTTACATTTGGTAGTTTCCTTACTTTTTTCTCACACTTGACGATTTCATCCTCACATTGTGCAGTTCTAACATCACATGTGACAGTTCTTTTCTCAGATTTGGCAGTTCCCTTACTTTTTTCTCACATTTGACGGTTTCATCCTCACATTGTGCAGTTTCAACATTACATGTGATAGTTTTTTTCTCACATTTGATGGTTCCGTTACTTTTTTTTCTCACATTTGATGGTTTCATCCTCATATTGTGCAATTCCAACATCATGTATGACAGTCTTTTGTCACATTGGGTGGTTCCTTTACTTTTTTCTCACACTTGACGGTTCCATCGTCACATTGTGTAGTTACAACATCACATGTGACAGTTCTTTTCTCACATTTGGTAGTTCCTTTATTTTTTTTCTCACATTTGACGATTCTATCCTCACATTGCACAGTTCCAACATCACATATGATAATCTTTTTTCTCACATTGAGTGGTTCTCTTACTTTTTTCTCACATTTGACGATTCCATCATCACATTATGCGATTCCAACATCACATATGACAGTTCTTTTGTCACATTGGGTGGTTCCCTTACTTTTTTCTCACACTTGACAGTTTCATCCTTACATTGTGTAGTTTCAACATCACATGTGACATTTTTTTTTTCTCACACTTAATGGTTTTATCCTCACATTGTGCAGTTCTAACATCACATGTGACAGTTCTTTCCTCACATTGGGTGGTTCCCTTACTTTTTTCTCACACTTAACGGTTTCACCCTCACATTGTGCAGTTCTAATATCACATGTGATAGTTTTTTTCTCACATTTGGTGGTTTTCTTACTTTTTTTCTCATATTTGACGATTCCATTATCACATTGTGCAATTCCAATATTACATTTAACATAATTGGCTATTAAAATGTCAATTTTCATCTCTCTCTACTTTGTTCATTTGTATTGGCGGTTGATAGTAACCCACACTAACTCCTTAGTGTAAGCAAGACCTATTGACATATGTATTAGTATCGTAAATAATATGATGCGGTAGATGACCACTTGAGAAGAAGCAATTTAGACATAATGTTTGCTCTTGTATTTTTTGATGAAGTTGTTTTATAGACTCTAAGTGTGTGTTTGCCTCCAAATCAAAAAACCAGTTTCTTTTATTATTTAGCTTATTTTTGCTACTATTCATGGGCTCTACTGCACTTTTTGGTACTATTTATGAGTCTCACTGTACTATTTCAGTTAACTTTTATCTTTATCTATAATACTTTCAGCAAAAAATATTCAATTTCAGCAAAATAAGCAGATCTCAAACAAACCCTATGGATTCTTATATATGAAAATGTGATAGCCTTGAAGGACTCAAAATGGTGGTCTTGGTCAAACATTGATTATTTTAATGTTTTTTGCCTATGAATATTCACTTCATTAACATGAATCAAACAAAAGCCAGCAAAGTTCCTACCATTTCATTTTTCTAATGGAGGAATTTGTTTCACACAAGAGACATATGTGGCTCCCACCATAACATAATGGTTTTTCTAAGACCACAATTTTTCTTTTTAAAGTGCTAAGACCACAAGTTTTATCATAATTTGATGAAGTAGTCAAATGTGAATGATGTACAATTACTTTCATATAAATCCATCGCTTTATTTCTACTAATCACAACTGACCACTTCAAAGTTATGTCTAAATGCTTTATAAAAACAAAATCCACAAAAAAAAAAAAAAAAAAATCAGCTAAAATTATCTTGATTTCTTCCATAAATCTTTGAATATATCAATTAACATTATACGTATCTCCCTTGGTAGCTCACATCACATTCCGGGCATACCTCCCTCTAAAATAACATAGTTGAGGTCACTTTCTTGATGTCTATATTTTTCTAATTAACATTATTGTGTGAGATTGATAGGGATATATTATTTATTTATATCTATTTATATTTGTTTTAAGATATGCTTTACATCATCTTAGTGGCATTAGCTTGCTAGTAATATAGACAAGGTTTTGCCAAGCAGGTACATGTTCCAGCAAGGTAATTTGAATAGGCTTCCTTCAAAGAAAACACCAATGCTACACAACCTACAAATTTCCATTAAAGTTTTTTTGGCATCAGCTGAAAATCAATAGTGTCATAAAACAAAAGCAAAGCAGTTATTCAACAAAACAAAAAAAAGGAGACTTCTTCTAGGTTGCCACAAATACAGAAAAGTCTGCTCAAAGACAAATATATTGAACAAAGCTCTATTTCTTCAATATGGCTCAAGAAAGACTCTAGCTGGCTTGGTTCATTTAGAAAGAGTAAAATAAAAATCCCAAAATGTTACAGTTCACAATTGCACAAGCTGCCAGAGAATCTCATGAACCTAATGTACCAAATGTTATTTTTGTTATGTGACAAGATTGTTCCAAAATCAGATTCCAATGGTCTTGCTATTTGAGTCACTGATAATATTCCATGTTCAAGAATTGTTACTAAAGGATCTGGTTTAGTGAACATGAAAAAGCATTATGTGGGAATCAAGAAAAATCCCAAAAATAAAAGCTATAAGGAAAATAAGGGGAATGTAGCAAGAAAAATTCTAATAGCAATATCATACCCAATGAGAAAGGGAATCAAGCCTCATAAAATTAAAAATAATTTACACTTAAAAAAAAAAAAATGTAAGACTGTCAATGCAAGTCCAAGATTCCTATTCAAGATATTCCTTATGAAAGCCATAAGAGAGGTCTCTAACCATGCAAACTCCAAGTTAACTCTTAATGACCAACACTAACAGGGCCCCTTTGGCATGTGTTCACCAGTATAGTGTTATCAGGACAGTTGAGCACCAGTATCTGTCAACACCTTTTGATTCTCAATGCAGCCAATGTAGTTGCAAGTACCAAGCAAAGGCCAAGCTCCACTTAGACAGAATTGCTAGAATAATAACACCAAATCTAAAATACAAGAAATAAACCTCACTTGATGGCACATGACTTTTCATGCATGCTCCAAGTTTAAGGAAGTAGGCGCCTCTGCTGAAACCATACTATTTAGTAAGTTAATCCAGATGTAATGTGAAAACACAATAATATAAGTTGTCTACCCCCTAAGAGACATTTTAGTTTTTGGTAACCACGGCTGGCCAACAAATCACTTAAGTTCTAACCATCTTGGCCTCTCCAGCTCTCTTTTTTTTGTGACACCACACCACCAAATTTTCATCAAATCTCATAGGCAACATTTAAGCAGCATGAATCAACTAATATAATCAAATTCTTTATGTTCCTAGTAATTTCTCACTGATTTAAGTACACGGTCTCCACAATTTGTCAACTAAATCACAGTAGGTTCATTTGGACTACAGCTTTGAGAACTATTTTGACTATTGAGAATTTATGTATGAGGAAGATGTTGACATAAATAATATAATGTTTAGAGTTGATAATAAATAGTTGAATACTATTCCTATGGATTTTCCTTTGTAACTTTTTCCAAACCTAAACAACGAGGAAAAAAAAGGAGATTTGACCCCCCCAATTTATCAAATTCCTCATGGGACTCATTTTCTGTAACAGTGGAAACATAAAACATTTAGAATCATGACCATTATAGAGCAAGACATATATTAGATAATAATTATCTTATTTTCGAAATATAGAAATCTGTGTAATCAAAACTATATCCTAGCCGTGACTTGTCAGTAAAAGAATAAAGCCCAAAATCTGACATCTAGAGAAGATGAAAGCAAAATTAAAATGTTGGTTTGAAACTTTCGATTTCAACTTGCCTAAAACCAAAACTAAAAGAATAAAGCCCAAATATTTTGCTTCAGTAATAAAACTGAAGGATCTAAAATCAATGATATTCGAACACCAAAACCATATCCTTAGGGAGTTTAGGGTTCTGAAGTCATTCAAATCCAAGAAACGAAAAACCACATATGAAAAGAAAGAAAAAAAAAGAAAAACGTGATTCTAATCGTTGAAAATGAAAAAAAATAAGAAGAAAGAGTTCACACCTTGGAGTTTGCAGAAGCTCAAGAGCATCGACGTCGTCTTCTCTGGATCGCCTCAGAAATCAGAATTGAAGGAACGCAAAAAAATTTTTGGTTGCTTTTATATGCTTACATGTTCTACCGGTAACTGGTAACCATTAAATTTAATTAAACGGTCGAGATTAAAGCCAATAAAATTGTGTGGTTTGGATTTTAGTGAGTACCAAAAAAAAGGGGTACGGTAGAATGACCTTTTATATATATACATATATATATATATGTATATATATTTAAAGTTACACCTGGTGTAACTTTAAAGAGTTACACATTTTTTAAATCATTGGATTTAAGTAGATTCAATGGTAAAAAAAAAAAGACTTTCATTAATGTTAATATTTTAATTGATCTTATTTATTATTCATTATTTAATACATTTCATACTTATTTCTAAATCCAAAAACTTTATAAGGCTAGTAATTGCAATGTGCACTCGAATTCAGGGAGGAACTAGCTCCTTCAGCTTACCTTGATTAGTATAGACCAGCCCAAACAGATGTACGTATCATTTAGAAGGGCCACGTTTGGTACAATCTCACACAAAGCCTTACTTGACAACAATCTTAGCATTTTCATTTCTGGATGTGCAGTAAAAATAATTTTTGAATTGGCATAGGATATCAAAAGTAACGCTAGAGAGTTTTATTATGCTATATATTGGAACATGAAGCATATTGAATTACAAGTTCTTAGGGGACAAGAACAGGATAGCCTCCATAATCAAGCACAAGACAAAACACTTCAACATGACAAGAATTCTTCATTGTGATGTCATTTTGAATTGGAATGTATGAAATGTGTCTTCCTTTTTCAAAAGTGTATATTACCCTTATAATGAAATGAATTTGTTTTCTATATCTATCTATATATAACATGACAAGAACTTACACACATCAGAATGTATACCCAAGCTTCAATAGGGAATGACAAATCCCTTTACTTTGCATAACGTCAATCAAATATAAAAGAATCACACTTTTGAAATAATAGGTGGTAAAGACTTTAGCTTCTCCAACAACTTCTCTGCTTGGAGAAACCCAAGCAATCCCACAGACAAGAATTTTACACATTTCTGTCTATTTAACCTCTTAGAGAATTAGATCGTATCTTTGCAACTTCCATGAACAATATTAAAAGATGAAGAACAATATATGACATTAAAAGTTTCAGGCATATAGGGCAGCAATAGTTGTGCTATTCAACAAAGTACGGCAGGTTGCGTTTTTTTTTTTTTTTTTTTTTCTTGTTGCTGTCAGCAACCTGGCTGTGGAGGTGGAAGAGCCGTGGAGGAGATAGAGAGAGAAACGTGCAAAGAGAGAGAGAGAGAGAGAGAGAGAGAGAGAGAGAGAGAGAGAGAGAGAGAGACATGTAGTGGAGAGAGAAAGAGTCAGCCGAATAAAGTTATTTAGGTTTAGAAATAAGTATGGAATATATTAAATAAGGGATAATAAATGAGATCAATTAGAATATTAGCATTAACGAGAGTCTTTTTTTGACCATTTGATCTACTTAAATCTAATAGTTTAAAAAATGTGTAACTCTTTAGAGTTACACCAAGTGTAACTTGAACCCATCTTTTATATATATATATATATATATATAGAGAGAGAGAGAGAGAGAGATGAGTTTTAAATTTAAATTTTGTGTGATTGTATTTAATTGTTAATTATAGGATTTAATTTTTTTTGAGAAAAATTATATGATTTTTTTAGAAGAATTATATAATTAAATTTTTTTTTTTGAGAAAGTTTTGATCTATGACGTCCGCTCCTGATGATAGCTCTATCATCAGACTAAGACACCAATCAGTTTTTTGGTGTAGGTGAGGATTGAACTCTAAATCTCTTATACAACTATCAAAGATTTTACCAGTTAAGTTAACTGGAACCCACAAATATAGAATTTAATTAAGTAAATGTAATAATTGATTTTATTATACTGTAAAGTTGTTAATGTCTTCCATATGGTCATCTCATCTTTATTTTTTTTTTTTTTTTTCACTCCTCTCGACAATCTCTTTGTTTTCCAATTAACTGGTTGCTATTGATGTTTGATTTCTTTTATTTTTCCCTTTCTTCATCTATTCTTTATTACTATGCATTGTTTTTTTTTTTTCTTCACCATAAATCTCACTCTCTCTCTCTCCGTTGACATCCTTATATACTATCTTTTTATAATGCACTAGTCGCTAACTCGTGCTATGCACGAGAACCTACCTATTTATATGGTAAACTAAAATAATTTTATAAAATTTTAAATTAATTAAGAAACTACACTATTGCATGATTTGCTCTTGTATGACTACAATTTGTGTTACAATTTGATGAAGAAACCATTGCTTGAACATGCAATGACTTAGAAAAAATTTGTCAGACAGTTTCAGGCACTGCAAAAATAAATAAATAAATAAATAAACTCAAAAATTAAAATATTAAAATTTTTGAAAGACCAAAAAATATTAAAAAAATCAGATGATTCACTGCCTAGAAATTATTAAAAAAATAAAATATATATGACTAAACAATAGAGAAAGATGGGTTATATTCAAAAGAATAATTTCAATTATTGTAAGCTTTTCATATTGTAAAAAACGGCTAAAGAAAGTTTGGTGGTTCATGTATGAAAATTACTTTTTAAAAAATACATGAAAACCATAAAATAAATTTTTATTTATTTATCTATTTTTAACAAAGCAGAGGAGAAGAAAATAACATAAAAGCGCTCATACCTCTACTTGGCTTAAAAAAAAAAAAAAAAAATATTGGGGTTTGCCTTGCTTTTATAGTATTCATGATTAACCTCGCAAATTTGAAGATAAATTAACATTTGAGTTTGAGTTTAAGTTGGACTTGTTAGAGAGATAGAATTTTACTCCTTGTTTAGTTTGGATTAAACAAAAATAATTTTGTTTTAAAAAAAATGATAATGATGAGTTTGAGTGTAAGTTGGACTTGTAAGAGAGATAGAGTTTTACTCTTGTTAAGTTTGGACTAAACAAAAATAATTTTATTTAAATATTGTGCTGACGTGAAAAATTGTGAGAGTTTCAGAGGTTTCAGTTATATATATATATATATATATATATTAGGATAACATTTAACAGTCAAAGAGAACAAAAAAGATGAAAACTTAAAACACAAAACTAAATTGCATCAACCTAAAGTGGAGTTTTGTAAAAAGTCATCAACCTAAATTAGAGATGCAAGAAAAAAAAAATCCACCAAAAAATGAAAAAAATTTGAGAGAAAGAGAAATAACATTTTTGTGTGGGAAAACAAAAAAATAGGCATAGAATGAGAGAGAAATTGACAAATTTAATTATAGTAAAATGGTGAGAATAAGAAAATAAAAAATAAAGGAAATATGAAAAGTGATATTGAGGTAGAATGTAGTGGAGAGATGAAAAGGTAAAAGCAAGGAGAGAGAAAAGTTGGAAAAAGTGTAAAAAAAAAATAAGAGAGATGATATTTTGATTGTTAAATAATGGAGTTTTTAATTTACCTTAAATGTTGAAAAAATTATAGGGAAAATTGGAAAGAATAAATATAAAGACATATCCACTTATGTAACTTAAATGAAGTTGCTTTGAGGCTATTAAAAGACAAGCGGATCAAACTTGAAAAGAATGCTTCTATCCAAAGTAATCTGCATATATGGAAGTACAAATGATCAAGAAGTACTGCTATTTTCTTTCTTACTTGAGATATTCAAAACATTCTCCCCCACAAACACTCAAATGCAACTGGGCACGGCACCTGTGGAATAAATATAATGAGAGATATCGCTATATATAAGGAACAGAACTAGGACAATATACTAATAGCAGTATCTCTATCACATATTTCCCATTGCTGTTGATGGGGTTCTGCCAAATTTAGACCCATATTTCCCATTGCTTTGCAGACCCAAGTGATTGTCAAGTTGTGGCCTCATTCCACTGCCAACCTCATGCCTAATATGGCCAGAATGTGGCGCACACGGGCAAGAGCAGTCACACAACCTTTTGCACATGCCAATGCCTCAGTTGTTGAAAACTCTTGCAAATCAATAATTTTGTCCATAAAGCACACTTCACCTTAATTCCTACACAAAACTGAGATTTACAACTGCAAATTGAAGTCATGAACTAGGTTGGTTCCCCCAAAAGATATCGTTTTTAAACTCTATAAGTTGGATCAAATTTTCACTTTCTTTTCTGTGGTGAAATGTTTGAAGTTTGTAATATAGCCTTTTAAACTCAACTATGTACCACTGTTGATCCCTTTTTTTCTCTCAACTATATTTATATGTCATTTCTATTTTGTTAGTTCTCTTTTACGCTTTTTTTTACTATAAAGATCAAGCTAGTTGGGGTGGGAAAGGGGAAAATAATTCTTTTCTGGTCTTGTTAGTTGTTTATTAACTTAGTTTATTCACTAATGCAACATTATACATGTATAGTAGTGATTATTTAGAGGTTCAATTCTTTCCTTAAAATGATTCGGCACAAATTAGGCTTTTAGGCTGACTTATCATGTTCACTATCTTCATATGTTATAACGGGTTAATTTTTCAACACTTGTGGATTCAAATGTCATATACCAAATGCATACAACCACAGAAAAAAGACACATACATGCCAATAACTTGCTAAATTTCTTACGCATATATATATATATATATATTAGGCACATTAGAGCAGGATAATGCTGGAGGATCTATTTATTCTATTTTGGTAGAAATGCTAATAAGTAGGAGGTATCTTAAGAACATGTTTGAGTTGATGCTGTAACCATTTGCTCCATGGTAACTCCAGCATTGCACATGTTAGCAATTGCTCGCAAGTATTGCGTCCCATATTTGGATAATGATCCACAATATTTCTCATATGTACTTACCTGTAGCATGAAAACAGTAAAATATTAACATCAAAGTCATGAGGCTGGCAATTTATCCACACATCAATGTCGGAAATAAGGACCTACAAGCATCTTAAAACAATTCCGATCATCCACAATAGGCTGCCCACTTGGCCGAATAGTCTCCAACACTTTTGAGCTACTACCATTTCCAAACAAAAGCTCTCCAATATGATTTATACTGTAGTCCACATGCTTCCTTAAAGAAATCTCATCTTGTAGTTGCTTTTGAGCTTCAAGCTTTTTATGGGAGCCTACAGGGGCTTTACGATACCGACATGCAACAAGAAAAAAAAATTGAAATTGACTTCTATATATGTCAAGGACAAGTGATTCTTACTTTTGGTTAAAGAAAAAAAACAGAGACACATAACTTAAAAGAACCTATGAGAAATTAACAGTGACAAATGATTGAAAGAAAAAAAAAAACCTTGTGCCAGAAATGAAGGAGAGTCGCATCACGTTGGTTAACAACCCTCAGAGTTGATGGTGAAGAACCATATTCAACAGAAGTATCCTTATCATTTGCAGGATTTGTACCCATGTAAGAGTAGAGGCATTCATTACTTAGCTTTTTGTCTCCATATTGCTTTACATGAGAACCCTGATGTGAAAAACCATCACCTTTTTCTGTTCTCCTTTTAACCTGTAATTGCAGCATCTAGATTTTAGTCGAATTGGTGATTGGTCAAGAGACATAGCAATTAGACGGTCTAACAAGAAGATCCATTAGGAAAGCTCTTCATTTATTTTAATTTTTACAAGCATATTCAATATATAATTGAGAACAGTGTACAATACATATTTGACCTGTTTTAAGATTTAACTGTTAACATGTATATTATGTTATGGGCCTTAAGCCCAGCTAGTTTACTTGTACTACACTTTACTTGTACTACACACATATGCTTATTTGTACTGCACACATATGCCTCCTATATAAAGACATCGCATGTATATTCCTTGATTATGAAATACAATACTACGATTCAGTATTTCTAATATGGTATCAGAGCCACTGCTCTAATTTTCTTGTGTCTTGCAGTCTTGTTTTGTCGGTATTTTCCACTGCCTCAACTTCTTTGGTTAGTAAACCCTTTCAGTGCCCTCTCCCGACTGCTCCCCGCTGTCAGAGGTCCTCAGGGTTGAATCTCCACCACCAGAAGCTACTCCTTCACCACCAAAACCACTGCCATCATCAGATCTGTCACTTCCGACCTCCGATTAGGACATAAGACATATCACCGTGTAGCTGTTCACTTGATCTACACATCGCCCCCAGAAACATCCACATCTGACCATCCACGCACCTCCACGCGCCGGTCAAAGTTTCGGCCAAAACATCCACGCGCTCCACGCGCCACCAGGGCTACTCCAATCTTGTTTCTGTCGACACCATTAGAATCGTCCTTCCCCGATCTTCATCTTCGGCAAAGAATCACCTTCATTGGCTGGCTCACGCGCCGCCAAAACATCCACGCGCTCCACGCGCCACCAGGGCTACTCCAATCTTGTTTCTGTCGACACCATTAGAATCGTCCTTCCCCGATCTTCATCTTCGGCAAAGAATCACCTTCATTGGTTGGCTCACGTGCCGCCAAGATCTTCGGCGAAGTTAACCCACGCGCCTCACGCGCTACACGCACCACTGGGACACCTGTTGACGTCATCTCTGACGTCATCACCGCCACGTCAGCCCTAGCTGACGTCTCCTGCTTACATCAGCAACACATCATTTGCTGACGTCATCACCAATCAGCCTGCTGACGTCATCCGTTGACCGTTGCTAAAAGGTTGACTTTGACCAGATTTGACCGTTGACTTTGGGCCAGAGTTGACTTTTTGCAGTCCAGGTTCTCCTTACCCAGTTTTTCGCGTAGATTTCATTTTTGCAATTCATTTTTGCATATTTTGCTTCTAAATGAAGAATAAGGGCAGGTCTTCTTCTTATTGCAACAATCATTGCTGCCAATCCATCAAACGTTTTTGCAAATTTTGTAAACGTTTTGGCCACAATATTGAGACTTGTTATCATTGCAACAAATCAGCTGTTTCAATTTCTGCTGCTACTGTTGCTAACACTAAGAGTGTCCAACTAATGGCTCCTATCTTTGCACAGTCTAAGTCTTTTGGATCCACTTTCTCCATTTCCAGAGATGACCTTATAAATATCATCGCCAATGTCATTCGTATGGTTGGTAATGCATCTTATTCCTCTTCTCTCTCAGCTTTATCTGGTACGTCTCCTACCTCTTGGCTTATGAATTCTGCTTGTTGCAATCACATGACACCTCACTCGTCCTTATTTTCTGATCTTAAACCTGCACTGCACCCTCTTAATATTCGCACAGCAAATGGTTCCACAATGTCTAGTCATAATATAGGTTCAGTTTCAACCTCCAACCTCTCGATTCCTGGAGTTTTTAATATTCCTGACCTTTCTTATAATTTATTTTCTGTGGGTCAATTAGCTGAGTTGGGTTATCGCATTACCTTTGATTATTCTGGGTGCATTGTGCAGGATCCTAGGACGGAACAGGAGCTTGGGACCGGTCCCAGAGTTGGGCGTATGTTTCTCGTAGACAACCTTCGTCTTCCACTTGTTGCTCCTGTTTCTGTTGCTGCAACTGCTATAGTTTCTTCCACTCCTTCCCTTGCACTTTGGCATGCTCGACTTGGTCATGCATCTTCCTCTCGGGTACAACAATTGGCCTCTAGAGGTTTGTTAGGTTCAGTGTCTACAGAAAATTTTGATTGTGTTTCATGTCAGTTAGGAAAACAACCAGCTTTGCCTTTCAATACTAGTGAATTAATATCCACTGATATCTTTGACCTTATTCATTCTGATGTTTGGGGGCCGTCCTCTATCTCTAGTATTGGTGGGTCTAGATATTTTGTTGTCTTTGTTGACGATTACTCTCGCTATAGCTGGATTTTTAATATGAAACATCGTTCTGAATTATTGGAAGTATATTCTAATTTTGCAAAAATGGTTGAAACTCAGTTTTCCAGATGCATCAAAATTTTTCGATCTGATAATGCTCTTGAATATACGCAATATGCTTTCCAAGCTATTTTGCATTCCTATGGCACTGTTCATTAACTAACTTGTCCAGGTACCTCTCAGCAAAATGGTAGAGCTGAACGAAAACTTCGTCATATTCTTGACACTGTTCGTGCTCTCCTTCTCTCTGCCAAAGTTCCTGCTCCTTTTTGGGGTGAAGCTGCTCTTCATGCTGTTCGTACTATTAATCGCATTCCGAGTCCTGTTATCCAAAATCAAACTCCATATGAGCGCCTTTTTGGGTCACCGCTAGACTATCACCACCTTCGCTCATTCGGGTCTACTTGTTTCGTTCTTCTTCAGTCACATGAACATAACAAACTTGAGCCTCGGTCAAGGCTTTGTTGTTTTCTTGGCTATGGCGAAACTTAAAAGGGGTATAGGTGTTATGATCCTGTCTCTCATCGTATTCGTGTCTCCCGCAATGTTGTCTTTTGGGAACATCGCCTTTTTATCGAGCTCTTTCATTTCAGTGCTTCCCTGTCTTCCTCTTCTATCTTAGATCTTTTTCTAGATGAGGCACATACTCCTTCTGTAGCTGCTCCTGATCCTCCTGTAGTTGCTCCTGATTCTGTTGCTGTAGACTTTTCTGTCTAACCACCAGATATCACTGATCTATTTCCTAGTTCACCCTTTAATGAACAGGTGGAAGATGAACAGGTTGAAGACGAGCTACCCAACCCTAATTCTGAGCTTGGGTCTCCTGCTCTTGCTGCGCCTGAAGATCTTGCACAAGACATTCCACCTCGTCACTCAACTCGGGTAAGATCTATTCCTACACATTTACTTGACTATCATTATTACACTGCCCTTGCTACACTACACGAGCCTTACACCTATCGTGAGGCTTCCACTGACCCTTTATGGTAGATTGCAATGAAAGAGGAACTTGATGCATTATCTAAAAACCATACTTGGGATTTGGTGACACTTCTTCTTGAAAAATCTGTGGTTGGTTGTAAGTGGATCTACAAGATTAAGACTCACTTTGATGGGTCCATTGAGCGCTATAAAGCTCATCTTGTTGCGAAAGGTTTTACACAAGAGTATGGGATTGATTATGAAGAGACCTTTGCTTCGGTTGCTCGTATCTCATCTGTTCGTGCCCTCTTAGCTGTTACTGCTGCCAGTAAATGGGACCTTTTTCAGATGGATGTCAAAAATGCATTCCTTAATGGGGATTTAAGTGAAGAAGTGTATATGCAACCTCCTCCTGGTCTCTCTGTTGACTCAAACAAAGTTTGTCACCTTCGACGTGCACTTTATGGCCTTAAACAAGCTCCACAAGCTTGGTTTGCCAAATTCAACTCTACCATCTCTCACTTGGGTTACATGGCCAGTCACTATGATTCTGCCTTATTTCTTCGTCGCACTGACAAAGGCACTATTTTACTTCTCTTATATGTGGATGATATGATCATAACTGGTGATGACCTCAGTGGCATTCAAGAACTCAAGGCTTTTCTCAGTCAGCAGTTTGAGATGAAAGATCTTGGACATCTCAGCTACTTCTTGGGTCTTAAAATCACTCATTCTACAGATGGACTTTATATTACTTAAGCCAAGTATGCCTCTAGACTCTTGTCTTGCGCTGGACTCACTGATAGCAAGACTATTGACACTCCAGTTGAGCTTAATGCACATCTAACTCCCTCAGGGGGGAAACCATTGTCTAATCCCTCTCTTTATAGACGCTTAGTTGGCAACTTGGTTTATCTCACTGTCACTCGTCCAGACATTTCCTATGTTGTTCACCAGGTGAGCCAGTATCTGTCTGCTCCACGATCGACTCACTATGCTGCTGTTCTGCGCATTCTTCGATACCTAAAGGGCACTCTCTTCCACGGTCTTTTCTACTCTGCTCAGTCTCCTCTTACTCTTCATGCATTTTCTGATGCTGATTGGGCAGGAGACCCTACTGATCGCAGGTCCACCACTGGTTATTGCTTTCTTCTTGGTTCTTCTCTGATTTCTTGGCGAAGCAAGAAACAAACCCATGTGGCCCGCTCCAATACTGAAGCAGAATATCGTGCCCTTGCTGATACCACATCTGAGCTCCTTTGGCTACGATGGCTTCTCAAAGACTTAGGTGTGTCTACATCCTCTGCCACTCCTCTTTATTGTGATAACCAGAATGCTATTCATATTGCTCACAATGATGTCTTCCATGAACGGACTAAACACATCGAGATCGATTGTCATTTTATCCGTTTTCATCTTGTCCATGGTGCTCTTAACCTGATCTCAGTCTCCTCTAAAGATCAACTTGCAGATATCTTCACCAAGTCACATCCTAAGGGACGCCTTCGTACTTTGGTTGACAACCTCAAACTGGTCTTACATCCACCTTGAGTTTGAGGGGGGCTGTTAACATGTATATTATGTTATGGGCCTTAGGCCCAGCTAGTTTACTTGTACTACACTTTACTTGTACTACACGCATATGCTTATTTGTACCGCACACATATGCCTCCTATATAAAGGCATCGCATGTATATTCCTTGATTATGAAATACAATACTACGATTCAGTATTTCTAACATTAACAATGACATTTTTAACATGAGTTTTTGTAAAACATTCACAAGATGTAATGTTTACCACTTCATATTGCTTCTGCAACGTTTCCTTGCGTAGATCATGTTTGTCACTGCTCCAAGTTTTCAAGTTCCAAACATTAGCCACATGGCGAAAAAATAAAAAATAAAAATAGTGTTGGCTTTAATTTGAATTCATTAGAACTAATAGCACATTGGTTTAAGGCAATGTTTTCAGGGAGGCTATTAGAATACATTATTGTGATAATAATACAAAATATTGCATACCTATCCTCCAACCAGGAAATACTATATAAGTCTCCCAAACATGTGTTATATTCCACCTCAGGAGCTCCAGGTTCATCAGGACAATATGTTGCAAAACTATCCTCAGTTGCATTTGATGCTGTAGTTGCATATATGTCCAAATTATCTGGAAGAAGGCCTTCAAAAATACTCCCAGACTCACAAGATTCAAGGTAAAATACCTATGATTTTCACGGCAGTATAAAAACCAGATTAAGTAAGTGAACCCTAAAATGATAAATACTAATCAAGCTACATATTATAAATTAGTCATTCTTGAACAAATCACGATGTGCTGATAATAACATACCATACTTTTGTAAGCTTTTGCTGCATGCTTCTTCTTCAACACATTGTTAAGATCATCGGCATAAGCATATTCACCATCTGGCATCACTAACAAACAGTATGATCAATGATCACTACAAAAAACTGGTGCTATAGTGGCGTTTTTTTAGTGGCGTTTGAAAAAAACGCCACTATAGGTACCCTATAGTGGCGTTTTTCATAAACGCTGTTATAGGGTACCTATAGTGGCGTTTGGCGTGTTCTATAGTGGCGTTTTAAAAAAATGAGTCTATAGTAGCGTTTTCAACGGCCTATAGTGGCGTTTTTCAAACGCCACTATAGGTCCTGGTCATACAAGGGCCTATAGTGGCGTTTGACAAACGCCACTATAGGCACTTTTTTTTATTTTATTTTTTTTTTTTCGGTTGGGTGGACCTATAGTGGCGTTTGCCAAACGCCACTATAGGCCCTTGTAAGAGAAGCACCTATAGTGGCGTTTGACAACCGCCACTATAGGTACTTTTTTTTTTTTTTTTTTTTTTTTTTTTTTTTTTTTTTTTTTTTCTGCTGAGATTTTTTAATTTGTGCATGATGAAAAGACCTATAGTGGCGTTTGTCAAACGCCACTATAGGCCTTCCTGTAGTGGCGTTTCTCAAACGCCATTATAAGCCCTTGTAAGTGTAGAACCTATAGTGGCGTTTGACAACTGCCACTATAGGCACTTCATTTATTTATTTATTTATTTATTTATTTATTTATTTTTTTTCTGCTGGGATTTTTTAATTTGTGTAGGATGAAAAGACCTATAGTGGAGTTTGACAAACACCACAATAGGTTCTTAAAGATAAAAAAATAATAATAATAAAAAAATAAATAAAATGTTACGTTCACTACATTTTTATAACATTTTCACAACAAATCATGGGTAATTAGTTGTTATTGGTTCAAATTTGAATTTAGCACTGAGATTACTTTTTTAACCTAACAATAAGAGCCAGTAATAACCCACCATTTAAAATTTGTTGTAAAAATATTGTTGTAAAAATATTTTATGATATATTCCAAACTATTTCTTAAAAAAAAAAAAAAAAAAAAAAACTCTCAATCCGTAAAACAAAAACTATGATATGTTCTAGGAATATGCCATAGAATATTCCTAGAATATTCTATGGCATATTCTAAACTATTCTTAAAAAAAAAAAAAAAAAAAAAAAAAAAAAAAAAAAAAAAAAGTCAAATCCGAATGGATTGTTCAGCTAATATATATATATATATATATATATATTTAAATGTATATATTATTATATATTTATATTTAAATAAGAAGTGTTACATTCACAATATTTTTATAATATTTTCACAACAAATTATAAGTGGTTAGTTTTTATTTGTTCAAATTTGAACTGAACACTAAGATTATTTTTTTACCCTAACAATAACAATCAATAACAATATGCCACTTAAAATTTATTGTAAAAATATTGTAAAAATGTTGTGAACATGTCATTTTTCTATTTAAATATATATATATATATATATATGAGGTGTTACGTCTATAACATTTTTATAATATTTTCACAACAAATTATAAGTGGTTAGTTGTTATTAGTTCAAATTTGAACTTAACACTAAAATTATTTTTTTTTCTCAATAAAAAAAACTAGTAATAATCTGCCACTTAAAATTTATTTTAAAAATATTGTGTACATATCATTTATATATATATATATATATAAAAGAACTAAACAAAAAAAATTTAAAATTCGAAATTCAAAAACCCACCTAACCCCACCTACCCCCACTCAACTTATATCATTGTCTCCACGTATAACTTCTTCAGCCTTCTTCTTTCTTTTATTTTCTTTTCTTTTTCTATCTCCCTTATCTCCACTTCTTCAGACTCCTTTTTCTTCATTTCTGTTTCTTTCCGTTTCTTTTCTCTTTCTCTCCTATTTGATTTTATTTCCCCTATTTTATTTGTGGTGGTGTTAATGTTAGTGGGTTTTGGATTTGAAGATGGTGTTGCAAGTAGTTAATTTTGTTCAAATTTGTAAATGGTGCTAATATTATGGGATTTGTGATTGAAGGAAGAATGCTATTGGTTGTATAGTTGCAAGTAAGTATTTTTTTTTTTTTTTTAAATTTAATGCTTGTAAATTCTATTCCTTTTTTGATAATAGTTTTGGTCTATTCTTTGTCTACTGTCAACGTTGCTTCGTGGGTCTCTAAGGTTTAGAGATCTCAAGTGTTGTGATAATATCTTTCTCAAGTAGTGAAAAATTCAAAATTACTTTGATGATTTCTTTTTGCAGGTTATTGGTCTGTGGTGGCTGAATGTGTTAGGGTGGAGTTGCTTTTTTTTTTTTTTTTTTTTTTTTTTTTTGTGTTTGATTTTGAATTTTTTTAGGTGGGTTTGTGTTTTTATTATGAATTTCCCCGGATAGCCATAGTGTTTGTATTTGGAGTTGCTAATTTTTTTTTTTTTTTTAATTTTTGGATGGGAGAATGTTGTGTTTGATTTTGAATTTTTTTAGGTGGGTTTGTGTTTGATTTTGAATTTGCTGGGAGAGCTACAGTGTTTGTATTTTGTTTTGTATCTTTTAATTTAATTAAAATTGTAATATTAATTTAATTACAATCGAATTAAAAAAAAAAACTTTTTCACGTCAAAAAAAAAATTCTTTTGATTACCAAAAATTAATTTTTGGTAATCAAAATTTTTTTTAGTGATTTTTTGGCTATAGTGGCGTTTGTGGAGTCTATAGTGGCGTTTCACAAACGCCACTATTATACCGTCACTATAGACCTATAGTGGCGTTTGCGAACGCCACTATAGACCAAAATTTTTTTTTTTGAAAATGGCTATAGTGGCGTTTGTTATGTGTCCTATAGTGGCGTTTGCAAACGCCACTATAGGGTGGTTCTATAATGGCGTTTTTATAAAACGCCACTATAGGCCTATAATAGCGGTACAATAGTGGCGTTTACAAACGCCACTATAGCAAACGCCACTATAGCCAAAATGGGCCTATAGTGGCGTTTTTAGTACCTATAGTGGCGTTTCACAAACACCACTATAGGCTCAGTTTTTTGTAGTGGATGGACTCATTATCTTAGTCATTGGCAAAAAAAACCTTCAAATTATTGTGAGATTAATCATAATATTGTATTATTCAATCCAAATTTTGGTATATAATAGAAAATTACTAACTTAGGACACCAGGACCTCCATGGTCGGTATAATATATGAAAATATGGTCATTTGGTCCGCTATCCACAACCTTACCACTACCACCAGTGAGGGCACTTTTGTTTCCAAGAATAACAGCATAAAAGTTGTTTACATTAACATGTTGCCCTGTATAATCCTACAAGAAGAAATATAAATCAAAGTTGAAAAAGTATGGTTAAATGTTAATATATGTTATGACGAGCTCATAATTGAAAACTGTATTTAGTATAATAAAAAAGACCTTGGGCACTCCTTTATAAACATCATCCCCATTTGGTTTGTTGATAATCACACCAGCCCTAAAGTTGTCTTCGTCAGATGCAATATTATCATACATGAAAGCAATGATGTTCTCATCTTTTAACCCACCTTTCTTCAATATTTGATATGCATGACATACATCAGCCTGCATTTCCAAAATTTAATAAAAATTACTGAGCTTTTTTTTTTTTTTTTTGGGTGCTAATGAACAAAACTTAATTTACATGTTCAGTACAAGTATAAATAATTTTGTCTAATGTACACCTGATGTCTATAATTTTGGTAACCATTTGACCCGGCAATTAGAATTGCCCATCTCTTTCCACAGAAATTAGTGTTACAACTAGCATTATTACCAGAATCACCATTAAAATCCAGTACTTCTGATGGTAATTTGGTTGCATATGTGACAGGCCTTAAGCTTTCATCAACAATCAAACAAGAAAGTGCAAGTAGTGTAAATGCAATAACACACCCCCAACAAATCATTGTGGTTTTTAGACAACCTGTAAAGGACCATGTTTAGAAGCTGATATTTAAATAGAAGTAGTAATAATTTTTGTTTATGTGATAGTAGATTGGGAATTATTCATTAAACAAGAGAGAGAGAGAGAGAGAGAGAGAGAGACTTTTTTT
The DNA here is from genome assembly GCA_023621385.1 of Quercus gilva. NCBI lineage: Eukaryota > Viridiplantae > Streptophyta > Magnoliopsida > Fagales > Fagaceae > Quercus > Quercus gilva. The sequence goes on from CM042477.1 coordinate 98,448,877, forward strand.
TTTTTTTTTGATACAGAGAGAGAGAGAGATACTTGATTGGTGTTGAGTTGGGTAAATAAATTATTTATATAAAAATGACATTTTATAGAACTCTTACATCTTAATTTTAACAAGATAAATGAAAAAACTTTATTATGTAAGAATTCTATAAAAATGTAGATAACTTTTTTTTTTTTTTTGGGTAGAGAATGTTTTTGGGAATAAGAGATAAATATGGAAATTTATAAATAAGAAATAATAAATGAGATGGTAATAAGAATAAATGATATTGTAATTAGCATTAATGAGTAGAAAAGGTGTAAATGATATTGTAATTAGCATTAATGAGATGGAAAATTATTAATGTGTAGAAAAGGTGTAACTCTACAGGGTTATATCAGGTATAACTTGAACTCATTTGGTTAGAGTTTGATTAGTCTTTTTTTTTTTTTTTTTTTTTTTTTTTAATGAGAAAGAAAAAAAGGGGACTCATATGTGGTAGTCATTGTCCCACAACCAATATGATCGTCATTCGAGCACGATCATACTGGTTGTATAGAATTGAATGGAAGATTCGTGTGAAACAATTTGGGCTTTAAAGACTAGTACACCTGGGTCAACAAAGTCACAGGAGTCGTTGATATTTGTGATTATTGGTTGATTCATTGGAAAATATATATTCCTAGTTGAAATTCTTTAGAAGCTGTGGGCAAAATCTGTTTGGATTTTGTAATTTATTAGAACTATTAAACCAAAATCTTTGATATCCGTGGAATAAATTAACAAAAATTAAACTCAAATAACGTAGAGGGTGAAGATGGGTTTGAATATTCCAATATTATGAACTTATGGTTATATAGAATTGAATGGAAGATTCGTGTGAAACAATTTGGGCTTTAAAGATTAGTACACCTGGGTCAACAAAGTCACAGGAGTCGTTGATATTTGTGATTATTGGTTGATTCAAACAGATTTTGCCCAAAGCTTCTGAATAATTTCAACAAGGAATATATATTTTCCAGTGCCATTTGTTCTTTGTGCAAAAGGTTAGTTTCAATTTTTAAGTTATTTACTTCAGCCTTATGTTTAATTAGTTCAAGTTTTTGATTCATCATATTCTATGTAGCTATGGAGGTGGAACCTTATGAAAATGGAGGTGGAAGAGCAATGGAGGAGAGAGAAACGTGTAGTGGATGAGAAAGAGAGAGCAGAGAGAAAAATATACATATTTTTGGGATTAGAGATAGGTATGGAATGTTATAAATAAGGATAATAAATAAGATCCTTATTAGAATATCAGCATTAATGAGTACATTTTTTTGACCGTTGGATTTACTTAAATTTAATGGTTTAGAAAATGTGTAACTTTTTATAGTTACACTAGGTGTAACTTGAACCCATCTCATATATATATATATATATATTACATTCAAGTATGTGTATAAATAAATGCGTATATGGTTCAAAAATCAGTAAGAGGAATTAATTTTAAGGAGAACATTATATCAATAAAAAGTAGCCTCAGCTTTATAGCAACTTAAAACATAAGGTTAAGGAGAAAATTGTCAACACAAAAAATTGCAGATAATCATTACAGGCATCAAACTGAATTTTTGTCCTAGAATCATCATACAACAATTGAACACAAATAATTTTGGTTTACCAGATTGTTTAACATCATTAGGACTTGCAAACCCTGAGAACTCCTCATGTGGTAAAGGATGGCATGCAGCTGAGATTGGACTATTTCATTGAGCATCACTCTAGGAGGCATTTGGTTTGCTATGATATGCCCTTGATTTAATATATATTACAATGATGTGACATTAAGGTTTTTTGTTTATTTTATTTTTTCCAACATTATCATAATTTAAAATTACAAAATATATCACATTATTTTAATTTCATTACCTTCCTAAACAATGTAATGTTATATTATTATATTGAGATTTCATTAATGTAAGATTACAAGAACGTAATATTATGGTGTAATGTAACATTACGACGAACGAAACGTCCCCTTAAGGCATAGACTATTATTGCTCTCCAAAGCAGTTGGAGAGTTGCTTTTACCTATAATACAGTAATAATCAAGATGCTGTGGCATGAAAAAAAAAAGAAAACAAAAGAAAAAAATCAAGATGTTGTGGCTTGTGACCCTTTTTGCCTTTTTTTTTTTTTTTTTTTTAATTTATTTAATGGGTAATTGGGGTGGGTATATTTAAATCTTAGGTATTTTATTTAGAAATACTTACTCTTTTAATTTTATTTTATTTTTAATTAATTTTATGATAGGATGTCCAACCACTCTCAATGCAAATTTAGGATCCATCCCTTGATTTATGTGTCCATATACTATAATACTGTGGATGATAAAAAAACAAAGCCCTTTTCCAACCCGAAATCTAAAAAGTTAAAAAGAGCATAATTTTATTAATTTGTGGTCTTTATAAAAAAAATATAAAAAAAATTATCGGAGAGTCGGAAATTAAATTAGACTCAGGTTCAGCCCAAGGCCCATTCCCAGCCCTCTTTTGTCTTCTCGTGTTCCTTCAACCGTTGGAAGTTGGAACCGTTACTACTTTATCTTGTCTCGCATAGTCAGATTGCGCACACTGACTGACAACTCTTTGGCTTCTGTAATCAGATTCCAGGTTTGAACATAGATTTCTGCGAACTTCTGCTTTGTCCCTTTGTCCAGTTCCTATTCTTAATAACAATGTTTCTTCTTGCTTTTCTGTTTTCTTTATATGTATACACGTATAGGAAGTTGGAAAAAAGATGTAACATATGATATGTTAGTGTATATTAGGATTCAAATAAAATTATGGGTAATTTTTAAAAAGTTCAAAAATTGTTTGATATGTTGGGTTTTACACTGTTGGTTTGACAAAAAGGGTTTTAAGATTATTTTATGAACATGTATATATTGGTATATATATGTAATATGTGCAGTATATTTGTGTGTGTATGAGTCCCATGATTTGGTTCATGAGCATATATACTTTTAGCATGTTTACATTATTGGCACAATTTTTATTTTACTTCTTTGCTTTGGTCAGTTTTATGTTTGTAGTTAGGGATTTGGGTAATGACTATGAGTGTAATATGAAATTCTCAAATGAACAATTTATTCTATAAATTTGATTGGGAAGTTTTGGTTTGTAAATGGAATTATATTTGTTTGCATGAAGTTGATAGTTAGAAATAATTTTAAAACTAAGGTGGTTCACTTTGTCGTCCTTCATCCTTTTTTTTTTTTTTTTTCATCTTAGTGTGCGCATGTAAATTTTTTTGAGAGTTTGGACTATCAGTTAAGGAAAAACTTTGCATCCTGGCATCTATGGCATTAGAAAAATTGAAAGACCACATAAAAAATTCTTAGAATGGTAAAAGTATATAAATACAATTGAAATTTGAAGCATAGGGAGTATTGGGAACTTTATATAACTCTTTAAAATTCTCACTTACTGATATCTTTTTTTGCCGTTTATTTTATCAGTGCAATCGCAATGGTCTTATGGAGGTAGTATCAATTAATATGGGCTTTTGAATGGGAGATGACTGTGGACTTCTTTCACAATGGGGGGTGTCATCAGTAAAGCTGCAAATGGCATTGAAGGTGTTATTGGAACTGCTTTTGCAGCTCCAATTAAGACTATCTTTGGCGCATCATGCGAGTAAGAATACTTTCATGCTTATTAAGTTTCATGTTTTATACAAGTATTGTTACTAGCATTGTCTGCTGCACTTCTGCTACAATCAATCCTCTAAGTTGTAAAGTTGAAAGAAGTTCAGCATATATTAAGATTGGTTTCAATTCCATTCTATTTGCAGTTTCCCCTTGTGTTTATTCTTGATTGGCACAATTGGTTACTGATGTAATGCTGCAAGCTCTGGTGCAACCATCTTCATCCTGAGCTAATTATTTGTGAAAACTGAAAATAGAAATTAATTATGTATTGAATGGATAGCTGCCCCTTGATTATATATAGTTCCTCTATCCCTTCCTCTCTTTGTCTTTTTGAGGATAAGTTATTATCCATAGTTTAATTGTCTGCAAGCAGCCAAAGAACTGATCTTTAGCCAATTCTGTGTCTTATTGAACTAAAATCGTGCAAGCTTTCTTTTCACTTCTTTTTACCCCAATTGAAAGCAGTCACAGCATGGGTTTTTTCTGGTTTGTGTAACCAACCCAATTTCAGTTCTGACAGCCACCCTATGGTCTGCCAAAAAATTTAAGGATTTTTTATATATATATAATTCTGTGGTCTAGCAAATGTCTTTTTGTGCTTGAATCTAAAAGAACATGGTGTCACCTGTGAGACAGTATTGGCTGAAAAAAAAAAAACTTCATAGACTTCTTGCTGGGAATCACATTAAGTGAACAAATGTGACTATTTTATTGTCAAAGAGTAGATTTTTTTTTTTTTTTTTTTGGTCTCTTAAAAGTGGGATTTAAATGAATATTTGAACTGAAGACCATTTAATTCCACAAGCAATCAGTTGATTCATAATTGGACAATTATCATGGACCCCGAGGAGGAGACAAAAGGATACTTTGGGGTATTGGTTCTGTTGAACTTCTTCAGGTCAAGAAAACCCTTTAATAGTTGTTTTAAATGTGGCTAGGATGTATGAGCATAAATTTTTGTCCCCTCAGATATGTTTTGGGTCCTCATGTTTCACCCACAGCAAGTGTGGATGGTGTAACTTCATCATGCATGCATGTTCATAGTTATGGATTTTCATGCTTTCATCTGTTTTGAATTTGATCTGCAGGGGAGTTTGTTCAGGACCATGGGATGTAGTATGTTTCATTGAGCATTTATGTGTCCCCAATCTGGTGAAACTATTAATGATCTTGGTCCTTTGCTACATAAGTAATTCCTCTTTCCCGAGTTTTCTTGATTTTTTTCTCTCTTTCCCATGTGTTGCGAATGATTAGCCTTACAAACATCATATAAGCTGATGGACTTTAGAGTCCACCTTTCCTTTTCTTTGATGTACACAGTTCAACTACTTGATGGGGTTGTACTAGACAATTTCTCTCAGGGTTGCTAATTTTTTTGTCTGAATTTAGATTTGTCATTTGTTCCTGTAACAAGAACTTTTTTTTCCCTTTATTAGTTAGAAGATATATTTTTTTTAATAATCTATTTTTTAGAAGAAGCCAAGGGAAACATATTGCAATGTTTATTCTTATGTCCCCACATGTGGTCTATATCTGCATTTATGCACTCACACATACATAAATTAAAGATAGCACTCTCTTTATGGTCCTGCTATTCACTTGTAACTTTTAATCATTTAAAGAATAGTGGAAAACTAGTTTTGCATTTGTTTACTGTACCAGAAGTAATAGACTAATACATGCTTTTTTTTACCTTCTGTTGTATGGAAGTTATCCACATCAATGTTTTCTGCTCATGCCAAATAAGCTACTTGAAGGACTTGTGCTAGCTCTTTCATGTATTTTTGAGAAAAAGAAAGATGAATCCTTTCTGAGATTCTCCTTTAGATTTATTACGTAAAAATTTTACAAATTAGAAATGACTGCTTAGGCACTAAATTGCAGAAGATAAGGAATGACTGATTTTTTTTTATATTTTGCACTGCATCAGTATTATTGTTCTTTTACTTATTGTTCAAGTTGGGGATCTGCCAACGCATAGGAAGAAGCCTTTGTAAGATGTGTTGGGCAGCATGTGAGACATACTGGTTTGCTTTAGAAGACATTACCTGTTTCTTGTGGCACAAGTTAAAAAACACCAAGAGGGTAAACCGCCGGCTCAGGCGCTGTTTTCAAGATGTTGAATTAGGATACAGTTCAAGTGATGAAAGTGATTTTTTAGATAACTATCATCATCTAAATGTCAGTAGAAAGAGAAAGTCAGTTAGAGAGAGAAGAAAAGATTGACTTCGGGGATCTCTGTACCCTTCAACTAGGCATAGTAGCCACAGTCACAACCACCGTCACATAAGGTTGAAGACTAGGGAAGTATCTATTCTTGTTAAGGGTGGGTCTCAAAGATCTAGGAGCTCAAGAAACCTTCAATTAAGTAAGGTAAGAAATGCTCGAAAAGATGCTGGGATTTTCAAGAGGAGACGGCATAGATGATCATAATATGACTGGAGATACTGTTTAATTTGTGGCAGTCTTTGAAATTGCAGTGCTTACACAATTTTTGACATAACAAGGTAAGAATTACAAGGTCAACCCTCCCTCCTTGGATTGGTTTTGTGATTTTGTATATAGCCCAAAGGCACAACAAGGTGGGTGGGCCTAAAGGTTGACTAGTTGAGCACAAAGAACATTATTACACATTATCATTATGGAAACTGGTGCTTCATAGTTCATAGAGATTCCCTTAATGGATGCAATCATTTAGGCATATTTATTAGTTTCTGATTCATAACCAAGAACATATTTTTTGTGACTATATATTCATTTGTTACAACTTGCAAGTGTCCAGAGGGGTCTTGTACATAACTCGATTTCGCTATAATCGAGTTATGTAATATTACTGAGTTATGTAACTCGATTCTTAAAATATCGAGTTTCTCTTCCAAGTTTCTATATAAACACCCAGACCTGCTCTGTTATTAAGAATGTATGCATCCACCATTCTGGTGCAAGGACTTCGCAGGATAGCGCATTTGGACACGGCAAAGTACTACTTCCAACTGATTTTTGAAGGTAAGACTCGCATGTCGTATATGATCGATCTCTCTAGGTTTGTAACGCATAGAAAGTATCTGCATAGTATTCAGTACTTATGCATGTGTTGAAAGGAATTCTTACTGTCTAGGCAACTACAATCTGTCATCTTTGATTGGGTATTACGTAGTAGGTGTCCATTGCATGTGTTTGAAGCATTTGAACCTGTACAAGTTGAGTTATTTAAACTATCCCCCAATGTCAATAGGTGCAATGCTAGCATTATCAGCCCAACAGTGCGTGTTTGTAGAGCAGGATGGGATGTACCTACGTTGTGTTTAATGGTCGTGTTCCCATATACGACAGTTGGCTAGATGCAAGCAGACAAGTTATAAGTTCCCAAACGCCAATCACAAATCATATCAAGATCGAAGGGAAGCAGAAGCCGCATACATGGAGTATTTGCATCGTAATGGTATGGACGTGCAGGGTTGTGCGTCCGCATCGTGGGCAACTCCAAACATGTTGACCTCAAGTCCACTGAGCACGTCTCTAAGCGAAGGAACCAACTATGGCAGTGGAGACATTAGGAACACCTTGTTGAGGTATCAGTTGGAAGTTGCCATTAAGGAGCGTGACCACGCAAGGAGGATTGCAACCTTGAGTGCGAACATGTTGAATGAAGTGGTGGCCCATGTTGTGGGGGATGATGAAGTCGATGAACTGACCAGACAGCGTATGGGTAGATGGATGCAAACGTATGACTTCTTGTTGTGGTATTCAATAGGATATGTATATATGCCAAGTAACTAGTTTCATACGTGTGGTTTAACTATAAGTGTCATAGTTTTCCAGTTGTTTAACTAGCAGTGTGGGTATCTTGGGAGCATGTCTTACTATTTGGTCCACTTTGGTCATATTTGGTCCACTTTGGTTCTTTTCGGTCCACATTGGTCCTATTCGGTTCACTTTGGTCCACTTTATTTCTATTTGGTCCATTCTATCTACTTTGGTCTTATTCGGTTCACTTTGGTCCTATTCAGTCCATTAGGTCCTATTTGGTCCATTTTATCATATTCAGTCAACTTTGGTCCTAGTCGATCTATTTGGTCCACTTCGGTCCATTTTTGTGTAGTTACATAATACAAAAAGATAGATTTGCGTTGAGAGCACCTATTCTAAATCCATATACACACACACACACACACACACACACACACACACACACACACATAATATCTTAAGCATAACATTTATTTTTGCTACGCTCATGTTGAGCCACATTAACGTAGCATTTTAGTCCAACTAAATTTAAGTCAATGTTTTTCTAAACATGAAGCTACTAACATACAAATGTAAAATTTAGGACAATTACTCAATTACTTTATCGTCATTGACTTGCCCACTTTTCTTGTTATCACTGTTTTCCAAGAGACCAAATAATTATCTTACAAAGAAAACAAAGGGATCACATTGTTGAGTGTTGACTAGTCTAGTGCTTGTAATTAGGGTTGTCACGGAGACCAAGTTTAGAGAGAACCAAGCAGTAGGAAACCCAGTCAGTTCTTCGGAGATACTTCAATATCCTCTTCCTCCTCTGCACCATTGCTTGAAGACCCTTTATAGAATGCTTATCCTACAACATTATAGTTATAATAATATACAAATAAATAAATCTAAGAAGGGAAAAAGAGAAAGTAACAGCACCTACAGTACTTAGACTAGACTTCTTAGCACTCTTATTATTAATTTTTGGCACCCCACTCATCTGTAATATATTGGCTGTTGTACTGAAGGCAGCAGCAACTAGTAACTAATTAAAAATGTCAAACACATAAGTTCTTGCTCCCTAATATCATTCAGCTAGCTGGATGCCAGTCGTATCCTGCCACATCAATTGCCGCCTTGATGCAACATTGCATTTGCTCATGCATTACAGCACACTGAGATGAAAAAGATAGATTCGCATCTACATTCCACTGTTAAGTAACCACCCAGGACGTATATATCCGAACAAAACCCAAAATGCTGACTTGTGTTCAATTATATTCCTTTAATTTGTAGGTTAAAGTACCTGTACTCTGGACTGAATACACAGAATTAAGGCCACTTTCTCAGAAATTGTGTACCACAATTACAAGGACCGACCAATGAAATCAACCTATTGGTATTATATAAGTAGTTAATACTTGAAGTATCTTGTTTGCACAGACATCAAAGATTTGAGCTTTTGACGTCCATAACATGGTAACATAAGAACCCTGTGCATACGTGTTCTTTCCCTATCCTAGTGCTCAGAACGAACCTTATATATGGTATGAATCTGAAGCTAACATGCCTTCCTATTCCTTGTAATTGAAAAGACCTAAAAGCTATGGGGTTGAACTTGACATTGCTCGTAACTTGGCCAGCATCTGTGCAGTAGCTGATTCTCTTGCTTCCCGAGGATTGGAACGCGTCACCACCTGGTGTACATTCAAAATCCACCCCATTTACAGTGACATTGGCTCTGAATCCACCTACAAATGGAAAACAGAGTAACAATTACTTTTTTAATGCATGATAATGTAGATACATTATAAATTTTAAATGGCCATCTTCTAGATTTAAGGTACATCACTGGATGCGTTTCTCAAAATGACAGCAAAAGTAGGAGTGAAGATACTACTACAAGAAAAGCTTTCTATCAAGAATATATTTAAAGTTCACATCCATGGCCAATTTCACATTAATACAGAAACCATCAAGATTTTCAAATCATCTCTCAAGATTAGCCTCTTCCCTCTAGGATTATGGCATACAGCATAATAAGGCAGCAAATTTCAATGCATTAAGATTTTGCAAATACCATTATAAGGAGACATATTTTAGGATTTATAGAAATTTTGAAAACAAATACAAGACATGAGAAATCCTTGCGAGGACCATTTTTGTAAACAGCTAATGGTATAATCTGATTGGTAAACATCCCTACATTTAGAATAGCCAGTTTTAAACTTGAAGAAAATTAACAAAAAGGAAAAGGTTGGAAACTTAGAAAACTAATGAGGAACTTGATGGATGATCAGGGACCAATCCAATGCTCTAGTAATTGGAAAATAAATTACACATTTTCAATCATCAGTTTCATATGAAATGCATAAACTTGCAATATAAATTACACATTTTCGATCATCAGTTTCATATGAAATACATAAACAGCTACGCCAACAGCACTTCATTGACAGCATATCACAAGTATTTTAGGTCCCTGTTATTTAGAATATAAAATTAGCTTAGATGATCTTACCATCTGATGTGAATACACAGTAAGTTGGCAACACCCAATTGCTTTCATTACACACCCTATCCATTTGCATTAAAATGGAAATCATGCTAACAAATTTACATGATGAGGAAAAGAAACACATCTGCACTTTGTGGAGGGTGAACTATGAAATTGGTTCTCATCTTACCTAACAGCCTGTCCCTCTTCCTTCTTAATCATCTTTCTTAAACATCCAACTACTATGTAATTGTCATCCAAAGACTTTTTTTCCGAAATGCCCTCACAGGTCTCAAGACAAAGAAGCATTCACATGTTCATCCTTTAAAGTCACACCCAAATAACCCACAAATACAAGTAATATTTTAAACCTACAATCATGCAAGCAAGATACAACTAATACACATCTTCCATTTTACCCAAGTATGTATTAATTGAATTTCTAGGTTTAATATATATATATATATATATTTATTTATGGGGCAACCATAAAACCTGCCATTGCACCCAATCCTGCCATTGAATGAATTAAACACTGATTTCCTATTTGATTTTTTTACTAAGTAACTTTGACAGTTTTTTTAATAAGTAACTTTGAAGTCTACTTCAATGACGCAGCCTAAATATTTACACAATTAATGGGAAAACACACGATAATGGCAACAACAAAAACATTTTGTAGCAACCAGAATTTTACCCGAAATGCGCCACCACAGCAGCATGAACACCCCGCCCTCTTTGGCTACTCAATGACCTTTTCGTTTCTGCCCATATGCCCTCACAGGTCCCATCTTACCTATTTCATTAGACATAACAGCGTAATTAAATGAACATATTCAATCAAATGCACAATATAATTAGCTCAAGAAGATGGGATGTGTAGACGAATTACATACCATCACCGGTTCCGCAATCGGGAGCATGCATAGAAGGGCGTCGCGATCTCCGCAAAACCTCCACTGGCTCAATGTCCTTACCCGGTATCCGCTTAATCTGTACAGCCTCTTCGTTGGGGGGGGGGGGGGGGTGGAGGTGAAGGTTGCATGGTGGGCTCCACATGCACTAGAGGTGGGGTGGGCATGCCTGGTGTGGGGACAAATATGCATCCACCATCATGGGCAGATCCATTGAACACTAGGGGCGACAAACGGGGAGGGTCCTCCTAGTCCTTGCTAGCACCATGGGACATAGTCTGGGCTGGAACAATGTCCTCATGATCGGCAGTGTGGGATGGCCCAGCACCAACATTAGACATGCATCGCGGTGTCCCGCCACTGTTGTTAAACAGTACCCAATCACCCTCAAGCCATGATTCTTTTGCACTTGACTCATCCCCTTCCTTGTAGAGGGGTTCTGGCTCGGTCGTACGACTAGGACCAGCTTGACCACCTCCATGGTGTCCACGTCCTTGAGACCTACCACTTCGCCCGCTGTGACCTGGGGCTTGTGTACCAATGTCGGATGCTTCCGCAAGCGCATCCGCCAATTTAAGTCGGCCCAGCTCCTCCACAACATCTAGTGTCAGCTTAAGGTCATTATACATGTCGAAACCTCGGTCGCACCTCTGTGGACACCTAAGCATTGACCGAACCTACAAAACAAGGGCGTCATAAAAGCAGGAACGTAGGTATGATGCAAAACTATAATAAGGGGTCATGTGAATTTATCTTTTTATTAACTTAAAAGTTATTTTGGTTACAAAGTAATGAAGCTTGAAGGGTTTTGATTTTCACATATTCCCTTTTATGTGTTAAAATGTGGATATTTTCATATCAGTTATGGATATGTGCTGGAAATAATGAATGTGAGTGAATGTGAAACAATATTTTTTGAAAAATAAAATCTTACACTTGCAGCCTTTTATAACATATGGCAAGTGTCTTTATTGTAAAAGCTACTTAGATGCAGCTTTAAGCTATTATGGGTACCAGAGATTATGTTACAAATAACAAAACTACTTGTTTGAGCCAAAATAAATTAGGTCCAAAATAAAATAACTTTAAACTTAAAATGTCAACAGTGTACTTTAGTGAATAACCTAGTTCTCTCCTTAGACCCCTAAATACATCAAATCGCAGATGAGTATAAGCATCATGGTTAACAACATTCAAAACATACAAGTGGAGCATCAAAAAAGCTAAACCTTACAATTCAGATGCTTTCTCAAGAGTCAAGTAATTCCAAGTTTTTTCCTATGTCTTCCTCAAATCCCAAGCAAGGATATATCCTTACAACTTTTTAATATAAGGCAAGACAAATATTTGACAGAAATTGCATTCAAGTTACATTTACGGTAACTTTTACAAAATTATAGTACTTGATAGCTTTTTCCCATAATGTAATATTTGGATATTACAGATATCAAGGTGATTTGGAACATAAACCAAACCCATTAGTAATTAATATAGTTAATTCAAGCAAAAATGCCTAAAATTTGTTGTACAAAAGGCGTCATAAAAGCAGGAATGCAGGTATGATGCAATACTATAATAGGGGATCATGTTGGTTGAAAAGAAAGCATGCAGCAACTCAAGCATGTTGCAAAACTGTAAAAATGGAAGTAATTGTTGCCTCACCATGATTTCCCAGTATGCAGACTCTAGTGTTATGTACCATCTTGTGCTGCCATTGTACCACCTCATGTACTCAACAAGGTACGTCATATCACTGTCCAGGAGAGGGGCAGAGCGAACAAGTTGCCCTCAGTTGCCCCATTGCTGAATATGGACAGCATGTTCTACCGCCCTGTCCTTCTCCCATTTACCCTGGAGGGATATCCTGTGAAGGTCGCTTGACGTATCCACGAACTCTAGAACTGGCTACTTCATCCCAAACTGACGGAAGACACGCTCGGGATGATGGCCCTCCACTATCCAAAAATATATCGATGGCACCTCGGCCCTCCAAATATGCTAGTTGGCAGAGCAATACGCAGGCAGGGAGCCTAGTATATGCATGTATGGGTCCCATACAATCTGCATAAGTGGACAGCCGAAATCAAATAAATTACCAACTTCCATAAAACCACAAATATCTCAAATTGATAAAACCATATAAACAGGTATGTAATGATTCAAATCATCATTCATGTATACTATTAGGTATATGATACATATTGGTCATGTGATTAAAATACACGTAGACAATCAATATGAATGGTCATACAAAAAATTATAGGAGATTTAGACGATCATCGTAAAGGGTCATGCAATAGATCATAGAAGATTTGTTTAAACGAGTTTAGAAACAATAGATTAGAGGTGATCACATTCTATTAAATGTGGTCATGCAATTGAGGACGTAAATTAACCGAATACCTGCTCTTTCTGTAGTGTAGACAGTGACGTCTAGTACGTAGCAAGGATGTGTGTGGCATGCGGTGCGGTACTCTTTGGCCCACTCCACCTAGCAAACATGGGATTTCAACAAATGCTCGTTAGTGAACTTTCAGGTGATGAAATGTGAACAATATCGTTAGTGAACTCTCTCTTACTTTACATTTAACAAACTTTGCTTTTATATTTCACAATTACAACTTACAAAATATAATTAAAAAAACTATGGAAAGGGTCATAGCACCGCAAGGTGATACCCCCATTTACTGAGGAACTAACTATACATGTATTAATAAGTGCCTATAAATAAGAGTCAGCTTGTGACATTAGTGCTGGACTTAGTGGAATCTCTTTCTATGAGATGGTTTGGGAGAAAAAAGTTGGTGTTGGAAGTTGGGTATTCAATCATAAGCTCAAGACCTCAAAGAAGTACCCATGGTTGATGCTCTACAGTGAGCCATGCCACATTAATTATAGACAAAATGAACCCATTCTAAAATTTCTGCAAATTATATGAACAGGAAAAGTTGAATGTTATATATGCTCACTGGCACAACCAACTAATTTGAACATGTTGCTGAATTTTCATATTCATACCATAATCCATTTACAAATGAAAGGAGAAGAGCTTCAAGAAGATCCGACTTTCTTCTACAATAATTACAGTTCTGAGGCCTCAAAAGAAGCATTGAATAGAAGATCCATCAGATAACTAATAAAAATTGCAATAGAGCACATTTCAGATTAGATAGAGGTTGCAGTTAAAGAGTCCAACATTAAAAGCTATTTCATTTTCCTTCTAAGACATAAGTTTTATCATATTATGATAAATTTTACTCTCATTTATTAAGGGAATAGATTATTTTAACTAAAATTTCAGGAAATTATATTGAAAACATGCAAAATTCTTGAACATAGCCCAAAATGATGCATGCCAGAGAAACACGTGCACGCCATATACATTCTTAACATAGTCATACCATAGTGATCGTCCCACTATAAGGCGCACTAAAACAATGGAGCAACATTAATTGAGTCAAAATGAGATAATTCTAATAGAAATCTCAATAAATGCATATCTTCTTATTTTATTTTTTCTTGATAAGTAAGAATAATTTTATGGAAAAGACTACTTCGTGAGTGCACGAAGAGCCTAAACAACTACAAAAATAACTAATCATGTAAAGAAGTATAATGACTCCTCAGACTTAACAATGGAATTACTGTGGGTAATTCCCCAAGCACAGAACCAGCCAAACAATGTCCTAATCAACAAAGAGTGCAATTAAGTAAAAAAACATCCCATGTCCTCAAAAGTACATTGGTTACAATCCCTCCACAAGATCCACAGCAGACATAAGGGGACTAAAATCCAGTCATCTGAAGATGTTTCCCTAACTAACTCCAGCACCCAAACAAGGGATCCATGACCGTCCTCGATAACATTCATTTTATCCCAAAAGAACAAAAAACATGACTCTACAATGCACGAGCAACTGAGCAATGAATCAATAGATGATCCACTGACTCCCCGCTGCACCAGCACATACAGCACCAACCAACTAACATGAAGCCTCTCTTCATGAGATTATCATAAGGATCTTACCCCACATTGCTGTCCACCATCTGTGGAGCCTTAACACAATAAATTATCTTCCATTGGAAGGAAAAATCACTAACACCATGTAAAAAATTGTAGTAAGAATGAATGTCAAATTTACCACTCCCTTTCAGTCTGTCACCACCCTCACTCCTGGGAATATTGGACTATAGAAGATTGAAAAAGGAATTCATCGACTCCAACTCCCAATCATTTATATCTCAATGAAAAAAAATGTCCCAGCTCCATACTACCACAGTTGGTTGCTCAAACAACTCTGGAATCTGGATACAACTCCTTCAGATTCTAATTCCCACACCAGCAAACCTTCTTAAGCTTGCACAAAATATAATGTAGCTCAGAAACAGTGAGCAAATTCAGTATCTCCTTAATGTCATTATCATGAATTGTTTGCTAGCCTAAACAGGAGCTTTATACATTCAAATTACACTTGAAAGTGACCATAACACTGCCAATTTCATAATTCATCTCTTTCCCTCTTATTTCCTCAGCAACCAACCATACCCTGACCAGTCCTAAGTAACCAACCATGCTTCTAAGTTTCTAGCTGCCCAAATATGTAAATTGACCATAATGCAATAATTCATTAATTCTCTACAACAATACAATATGAAAGCTATTGGATTTGGAAGATTGGAAAACATTTTCAATTTGAATCCTTAATTATGGGTACTTGCCATTCATACACATTTTGGAAGATTGGAAAACATTTTCAATTTCAACCCTTAATTATGGGCACTTGCTATTCATCCACAAAACATATTAAGGTTTTGTTAGTACCCACATGAAAACGCATCCAAACCACATAAATGCAGAAGATGCATCTATATAGGCCTTAGACCTCTACTTCAAGCTGTTCTTGAAGCTAAGAAAAGAGCACTGCTAGTGTAATTGAAAATTTTAAAATTAAGCAAAAATCTAACCAACAAGAATGTAATGAAACCAAGCCAAAAACTTCAAACACTCCATTTCTCTTCAATCAACCCAGATGCAACCAAAGGATTCTCTGATGGGTATCATTATAACACAAGGGAAATACTCAAAACAGTAAGTATGAGTTCTTTGGGAGCTATTTTTTCCTTAAAAATTCATTAATTCAATACCCATTTGAAATTTTTTCTCTCTAGGCTATAATTGAAATATAGTCAGCATTTTTCATTGTAATATTTTGACTCTATTTTACTTTAATTAAGTAAATAACAGAAATGAGTCTTATTGTTTTTCTTGGTGACCTAAACATATATTAGTGAATGCTTGAGAGAGATTGGATTTTCTTGATTATTTTTAAGGAGATATGATAACAAGAGAAGCTTGTTATTGGACTGCTAATTAGCCTTCCTGCAATCAATTGGTTCCATGTTAGGTCTAGGCATAAATAATTAATCTTTGTGCATTGATCTCTTCCCCTGAATAGATTTATTATTTGATTTATATGAATTAATTAAAAATTCATACCTAACCGTGGTCAAACATAAAGTCGTCCTTATCCTTAACTTGTGCTTTAAGATTCAGTGAAGGTCGCAAGGCCATTATATAAAAATTGTTACCAATGGATCACATGAACCTTGCCTATGTAGTTTGCAAATGCATGCAGTTGTTAGTTCTGTTTTTGTCTCTCTTCTTTTTTTTTTTTTTTTTTTTCAAATGCTGAGCACTGCAACCATGAGTTGCCAATTGGTTGTAGACACATCTATATATTTCAGTATCTAAGCATTGATAAGTTTGTTTTTTTTTTAGTTTGGCATATTTTTAATTATATCAAAGAGAAAAATAAAATATAATATACTATTACACATAAATAATTAATCATAACAGACACTTAGCTTGAATAATGAGAACTCAATGAACGTACCTAATGGCAAGGGGCCCTGAGTGCATTAACGGTAAAGGTGGCCTCACAATTGGGCATATTCATGAGAACCTTGAATAGGCCCACAGCTGCACCAACAACAGTGCTGCTCTAATCTGCATCACATCCTTCTTCGATGCACTACAAAGGTGCCTGTAGAACTAGGCTAATGCTGCACTACCCCAGCTATACTGTCTCGCATTGCTGATTGGGTTGGGGAACTACTGAGGCATGAGTGAGACCCGGTCTGTTGACTTGTCCATGAATAACAGGGCCCCCCATCCAAACAAGTAGGTGGTAGTGGGCATGTTGCTGCACTACTTCATCACTGGCGATCGCAGCTGGGGGAGCGGCAAACAAGTCATCAAGCCACTTGTATCTTATCCTCGCCCCAGCAAGGATAGACTTGTTTGAGTTGGGTATCGAGGGTGGAGGTTCATGGCCCATCAACTATTGGCACAGCTGACTCCAGGTCATGTCTGTCTGCCCAGTGACAGGCAGCCCATCCACCGGAATCCCCAGCATCACCTCTATATCTTGCAAGGTGATACCCATTTCTTCATGGGGTAAGTGGAATGTGTGCGTGTCCGAACACCACCGCTCTACCAACGCTGTGATCAAGGCGTGGTCGACCTCCATATCAGGAACCTTGAATAATCTAGTGAAACCTGCCGCATTGATGTATTGCATGATACGTGGGTCTAGCCCACCCTACGGTAGTACACATTTACAACGTCGAAACTTTACGACGACAGACACCTCCTACATATGGACGAGCATTGTGTTAGGTAGTGCACACTAGGTAATTATAAAACGACTATGTATTAATTATACAACTACATACATCATCGGCAGCGTGCCTCCAAAGCAGAGTTGACTGAAGATCCGGCTGCCACCGCAACTGGGTATCATCGTTGGGTCCAGGATCCACTTTATCCACTGCTTGCATATCTAACATGATAGCAAATAGATTGTTAGCAATTATGAAGGATTCACTCTATGACAAGATATAATTACAATAGCAAATCATGTCTTCTTTCATATATCAAACCATATAGTTATCAAATGGTGGGTCAAAACTCAAAATTCACATATCAAATGATGTTCTAAAATTTTCTGAATAAATTGAAAGAAATAGTATATGCCATATAAAAAAGAAAGATGACCATATAATGATCAAGTATTGCCAGAATTGGATTACTAGCAAACTCATGATCAACTAAATGAAAGATGACCATATAATGAATCAGCATAGAATTCACCCACTTAATAAATAAAGAGAAGAATAATTTCTCTTCATGAAAGGACAAATAAAAATAAAAATTGTTTCATGTTCCGATCCATGGCTGGATTTCCATATCAAAGTAACCAGATCACTACCATGGTAACAAACCATATCATGATCCTACTTATTGCAATCAAAAGCTTAGGAGCAAGAATTACTAAGCTGACTGTATAATTTTTCGAGTAACAGGCCTACAAAATGATCACTTGGGGGTTCAAAATGAATAACTTATAATTGTATGAAATAAATGAGTAGCAATTGAGAAGAACAAATTAAATGCAGAAATAAATAGAGATCATAGATGAATTGAATAAAAAAAACAGATTGGCTACCGAATATAAAAGAGAAGGAAATATTGTCATCTAGGAAATGAGATATAATGTAAATGAGAGGATGAGGTTTGGATAATCATTTGGTTTTCATGAATTAAGGCGCCCTTCTCGCTACCTTTGCTACCAACTCTCACATATATTACCCATTCTTCATGAATCTGGATATCATTTTAAATAAAACCAACATATATAATTATATATACACCATTTCAGACAATTAAGTCATTCATGTATCTGGAGTACCCTAAAGTTTCAGAGATGCAAAATTCAGAGATGGAGCTGGGAGCAAATTGAGTAATGATGGCTTGATGCAAAATTTCAGAGATCATGGCATTTTGATTTTCGACACGACAATGCGGCATGCCTACTTACATGGTACACACAGGCATCCCTGCTTCACTGATGGGTAGATTATTAATTGTGCTAAAATTTTTAATTTGTTTTTCGATTAGTAGATTATTGTTGTTTTGGCTAATTTTTATTGTTATTATGTGGACTATTTTTGGTTTAAGTTAAGGGATCCCAAGATTATGTTAGGGTGACTATGTTTAATTTTCTTGAGTCTAGATTCTAAATCAGCCTTACATATGATTTTAAGACAATCACTTTTCCAATGTAATGACTAACACACTTTGTAACAAGATTACAAGTCACAACATTGTTTCCAAAAACAACATTTGCGAAAGCTCTAATGCCGACTTCAAAACAACATTTACAAGTTCTTATGGCAAGGCTTCTAGTATTATGTAACTACTAAACAATCACAGTATATTAATAGCAAGTCGTTAATTAATGTGATGCACTGTAAAGATAAAGTTCAAGAAAAAAAATAAATAATTGTGATACATATTTCAATTAACAAATAAAATTAAATTAGAGAATTTGTAGGAAAAATCCTATTTGATTTAATTAGATCAAACATAATTTTATATAGTGATATAAAAAAAGATGGTGAGTTCTAGGTTAAACTAACTTAGTTCAACAATATTTATAATGCTAAACCACCCACCCCCCCCCCCCCCCCCACCCCACCCCACCTCTCACACACACACACATATATATTAGATTGTTGATGATGGGAAATGGTATGATTTTAGAACCTTGTGAGACAATATCAAGAGAAATCAACAAATGCATGAGAAATTCCAGCAAAAAATATCTATCTCTGAATTTTATTAGAAATTTCTTCTTTCTGAAGTTGCATTTAGAATCAAGTAGTTGTTGATTCTCTTGTATGTTCTTACCACATGCATGGAGTACCCTAAAAAAATGAATCTAAATATTCCAAGCAAAACCAAATAATAAAAAAATGCAGCACAAAACAGTAATCAACGGCAGAACAACTTACCTGTAATCAACGGCAGAGCAACTTACCTGTAATCAACATCGGCAAGTACGGTAAGGGTTCGATGGAAGCACCAGGGTTCTGGCACTGATTGAAGAGGGTGAGAGAGACTAGATAGGGAGAGTGAGACTGATGGTGAGTGGAGGAGAGTGAGGAAGAGTGATCGCAGAGAGTGAGGGAGAGTGTACAGGGAGAGAGTGAACAGGCGTTGTGAGACATTAGGGATTCAAATTGTTAAGGAAAACTCGATTTTCTAGTTCCCGAGTTATGCATGTATACACGAGCATTTTTTATTGGAAAAAGCTACGTCTGCTTTGCCAGCATGGCACAACACTCATACTAACTTGACTATAGGAATATCGAGGTTTTTATTAACTCGCTTATAGGATAATCGAGTTTTATATGAAAAATCGACCCTTACATTATCGAGTTTCAAAGTAGGGGCACGTCCCTAAATAGTTTGAGAAATAAGGCAAAATACTGGAAAGTTTGTGAGAAAGGAGTAAAACCCCATTTTGGCCTATGTATTATACGTCAGAAATTGTTTATTTCAATGTACGTGGATCTTATCTAGTATTAAAGTTGTTGATAAATTTACTTCAAGGAAGTTTTACTATTTCTAGTTGGCTTGCACAATTTAGTCGTTCATGTACACACCTCATAATTAACAAGCCAAGCCCATGGTTGTCTTACATTTCCCTGTGCCGTATTGTTGTGTCTTCTGTTGATCATCTTCAATCTTCTAATTTTGATCTCTGTCCTTTGTGTCATTTGCTAGTTATTGTTTACATTTTTTGGTAAAACTTTGGCGGCTTGCTTGAAGGATACATGTGAACTGGTTGATGAAGATGAATAGAACATTAATAAGTAGTCTTCAATTTCTTCAAGAAATAATGACCTTGGAAAAGGATGGAATTACATTTTGTGACTTGTGAGATTACAACTGCATGCACTAGCAGCATTTTGGGTATTGCACAGAGACCACCTAGACCCATCTATATATAATAATAAGTAAAGTAGAGAAAAAATCCAATTAAATTTCAAATTGAAATTCAATTAGAGTCTAATTTTGCACTACGTGTCTCATCTAATCTAAATTTTAGAATTTTGTGCCAAGTGAGTTAATCTATATATATAATAATAGGTGAAGCAGAGAGAGTGTGAAATTGAATTCCAAATTAGAAGTCTAATTATGTGCCACGTGTACACACCAAATTAGAATTCCTAATTTTGTGCCATGTGTCTAGAATCTGAAATTGAAGTTGAATTTTGTATCATGTGGCTAAATGTATATGAACTCATTCTCATTAAAACCACTTCTATGTATCGGGTCAAGTGAGTTATTGTGCTAATTAAGTTTTTTCTTGATTTTGTAGTTAAACATGAAAACCAAAGAGATTAATATCGGTGAGATTGAAGTTGAATTTTGCATCATGTGGTTAAATGTACGTGGGCTCATTCTCATTAAAACCACTTCTATGTATCGGGTCAAGTGAATTACTGTGGTAATTAAGTTTTTTCTTGATTTTACAATCAAACGTGAAAACCAAAGAGATTAATATCGGTGTCATGCTCAGACCCTGAAACAGACTTCCCCAACTTTTTCCGTGCTATTAAGATCAAAACGATATGTGGGCATTTGTCTATTTATTTATTGATGCTTATTCAATGTAGGAACAAATATTATTTCTGTGTCTAATTTATGATTCAGGGCTGGGGTTTCAATGGGTTTTAGGATTTTTATTCTATTTTGTTTTATTTTTTGCTTATTCAATGTAGGAACAAATATTATTTTTATCTTTAACTTATCACTTATGATTAGTGGCAAGAGTTTTAATGGATTTTAGGATTATTAATTTATCTATGCTTATTCAATGTACGTGAGAACAAATATTATCTTTCTTTTTTTTTTTTCTTTTTTTTTTTTGTCTTTCTAAAGAAAAAAAGTTTATTTTTTATGTCCAATTGTTGAATTTCAACTACAAATGTTGGTTCCTTGCAGTTTAATGTTGAATTTTTTTTTTTTTGTACAGAAACGCTTTCAAAATGATGAACATGTTTATAAAGCATTCCAAGACATTATGAATGTGTGCCAGAAGGAGCACAAGGGCATAACAATTAAGGCCTACAATGAGGTTCGCGTGTCATGGCTTTTTTTTTTTTTTTTTTTTTTTTATTCTAAAGTTTTCTTATTCATGTAACTTTTAGTAGTCTTAGTGGGCTGGATTTTAATATTCTTAGTGGTTTTTGTTTTACAATTTTCAGGTTGCAACTCTTTTTTATGATCATCCAGATTTGCTTGATGATTTTTCAAGATTTTGGGTTGATTTTTATTAAATCTATATATCTATATATATAATAATAGGTAAAGCAGAGGCAGTGTGAAATTGAATTCCAAATTAGAACTCTAATCGTGTGCCACGTGTACACACCAAATTAAAATTCCTAATTTTGTGCCATGTGTCTAGAATCTGAAATTGAAATTGAATTTTGCATCATATGGTTAAATGTATGTGGACTCATTCTCATTAAAACCACTTCTATGTATCGGATCAAGTGAGTTATTGTGCTAATTAAGTTTTTTCTTGATTTTGCAGTTAAACGTGAAAACCAAAGAGATTAATATCGGTGAAATTGAAGTTGAATTTTGCATCATGTGGTTAAATGTATGTGGACTCATTCTCATTAAAACCACTTCTATGTATTGGGTCAAGTGAGTTATTGTACTAATTAAGTTTTTTCTTGATTTTGCAGTCAAACGTGAAAACCAAAGAGATTAATATCGGTGATAAGAACTTGGTTTGGGTACATTGCATAATTTCCAAAAAGATAGCAAAGCCAGAGTTTGCATCTTTGTTATAAATTGCTTACAAAGTTTGCATCTTTACATTTGCACTGAGTTTCGGATTAAAGTGCTTTCTTATTGGTTCTGACACTGAGTTTTGTTTATTATTCACTTACAAAGTTTGCATCTTTACATTTTTTATAAATTGCTAATATGTTATTAGATGCACATTATGCCTAAAATTCACTATCCTTATATTTGGCTTTTTGTTCAGGTTTGGCACCTATAACAATGAAGAAAGCACTGCTGTGGACCGATGGATTATACTTTTTGCAGGCTGCAAAGGAACTTAGTGATCAATGGAATCTCACGCGAATTGGAGAGGACGCTGCTGTAGATGTCTGGATGGCAGATGTGAGTCACTATGTTTTTAAAATTTTCAATAAAGGTAAAGGTTATGAATAATGTAAATTTTTCAGAGAGAGATTTATTATTCTATATTTACGCAAGTTTGGTCGCCTTCTTAGAGTGGATCACTCCACCTTGTCTTTCCACTAGAATTTTTTATTCAGATTGTTACAATTTAAGCCGAAATTTTATTTGAATTTTCCTATTGTTGTTACTATCATATATTATCATTCCAATTGTTCAATTAGAATCTGAAATTGGAGTCCAATTTTACTATACACGTGTACAATCTAATTATTTTTAATTTTCCTGTCATGTGTAGAAGACAATGAGATAAAATTAACAACACATTAAACACTCATGCTTTGGGAATTGGTAGTACCAATCTAAATGCATTGAACCTACTTCGTGATAATACAACTATGAAGGATGTATAAAAACACGCACAAACCCATCTCTTTATAAAAAGAGATTGGAGAGAATTTCTTTTATTAGCCATGGAACTTCAGAGGTTTTTTCTTCACACAAATGTCCATCATGTTACAAAATGACTCATTGTAAAACTACAAAATGAGTACAACTCTAAGAGTTTTTTTTTTTTTTTTTTTTTTTAATTTAAAATTTTTTAAGCTACGAAAATTTCAATCACCAATAGAGATTGAAGATTCAAAAGCATGAATGGATCTTTTGGATAAACATTGTCACCAAAGTTCATCTTTCTGTGTAAAATATATATATTGCTAAGTTTTGTTAATGAAATTTTCTGGTTAATAATATGAATTTAGACTTAACTGAGCCTTTTAAACATGAATAAACTCATGATTAATAATATATCCATTCCCATGCGGTAGCATGGGCCTACATACTAGTTTAGTATAAAAATTGAATTTCAATTAGAGTTTAATTATATGCCATGCGTCTCATCTAATCTAAATTTTTAATTTTTTGTGCCAAATTAGTTAATTTAATGTAGAAAATGAGGAGTCCAATATAATAAACCATAAAAAACATAATCATATAACTAAAAAAATTCAAATTTATAAGTCATCTATATATATATATATATATTCATAGGTAAAACTTAGAGAAAGTTGAATTAGAATTTGAAACTATAATCCAATTCTGTAGATGTCTAAATTTATGTGGAGACTACACCATAATTATCCACTTAAGCATGTGCCATGTGTCTACTTAAGTTTTTTAATATTTGTTTCAAGTGAGTTAATAAGTGCAAAATACTAAGAATCTAATATAAATGAACTATAAAAATTAAAAAAAAAAAAAAACAATTACATATACTCAATAAAATTCACCACATGTTTCTCCAAAAAAAAAAAAAAAATCACCACACGTTCTATCTTATTAAAAAATAGAAAAACAAATCATTATAAGTAGTATAAAATTTAGGTAAGAATTTTAATATGTAACTAATTATATTTACTTTAAAAAAATAATTTGACTAATTATTTATATTTTATGATAAAAATTGTGTTTATTTTTAAATGTATCTATACGTATACATGAATGCATGTGTTATATTTTAAAAAAAAAAAAAATAATTTGACTAATTATTTATATTTTTATAATAAAATTTTTGTTTAATTTTAAATGCATCCATGCATTTGTATGGAGTTACATGCTAGTGTATCATAATATATGTCACCACCTAAATACATAAAATATGTTTTTTGAGCACGCAAAAATTGACGTTTGCCTAATTTAAATACTCACGATAGTTCATTAATTACTCATTATTAATCAATTAGTACTAAAATATGTACAACATAATATGATTAGGTTTGTTTTGGTTTAAGATATACTGAATTTTATCTTATTCTTAATAAAGTTGCGATCCTTTCATAAATAATAATAATAATAATAATTCTTAGGTTCTAAGACTTTAAGAATTAATGTATTAGAACTTCAATTTGTAATATGTTGGCAAACTATGATCAAAACACAGAGTCTAGGTTTAAGCTTACTCAAAGTGTGTTTAATTGTAAAATTGGAATCGAGTGATTATAGAAGTTATTGGACAAAATCTGTATGGCTCAATCGATCAAAAATTAGATTCGATCGATCAAACTTGTGCAGATTTAATTTTCTACAGAATTTCCAATTCAGCCCAAGCCTATATGACGTGTAGGGTTAAGTGTTTTACTTCAAGTATAAAAGCAAAAACCCTAGCTATGTTTTAGAGGTCTTTTGAAGAGTTGTGTGTTGAATCTTCTGTGAGATCTAGATGTGTTTGCCTTTATACACACACATAGAGTTATCAAGATTAAGATTCGCGTCAATAACTTGATAATCTCTTCAGTTGCTGCATAAAGAACTTTAAAGAAAATCTGAAACTTTTGAGTGGAATCTCAAAGTCACAAGTAGGAGAACTTGTGGTTGCTGCAGATTAAAGAAGAAGTAGTCCGTGGACTTAGAGCTGTCATGTGGTCGTGGTAGTAAGTTTTCTACTCGAGGTAGCAATAGGATGTTAGTGGTCTAAGTTCTATTGTAAAAATTTCAATTCTTTCATAGTGGATTAGTTTTACCTTGAGAATAGCTGGGTTAAATCCTCCCCAGGTTTTTTACAAGTTAGTTTTTCCTAAGTTATCATATCGTTGTATACTTTATATTTCCACATTATTTACATGATATGATTTTATTGTGTTAACCTAGAACTGAACAGTTTATCTAAGTAATCACTTTGCTAAATAACTAGATTAAACAACTCGAGTTAAGGGGTCTAAAAACATACAATAATCATAATAATAAACCAAATTTGTATTATATATATATATATATATATTTATATATTACAATATATATAGAATTTTTATTTGGTTTTAGTTATGAAGCACAAATTGTTTTTCGGTTGAACTTTCTCATACATTTTATAAGTTAGCATTTAGTTTAAAACAATTAAAATCCTTTCAATTTTGCCCAAAGCCTTGCAGCCGGTGAAAATAGATTTGATTCTCTAGCTCAATTCCAAAGCATGCATTTCTAGGCTTGCTAGCAATTAGAAACAGATTGGATGATAACCATATATAGACTACTGCAATGGGGTTTATACATAAACAATATTGAGTGTAGAGCTCGTTTCTTCTTTAAATGCCCTTTCTCCAAGAGGATTTGGAGATATATTATGCTTGTGTGCACGTCTTGCTAAATTGGGTTGGTGTGAAACTGCTTCATAATGTACTGGTTCCTTATTGAAATGAAATGGTCATTTATCTTAAAAAAAAAAAAAAAAACAATTAGCCACTTTTACAGGAATTAAGTATCTGTTTAGGAATAACTTATTTACCTTTTTACGTGCTAAAGTAAGAAAAAAAATAAGATTTTAAAAAGTTGTACATAAAAGCTAAAGTTAAGCTAATAATTTTTTTTTTTTTTAAGAAACTAAGCTTATAAACTCTAGCCAAACAGAAACTAAAGGTTTGGTCCAAACTTTTTTCTTTCCATATATTGTTTAGAACTTTTATATATTTTTAGTAAATTTGATAATTTTTCTGAATCTTGCCCCCATCTTGTTAAAATTTCCCAAATATTAACATATGGATAGAGAACAAAATAATGTACGTGTGGGAATTTTTTATTTTTTATTTTTTATTTTATTTTTTTTTTTTTATTTATTTTTTTTTTTGCATATGGAGTGTGACGAGGGGTTGGGGTTGGGGTTAGGGCCGATTACTCTAGATCCTATGGACTTGGGTCATCAATTTGGCCCAAAATTCTATACAGCCAATTCTCCATTAACCAGCCCCATTTTATGGTCAGCTATCGTTATTTCAGTCCAAGCAACAAGAATCCACAAAGCTTGAGCCTAGTGCAACTAAAATGAAGTGTTGGGACAAAATTGCTTTTTGCCCTTTTCAAAAAAAAAAAAAAAAAATCCAGCATTTTGCCCTCTTTCTCAAACTAATTAGGGAAATACCCCTCTTTTGAAAATCGAGTTTCTCAAAATCGATTTAGGCCCTATAACGACTTTTTTAAGGAGCCTATAGTGATGTTTTAAGGACCTATAATGGTGTTTTGTAACTCGATATACATAAAATCGAGTTATAGGTAAAAAAAAAAAGAAAAGAAAATAGCATGTAACTCGACTTTATGAAGATCGAGTTACAAAATGTCACTATAGGTCCTTAAAACGTCACTATAGACTCCTTAAAAACACCGCTATAGGGCCAAAATTGATTTTGAGAAACTTAATTTTCAAAAGAGAAACATTTCCCTAATTAGTTTGAAAAATATGGCAAAATGCTGGATTTTTTTTTTTGAAAGGGGCATTTGCCCATTTTCTCCTGAAGTGTTGTTAGCTAAATTTGTGAAATTTCCTAGGGTCAAATAAGAGATTTAGGATTTAATTTCCACTTACACCAAAAATCAATTAGATTTTTGGTCTAATTATAAAAAAAAAAATATATCAGAAGTGGATGTCATAGCCTGAAACTCTCATAAAATAAAATAAATAAATCAATTCAAGTGTTGTTTGTCCCACACTATTTTGAATTGTTTGATCACGTTGTTGTGGAAGTTCATGTTCAACCGCGATAATAAGAAATCCGTTAAAAAACATCTGATTATCAAATAGGGGATAAAATGGCAGGTGTTTTTTAAGAAACATACATAGCCGAAAGTCACGAAACATAGTAGTGTGTACTTGCCGAAAGTACACTAGAAGACTATATGGACCATGATGATCATCATGGTCCTTATAGTTTCTTAGGGTACTTGTTGGATCTTATTCATTACTTGCAGGCCAATCACCTATGATCAATTATACTATTTTTTAAAACAAAGTTTCAGTCTTACTAGTTTGATACTTTTTATTTGCAATTAATGTTTGATTTCCATGAGAAGAATTTTAATATAATAAGATCACAGCCCATCTGTATGGGTGATCATCGATCAAGCTTCCAAAAAAGTAAGCTATGATCATATAGTCTCTTTTCGAAACTAAAACTATAACTAGAAGCATAAATATATTCTATTATAAAACAAGAAGCAATGCTGATGATAACCCTTGCGTAAATGTTCATTTTATAAGAGCATAGCTTGAGCACATGGTAATTAAGGTCGTACTCGTCCCTTGGATTTCACTTATTCTTTTCTTCTTTGTCTTCTTTCTGTGGTTGTGCTTTTCTTTGTATAGACAAAGCATCAAGCTTTTTTAAAGTGCAAAGAATAATTTTGTAGCCTCTTTTTCAAGTTAACACTAAAACTGGAAACGTATATATTCTATCAAGACAAGAAGCAACCCCCACCACAAGTTCCATTGATTCGTTTCTTCTTATTTCTTTGCATTCTCTCTCATTGTTTATGCTATACTTCATTCAGTGTCAAATATATCTTTTGACACTTTATGCCAATATGCAATGACAAGTTGTCACTACAATTAATCATGTTGAGTGCCCCAGTGATATTCGTTGGGCTTTTAAATTTATATATTTTTAAAAACTGAAGTGTAACATTTATTGTTGATACGCTCTAGTTGAGCCATATCGGCGTTCACGTCATTATTTTTATTTTTATTTTTCCAATTTTCTTATAACTGTTTTTAACATTTTTTTTTTAATATTTACACTTCTCCAACCTTTCTCCCTCCCTTACATTTTCATTTCCCCACTACTTCTTCAACCTTTCTCCCTTCCTTGCCTTTTCATCTCCCCACTACCCTCTAAATTAATATCTTTGTTCCTCTTTCCCTTCAACTTCCTTTATTTTTGTTTTTTCATATTCACACCCTCTAACTATAAATTTGTCGTTATCTTTTTCATTCTATGCATAGTTTTCCCTCATAACAAAAAGGTTGTTTCTCTCTCTCTCTCTCTCTCTCTCTCTCTCAAATTTTTGGTGGATTTTTTATTTTTATTTTTCTTGCATATCTGCTTTAGGTTGATAATTTTTTATACTCTTTAAAACTCTACTTTGGGTTAATGCAATTTGGTTTTGTTTTTTAATTTTTTTTGTTGTTCTTTTTGATTGTTAAATGTTATCCTATTGCATTATAAAAAATTAAATATAGCATATAAAAATATAATATTATTCTATTACGCAGCATGAATTGGATAATTTGGTATTTATTTTAAATTGATATTTCTTCTATTGCATAGCATGATTTTTTATAGTGCTCAACCTAGATGTTAACTATGAGATTTTACTAATCTATATATTTCTAAAAGTTGAAGCGTAGCATTTATTGTTGTTACGCTCTAGTTGAGCCACGTTAGCGTCCACGTCATTATCTTTTTCTTTTTTTTTTTCCCAATTTTCCTATAATTGTTTTTAACATTATTATTATTATTATTATTATTATTATTATTATTATTTTATAACAATGCATATATAGAAATTCAAGTCTTAAATTTTGCTAATAATTTTTTATTTGACAATATGTTTTGAGTGGATGAAATTACAAAAAATTGTTTTTCTAATTGGTTCAATTAATCATTGTTAAGTTTTATTAATTTTCTTAGTTACATTTTTTGGTGTTTTGGATTGTAGGCAGAAAAAATAAAGTTAGAAAAAGTTTGTTTAAAACTAAAAGAATGATTTCCAAATTTTATATTCTTATTAATGATTCACAAAATGTTATAAATAACTTTTATTAAAAAATGAATATTTTCATTAACCTGCCCTTTGAATTTTTGAGAAAAATTGTATTGTTTTCATTTTGGCACGACAAAGTTTATATTTATGATTTATGATTGTTCCATATTACATTTATAATTGTTCCTAAAATAAATAAAAATATGATTAGGAAATACATTACTTTTTATTAAATTAGTTTAAATTGTAAATATATATATATATATATATTTACTAAAACCACCATAAAATAATTATTACGTGCAACGCGTGGGTTCGCTGCTAGTTCATTATAAAAGCTGGATATAAATGAATATTGACAACGCCTCTAATTAATTTACCTTCACCACTTTCAGCGCACTTGCTAATTAATCACTTTCTGTTGTATTCTATTGTCAACCCAACTTAACTTTTACTCTCCTACTATGGTTGATGCACTACTTACTTCATTTCGTTCAAGTAATTTATCTCTACTTTCTGGTAGGAAAGGTTTTAGTTAGCTCAAATTGAGAAACCAAAATGCTTAAACATAATTTTAAAGTATTTTGCTATGCAAGTTATCGCTTTGCTCACAGAGGAATATTTTGGTAACAAGATATATGTATTATACGTCAGAAATTGTTTGTTTCAATGTAAGTGGATCTTATCTAGTATTAAAATTGTCGATAAATTTACTTCAAGGAAGTTTTATTATTTCTAGCTGGCTTGCACAATTTAGTTGTTCATGTACACACCTCATAATTAACAAGCCAAGCCCATGGTTGTCTTACATGTCCCTGTGCCGTATTGCTGTGTCTTCAATTTCTTCAAGAAATAATGATCCTGGAAAAGGATCGAATTACATTTTGTGACTTGTGAGATTACAATTGCATGCACTAGCAGCAAATTGGGTATTGCACAGAGACCACCTGGACCCATTTATCATAATATATGTCACCACCTAAATACATAAGATATGTTTTTTGGGCACTAAAAAATTGACGTTTGCCTAATTTAAATATTCACAAGAATTCATTAATTACTCATTATTAATCAATCAGTACTAAAATATGTACAACATAATATGATTGGGTTTGTTTTGGTTCAAGATATACTGAATTTTATCTTATTCTTAATAAAGTTGCGATCCTTTCATAAATAATAGTAATAATAAATCAAATCTATATTATATATATTACAGCATACATACATAAGTTTTAGTTTGGTTTTAGTTATGATCGCAAATTGTTTTTTGGTTGAACTTTCCCATACGTTTTATAAGTTGGCATTTAGTTTAAAACAATTAAAATCCTTTTGATTTTGCCAAAAACCTTCTAGCCGGTGAAATGGGGTTTATACAGAAACAACGTTGAATGTAGAGCTCATTTCTTCTTCAAATGCTCTTTCTCCAAGAGGATTTGGAGAAATATATTATGCTTGTCTGTTTGTCTTGCTAAATTGGGTTGGTGCAGAGGCGGAGCTAGGAATTTTTGTTTGGGGGGGCCAAGTTGCAGTATCAATATATTTATCAATACAACCCCCCAAATACACATATACACACGCTTTTTTATTATATGTACACTTTTTTATTTGATAAGTTATATATGTACAAAAACCCAAAAAAAAAAAAAAAGCATATTATTTTCAATCAAAATTATGTTTGATGGTGATCTTTTATAAAATAAAATTCATTTTTACCATTTTTATAGTGAAATTCTTTAAAAAATTTCATTTTCGATACAAATTATCTAATTTTATACTAAACTAAGTAAAAAATCTTTCAATTGAACTAATGAAATTTTCAAAAATATGAATAATCCAAAATTTGGAGGAATAAGTTAGGCTCCAAATATATTTGAAGCTATCTTGCTCTAACCTATTATGTGGCAACTAAATAGACATTTCATGTGTAGTTTTAGTGACATTATTTTTTTAATGAGTCAATGATTTGTTAATTACCACATAACTGGTTGAAAAATATATAGATTCAAACATATTTGGTGCCAAACTTTATCAAATATTTAACACTTATAAGAACACATTTTATAATAAAAAATAGAATTGCGAAAAATAATGTTATGTCTATATAACTACTAGACCAATTATTTTTTTTAAGAGCATCATTGAACTGAATCAAATATTTGGCGTGGAAACTCTTTTTTTTTGTAGACTAAATTTTAAAAATATTTAAATAATTATATATATTTAAAAAAATTTCAAAATTTGGGGGGGTGGGGCGCCATGGCCCCCCCACCCTTACACATAGCTAAGCCCCTGGGTTGGTGTGAAATAAGATTTTACCTGCTAATGCAAGAAAGAATAAAATTTTAAAAAGTTATACATAAAAGCTAAAGTTAAGCTTATAAACTCTTTTTTTTTTTTTTTGTGGAGAAATTAAGCATATAAACTCTAGCCAAACAGACACTGAAGGTCTGGTCCAAACTTTCTTCTTTCCATATATTGTTTAGAACTCTTATATATTTTCAATAAACTTGATAACTTTTCTGAATCTTGCCCCCATCTTGTTAAAATTTCCCAAATATTAACAGGGATAGAGAACAACCTAATGTTCGTGTGAGGATTTTTTTTTTTTTTTCTTTTTTTTTTTGGGGGCATATGGAGTGTGACGAGGGGTTGGGGTTGGGCCTGATTACTAAAGATCCTATGGACTTAGGTCATCAATTTGGCCAAAAATTCTATACAGCCGATTCTCCAATAACCAGCGCCATTTTATGGTTGGTTTTATCGTTATTTCAGTTCAAGCAACAAGAATCCACAAAGCTTGAGCCTAGTGCAACTAAAATGAAGTGTTGTTAGCTCAAACTTGTGAAATTTTTTATTGTCAAATAAGAGATTTAGGATTTGATTTCCATTTACACTAAAAATCAATTAGTATTTTGATCTAATGATAAAAAAACAATTATCAGAAGTGAATATCATAGCCTGAAACTCTTTTAAAATAAAATAAATAAATAAATTCAAGTGTTGTTAGTCGTGCTTCCCACACTACAGGTTGTATTTTGAATTGTTTGATCACGTTGTTATGGAAGTTCATGTTCAACCGCGATAATAAGAAATCCATTGAAAAACATCTGATTATCAAATAGGGGATAAAATGGCAGGTGTTTTTTAAGAAACATACATAGCCAAAAGTCACGAAACATAGTAGCGTGTGTACTTGCCGAAAGAAAGTTTCAGTCTTACTTGCAGGCCAATCACCTATGATCAATTATACTATTTTTTAAAAGAAAGTTTCAGTCTTACTAGTTTGATACTTTTTATTTGCAATTAATATTTGATTTCCATGAGAAGAATTTTAATATAATAAGATCATAGACCATCTGTATGGGCAATGCATCGATCAAGCTTTCAAAAAAGTAAGCTACGATCATATAGTCTCTTTTTGAAACTAACTCTAAAACTAGAAGCATAAATATATTCTATTGTAAAACAGGAAGCAATGCTTATAATAATCCTTGCGTAAATGTTCATTTTATAAGAGCATAGCTTGAGCACATGGTAATTAAGGTCGTACTCGTCCCTTGGATTTCACTTATTCTTTTCTTCTTTGTCTTCTCTCTGTGGTTGTGCTTTTCTTTGTATAGACAAAGGCATCAAGCTTTTTTAAAGTACAAAGAATAATTTTATAGCCTCTTTTTCAAGTTAACACTGAAACTAGAAACGTATATATTCTATCATGACAAGAAGCAACCCCCACCAGAAGTTCCATTGATTCGTTTCTTCTTATTTCTTTGCGTTCTCTCTCATTGTTTGTGCTATACTTCATTCAGTGTCAAAGATATCTTTTGACACTTTATTCCAATATGCAATGACAAGTTGTCACTACAATTAATCATGTTGAGTGCCCGAGTGATATACGTTGGGCTTTTAAATCTATATCTATATATTTCTAAAAGCTGAAGCGTACTATTTATTGTTGCTACGCTCCAGTTAAGCCACATCAGCATCCACGTTATTATCTTTCTTTCTTTTTTTTCTAATTTTCCTATAATTGTTTTTAACATTTATTTTTTTTAATATTTACACTTCTCCAACCTTTCTCCCTCCCTTACATTTTCATCTTCCCACTACTTCTCCAACATTTCTCCCTTCTTTACCTTTTCATCTCTCTACTACCCTCTAAATTAATATCTTTCACCCTGATAGGCCAAGAATGTATTGACCACTTATGATGAATTAACAAATTAATTAGCCAAGTTAATTAATTAATTCAATTAGCATGCAATATGCGTGGTAGCACAAATAAATTACTAAATAACTAAATGCAGCGGAAATTAAATTGACACGATGATTTGTTTACAAATGGGGAAAACCTACATGGCAAAAACCCTATCGGGTAATTTTGAGGTCACCACTTCAAAGAATCCACTATTATCAAAACAAGCGGTTACAAGTAAAGGAATCCTAGTACCTTATACCAACCTACAGTTGAACCCTTACCCCAATACTCAATTGGATTTGTTCTGTAATGACAATCTCTCCTTTTAGTGCATGGCTTCCAGTACCTGACTAACCAATCGATGTGTGGATCCCAGTACGCGGCTTACTCACCAACTTGAGAAAGATGTTGGCTGCAAAGTTCATCAGTTCATCACATGATGAAGATCACGAAACTCTTTGGTTACAAAACCCAATGGTGTACAAACACAGCAAGTTCTTCAAGAGAAAGATGAACTAGGGCAAATTTAATCTCCAGTCACAATTTGCATGAACAAAACTTTGCTTCACACTTGCGCAACCTTTGACGGCCCTTAAAACAATCCTTATATATGTTTAGAGTTGTGAGAAAAAAAGGCCTAAACATGTACCTACGGATTGGATGAAAATAAGAACTGAAAATCTGTTTTTCATAAATCTCGATAGATAGCTTATCTATCGAGAAGCTGTCGAGCATCAGGCTAGAACGGCTTTTTAAACCTCGATAGATACTAGCTATCGAGCTTTAAAATCTAGCACTTCTTTACTTATTTCTTGGACAGACTTGAATGACTTTAATACTTGAACTTGAAACCTTGTTTCTTGAAGTATTAAATACATCATAGATCTATCCAATTTTATGTAAAGTGCATTTTGTCAAAAGATTAGCCAATTACATAAAATATTGACATATGTTCCTAACATGATTCACATATGTCCTAAGACTTCCTCTTTCCCTTCATCTTCCTTTATTTTTTTCTTTTCTTTTTCACACCCTTTAACTATAAATTTGTCGCTATCTCTTCCATTCTATGCATAGTTTTCTCTCATAACAAAAAGGTTGTTTCTCTCTCTCTCTCTCTCTCTCTCTCTCAAATTTTTGGTGGATTTTTTTA
Organism: Quercus gilva; assembly: GCA_023621385.1. Classification (NCBI taxonomy): domain Eukaryota; kingdom Viridiplantae; phylum Streptophyta; class Magnoliopsida; order Fagales; family Fagaceae; genus Quercus; species Quercus gilva. The sequence goes on from CM042477.1 coordinate 98,483,639, forward strand.
TTTTTCTTGCATATCTGCTTTAGGTTGATAATTTTTTATACTCTTTAAAACTCTACTTTGGGTTAATGCAATTTGGTTTTGTTTTTTGATTTTTTTTTTTTTTTTGTTCTTTTTGACTGTTAAATGTTATCCTAATGCGTTATAAAAAATTAAATATAGCATATAAAAATATAATATTATTCTATTACGCATGAATCGGATAATTTGGTATTTATTTTAAATTGATATTTCTTCTATTACATAGCATGATTTTTTTATAGTGCTCAATTTAGATGTTAATTATAAGACTTTACTAATATATATATTTCTAAAAGCTGAAGCATAGCATTTATTGTTGCTACGCTTTAGTTGAGCCATATCAGCGTCCACGTCATTATCTTTTTTTTTTTTTTTTCAATTTTCCTATAATTGTTTTTAACATTTTTTTTTAAATATTTACACTTCTCCAACCTTTCTCCCTCTCTTACCTTTTCATCTCCCCACTACTTCTCCAACCTTTCTCCCCCATTCCTTACCTTTTCATCTCTCCACTACTTCTCCAAACTTTCTCCTTTCCTTACCTTTTCATCTCCCCACTACCCTCTAAATTAATATCATTCTTCCTCTTTCCCTTCATCTTCCTTTATTTTTGTCTTTTCTTATTCACACTCTCTAACTATAAATTTGTCGCTATCTTTTCCATTCTATGCATAGTTTTCCCTCACAACAAAAAGGTTGTTTCTCTCTCTCTCTAATTTTTGGTGGTTTTTTATTTTTCTTGCATATCTGCTTTAGGTTGATAATTTTTTATACTCTTTAAAACTCTACTTGAGGTTAATGCAATTTAGTTTTGTTTTAAATTTTTTTTTTTTTTTTTTGTTCTCTTTGATTGTTAAATGTTATTCTATTACGTTATAAAGAATTAAATATAGCATAGAAAAATATAATATTATTTTATTACATATCATGAATTGGATAATTTGATATTTATTGTAAATTGATATTTCTTCTATTACATAGCATGATTTTTTATAGTGCTCAATTTAGATGTTAACTATGAGACTTTACTAATTTTTGTTTATTATTTAATCCTTTGTGGTGGAAAAAGTATTCTTAACAATTGTCTTAGAAGTACACTATAATGCCATTTATTTAGAGAAAAGCAAAGGTTAACCAAATAAAAATAATTGGATAGGTGACAAATTTTTGCTTTGGCAATTTTATTTTAATTATTATTATTATTATTATTTTATAACAATGCATATATAGAAATTCAAGTCTTAAATTTTGCTAATAATTTTTTATTTGATAATATGTTTAGGGTGGATGAAATTACAACAAATTGTTTTCCTAATTGGTTCAATTAATCATTGTTAAGTTTTATTAATTTTCTTAGTTACTTCTTTCGGTGTTTTGAATTGTAGGCAGAAAAAATAAGGTTTGAGGAAGTTTGTTTAAAACTAAAAGAATGATTTCCAAATTTTATATTCTTTTTAATGATTCACAAAATGTTATAAATAAATTTTATTAAAAAATGAATATTTTCGTTAACTTGCCCTTTGAATTTTTGAGAAAAATTGTATTGTTTTCATTTTGGCACAACAAAGTTTATATTTATAATTTATGATTGTTCCTATATTACATTTATGATTATTCCTATAATACATTAGGAAATACATTACTCTTTATTAAATTGGTTTAAATTGTAAAACTGCCATAAGATATTTATTACGCGCAACGCGCAGGTTCTCAGCTAGTTCATTATAAAAGTTGGATATGAATGAATATTGACAACACCACTAATTAATTTACCTTCACCTCTTTCAGCGCACTTGCTAATTAATCACTTTCTGTTGTATTCTATTGTCAACCCAACTTAACTTTCAGTCTCCTACTATGGCTGATGCACTACTTATTTCATTTCTTTCAAGTAATATATCTCTACTTTCTGGTAGGAAAGGTTTCAGTTAGCTCAAATTGAGAAACCAAAATGTTTAAACATAATTTTAAAGTATTTTGCTATGCAAGTTATTGCTTTGCTCATAGAGGAATATTTTGGTAACAAGATGGCGAAAAGCACATTTTAGTCCCTACATTTTCAGGTGATTCCCATTTACTCCCTACATTTTATTTTTACCGCTTTTAGTCCCTATCTTGAAAAACGCTTCCCGTTTTAGTCCCTGCCGTTACATCAGAGACGGAAAATGCACACGTGGCAAACGGAAAAAATTAAAAATATTAAAATAATGCCTACTGTGTCGACATGGCTTTCCACGTCAGCCTCTAAATTAAAAAAAAAAAATTAACTAAATAAAAAAAATTAAAAACAGAAATAAAAACCAAACCCAGCAAGAACAAGATGAACAAAACACAAACCCAGCAAGAACAAGATCAACAAAACACAAACCCAGCAAATTTAAAACCCAAAAAATTAAATTCAAACCCATACACCATTGCCAAACCCAACCTGACTCATAAAAAAAAAACTCATCGCCAAACACAAAACATTGCCCACCACTCATCAAATCTCAGCAGAGACGAAGAAGACAAGGTCAGGTTCTTCAAGCTTATCGATGGGGGCCCACTACCTTTTCCGGTTAGGAACCTCCTCCAAACGGCACTGTGTGGGTTCATTTTCACCCACGTTCTCAAGCCTGACCACCCTATCATCTACGTCAACACCGTTTTCGAATTGGTCACCAGCTATCGCGTTGAGGAGGTCCTCGGCCGCAATTGGTTAGTCAATTTTTTCTTCAATTTTGATCGCAATTAGGGGCGAAATGTGAGATTGCTTTGGATAGTTTGAGCTGAGCTGATTTTGGTAATTGTTAGGGTCTGGAATGTCAATTTTGGTAATTGTTTTGCTTTTGGAAAGTAGCGTCAGCTAAGAGAGGAGATGGTTTTGTTGTCAGGTGAGGTTGATTTCGTTTGGGTTTGATAATTGAATCTGAGGTTGGAGGTGGTTTGGTTTCAACTCTATGGTTTGGATCTAAGGTTTGTGTTTGGTTTCTCAGAAAGTATAAGAAAATTTAGGTTTTGAGTTTTGAGTTTGGGGGCCGAAAATCTGGATTTGATTTTTGTGTTTGATGTTTTGGTGGTGTAGGGGTTTGAAATATGGGTTTGAATTTAATTTTTTGGGTTTTAAATTTGCTGAGTTTGTGTTTTGTTGATCTTGTTCTTGCTGGGTTTGTGTTTTGTTGATCTTGTTCTTGCTGGGTTTGGTTTTTATTTCTGTTTTTAATTTTTTTTATTTAGTTAAATTTTTTTTTTTAATTTAGTGGCTGACGTGGAAAGCCACGTGGACACAGTGGGCATTATTTTAATATTTTTAATTTTTTCCGTTTGCCACGTGTGCATTTTCCATCTCTGATGTAATGGCAAGGACTAAAACGGGAAGCATTTTTCAAGATAGGGACTAAAAGCGGTAAAAATAAAATGTAGGGACTAAAATAGGAATCACCTGAAAATGTAGGGACTAAAATGTGCTTTTCGCCTAACAAGATATGTGTTATACGTCAGAAATTGTTTGTTTCAATGTAAGTGGATCTTATCTAGTGATGAGTCAGAAATTTAACATTGTCACTAAGCAGAGATCATCATTGACTCAAAGAAGAAGTTATGCATTTATTACACTCATTGATGACGAAACGTAACAGACAACCCAACGGTCACGAATGAGCTGTGAACTTCTGACAAAGATTCTATAACGCACTAGCCGTTGAACATAAATACAGCAATTTATTGCCCATTGATGAGGCACACGACTATAAAAGAGAAGGTAACAGAAGTTAAAAGTATACACAAATACTCTATGAAATCACTCCCTACTCATTTTCTCTCTAGAATCTTTCTCCCTTACCGACTTAAGCATCGGAGGTGGTTTGGCTAATGACACACTGGCGTGTTACTTTTCCACCCAGTTCATTTTGTAGGTTTTCCATTTACAGAGATGACCTCATTCACATCATCACCCATCTGCTATGACGAGGAGCTCAACTGTTGATTTTTTGCATCATCAGTTTAGCACCATCTGTGGGAAGCGCTAATCAGTCAAGCCATCTATCCCAATGATTGATAGGCCAAGAATGTATTGACCCCTTGAGTAGATTAACCAATTAATTAGCCAAGTTAATTAATTAAGTCAATTAACATGCAATACACATGGTAGCACAAACAAATTACCAACTAAGTTAAATGCAGTGGAAAATAAATTTGACATGGTAATTTGTTTACGAATGGGGAAAACCTTCGAGGCAAAACCCCACCGGGTGAATTTAGGGTCACCAGCCCCGAAAATCTACTATTATCAAAACAAGCGGTTACTAGTAAAGGAATCCCAGTACCTTATACCAATCTATAGTTGAACCCTTACCCTAATACACAATTGGACGTGTAATGTAGTGATCATCTCTCATTTCAATGCATAGCTCCAAGTACATGACTAACCAATTGATGCACGGATTCTAGTACATGACTAACACACTAACTTGAGAAGGATGTTGGCTGCAAAGTTCTTTAATTCATCCACACGATGAAGATCAAGAAGCTCCTTCATCACAAAACCCTAAGGTGTACAAACACAGCAGCTTCTTCAAGAGAAAGATGAACTAAGGCATATGTTTCCGGTCACAATATGCATTCAACAACAAGTGCAACCCTCTTATGATGGCCCTTAAAATAATCCTTATATATATCTAGGATTGTGAGAAAAGAAAACCTAAACACATAGCTTGGATATGCGTGAAAAATAGTTCTGAAAAACTGATTTTAGTAATTCTCGATAGATACAGCTGTCGCGCTTATCCATCGAGCTTTACATTTTAAATCTCGATAGATAAATCTGTCGAGCTATCTGTTGAGTTTAAAAAAACAGCACTTCTTCACTTGATTCTTGGACAGATTTGCATGGTTTCAATACTTAGACTTGAACTCTTGTTCCTCGAAGTATTAAACACATCCTAGATCTACCAAATTACAAGTAAAGTACGTTTTGTCAAAGGATTAGCCAATTCTAAATGACATATGTTCTTAACATGTTCCACATATGTCTTAACAATCTCCCCCTTTTGCAATCCGTGACAAAACCACAATAAACAAATGAAACAGAAATAAGAGAAGTCATAAATCACTCAACTTATACTCATTTGTTGAATACAGTAAAATCCACCCTAACACAAACTCTTGAAAAATTTTGCAAGAAGAGAGTTCATGGCATGGAAGATTTTGACAACCTGTATTTCTGAAACACTTTAAACAAAACTCATCAAGGTATCTTAGTGTGAAACAGAAATAAAAGATTGCATACAATAAATAAGAAGCATGTGTATAAAGAGAGAAAAGAAATAACACATGGAGAGATAGGTGAAAATGTGATAACAACCTCATTAAATATATATAGCAATAATGAAAACAAAGTTTGCTATCATTAGGTGGTCACAAGACCAATGTACAAGAACAAAGTATCTAAAGGATAAAGAAAAGAAAAAATAAAAAAGTCCTCACTACATCCCTCATAAAAAATAAACACTCCCCCTAACAAAAAGTCCTATGCTAACTCTCACCCTAAGTATGTGATTACTTTCATACCTAAAACTACTCCCCTTTTTGTCATGAATGACAAAGGGCAAGTCACTGAGAAGCAGTCATCTCCTCGTCACCAGAAGAGTTAGCATCCTTATCCTCATCATCATCATCATCACTGGAGCCATCATCGTCGCCTTCATCCTTTGAATCTTGTGGAGATGGAGATGGAGATGGAGATGCGGTGAAACCACCCATGACATCCTGTTGTCATGCAGTATGACTAACACAGGTGTTCACTTAACACAACTCATCACTGAGAGTGTCAAGGCGAGCATCCATGCGCTCAAGTTGAGCCATGATGGCCTCGAGAGTCATATCACCTACAAAAGAAGGAACGGAGGTGGATGGAGTGGAAGAGGCGAGGGAATCGCTATCTCAATATGTGGCCACTTTGGTCGAAGTTGGGCCTCACTCTGTCTAAGTGATGCACCACTAATGGCACCCATGATGGTGAAGTGAGCAGACTCAGGATAGGACACAGAGGCATGGCGAATGATCCTTGTGATAATAGAAGGAAAAATAAACTTATAACGGGTCGTCGTATCCTTATAGACATCTATAAGGGAGAGTATGAAATGAGAGGGAAAGTCATTGGTAAACCCCTCAAGGAGGGATAACAAAAAGCGAGCACGAGGCTCAGTAATGGAATTATAGTGAGACAAGGGATGTAAAACAAATGTCATCACTATATTCAGGAACCTCGGACCTTTTGCAAAGCCCGAGCAAGGGGTGTTTTGACATTCACCCTAAAATGAAGGTGTCTCATAGAAGAGAGACATAAGCTCGTCTTTAGACACAGACTTTAGACGAGGACAGCTGGGGTAATCAGGATGTGATACCCTCGGGACATGTAGCACATCGAAGATAAACTCTGGTGTGACTACAATACATATACCTCGAACAGAAGTGAGAAAACGAGGTATAGAGTAATCAAAACTGTGCATATTGGAGTAAAACTCCTGTATAATCACAGTGGGACAACTAACAGGGATCTCATAAAGGGATTCCCAACCCCTACTGTTAATGATAGTGGATAAGTCAGTATTGAAGAAATCCGAAAGGATAACCTAGCATTCCGAATGAATGCCACGTTTAGAAAAGTTCTACGAGAAGTCTTGACGGGCCTTCTCATCACGGAACCGGACATGAAGAGGAGTAGAATCAGAAGAGGTAGATGCCCCAAAATGAAAAGGGTTCTGGGATGGAGTGGATTTACGATTGGGTGCCATGCGCAGACTATCCGAGAGAAAGAGAGAGAGATAGATAGATAGATAAGCAGAAAAGCACAAATCAACATTAATATCAAAAAGAAAGAAGAGAATGATACATATGCATGAAAAATGCATGAACATGTGACATGAAACAATGAAAACATCATGGGCTCAACCCATTCCAAACCTACCAGCACACAAGGTTCCAACATATAAAACACATATCTAAGATGCATGAAACATTGTGAAAATGAAAATGTAATGCAATGCATGAGCATACAAGATCATTTAAACATAACCCAACCCAAAAATTTCACAAATAACTCATTAATTTAGAAAAACCCCAAAAATTTTCAAAAACCCAAAAGCCCAGGTCTAAATGAATGAAATGCATGAAGAAAGAAGGAGAAAAAGATCAGACCAGAGGTAGAAAGCAAGATTTAGGTCAAAAATCAAGTGGGGAAGATGAAGGGGTTGAGGGAAAAGAGTTTGGGAGAGAAAAGAGAGAGTTTTTGTCAAGAGAGATTGGAGAGAAATGAGAAAAAATCGTGCTAAAGCTATATATAGAAAAACACAGTTTGATGGATCGAGGAGCTACCGAGCACTAATTCTCGATAGATAAATCTGTCGAGGTGTTGTCGAGAATCTGTTGATGGCAAAAAAACCTCAATGGATTGAACAGCTATCGAGAAACTATCGAGTAGACATAAACTTTCTCAATGGATCGAGAATTTGTCGAGAAGCTATCGAGACAAATTCCAGAAAGTTTCGATGGATTGAAAATGTGATAAGATCTGTAGAGAAAAGCAGTCTAAGGGTCTTGATAGATAGCTATCTGTCGAGAGCTATCGAGAAGCTGTTGAGCTTGATAAAAACAGTTTTTCAAAGAAGAGAAAAACAAACAAATGAATGCAATCAAGCAAGCTACTCAACCAAAGAACCAAACAACATTTTTAAGCTTTCAAAATCATCTCTCAATAAGAAAAATGTCAAGCATTTAGATCCAAAACACACACACACGCACTAAACAAGTCTAACCAATTTAATATTTCAAAAACAAGTTAAGACAGTTTAATGAGTATACATTAACACATGTATTCCTTGTGATGACCAAATCATAATGTACCTACACATGTATCAAAAGTAGCAAAAAATTTGCGTGTTGTGTGTGAAAAACATCACAAGATTGCATGAGTGTCTAAATGTTATGAGGATTTGAGATATGAGAAAATCAGTTTAATTCACACACAATCATAATTGCTTGATGGGGACTATCACCTTTGAGGTACATCCTATAACTCCCACATCTCTTAAAAACACGCTTGCAATTATATATAAAACATTTTGATTCTTTTTGCTTTTATTTTTCTTTGCATATTTTTCTTTTCTTGAGCATATCATGCATGGGCATATAAGAGAGAGAAGAAAATATCCAATTATGTTAAGCTTTTGACATTGTACTTTTGCTATGACGAAGCATATAGATGTCATTGACATTGTTCTTTTGCTATGCTAGAGCGTACAGATGTCATTTCATGATTGGCAGGCAACAGTGATGAGATGGTTATTTATGCCTTTCTCTTAGGATTTTCTTGTCCTACTTGTCAAAAAAAGTGATATGAGTGTTAAGTACAAGAGATTACTTAATCTTACTCATCACAAACATGAGCCACAAAACTCACTTGCTTAGTTATGCATAGAGATGCTCATCTAAGGTACAAAAAATACAAAGTTTAGAAAACTTTGTTTCAATGGCCATCCAAGGTGCACAAGTACCAAAGTACACAAAATACACATTGTTTTTGTATTTTTCTGATTTTTCATTTTTTTTGTGAAAAAAAAATAAAGCAAAACTGAAAAACAAACAAAAAAAAAAAAAACATGTTAAAACAAAGCATAGCATAAAAACTAAATGCAAATGCATGAGGAAGGAGGAGGAGAAGAAGAAGAGATCAATCCATGAAGATAACATCAATGTTTTGGTGAAGGAATTCAAACTGTTTGCTATCAAAAGGTTTGGCGAACAAATCAGCCTTTTGATCATTAATGTGAATGAACTCAAGAGTGAGAGTACCATCTTCGACAAGCTCCCTAATGAAGTGGTGTCGAATCTCTAAATGTTTGATCAAGAATGTTGAACAGGATTCTTAGAAATGTTAATGGCATTGGTATTGTCACAATATATAGTATGATGTTCTTGACGAATACCATAATCAAGGAGAAGTTTTTGCATCCATAGAAGTTAGGTGTAGTAACTACCGGCAGCGATGTATTCAGTCTTTGCAGTGGATAAAGAGATGGAATTATGCTTTTTGCTCATCCAAGAGACTAGATTATTTCCCACATAAAAACAGCCCCCTGAAGTACTCTTAACATCGTCAGCATTCCTAGCCCAGTCTGCATCAGAATACCCAGCTAAGACATCATTGGTGTCCTTGCTATACCACACACTGAAGTCGGTAGTGGTTTTGACATACTTTGTGGTTCTTTTCAAAGCAATCATATGAGGCTCTTTGGGATTAGCCTAATATCTAGCACACATTCCCACACTGTAACTAATGTTAGGTCTATTAGCAGTAAGGTAAAGAAGACTACCTATCATGCTTTTATATAGGGAAGAATCAACACTTTTTCCCAACAAATCAACAGTGAGTTTAACATTCAGGCTTATAGGGGGTTCTAACAGAACTAGCAGATTCCAAACCAAACTTTTTCTTAAGATTTTTAGCATATTTAGATTGAGATATGAATATACCTGACTCTTGCTGACGGATCTGCAACTTAAGGAAGTGATTCAACTCTGCAATCATGCTTATCTCAAACTTGGCTTGCATGAGTTTGGAGAAACTATGAGCAAGTTCATTCTTTGTTGACTCAAAGATGATATCATCAACATAGACTTGAGCAACTATCAACTCGCCGTCTTTCCTTTTGATGAAGAGTGTTTGATCTGCTTTTCCTCTTGTGAAACCATGTAAGACCAAGTATTGTGTAAGCCGATCATACCAAGCTCTGGGTGCTTGCTTTAAACCATAGAGTGCCTTCTTAAGGTACAACACATGATCCAGAAAGTGTGGATCAATGAATCCTTTTGGTTGAGCCACATAGACATCTTCTTTAAGGAACCCATTCAAGAATGCAGTCTTTACATCCATTTGGTAAGACTTGAACTTAAAGTGACATGCCAAGGCTAGGAGAATCCTGATGGACTCCATACGGGCTATAGGAGTAAATGTCTCATCATAGTCTACTCCTTCCATTTGAGAGTATCCTTGAGCCACAAGACGAGCTTTGTTGCAGATCACATTTCCCTCCTCATTCGTTTTATTGCGGAATATCCACTTTGTGCCAATGATATGCTCACCTTCCGGTATAGGTACTAGAGTCTAGACATCATTCCTTTGAAACTGAAGTAATTCATCATGCATTGCCTAAACTCAGCTTTCATCCTGAAGAGCTTCCTCAACCTTGGTGGGTTTAACTTGCAACAAATAACAAGAATAAGACACAAAGTTAGCAACACATTTTTCAACTGTATGCTTCCTTAGTGAAAGTTCATTCATATTTCCCACAATAACTTCAAAAGGATGATTCAACTTGATCCTTGAAGACGGTCCTTTCTCTTCATGAGATTCAAAATCAGGTGAGGTGGGGATGTCTACTGAACCTTCTACAACATTTGAAGTACTCGGAGTACTTGGAGATGCGGGCTCTTGATAAAAAATTTCTTGAACATCCTTAGGCTCAGGAGAAAGAATTTCCTTGGGGATTTCCTCACTAATTTTCTCAGAACTAGACTCTGAAGCTTCATTGATAACAACATTAACAGTTTCCATCACCTTATTGGTTCTCTTGTTGTATACCCGATAAGCCTTGCTAGTGGAGAAGTATCCCAAAAATATTCCTTCATTGCTTCAGGAATCAAATTTTTCCACATTCTCTCTATCCTTGAGAATAAAACAAGTACTTCCAAAGATTCTGAAATACTTCACATTTGGCTTTCCTCCCATAACTTATAGGGAGTTTTCTTAGTACCGGGTCTAAAACACACCCTGTTAACCGTATGACATGTAGTGTTGACTACTTCTCCCCATAAGTTTCTAGCCACATCCTTGTTGTGCAACATGGCTCTAGCCATCTCCTAAATAACTCTGTTCTTTCTTTCTACTACACCATTTTGCTGAGGAGTAATAGGAGCAGAGAATTCTTGAGATATACCTAATCTAGTGCAAAAAGACTCCATATATGAGTTCTCGAATTCTTTACTATGATCACTTCGAATTCGATCAATTTTTAAGCTCTTCTCATTTTGCAATCTTGTACACAAGGCTTCAATGTGTTCATGAGCATCTGACTTAGATCTTAAAAGAATGACCTAAGTGTACCTGGTAAAATCATCTATCACAACCATGATGTATCTCTTTCCTTCAAGAGACTCAATTCTAGTTGAACCAATGAGATCCAGATGTAGTAGCTTTAATGGTCGAGATGTAGCAGATGTCTAAGTGCCTAGATGTTTAACTTTTGTCTGTTTCTTAAGCTGACACGGTCCACACACAACATTGTTCACTCTACTGAGCTTTGGTATCCCCAAAACTAATTCATGCTTAAATACAATTGAAAGATGTTTGTAACTAGCATGTCCCATCCTTTGGTGCCATAGATCTTCATTTGGCAAACGAATGCTATTACACACAATATTAGCATCAGGTACAAATCCATAACAGTTGTCTAGAGTGCGTACTCCACTTATGAGTTTCTTTCCAGACTCATTCAACACAAGGCATTTCCCTTTTGAGAACAGCACTATAAAGTCTTCATCACATATTTGACTTATGCTCAACAAGTTCACTCTTAGACCTTTTACATATAGCACATTCGCAATGTCTGGCAGTCCAAGTAGAGAGATGGTCCCCTTCCCTTTAATCTGTGATTTGCTCTTATCTCCGAAAGTGACATTACCACCTTTCTTAGACTCGAAAACCTTAAAGAAAGAGCGGCCTCCAGTCATATGTCTTGAGTAGCTACTGTTAAGGTACCACAAACATGTGTCCATAACCTTAAATGTGGACTTCATCATAAAGCACACCTCATGCTTAGATGAAAAATAAGTAGGAATGGTGTTTTCTTTCATTTCACTTTTTTCCAACGAACTCCTCTGCACATTTTCATTCTGAGATAGTTTAGTTTCTTCTTTTTCATGATAATATCTTTTCCAATAATCGTCATGATAGATTTCAAATAACTTTTAGACTTACATTTTCTGAGACACTAAATTAAGTAGAGATTAGAAAAACAAGATGTATTTGAAACAAAAGATCTTTTCATGTTGGTTGTAGCCATGACAACAGGAGTCAATGGATCACACAGCAAAGATTAACTCTAATCAGAGTGTGCCCGCTTTGATACCACTTAATAGGCCAAGAATGTATTTGTTGACACCCTATTTTGCAACCTGCATTTAACCTCACATGGAGGGTGAAAGGGTAATTTTGCCTTGGGAATATGCATCTTGATTCTGGTCACTAGATCCTTAATCTCATTTCACCAAAATGATCTTGATGTTGTAACGATCAAATCGACTAGTCATAAGCCCTAATCGGACCACCATATTGAAAGTTATCATCAAATCAAGTTTTAATGGCCGAGATGCACTATCACAAATTGAGTCCGACTATATGTGATTATGAACAATTGATTTCAATTGGTTATAAGTGTAATCAATTTGAGATCAATGATGTATCATAATTTGATTGGTTAGGACTACATTTTATGGTGAGGTTGCATACACCTAATTAATTAGATAGTTAGACATTAATTATTCAATGAGTAATTTGTGTAATTATCTTTTAATTAGAGTAAATTTGGAATTAATTAAGTCTGAAATGGGAGTGATCGGAGCCATTTGATGTTAATTGGGAGCTAATTTGGGACATATTAATGTTAATTGTTCTGAAACCATTTACTAACAAATGAACTCTACTCACCATTTCACCAATATCTCTCAGAATATTTTGAATCTGTGAATAAGGTTAATTTTCCCAGAAACTAGACATCCAGGGCTTTAATTTGAGCATAAGAACAAGACAATTCCGATCAGAATTGAGTCAGATATGATTTTTCAAAATTGGCTCTACATGACGTTACAACAGCTATGGGAAAACTGAATTTTGGCTTGCTCCTCACTCCCAGCAATCTCTCCATTTAATGCACCAGATTTTTCCCAAGGATAAAATGAGGTCTAGAATCATGATTCTTTGTCAACCCTCATTAAATGGTCTTCCATTCATATTTCCTCCACCACTACTATATAAACCCTTAATCTCTTTCATTCCATGACACACAAAAACCCCCTCTCTTCTCCTCTCTTGAGTTTTAGGAAGTTGAGTAGTCTTGTCATATCTTGGTCTTCTTGAGACTCAAGGTATTGAGTGAAACTCACTCTTCCTCTCCTAAATCTTCTTTTCCTCCACCTTTATAACCTCCCTCAAGAGTCTCCTCTTCCACCATATGGATCTTGCATGAAGGTAGAATCCCTTTCCCTATTTATTTATTTTTATTTTTTATTTTTTGTGTTGTCATGATGAGAGTTTAAGATTAAAGCATGATAATAATCATTTAAATTCCTTTGAATATGTTTGAATGTTCTTAATTGTTCTTACATGTTCTTCACATGTTCTTGGTTGTTCATCACATGTTTATGCATAACACTAGTTTCAATCTTAAATCCACATCAAAAATATGAAAAATATGTTTGTTTAATAATTATTTTAAATTCTTGAATCTAGGATATCGCCATCCACACACATTCCCTAAAATTTATTTTTCAATCCAAATGAAATGCTTAATAAATTGAATTAGGGTTTATCACATGCACACACTTTAAATTCAACATGCAAATTGATTGATAACATATTGGGTGATGTGATATGAATGTTGGCCACCATAGTCTAGAAGACTGGTTTTATCGGATAAGGTGGGTGCCTAACACCTTCCCATCTTGTAACATAGCCTCTAAACTTAGATCAAGGGTTGTAGAGCAAATGCTTATCCATGTAATTTTCAATTTCTAGATTGTAATTAGGAAACAAAGTCATGTACTTTATCTTAGATTGTATCTAGGTCCAAAGCCATGTAATTTTCTTATAATCAATGTAAATTCAATTTCAAATTAATAAAATGAGAAATTTTTCAATTTTGATTTTCTTATTTATTCTAATAATTACATAAGTGGCGACTCCATTGTAAAACCCTTAATCTAAAGGGGAAAATATAACTAATCGAACCTCTATTTTGAGAGGCAATAACACGACTCCACCGTGTTGGGAAATTTAGACCCCGGTTGATAGAATTAACAAGTTTTAAATCCAAGTTGTTAATTAGATTTATTATCAATAAAACTTGTTAAAACAAACAAACATCAATATCATGTCAAAATAATATGCAGCGGAAAAAAAATAAATAAGACAAGATATGATGACCCAGGAAAACCAATGAAACCAACCAGTTTCACAGTAAAAAACCTGGGGGGAAACCTTCCCGAAAAGCAATTCACTATAGAAAAGAGAAGTTTCAGATCTAGTACAAAATCTTTGTCCCTAGACTCTACAATCCCCGTAGATGAACTCACAGCAGAAACCTTCTACCGCTTCAGAACCTCTGAACTCTTCAATATATGAACGCCACCCTTTGATGCACGAATCCCAAGTACGTGACTAACCAATTGCGCGGATCCCAATACGCGACTTCAATCACCAACTAGAAGAAGATGTTGGCTGCAAAGTTCTTCACTTCATCAAGAATGAAGATCAAGAAGCACTTGGTTACAAAACCCTAAGGCGCAAAAACGCAGTAGCTTCTTTCAGAGAGAATAACCCTTTTTCATATGTTCTCCTTGTATTCTCTTATTCTCTCATGTGACGGCCTCTAAAATAAGCTTTATATAGGTCTAGGGTTGTGAGAAAAGAAACCCTACACAAATACATAAGCCTGGCCCAAAGAAACAAAAAGCTGAATTTCCGTAACCTCGACAGATAACAGCTATCGAGGAGGTGTCGAGAAGGTGTCGAGGTTTAATGAATCTCAACAGATACAGCTATCGAGGAGGTGTCGAGAAGGTGTCGAGGGGACAGAAACTTTCTCGATCGATCGACCAGCTATCGAGAAGCTATCGAGATTGCGATAAGAATCAGCTGAAGAGCTCGACAGATAGCCAGGTGTCGAGGAGGTGTCGAGAAGCTATCGAGCTATCTATCCGCAGGTGTCGAGCTATCTGTCCAGCTTTATTGAACACCTTTTCTTCACTTGTTTCTTGGTCCAATCTTCATGGCTTTAATACTACACTTGAACAACATGTTCCTTGAAGTATTAAACACATCCTAGATCTACCCAAATACAAGTAAAGTGCGTTTTGTCAAAGGATTAGCCAACTACATAAAATATGTCCTTAACACACCCATTCACATGGGTTTAGCCCAACATCCTAAAAATGGCCAGGGGTGTGGTCTCTCACAGTGGCGACTCCATTGGGGAATATTAAGGGTTAAACTTCAATTAGATTATGGTGGCCAACCATGTCATTGTTTGTTTATTGCTTTTTTGTATATAATATGTCTAATATGTCATTATTTTGCACGTCATGCATCATTTGTTTGAATGAAATTTATTTTATTTGTGTGCTAGCCTAGAAGCTTGATAGTATTAGCCGTGGATTGTGGTCTTCCTGAGACTCACATACCCAACAGTGAACCTACCACCCACCACGACAAGGATCATCATAGTTATGCCATGGTGGTTCATAAGGACAAACTGTACCGTTTGGACCAACGCGACACTCTTGGCGTCACAAGTTGGGAGATACGACGTCCTAGCTCGTGGGGACCTTTAACCTACCTTCTACCCATGCTGTAATAACCCATAGAACCTACCTTTAGGTCGGTCCATGTAAATTGCATTGCATTATGCATGTGTTTGGCCATTGTTTGAACAATGATGAGCCTAAGTCCAATGCTTGAGCCCATCATAATTGTTTAAACCTTATATGATATGAATGAACTCAAGCCCAAAGGCTTGTGATTGAACTCTACTTGGTATGGAAACCGAAAACTTTTTCTTGAATCATTCTAAGCCAAATACTTGAGCCCATCAAAGGTGTATACGCATGATTAACATCAAAGGCCAAAAGCTCACAAGATGCATGCCTTCCAAGTGCAAGCCCAAGCCATTTCATCATAATCAAGGTTCAAGCACACCAAGCCTCAAGCATCCTAAATGGACCAACAAGAAGCAAGTCGCCCAACTTTTCCTCACTCCATATTTGGTTTGCAACATCATGGTTAAGCTTAAAGTTTGTTTGTTTATTCCATGTTTCTATTTTGTTTGAATTCAAAAATTTCATGTAGCATTTAATGAGCTTTGTTTGTGTGTATATATATATATATAAACAAAAACCAAAAAAGAAAATTTCAAAAAAAAAAAATTCAAGATTTCCAAATCTTTCCCAAAAAAAGAGAAAATTTTTCAAAAAAAAAAAATTCTTTGAACTAGTGGCATTGTACTTCCTAGTGACTTTTTCAAAAAGACCCTTTTTTTTTTCTTTCAAGGATTTCAAGATTAAAAAAGAAAAAGAAAAAAAAAAGTCTCATTTTCAAAATGGTACATGAGGATCCCTTGGACAAAAAGTTTTCTAAATCTTGATATTTAAAGGCTTGAGCAATCAACTTGTACCAAGGAATGATTAATTTTATTTGATCCATGTAAAGACTTTTGCTACTTGACTTAGAATATAAGAAGAAATGGTCTTAAAATGCAATAAAAAAGAATCCACCAATCAGAAAATCCCAAGAATCCATGCCCTTGATCCAATTTTCAAAAGTCTTTTGTTTCACATCATTAGAGCATTCATACTTTTTCTTTTATGATGAATTTATTAAAAGAGCTTGAATCACTATGCCTACAAGCAAGCATTACTAGGGATAGGAGGCCATCTTTGGTTAAACCAAATTATTTCCTATTACCTAGAATGTTCATCATCCATTGCTAGCCCATTTGAGCCTTCAAACATTTAGCCTTTTTTTGCATGAACCCACTAAAATCTAAACCTAGGGTGGGAAAATTCAAAGCATGCATGCTTAAATCTCATGTTGAGGAGGAGTCGACCTTGTAGCTTTGAAGCTAATTGATAAAACTCTCCTAGAAGACATGAAAAATAAGTAAAGAATTCATTAAGCTAAAGATAAGAGATCGTCAAAGTAAAAGGAGTTTTCACTCAATCAAGGAAAGAGAAATGAAATTCCATCAATGTGAGAGAAAACAAAATGTGCATCAAGTTTGAAGAATCTAAAATTCATCATGCCAAGAAGAGTAGAAGGTTCATCCAAAAGAAAGCTCATCAAAAAAGGAAAAGATTCATTAAGCACAGAAAGGTACAAGTGCATTGAGGCAAGAAAAAAGTCTAGAGAGTGCATCGAAATGACCGAAAATCATTAAGTTGAGAAATACAAGGAGGGCAATAGTTCATTCAATCAAGAGATGAAAGACCAAAAAAAAAAAAAAAAGAAAAGAAAGCCCACTAGGCTGAAAATCCAAAGGGGCGGTCTAGGCAAAAGTTAGGCCCAAAGAAAAGAAGAAGAAGAGAAGTAAAAATTGGAAAATCCTACCAAGTTGGAAACTTGAAGATGCAACCTAAAAAAAGAATAATTTTATAAGATGAAAGTCTAGAGGTATGAGTCAAGATGAATGAGTGATGAGAATGCAAAATGTCACATTTTTCTCCATTAATGTTTATTCCTTTATACTTATTTGGTACATAAATGTACACATTATTCTTATATTTTGATTTAGTATGCAAATGGAGGCATTAAGTGCAAA